>OX451737.1:90406374-91047032 GCA_948472305.1 Vicia faba | reverse complement strand
AACCTTATGTTTGTCGGACAAATTTTGGGATACTTCAAGTATTCAATAAAATTTCAATCAAAATGCACAAGACTCGAGTTTTCTCACGCTATTCGATTGAAAGATAATTGAATAGGGGCAACTATTGTAACCCAAATTTGTCCTACCTCGACGATCGTATTTTCAAGATTAAAATAATAAAGAAACATTTAATTAAGGACGGTACATCAATATCTGATGGCCCATCTTAAAATTTAAGTCAATCGGGGGGTGTATTTTAATCAAGGAGAGTGGGGCTTTCCAAGTCGGAAAGACTCATAAACCCGTTCGCGAGGCATGTTGGCCAATGGCCCATGCAATTCGAAAATGGAAAATTATTCAAATGATGATCAAGTTTTAATTAACTAAGCCCATTAAATTTCTTTAATTGGACCATTTCTATTTTGTTATCCAAACAAGGGTGTGTTTATCAATATAAGGCCCATCTAGTGATTAGAGAGGAAAATAAATATTCTTGTTAAAGTTACTGTTTTTGTTTCAATAGGAAAAAAAGAGATATACAAAAGAAATAATGTTATTAAAAAAAATTGTTTGTTGTTTTAAAATAATATTTGTTTCAAGAAATTATAAGGTAACGTTTTTGTTTACAGTAATGTTTAGTTATTAAAAAAATATAATGTAGTTCGGTTGAGTAAAATAGATAATGCAAAGCCCATTTGAATTGAGAAATAGTTTACTGTAATAAAAGAAAAAGAGTATAACAAGTAGTATATTTTTAAACGGACATGTTTGACTGCTGATTAAACTTTTTTGATTATTAAATTGACTGTAATTAAAAGTTATCATTATTTATTAAAAAAAAATTGTTTTAGAAAAGATGTTTTGGATCAAATTTTTTTGTAGATAATAACCAAAACAAGTTTTGTTGTGCTAAACAAGAAATAACAAGCACTGGCCCAAAAGCTTAGAAACATCTACTGTTCCAATCAAGGCCTAATTTAACGCACGTTTTACTGCTAGCATTTATTGTTTACATTAACCAAATCAAATCTTCAAGACCAGAAAATCTTCTGCAAACTAAAATAAAAAATAGAACGCAAAAGATATAATTGAATATATTGTGAACAAACTCAACCAAAATTAGTGCACGCTACTAACGGTCATTGTAGAAATCCGATACAACAAATCTGCAATCGCAAAATCCAGAAAACAATATCTATATCCGAACCCAAAAATTACAGTGAGTAAATCAAATCTCTAAATATATTTCACATTTAATGAACATGATCAATTACATTAACAATCTAATCCCAAATTTTCCTAATCCCTAATTTGTGCTAATCATAACAGCAAATTGGTAAAACCCTAAGACTAAGGCCTATATATACTCATCAAAAATACAGTAAACTAAGCGGGGTTTAAGAAGAACAAGGACAGAACAGAGGTGGAGGAGATAAACAGAATCCAGTATACTGAAGAAGCTTGAACGCAGAGGCGAGAAAAAGGAGAACACAGTAACAGAGGTGGAGGGATTCGAGGATGAAGAATACGATACCTATCGCCGATCACTGAGGAGAATCGAGAGCTGACGCGGTTGGGGTTCGATCTCCAAATCCCTAATCGCGGGAGCACGTAGCCGCTGTGGAACCATCCGTTGTCCCCTCCAATCGCCGCCGTGAACAGATACTATGGCTTGTGGTTTGAAAATAAAAGGGGTTTGATGTAAACAAGGAAGAGAGAAAGGATAGCTGGGAGAGAGAGAAAGCTTGCTGAGAATTGTAAAATGAAACGATGTAAAACAAAGTTTCTTCATTCCGTCTGGATTGTATACACGCGCGTGCATCACAATATCATACTCCCTCGCTTATCATCCACATGATCATCGGTGGACGGCCGTGAGGCCAAGTCCACCATAACCCTATACACCCTCATTCACAAGATCATCTGACCCCTTCAAAAATCTGTGTTGGGCCTAGCCCACACGCTATTTGCACCCTTCTTTGGCCTTATTACTAAACTGCAAAACAACATGCACCCCCCTGTGCGTTGGGCCTGATTCAGACCACTTTCAACACCCCCTGGTTTTTACATCATAACTGGGATTGTACCCTCCCCCAGGTTTATTCAAAATTATTATTATTATTATTTTTATTTCTTTTATATTTTTTATATTATATTATATTAATATTATATTTTATTAATTATTTACTCCTTTTTATTAATTATTATAATTATTACTATTAATTCTTATTACCATATTTTAAATATTAATTATTATTTATTATACGTAAGAGTTATTATATGATCAAATAAATCATTTTCGTATAAAAATTGCATATATTATTTTCTATACTATTTGCATTAAATCTTTTTATCATGCATTAATCAAGATTTTCACAACTAATACAATTAAAAAATACAAAAAAACCTCAAACTATTTTCACGAACAAATTAAGCTAATCAACAGTCTTTTTGTGAATAGGGTTTCAAACCGATTTTGGCTTACTGCGTACTCAGTCAAAATCTCCACAATCACTACTCCTGGCCGAGTGCGAAGTGATTCAAAATATGTTTACAAACCCTCTAAAAGACACCAACCCATACGAGGATACATAGGCACGCGATTTAAAATCGTGGCGAGTCTTGCTAATTAAAACTTAAAACATTGTTTACCCCAAACCTAAACCTAGGGCTAATATCCTTGTGAACAAGGTAGACGAAAGGTGTCTAACACCTTCCTTTCGCCTAATTGAGTTCGTAACCTAGAATCTCTGTCTGCAAATTAGGGTTTCCTATTAGATGCCCTTCCCTATGATAAAAACTAATAGTGGCGACTCTTGATCAAAAAAACTGGTTGCTACAAACCCTATTTCTTAAAAACTGCAATTCTAAACCTTAGTATCCTTGTGAATAAGGTAGATGAGGGGTGCGTAACATCTTCCCTTTGTCTAAAATGAGTCAACAACTTAGAATCTCTGACCAAATTAGGATTTTCTTTTATATTCCCTTCCTTAGGATAAAAATTAAGGGTGGCGACTCTCATTTTAAAACCGGTTACAACAGCTGGCGACTCTGTTGGGGATTCAACCCTAAGGTTTAGAAGACTTTCCTTTTGGTTTTAGGGTTTTTCTTATTTTTGTTTTTTTTCAATACTTGTTTTTTTAAATTATTTATTTATTTTTGCTTATTATATTATTTATCATTTTTATTCATTTGCTAGCGGGATTTTTAAATTTTTCTTTCTTTCAAAAAAACCTTAGAAAGAAGGTTCATCTATTGGCCAAGGGGACACATCATCCTTATGAGTTTTTGTGACGACTTCGCCTAGAGTCGGTGGAATTCCAAAAAAGAAATACGTATCAAGAGACATCCTCTTAAGGGTAGGACTTTGGAACTAAACCTATGACTTTTTGTATAACCCTTAAACCAAAATCTCATGGTGAGACCTTTCATGACCTAAAGACGAAAGTTTCGGTCTTCAAAGAGGCTCCACTTAAGGGAGGCCCTTGTGCCTTTCCCTCTAGTTTTATCCATGATACCCTTAAGGAAACCACCTTATGGAGATGGTAGAATACACGTAGGTTAAAACTAGGAGCCTACCAATTAAGGATACCTTTCATGAAATCCCATTACTATGCCACACAATCATGCATTCATACATCTTGCATTTCATATATTCATTACCCTCCATTTCTTTTTTTGTCTGTCTTATTCACAAGATAAAAAAAAATCAAAGGTTTTGGTGAAGCGTCTTAAAAATGAATACTAGATGAAAACAACTTATCCATATTAATACCGTCAAGCCAGATATGACGAAGATCAAGACTATCAAAGGGAAACTGTATGAAAGAGCTTTGAAGGTGTTTACTCCCTGTTATGGGGATACCCTTGAATTGAAAAAAGTGGATGTACAATTGGACGCTATCTCTCCCTTGGTTTAATTCTACGACCCTCCATTGAGGTACTTTACCTTCCAAGACTTTCAGCTAGCGCCGACTTTGGAAGAATTTGATAGACTCATGAATTTCTCTAAGGGAAAAGCTTATGTGGGAATTGGGAAGGCTATTAACATTAAAGACTTAGAAAATGGTTTAGGGATCCCTTATCCTGAATTGTCACTTAATTACAAAAAAGAAAGTGATGTACAAGGGATTAAGAGATTCTATTTGGAAACTAAAGCTCTTCATTTGTCGATAATAAAGAATGGGAGTCTTGTGTTGATTGCTTAGGGCTACTTGTCTTTGGTGTAATTTTGTTTCCGCGGACTTTGGACTATATTGACCCTATAACTATTAGTGAATTTTGGGGTGCGAAAGCTTTGAATACGGACCCAGCTCCTGCTTTACTTGCTGACATTTATTATGCACTTCATACTCGATATGAAAAGGGGAGGGGTACCCTAGATTGCTGCATGTCACTCTTATTTTCTTGGTTTATGACTCATCTCTATAAGGAGGATTACATGGTTCCAAATATGACGAGATACGAGTGGTCTCAAAAATTAAGGTCTCTTACTGCTAATTCTGTGTTGTGGTATACGAGGAAGCTAGATATTGGATATATCATCTATAGTTGAGGAGACTTTCTGAATGTTCCATTGGTTGTATCACATGATTGCATTAATTAGGACCCTACCTTGGCTCTTCGACAACTAGGATACCCTTTAGAGGATAAACCCTCCAATGAAAAACTTCAGCAATTAATCATTCATGACATGGGTAAAAATGACCGGGAGTTGCTCAACAAGATCATCCGAGCTTGGAGTAGGGTTAATAAGAGAAAAGCTGAAAGGAAGAATATTATGGCAAAAGAACCTTACACTCAATGGGTTTTGGATAGGGTACAAGTTGTTAAGTTACCATTTGACATTGATCCTGAGTCCAAGCCAGACGTCCCACATCCCTTGCCTATGTCCTTAGAAGAGATATACAACTTGAAGAAGGCCTTGAATCAAGCTAAAAAGGTGAAGGAAGAACTAGAGCTTAACCTCCTTAACTTAGCTAAGGAGAAAAGACAGATGTAACACATGCTTGAATCAAAAGATCAACAGATTCAGAAAGACCATGAAGCATTTAAAAAGGAGAGTTTTAAGAAGGAGAGTCTGGATTTAGTATTGATTTAGTATCTGGACAATTTTTTACTGTATTCGTTCAATATAAATAAAATATTTGATTGTTTGCAATATTTGATTTGTTTAGTTCTGTATTTTGGGCTTGGTTAACTTAGGGAACAAGAAGAACATGGATCAGGCACAGCAGAAAAGTTTGGGAAAACCCTAAAGTTGACTAAGTCAACTCTAAAAAAATGAGTAATAATAATAATTAAATAAATAAAAACATACATACATATAATAAAAAAAATCTAAAATAGAGGCGTTGGCTGAGAATTGGGATTTCATCCCCTAAGGTTGACTTTGGTCAACAACATAATAATAAAAATAATAATAGTTAAATTAATAATAATAATAATAGTTAAATGAATAACAATAAAAATAATAATAGTTAGATGTTGACTTTGGTCAACCACCTCACTAATAAAAATAAAAATAATAACAATAAAATGAATATATGTTGACTTCGGTCAACCCAACCAAATAACCTAATGGGCCTCTTTGAAAACTTTAAATGGGCCATTCATATTTTAAAATGAAATAATGAGCCCCTATTAAAAAAATACACCCCCTTTCATAAATTTAAACCCTTTTACACTTTAAATAAATTTCTTATTTAAAAGAATAATTGAGACGTCAATGTGAGAATTACTATAAAACACAAAAATTAGTAAAAGAGATAAACCAATAGTTCTAACAAAAAATTAAGATTGACTGTCTATACCCCTACGGGAAAATTTGGGGTATGACAACTGCCCTTATTTAATTCAGATCAGAGAGTTATTAAATAATAGAAGACCCCAATATTTGACCGAACGATTTTGAAAAAGATAAACTATATGATAAATCTAAAAGTAAATAGGCAATGATGGCGCAGTTAACTCATCAATGCCTAAGCATGAACGTAAATGACCTAGATATGACGATGCAGATAACTCGTCAACACCTAGAAAAAAGTAATCGCAAATTTTGTGTATTTACCATAACCTAGGAGGTAAATAATGCAAATTTTGAAAATAAATAACCTATTGTTGCTTCAAGACTAATGCAACGAGTTACATCGCAAATTTTGTATATTTACCACGACCTAGAGGGTAAATAACACAAGTTTGATAATTCATTGTTGTTTCGAGACTAACATAATGAATTATATAACAAATTTTCACATACCTACTACAACCTATGGGGTAGATAACACGAGTATTAAAATAATAACTTACTAAAACTTCGAGACTAACATAGTAAGCTATATCGTTGATTTGCATATTTATCACAACTTAGAGGATAAATATCACAAGCTTGATAATTCATTGTTGATTCGAGAGTGACACAATGAACTATATCGCAAACTTTCGCTTACCTATCATAACCTAGGGGATAGGTAATACGAGTATTAACTCTATTTACGCAATGTGAATAATCTAATAGAGTCAGGTTTAGTAACAAACTAGCTAAAGCTTTGAGACTAACATAGCGAGGTGTAAAGAAGACTTATATATTTATCACAACCTAGGGGATAAATGATGTGAGTTTGATGTTTGAATTTGTGTTTGATAATTGAATCTTATATGACTAAACCAAATATATAAATCGCAAATATATCACCTAGTATAGTCCTGATTTACCGGTTGTGTCTGTTCTCAACCAAGGTATTTGTTGAACAATTCTAAGGTTTGAACTTTTGGTTAACGCAAATAAATTAGCTTGTAATAGGCCCCAAGATATTTCGTAGTATTCTCAGCCTAAGGAGTTTGAGAATTCAAGGTAGGATGTATATGTATAATGCTCAAATTGATATGATGCTTAATGATGATTGATATGATGCCCAAAGGCGATGTTATTGATATGATACCCAAGTGTTTCATATGTATATGCACCAAGCGTTTGTGAATGTTTTTTGATAATCTTCTCATTTAAACCATTGGGTTTTCTATGTTACCAACTTCCCAATGTTGTTTGTTATTTCGTTGTGGTGTCTCCAAGTTGATTTTGTATTTTGGTAAATTGCGGTGAACAATGTCACTAAAACATGGATAATTGTATCGTAGACGTAGGCATATGTGTAGATGTAAGCACATACGTATGCGTGGATTTGTTTTGAAGTTTTTCTAACCAAAGTTCTTTTTGATGCTTTGTCAAGTGCTTTTGTTCATTGTCAAATCCCCAAAATAATTTCTACGTAGTGTTTACAAGAAATAATCGTACTATTTTGCAAACAAGTCGGAAAAAGAAAAACACAACTTGAAAAGATTGAAAAATGAATTGTATTATTAATGAAAATTCCTTTGAATAGACGAAAGTACAAGATGCAATTCATAAAAAGAGGTAATTACAAAAGTTTAAACAAAATTGAAAAGGACAATGAAAATTATAATTGATACTGTTGTTTCTCCAATGTCCTTTGATAACTCCAATTACCTTGCTTCTTAGAAAAATGATTTAGATCAATCCTTCCCCTTCGTAGTCGTGGTAATGAATTCTTGAAACACAATCTATTCGTTTGTTTTTTTGAATAAAATCCCTAACTTTTTCTTGGATCTCCCTTTCGGGGTTTCAATCCATTGGAATGATGATTTTGTTTATATGTCCCTAATTTTTGCCTAGATCACCCTTTAGGGTTTTCAATCCACCAGGACGCCCCTTTTTGCCTAAGTCTCCCGTTTAGGGTTTCGACTTAGCGGGCCTTCTATACATAGTATTTTTTGACTGCATCAGAATTCTGCGGATGAGGTAGTTCTTCTTTATCCATTATTGTGAGGATAAGATCTCCTCATAAGGATGTCGTTTTAACCACATATGGACCTTCGTAGTTAGGTGTCCATTTACCACGTGAATCTATGTGAGGTATGAGAATCTTCTTGAGAACTAGATCCCCTTAATTGAATACTCGAGGACATACCTTTTTATCAAATGCTTTCTTCATCCACTTTTGGTACAACTGTCGATGGCATATAGATGTTAAGCATTTATCTTCAATAAGGTTGAGTTGATCAAGTCGTGTTTGGACCCATTCTGACTCTTCAAGCTTGGTTTCCATTAGGACTCACAGTGATGGAATCTCTACTTCAACACGGTGTATAACCTCCATGCCATAAACAAGAGAGAAAGGAGTTTTGCCTGTCAAAGTATGTACTCAGGTACGATAGCCATGTATGGTGAAGAGAATCATTTCATGCCAATCTTTACACGTATTCACCATTTATGAATGATTTTCTTGATATTTTTATTAGCAGCTTCAATGGCTCCGTTCATCTTTGGTCAGTAAGGTGATAAATTATGATGCTCAATCTTGAATTCATCACATAACTCCTTCATCATTTTTTTGTTCAAGTTGGACCCGTTGTCTGTAATAATCCTGCTAGGTACCTATTGTACCCCAAAATTTGCCCTCTCACTTATCAAGAATTTGCTCACAAGATCTCTCTTGACTCAAGACTGCACTAGGGTTTGATCAGCTCAAGGCACCTCCTCAAGCACTGATGACTGAAAATTAGGGTTTGAGATTGCACTAAGATTTTTGAACTTCCAATGCCCCATATGACTTTCATGGATCATTATGGACCCTCAAGATTACTGATGTCAAGTTTCAAGCCTTGGATCACACTTTTGATTAGTTAATTGAACAGTTGACCTAAAAATCAGCTGTATTGGGGAAATAGTCAACCATGGCCAATTTACAGTCAAACTTCATAATTTTTGATCCAAACTAACATTTTAAACTCATATGTATCATTTGATCAAGTTTGGACCACAACTCCTCAATAAATTTGATCAAATCTCCAAAAGGGCAAAATGGTCAAAATTAGGGTTTTGACTGAGAAAGGGCAATTTCTGATTTTTGATCTAGCAAATGATCAATTGGTTTAAGGAATGATCTCAAGAGTATAATTGCATATTTTTTACCTAGTGACATGATTCAAAACACTACAAGTCCATTGGATTGACATATGAATTTTTCAGTCAACTGATCAAAAGTCAACTGTATATTGAAAAGTCAAACTTTGACTTTTTAGTCAAAATCAAATGCCAAAGATCATGATTCATCAAAACATGTCAAAATATGAAACTTGTTCATCAAGAAATCAAGATTCAAGATTTTATTTTGAAAAGATGAAATTAACTTAGAAATTTTTCTTAGTATAGAAAATTTCTTATTTTTTTACAACTTTGAGCCAAATTTTCACCATGATGCAAGATGATTCAAGAGAAAATTCCAACATGAAAGTTGTAGATCTCCATGAAATCTACAATATTTATTCACACAACTTATCTTAAAAATTCTTGGATCTCAAGTTATAATTTTGTGAATACATGCTCATGAACTAAAAATGACTTAGTGAAATTTTGCCCTAGTTAGGCAGATTTTTGACCTAGCTTCATGGCAATTTTTCACATATTTCCAAGGATAATCTTCAAAATATATTCAAATATGAGTTGTAGAGAACATTGTAAGCTTTCCAAAATGTCCAAGAACTCCTTGAGATCATTCTTGAGTAGGGAGAATCGAAGAGGTGAAGTTGGTGTTTTGTCACTTGGATTACAAGTCATTTTGTGAAGAACATTGGATCCAATCCTCAAGCATGCTGTACAAATACCACTTTGAAGGCTTCTAACTTGACTTTAACTCCACAATTAAATGTTTTCACAGCTGTTGGAAGCTTTAATCCAAGCATTCAATGCATTGTACAAATTTAATTCCATTTTGGGAAGAAAGGCAACATTGCCATTTTAGAAAAGCAAGCTTTATGCAAAGTCAACTTGCATTGAGCCTTGCATTTGTTCTTTCTGCACAAACACACTCCACACAATCAGAACAAGTATGTTTAAAGGTCTCAGCCCCCCCCCCCCCCCCCCCTACAAGCTTTGTACTTCACCTTGAAACCATGCTTGCTAGCTTTGCTTAAAAAACAAGTAACCAAGCAAAACATGTGAGTTTTTGAAATCTGAGTTGTTACAAGTCTTAAAACCTCTTTCTTATAAGTAGACACACTATTTGTAAGTTGAAAGACGAATGCTATTACCCTGAAACTTCCTCAAACATTCCAAAACCAAAAACCTGTTCAAGAATACCATTAACATACAATTTTGAACCAAAACTCATGATCGTCATTTCCACTCGTGCGTTTTGAAAACTAATCACTCAAACACCTTCTATACATCATACCAAGGCAATCCAGACCCCTGTTTCAAGACTGTAGCTCCTCCATCACTATCCACCATTTTCAAAAAACCAAGCTTGCAGGTTGACTTGAGTAGAGATATTCAGGGACATTCAAGGCAAAGTAAGAGTTAGGATACACTCAAGGAGGTCTAGGCAAGCTAAACAGATCCTCAGGCCATCTCAAAATTGCTCAAACTCCATTCACGACTCCAGCGGCAAGAGGTAAAAACTCAAACTTCTATCTCCTCATACAAGCATCATTTGATCCTAATTTGTGAAAATAAAATGTAGATATCCTTGCTCTAAAGCTAACCATGTTCATAGTTTCCATTTATATTAACTGTGTATAGATAATTTTGGATTTGAAATTCCTGAGAAAATTAGGTTTCAATTTAGGGCTAGTAAAATTAGATTTTATCTTTGACTTTTAGTTTACATAAGTTATATGGTTGAATTCGTGGGAAGAAACACCACAACTTTCATGTTTGAACTTTCCATGTTTGTGGAGAAATGAGGAAGATACAGGTGGTTTGACCATGGCTCAAGGTTGAAGATGATGTTGCCTTCAAAAAGCAGTTTCTAATATATATTTATGGTTTTATTTATATAAACGAATGTATAGCCACCCCAGTGGTAAAGCGTGCGCTTGTTCACCCTATGGTCCTGGGTTCATGCCACAACGAGACCATTTTGTTTTTTTTCTATTTTTTTGACATTTCTGATTTTTGCTTGCAGGCGCTGGGCCCTTTGGGCCTGGCATTCTTTTTTTGTTTTTGCTAGAATACACCTTGTTTACTTGTGACACCACCCTGGCCCATTTTATTTTTATTTATTTATTTATTTCTTTTTCTTTTAAATATATTTTCTAATATACAAAAAAAATCAGGAAATGTATAAAAATAATAGATTTATGTTTTGAAACAATTTAAATATTTTTTTACATAAATAAAAAATTATTTTTATTTATTATACTTTATTTACTCTCGTTAATTTCTTTGTAAATTAAAACTAGAATATTACTTACTTAAATACACTTATTTTTAATACAAAAGGACCAAAATATTTCATGACACCACATATTATTTTCAAGACAAAATATAAAAAAATACAAAAATACTTTTTCTTTAAACTTATTTTCTTTTAATCAACTAAAATAGATTTAGGGTTTCATCCAAAAAATCTTTTCTTAATTAAAATCTTTTCTTAAATAATTTCTTTATTTAACTTAAGTTTAATTTAATTTAATTACTCTTTTTTTTAGGTCAAAACTTCCTTCATATTAAGAAACCAAACAAAAATCTTTTTCTTTGCATTTATAATTCTTGCATATTTAATTCATCTTGTATATTATTTATTCCAATTCTTGTATAAATTCAATTTGGTTGTAATAGATTAATTAGGTTTATATTATTGCAATCCCCATTCATAAATTGTATACCCCTCCCACAAATGTTGTAATAGCGTAGTAATTTTAAAATTTCGCAATTTATCGCTTTTACATAATATGCTAGTAATTAGGGTTTGTATGGAAAGATAAAATTAATCAAATAGAAAACCCTAATCCAAGACAAAAAACAAGCATGAAAATAACACACTTGCACACAAGCACCCCTAGGGTTATCACACTTAGTTGCCTTACAATAATGGTCATATTACGCATGTAAGGTATCTTAGCAAAAAAAACAAATACAAGATCATAGTCCCTCAATGACGCTATTCAAAGTTGCCTTACAAAATGATCTTAGTCCATCAAAAAGAATGCTAAGATACCTTGCAACATTGATAATCATAGCTATACGATGACCCACGTCCGTCCCATTAACATCCAAAGATAGGGTTGCTTACCAAATCAATGGCAAGACAACAATGTAAAAGGAAAAGAAAATGAACAAGAAAGACTTTTGAGTAGGTAGAATGCTCCTAATTACTTTCTCCATTTCAAAACAAACATCCTTGCTATTTTCTAAACAATGACATACAGTTTCAAACATCTTACAAAATTGAAATTTTTTTCAAAAGATCAAACATCTTTGTATACATTCTTACAAACAAGAATCATTACAAAGATTGCCTAAAACAATGGCCTATTTACAAAATACTTTCAAAAACCACACAAAGCACAATTTCAAACAAAAGCAAGTGATTTAGCAAGTAACTAAGACCCCATGGAAAACCATGGATGAAAAGGGTGCTAATACCTTCCCTTTTCATAATCTACCCTCTGAACTCAAGAAACAATCTCAAAGGTCTTTCCTGTGCTTTTTCACCTTTCCTTTTGGATAAAATAAAAGTCAATGGTGACTCTTGCTAACTGCAACATTTGCGATCAAACACAAAACCCTCAAGCCAGTTCTCCCACCGCATCATAGAACTGGCGACTCTGCTGGGGATAATTCTAAAAGTGGGGTTACCTTAGGGATTAGATCACATTTATTTGCTTACATTGTTTGACTTGTATGCTTTACATTATGGTTCTTTGTTTGGGTTTGAATCCTCTACCCGGATTTGGGATACATTTTAGGTAAGTAGGAATACATTGTGGAAACTGTGTGGGGTATATCGACATGGTCTAAGCAATATCTACGTTAGTGCGACATATTTGTGGGTATCGGTAACCTTTGAGTTAATCAAAGAGAATACGGGGCCGCAGAGTGATGTCATAAAGCACTAATGAACTTTTAGAACCTTTACTTGACCAACTTGGCCTTTAGGATGTAGTGAGATGACCGACTTTGGTGCAGTCCGAAGTTGGTAGATACTCGATACTACACTCATTGAGGTTTGGTTTCTTGGGATATTTCGGTCGCCATTAAAGAGGCTTGTGCTGAAACAATGACCAAGGAAGCAAACCAGTGATATTGAGCTCCTTAGAACCCGGTTACTATTACTAGGACATGTTTGAGCCAACTAAACTTCAAGAGGGTAATTACCTATAAAACTCCATGCAAGCCTAAACCTAAGGACTTGTTTGCTTTGCTTGTATATGCATACTTGTACATAACATCATGAAAATCATGAGCATCATATACATCCAATAACCATTTCAAGGATTTTGGGATTCATCTTTGCTCTTGTTTTGTAGGATATGGATTCACTTCGCAGGAAAACTATTCAAGTCAACCTTGTGAGAATCCCTCTACAACATAAGGACCTAGCTTCAAGGATTCCTGAAAACTCTCCATTCACCGAGAGACATGGTCGCCTACTCAACTTGGTCACCTCTAACACAGATGAGGACATGATGAAGGTGCTCTTTCAGTTCTTTGATCCTTTACACCATTGCTTCACATTTACCGACTATCAACTTCTGCCTACTTTAGAAGAATTCTCCAAACTCTCGAGGATTACCATTCTCAATTAACTACCTTTCATCGGTATAGAACGAGACCCAAAGCCAGAAGAGATTGCTCAAGCTCTACACTTGCACTCATCTGATGTCACAACTCATTGGGAAACAAGGAGTGGTGTCAAAGTTTTCCTAGCAAAGTTCCTGTTTGAGAAAGCCCAAAGCTGTTGGAATTCCTTGGACTTGCAAGCCTTTGAGGAAATTGTGGCTCTCCTCATCTATGGGATGGTTTTGTTTCCAAATCCTGACCAACTCATAGATGTCAACACTGTCAAAATCTTCATATCCTGCAACCCAGTACCTACATTTCAAGGAGATATCCTACACTCTTTTCACACTCGCACAATGAGGAAAAGAGGTGTTCTTATGTGTTGCACTCCTCTCTTGGAAATATGGTTTATTTTGCATCTTCCCCAATCTGTATTAAAGAATGAGCAAGGTTCAAGGTGGTCACAAAGGTTGATGACGCTCAAACATTCAGACATTCATTGGTGCTCCCGATCCAAAGAAAATGTTATCATTGTCGACCGTTATAGAGAATTCCATAATGTCCCTTTACTTGGCATTAGGGGAGGCATCACCTACAACCCTTGTTTGGCCTTAAGACAGTTTGGTTATGCCCGAAGGGATGGCCCGCATGAGATACAGATTCAAGGTTTGGTATTTGACTATGATAACAACGATCAAGGTCTTCACCAAAGGTTTATCTGAGCTTGGAGGATGTTGAACAAGGTGGATAGAAAGACTTTGGGGCACAAGAATTACATACCTCTTGAGCCTTACCTCAAATGCGTATGGACTCGTGCTCAGAGTCTTATGATGCCTTACCCCTCCATCCTTCCGGTAATCATTGAGCCTGTCATGGAGGGAGATATTCCATACACTATCCTACATCCTGACATGCCCACATCTCTTAAAGACCTACAAAGGGATTGGATACAACTCAAAAGAGAGCGAGATACTTTCGAAGCCCAATTTTACGCAAGCGAGAAGAAGGTTTTGGAGCTCACTAGGCTACTTCATGAGGAGCAGACTCTCAATGCCTACATTGCACCAAATAGGATGCATACTACTTTTCTATCTTAGAGTTTTTGTATTATTTTGCCCAAGGGGCATTGATGTACTCAAACTTTATCTTATTAATATAACGTGTGTTTCCTTTTTGTCTAAAACAAATTTGAATCTTTGAAATCCTTAAAAACATTGCATATGCATATACCATTCATCATAACATAAGCAGGTCTTTTGCAACAAGTATCCTCATCTCTCTACTGTTTATTTTAGTAAGATGGATCTCGAGCGAACAGTGAAGGATCTCCAAGCTCAGAATATGCAGTTTCAACAGTTGCTCTTGACCATAGCTAAGGGACAAGAAGAATTAAAGACTTTGCTGGATGAAGAGAGGAAAAAGAAAACCAAGAAGGTAACCGAAGTCTTAAACATGGGAAGAAGATTTCATGGGCAGACAAGAAGGACCTTGGACTTTACAACAACATCCGGTGAAAGAGACAACCAAGATGGTAAAGGAAAGGAAACAGTTGTCCTGACAGAATCGAAGGAGGAAGAGGAAGAAGAGGACTACTCTTAAAAACAATACCCTCTAGCTGATGACAAGTATAAACATCTCGAAGAGCGTTTGAGCGCAATGGAAATCCAAAAGGTGCCTGGCTTGGACTTTGAGGAATTGGGTTTGGTGTTGGGGATTGTGATTCCTCCGAAATTAAAGGCACCCGTATTCGCCAAATATGACAGAGTTTCATGCCCTAAAATGCATCTCCGGTCATATGTGAGGAAAATCCAACCCCATACCGCTGATAAAGACTTATGGGTGCACTTCTTCCAGGACAGTCTGTCTGGAACTCAACTTGACTGGTTTTACCAACTAGAAAGAGCCAACGTTCACAATTGGGAAGATATTGCTGCAACTTTCTACAAACAATATCAGTATAATGCCGATCTGGCGCCTATCCGTACTCAACTCCAGAGTATGGCCATGGCTTCCAATGAGGGTTTCAAAGACTATACACAAAAATGGAGAGATTTGGCTGGAAGAGTTCAACCCCCTCTGTCTGATAGAGAGTTGGTAGACATGTTCTTGGGCACCTTGTCTGGTCCCTTCTTCAATCATTTAATCGGAAGTTCATCTGCAGGCTTTACTGAACTAATATTGACCAGAGAGAGGATAAAAGCCGGTATAAAGAATGGAAAGATTCAAAAAGACACATATTCTTCTACAGCTGTAAGGAAGCCCTTCATCAGAAAGAAACAGGTGGCTGCCGTATATCCGCAAAGAAACCAAGATAGGGCCGAACACCGACCAATGGTGGGGGCTGTTATGATCCCTAAGCCTGCATCTGATCAGCAAAGGAATAATCAACCAAGGATGGAAAGGCCAGTCAGGCAGTTCATCAGAATCAACATGACCCCGTCTCAAGTATTACTGCATCTACTAAGATCCAACTTGGTGACCTTGAAAGAAGCTCCGAAAAACCCCAATACAACATCCCTCATTATCATCCCAATGCCCGTTGTGCATATCACTCTAAAAGTCCTGGTCACGATACTAATAACTGTTGGGCTCTAAAGAACAAAATAAAATACCTCATTTAGGAAAAAGAAATTGAGTTCGATGCACCTGAAAAGCCAAATGTCATTTCTGCCCCTATGCCCAGACATGGCCACAATACCAATGCCATTGAAGAAGTATTGTTTGTCACTTCAATTGATGAACTCATGACCCCACTTCTGACTATTAAAATGAATTTGTTGAATGCCGGTGTGTTCCCGGGCTGTGGTGAAGTTTTCCATCTCTGTTTGTCCTCCCCGACCGGCTGTCCTTTGTTGAAAGTAGGCGTTCAGTGCCTAATAGATAACAAAGAGATTTTGTTTGAAAAGACTCATGTTCCACCTATCCCTTTTGAAGATGTTTCTATCATTACCATTTCTGCCAATTCTTCCAGGGTCTCCACCAAAAGACCCGTTAGAATTACATCAGTTCCGAAAGCAGCTCCTTTAATAATCACAATGCCTGGACCAGTCTGATATACATCAGACAAAACCATACCATGGAATTATGGAGGGGATATCTATTACCATGGTATCAAGCAGGACTAGCCAGCCGCCTAAGATTCAAGCTCCAAGAAAGTCAACTCCGACATCAGTAATATTGTAGGAACTAGAAAAATTACCCGAAGTGGTAGGATCTTTTCTCCAGAAATTCCTCCCCCAAAAGCAGTTTCTGGACCCGTAATCATCCATGTGGCTGCTCCAAAGGTTACTCCCACACCCATAATCATCTCTGCAAATACTCCAATTGACAAAGCCATTACAACCCCTATAACCATTTCTACTGACACTCCTGCTACCGAGTTAACCGAGACTCGCGGTAAAAGTATTCTGGTTGAGCCTGTCCGGACGAAGGCTAAGTCATTGGCTATCCCTGAGACCTCCAAGAAAGAAATGGAGGAGATCCTAAAAATTATAAAGAGAAGCGACTACGACGTAGTTGAACAACTGGGGACAACTCCCTCTAAAATCTCCATGCTGGCATTACTACTATGTTCCGAGGCACATGAAAAGCCTTGGTAAAGTTCTTAAAAACTGCCCATGTACCTCAAGAGACATCTTCCGATCAGTTTCAAGACTGCGTAGCCAGCCTAACTACGGACAATGGTTTAGGTTTTTCAGATGCTGATCTGACGCCGAGGGGAAGGAAGCATAATAAGGCATTGCATGTCTCAACGAAATGTAGGGGCACAACTCTGGCTCATGTTTTGGTGGACACTGGCTCATCTCTGAATGTACTACCCAAAAAAGCTCTTGATAGACTTGACTGTGAGGGGTTGACTTTGAAGCCAAGTAACATAATGGTGAGGGCTTTTAACGGCTCGAAGAGGATGGTGCACGGGGAAGTGGATATCCCCATAAAGGTTGGAACCCAAACTTTCAATTCAACTTTTTATGTGATGGACATCCGTCCTTCATACTCCTGCTTGCTAGGCCGACCATGGATCCACAATGCTGACGCGGTTACTTCTACGTTGCACCAAATGTTGAAGTATCCAGTTCAAGGGAAGATTATCACCGTTCATGGAGAGGAAGAATACATGATCAGCCATCTCAATTCCTTCAGATATATGGAATTAGATGGTGAATTCATTGAAACTCCATTTCAACACTTTGAAGAGGTCCCCCGGGATGTGGCAGTGACCAAGGTTGCTCCCAAGATTACAAGGCCTCCACTCCGGATGTCGTCACTGAAGGATGCCAAAGCAGTGGTAGAAGAAGGTGGATGCAATATCTGGGGACAACTCCCATATATACCATATAAGTCTGACAAGTTTGGCCTAGGTTTCACTTCAAGTGCTCAAAAGGCTGTACGTCGTGCTCGTGCTGGAGGACCGCCCCTGAAGATCAGCAACCGTGAAGTCAACGCTGTAGAAGATGGTGAAGATGACTGCAACCTGGAGGATTGGATATTCCCAACTGTAAATGGAGGGCTCAACAATTGGGAGGCTAGAGACTTCGTCCCGATCACTTTTATCCCTCAGTAATTTGTCTTTACATTTTGTTGGATCTGTAATATTCAAAACAATTCGCACTCTTAAAACCTTGTGTCTTACCCGAGGCGCAATGGTCCATTTGTAAGGGTTATTATCTCATTTTTCATATGACATCAACGAATCATGGACGTTTTCGCATACAAACTTTTGTGCTCATTGTTTTTTCTTTTACATTTTACTTTCTTTCAAAGATAGCTATACCCTTACACACACCCACACTCACAATGCAGGTATACATCCATTCGGGATCCCATGGGTAACGATACTGCTATGGCCTTTTATGACTTTGAGAATCTAATCTACCAAGACGAAGACGAAGGTGAGGAAGATTGTGAAGTACCAGGGGAACTTGCCACACTGCTACAACAAGAAGAGAGAACCATCCAGCCTCACGAGGAACCCGTGGATACAATCAACCTAGGTACTGAAGAAGACAAGAAAGAGGTTAAGGTGGGTGCCAATCTGGAACCCAGTATTAAGGAGCGTCTGATTCAGTTGTTACACGATCATGTTGAAGTCTTTGCCTGGTCGTATGAAGACATGCCAGGGCTTGATACAGATATTGTGGTACATCGTTTGCCTACAAGAGAAGATTGCCCGCCAGTAAAGCAAAAGGTTCGCCGCATGAGACCTGATATGTCAGAAAAGATTAAAGCAGAAGTCATGAAGCAATTCAACGTTGGATTCTTGGCTATCACCTCTTACCCCCAATGGGTTGCCAATGTTGTTCCCGTACCCAAAAAGGACGGCAAGGTGCGAATGTGTGTGGATTACAGATATTTGAATAGGGCAAGCCCTAAGGATGATTTTCCACTCCCCCATATTGATATTTTAGTTGACAATACAGCATAACACAAAGTGTTTTCCTTCATGGATGGATTCTCAGGTTACAACCAAATCAAAATGGCTCATGAGGACATGGAGAAAACAACCTTTGCCACGCAGTGAGGCACATTCTGCTACAAGGTATTTCCATTCGGACTAAAGAACGCTGGGGAAACCTATCAGCGTGCCATGGTAGCTCTATTTCACGACATGATACATCACGAAATAGAAGTCTACATGGACGATATGATAGCCAGATCTCAAACAGAAGAAGAGCATCTCGACCACTTACAAAAACTGTTTGAGAGAATGAAGAAGTACAAGCTGAGGTTGAATCCAAACAAATGCACATTTGGGGTACAATGTGGTAAACTCCTAGGCTTTACCGTCAACAACAAAGGTATCGAGGTCGATTCCTCAAAAGTTAAAGCAATACAAGAGATGCCTTCTCCTCATACTGAGAAGGAAGTCAGAGGATTCTTGGGATGTTTGAACTACACTTCCAGATTCATCTCTCATCTGACAGCTACTTGTGAACCAATCTTCAAACTATTGAAGAAAGATCAAATAGTCAAATGGAATGATGAATGCCAAGTTGCTTTTGACAAAATCAAATAATACTTACAAGAGCCTCCTGTGTTTATGCCACCAGTCGAGGGAAGACCGTTGCTCATGTATCTGATGTTTTAGAAAACTCAATGGGGTGTGTATTGGGGAAGCATGACGAGTCTGGCCGAAAAGAGCATGCTATTTACTACCTGAGAAAAAAGTTTACCGACTGTGAAACCAGATATTCACTTCTCGAGAAAACATGCCGCGCTCTGGCATGGGTTTCTCACCGGCTAAGATAGTACATGCTGACTCATACTACCTTGCTGATATCTAAAATGGATCCGATAAAATACATCTTCGAGAAGCCTGCTCTTTCTGGGAGAATAGCGAGATGGCATATGATCATGACAGAATATGACATACAGTATGCTACCCAGAAAGCTATAAAGGGCAGTGTACTAGCTGATCACCTTGCTCACCAGGCTGTAGAAGACTACCAGTTCATGAAGTTCGAATTCCTAGATGAAGACATCATGACATTAGACAACTGTGAAGAATTCAGGCCATATGAAGGACCTGAGCAAGGATCCCGATGGATCCTGTTATTTGATGGAGTGTCCAATGCACTCGGAAATGGTATTGGTGCTGTACTCATATCTCCGGAAGGGTGTCATACTCCCTTCACTGCCAGACTTTGCTTCAATTGTACAAACAACATGGCGGAATACGAAGAGTGCATCTTCGGTCTCAAAGCTGCCATAGACTTGGGGATCAAATCCTTGGATGTATTCGGAGATTAAACTTTGGTTATCAGCCAGATCAAAGGGGAATGGGACACCAAACACCCAAACCTTATCCCTTACAAAGAACATGTTTTGACATTGCTACCACATTTTGAGAAGATTACCTTCGAGCATTTCCCGCGAGAAGAAAATCAGCTAGCAGACGCTCTAGCCACAATGTCATCTATGTTTAAACTTAATTAGGATAACTAGGCTCCCCAGATCACCATTGAACGAATGGAGGAACCAGCGCACTGTCACGAGATTAATACTGAAGAAGTAGTGGACCATCCTTGGTTTCACGAAGTCAAGAGGTATCTCGAGGCTCAAGAATACCCAGAAGGAGCTTCAGTCAATGATAATAAGTTCTTAAGGAGATTCTCTGCTAAATTTTTCCTTAGTAATGGCATCCTGTACAAACACAATCATGACTCCGTGTTACTTCGGTGCGTAGATAAAGTTGAAGCTGAAAGGATCATTGCTGAATTACATGAAGGCACTTTTGGCACCCATTCCAGTGGGAATATGATGGCTAAGAAGATCCTACGGGCAGGCTATTACTGGTCTACCATGGAAGCAGATTGCTATCAATACTCTCGAACCTGCCATAAATGCCATATTTATGCTGACAAGGTGCACGTACCTCCGGTTCCTCTGAATGTCTTGACGGCTCCTTGGCCCTTTGCTATGTAGGGGATTGATATGATTGGGGAAATCAAGCTGACAACCTCCAATGGACATCGGTTCATCTTAGTGGCCATTGACTATTTTACAAAGTGGGTGGAGGCAGCTTCCTTCGCTTCTGTTACCAAAAATGTTATTGCCCGCTTCATCAAGAAAAATATCATTTGCCGGTACGGTATCTCGGAAAGGATCATCACTGATAATGGTACAAATCTTAACAACACTATGATCACCACCTTGTGCAAGCAATTTAAGATCCAGCATCATAATTCTTCTCCTTACCGGCCGAAAATGAATGGTGCTGTCGAAGCTGTAAATAAAAACATTAAAAAGATCATACAGAAAATGACAGTCACATACAAAGATTGGAATGAGATATTACCGTTCGCTCTCCACGGATATCGTACCACGGCTCACACATCAACCGGGGCAACACCCTATTCTTTGGTTTACGGCATGGAAGTTGTCTTGCTTATCGAGGTCCAGATCCCCTCTCTGAGAATTATGAAGGATGCAGGGCTGAATGAAGACGATTGGATTCAGACTCGACTTGATCAGCTGAACTTGATTGATGAGAAGAGACTTACTGCTGTTTCCAATGGTCAAATGTATAAAAAATGGATGATCAAAGCTTTCAACAAAAAGGTCAGACGCCAAGTGTATCAAGTTGGAGATCTGGTGATTAAACGCATCATACTGCCACAAGGTGATCCTAGGGGCAAATGGACTCCTACCTATGAAGGACCATTTGTAATCAAAAACATTTTCTCTGGTGGGACAATGATCTTGACCACCATAGATGGTGACGACCTGCCGCATCCTAGAAACGCGGACATAGTCAAAAGATACTACACATAAGAGACCCGCTAGGTTGACATACCTAGGCAAAACAAGGGCATCCCGGTGAACCAAAAAGGTTCAGGAAAAAATTAGGGATAAAACAAAAAAAAATCTGTATACCCGGCAAGTTGAAAACCCGAAAGGGCGACTTGGGCAAAAAAGGGTTTCCCGATGGACTGAAAACCCGAAAGGGCGGTCCAGGAAAAAGTTAGGGAATTAAAGCGTATGAATATGTCCCGTTGGATCACTTTATGGACAAACTTTAACTTCAACTAACAAATTCAACGGTTCTGATCAATTCAATCAGCTTCAGACAAGGCAACAAATAGACAAGACGCTCGGAGATACGAAGGCTATAGCATAATGGAAACCCCATGGGATTTTTTACACATAACTATCTTCTCTTTGTATCGAAATTTTCATTCTTACGACGACATTCTCTTACTAGAATGTTTGTCTCCTTGTACAAAAATGCTTACTCAAAGTCAATACAGAGATATCTCTTTGAAAGTGAAAAAACTATCTATTTTTTCTTTACGCTTGTGTTTTGTCTACAAAAACGTCCAATGATTCATTGTTGAACATATGCATTTGAATATAATTACTGTTTACAAATAAACAAAATGAAAAAAGGCAATTACTGATGGTTTGAATGGATAGGGAAATATCTCTAGGCTATTACCTAAGAAATCCCCACGGTACGTCGTTTAATCCCCAGCGGAACAAAACTCCCAGTTATCACAACCCAGTAGAAGTAGTCAAATTTCTCAGGATTCCCCAATGGAATTTTACAAGCAGTATACGACATTTCCCTTACAACAGAGTTTATTTCTCTAAGCATAAATTCATCAACACTTAGACTTCACTACGTGAAGAGTTATACTCCATATCCTCAGCAGTAGTCAGGGATTTATTTTCCCCAATCCAACAGCAGTATAGTAAACTAGTTCACATACACATACATTGTATCCATATATCATAAACATTGATAAAACGAATGCACTATACTATGCATTTCATAAAACATAAGCATTGCATTTTAGCTAACGTTTTACCCTTTTCAAGATAAGGTTAACAATTACCATTAACAATATTCAACTTTTCAGATACAGTTCAGATACGCTCCAGACACGGATGTCATTCTGATACTCATTCAAATTCAACTTTTCAGATACAGTTCAGATACGCTCCAAAAACGGATGCCATTCTGATACTCATTCAGATTCAACTTCTCAAATACAGTTCAGATACACTCCATACACGGATGCCATTCTGATACTCATTCAGACTCAACTTTCAGATACAATTCAGATACACACCAGACACAGACGCCATTCTGATACTAGTTCAGATACGCTCCAGACACGGATGCCATTCTGACACTCATTCAGATTCAGACTTCAGATACAGTACAGATACGCTCTAGACGCATATACCATTCTGATACTCAATCAAAATCAGCTCCCAGATACAGTTCAGATACGCTCCAGACATGGACGCCATTCTGATTCTAATTCTTTCAGCTTACAAATTACAATTCAACAATCACTTTTGGATGGCATCTTTAAGCCCATCTCCTACAACTTTCTATCACCTCTCTAAATGGCATCTTTAAGCCCATTCCCTTAACCATCACATCACCAAGTGCAAATTTCTGGGCACTCTAGTGTCCAATTATCTTCCATCTTCGAGTCACGACTGGCAAGACATGCCAATCTAACTCTCCAGACTTAAGAAGATTGAAAAGGGGCAGCTGTTGTACCCCAAAATTTTCCCTCTCACTTATCAAGAATTTTCTCACAAGATCTCCCTTGACTCAAGACTGCACTAGAGTTTGATCAGCTCAAGGCACATCCTCAAGCACTAATGACTGAAAATTAGGGTTTGAGATTGCACAAGGATTTTTGAACTTCCAATGCCCCATATGACTTTCATGGATCATTATGGACCCCTAAGATTACTCATGTCAAGTTTCCAGCCTTGGATCACACTTTTGATCAGTCAATTGAATAGTTGACCTAAAAATCAATTGTATTGGGGAAAAAGTCAACCATGGCCAATTTACAGTCAAACTTCATAATTTTTGATCCACACTAACATTTTAAACTCATATGTATCATTTGATCAAGTTTGGACCACAACTCCTCAAGAAATTTGATCAAATCTCCAAAAGGGCAAAATGGTCAAAATTAGGGTTTTGATTGAGAAAGGGCAATTTCTGATTTTTGATCTAGCAAATGATCAATTGGTTTAAGGCATGATCTCAAGAGTCTAATTTAATCTTTTTGACCTAGTGACATGGTTCAAAACACTACAAGTCCATTGGATTGACAGATGAATTTTTTAGTCAATTGATAAAAAGTCAACTGTATACTAAAAAGTCAAATTTTGACTTTTTGGTCAAAATCAAATGCAAAAGATCATGATTCATCAAAACATGTCAAAATATGAAACTTGTTCATCAAGAAATCAAGAATTCAAGATTTTATTTTGAAAAGATGAAATTTCTTAACTTAGAAATTTTTCTAAGTATATAAAATTTCTTATTTTTTCACAACTTTGAGCCAAAGATTCACCATGATGCAAGACGATTCAAGAGAAACTTCCAACATGAAAGTTGTATATATCTATGAAATATACAAATTTTCTTCACACAACTTCTCCTAAAAATGCTTGGATCTCAAGTTATAATTTTGTGAATACATGCTCATGAACTAAAAATGACTTAGTGAAATTTTGCCCTAGTTAGGCAGATTTTTGACCTAGCTTCATGGAAATTTTTCACATAGTTCCAAGGAGAATCTTCAAAAGCAATTCATAGATGAGTTGTAGAGAACATTGCAAGATTTCCAAAATGTCCAATAACTCCTTGAGATCATTCTTGAGTAGGGAGAATCGAAGAGGTGAAGTTGGTGTTTTGTCACTTGGATTACAAGCCATTTTGTGAAGAACATTGGATCCAATCCTCAAGCATGCTGTACAAATACCACTTTGCAGGCTTCTAACTTGACTTACACTCCATAATTAAACATTTTCACAGCTGTTGGAAGCTTTAATCCAAGCATTCAATGCATTGTACAAATTTAATTCCATTTTGGGAAGAAAGGCAACATTGCCATTTTAGAAAAGCAAGCTTTATGCAAAGTCAGCTTGCATTGAGCCTTGCATTTGTCCTTTATGAATAAACACACTCCACACAATCATAACAAGTATGTTTAAAGGTCTCAGCCACCCTACAAGCTTTGTACTTCACCTTGAAACCATGCTTGCTAGCTTTGCTTCAAAAACAAGTAACCAAGCAAAACATGTGAATTTTTGAAATCTGAGTTGTTACAAGTCTTAAAACCTCTTGCTTATAAGTAGACACACTATTTTCAAGTTGACAGATGAATGCTATTGCCCTGAACTGCCTCAAACATTCCAAAACCAAAAACTTGTTCAAGAATACCATTAACATACAATTTTGAACCAAAACTCATGATCTTCATTTCCACTCGTGCGTTTTAAAAACTAATCACTCAAACACCTTCTATACATCATACCAAAGCAATCCAGGCCCCTGTTTCAATACTATAGCTCCTTCATCACTATCCACCATTTTCAAAAAACCAAGCTTGCAGGTTGACTTGAGTAGAGAGATTCAAGGACATTCAAGGTAAAGTAAGAGTTGGGATACACTCAAGGAGGTCCAGACAAGCTAAACAGATCCTTAGGCCATCTCAAGAGTTGCTCAAACTCCATTCACGACTCCAACTGCAAGAGGTAAAAACTCAAACTTCTATCTCTTCATACAAGCATCATTTGATCCTGATTTGTGAAAATAAAATGTAGATATCCTTGCTCTAAAGCTAACCATGTTCATAGTTTCCATTTATATTAACTATGTATAGAGAATTTTGGATTTGAAATTTCTGAGAAAATTAGGTTTCAAGTTAGGGCCAATAAAATTAGATTTTATCTTTGACTTTTAGTTTACATAAGTTATATGGTTGAATTCGTGGGAAGAAACACCATAACTTTCATGTTTGAACTTTTCATTTTTGTGGAGAAATGAGGAAGATACAGGTGGTCCGGCCATGGCTCAAGGTTAAAGATGAAGTTGCCTTCAGAAAGCAGTTTCTAATATATATTTATGGTTTTGTTTATATAAACGGATATATAGCCACCCCAGTGGTAAAGCGCGCGCCTGTTCACCCTATGGTCCCGGTTTCAAGCCCCAGCGAGACCATTTTGTTTTTTTTCTATTTTTTTGACATTTCTGATTTTTGTTTGCAGGCGCTGGGCCCTTAGGGCCTGGAATTTTTTGTTTTGTTTTTGATAGCATCTGTTTACTTGTGACACCACCCTGGCCCATTTTTTATTTATTTATTTATTTATTTCTTTTTCTTTTAAATATATTTTTTAAAATACCATAAAAAATCAGGAAATGTATAAAAATAATAGATTTTATATTTTGACATAATTTAAATATTTTTTCACATAAATAAAAAATATTTTTATTTATTATACTTTATTTACTCTCATTAATTTCTTTGTAAATTAAAACTAGATTATTACTTAAATACACTTATTTTTAATACAAAAAGGACCAAAATATTTAATGACACCACATATTATTTTCAAGACAAAATATAAAAAAAATACAAAAATACTTTTTCTTTAAACTTATTTTCATTTAATCAACTAAAATAGATTTAGGGTTTCATCCAAAAAATCTTTTCTTAATTAAAATCTTTTCTTAAATAATTTCTTTATTTAACTTAAGTTTAATTTAATTTAATTACTCTTTTTTTAGGTCAAAACCTCCTTCATATTAAGAAACCAAACAAAAATCTTTTTCTTTGCATTTATAATTCTTGCATATTTTATTCATCTTGTATATTATTTATTCCAATTCTTGTATAAATTCAATTTGGTTGTAATATATTAATTAGGTTTATATTATTGCAATCCCCATTCATAAATTGTATACCTCCCTCCTACAAATGTTGTAATAGCGTAGTAACTTTAAATTTCACAATTTATCGCTTTTATATAACATGCTAGTAATTAGGGTTTGTATGGAAAGTCTAAAACCAATGCTTAGAAAACCATAATTCAAGAAAAAATCAATCATGAAAACGATACACTTGCACACTAGCACCCCTAGGGTAAAATCCACTTTGTTTCCTTACAAAAATGGCCATGTTATGCATGTGAGGTATATTAGCAAAAAACAAGCAAAAATACAAGATCATGGTCCCTCGATGACGCTATCTAAGTTGCCTTACAAATGATCTTAGTCCCAAAAAAAAATGCTAACATACCTTGCAACGTTGCTAATCATGGTTATACGATGACCCACACCCGTCCCGTTTACATCCAAAGATAGGGTTGCTTACCAAATCAATGGTAAGACAACAATGTCAAAGGAAAAGAAAATGAACAAGAAAGATATTTGAGTGGGTAGATTGCTCCTAATTACTTGCTCCATTTCAAAACAAACATCCTTGCTATTTTCAAAACAAACACACACACACACTTTAAAACATCTTACAAACATTGAAAACATTTTCAAAGGATCAACATCTTTGTATACATTCTTACAAACGAGAATCATTACAGAGATTGCCTAAACAATGGCCTCTTTACAAAATACTTTCAAAAAACCACACAAAACACAATTTCAAACAAAAACAAGTGATCTAGCAAGTAACTAAGAGCCCATGGAAAACCATGGATGAAAAGGGTGCTAATACCTTCCCTTTTCATAATATACCCCCCGAACTCAAGAAATAATCTCAAAGGTCTTTCCTGTGCTTTTTCACCTTTCCTTTTGGATAAAAGAAAAGTCGGTGGCGACTCTTACTAACCGCAACATTTGCGATCAAACGCAAAACACCCAAGTTAATTCTCCCACCATATCATAGGAAAGTGTTAGCACCCCACACGTCTGTAGTACTCTATAATATCCATTCTTATCTTTTAGTTAATGGGTGTGTAAGAACCTATATCAAAGTTGTACAAGGTTTGAATGCAAAAGAAAAAAGAAAAAGTGTGGGGGAAAAGAATGAAGTATTTACAAATTATGCTCGATTAGTGTTGTATGTTGTGATGCGGTGGAAGAACTGACTTGAGGTTTTGCGTTTGTGTTTGCAAATATCGCGGTTAGCAAGAGTCGCCACCGACTTTTCTTTTATCCAAAAGGAAAGGTAAAAAAGCACAGGAAAGACCTTTGAGATGTTTTCTTGAGTTCGGGGGGTAGATTATGAAAAGGGAAGGTATTAGCACCCTTTTCATCCATGGTTTTACATGGGCTCTTAGTTACTTGTTTAGATCACTTGCTTTGCTTTTGAAATTGTTTGAAATGCTGCTTTGTGTGGTTTTGAAAGTATTTTGAAAAGAGGCCTTTGTTTAGGCAATCATTGTAATGATTCTCGTTCGTAAGAATGTATACAAAGATGTTTGTCTTTTGAAAAATGTTTCAATGTTTTGAAAGTTGTTCGGAAATATTTTGAAATGTGTGTGTGTTTGTTTGAAAATAGCAAGGATTGTTTTGAAATTGATCAAGTAACTAGAAGCATTCTACCTACTCAAAAGTATTTCTTGTATATTTTTTATTCCTTTGACATTGTTGATTTACCATTGATTTGGTAAACAACCCTATCTTTGGATGTTAAACGGGACAGGCGTTGGTCATCGTATGACCATGATAGCAATTTTGCCAAGTATCTTTAGCATTTTGAGGGACCAAGATCATTTGTTTTAGGCAACCTTTTGATAGCGTCATCGAGGGACTATGATCTTTTGTTTTGTTTTGTTTTGCCAAGATACTTTGCATGCATACCATGGCCATTTAAATTAGGCAACCATGTGGGTGAAACCCTAGGGGTGCTTGTGTGCAATGTGTGTCATTTTACATGCATTTTGATTATCTTGGATTAGGTCATTCTATTTGTTTGTTTTTGGTCTTATCATGCAAAACCCTAATTTACTAACATGGTATAAAATGCGATAAATGCGTAAAAGTAAACTAAGCTATTACAACAAATATTATGGGAGGGGGGATACAAGTTTTTGAATGGGGATATTGCACAAAAATAAACCCTAAAATACTATTACAACCTGTTGTACCCCAAAATTTGCCCGCCCATATTTCTCAAAACATTTCAAGAAAAATTCACAATTCCAACCCGGCGCGTCATATTCAGGTGTTCTTTCACCAAGATATCTCTGATAACGTATTCTCAAATTCAGGTTCGGCTCAAGAGTCAATTCTTTAAAGAAGGTATCCGAATGTGTGAGTTTTCTCGAAGAAATATGGTGAAAAAGTGTGCTAAAAGTGCAGTTTTTACGCGCTAAAAAATTCATAACTTGAAGATCGTGACTCTTTTTGAACCCATTCCGGTGGCCAAAATTCCGTCTTGACATTATCTACGTTTTCATCTCTCACAGCTGGAAGCCAATTTCGATCAGAAGGTCTTCAAAAATGTGGATTTATCAAGTATTTTCATACAGAAAATTTGTGACAGAAGTTTATTTGCGTCATGTTCAGAAAATCATAACTTGGTCGATTTTCATCGTATCGAGCTGGTTCCGGCGCCAAAATTTCACAAATTGAGTTGGCTACATTTTCACAAAAGTTATTGAGTTCAAACGATATTCAAAAGGCCTTCGTTTTTTGCTCAGAGTGCGTGACACGCTGAAAATCCTGAATGCTGAATATTATTTCATCTGAGCCGAAACTTCGAAAATTCATAACTCGGTCAATTTTTATCGGATTGGGCTCATATTTTACACAAGGTCGCTGACTCATAGATCTACAACTTTGCTTCAAAAGTCGAGACCGGATTATGCTCCGATCAATACCAGTTTTTTATTGAAGAACGTGTCAGAGTCGACACTGGAGTCCAAAATATGTTTGTCTGAGCTGAAACTTCAAAAATTCATAACTAATTCACCGTTTATCCGATTGAGCCAATTTTCGGACAAGAGTTAGTTATCGATGTCGGCTACATTTTGTTTTCACATTTCAACTTCAAAAATTGCACTTAAGTCTCTGCGATTTAGCCTGGAAAGTGACGAACTCAAGTGAATATTGGAGGCCCAATTGCACATTCAAAGCCCATTTTCTTTACCCTAATTTCCATTATATAATCACCTTCTTTTCACACAAACCAGAGAGGAGAAAAAAGAGAGAAAAAACATTTCCACAACACTGTTAGAATATCAAATTCTTTCAAGAACCCTAAAACCTTGAAATCCTTATTACAAATCCCTCTCTCACTACAAACAAGCCATCACAGTTACAAACCAACACCTCACTACTTCTTCAGTAAGGGTAAGGCTGGCTTTATCTCTATGATCAAAAGGGCATAAAAGCATTCATGTCACTACTTTTCCAGTAAGGGTAAGATTGATTTGATCTCCATGATCAAAAGGGTATAATCATTCATACATGCCATATTGTGCCTAAACATTAAATTTCTTCATATATTGGCTTTATTTGCATTTTATGATTTTATTTAATGTGTTCATGAGATTCAACACTGCAGATTTTAGACAGGATCTCATGCAGGTTCATTAAGGAACGTTGAGGCCAAAAGCCAAAAGCCGAACGTTGAGGCCAAAAGCCAAAAGCCAAAAGCCAAATGGCCAAAAGAACAACTTATGCATGACGAGACAGACATCTTGAGAAGATTAAGGAACGTTGAGACCAGAACACAAATGGCCAACAACCAGAACAAAAATGGTCATGAAACCCAATCCAATGGCCAAAGAATGCAGACCGTTCAAAAAAACCTCCCCTTGGGTCTGAAACCCCCCTTGGTTTGCATCCTTTTTAATTTTATTTTATTTTCTTTTCTAATTCTTTTTTAATTGTTTTAATTGTTTTTTTTACCATAAAATAATTTTCTATAATAAAAACAGAAAAATCAAAAATACAAATATATTTAATTATTATTAATTTCATCACTAACCTATTTTTTGTAAATAAACTCTAACAATTAACTTAGTTTAATTTAGGTTTTTAAACTTTAATCTTTTTCTTAATAAGTAAAAAGTATCTAGAATTAGGTTTTTTTTTTGACATTTTCATCTTTTTCTTAAATAAATTATTAATCATCATTATTTATCATTATTATTAATTATCATTAATTTTGTAAATAAACATGTAAATAAATTAATTAACTAGTAAATTAGGTTAACTTTAATATTTTCATTAATAATTAAAATAATCTAGATTTAGGGTTTCCTTTTAATTCTTGTTCTTTATTTTTCATAAATACAAAAAAAAACACTAAAACACTTTCTTTTCTTTAATTAAATAATTAATTGGACTTTAATTTAATTTAATTTCATGCAAAGGGTCAAAACCCTCGGACGTCCTAATTTTAAATTCTTTTCTTTATTTTCATTAAATACCAAAAACCTAAAAAAAATTTCTTTTCTTAATTAAATAATAATTAGTTTTTAATTTCAATTTAATTTCAAAAGGGTCCAACGCCCTCGAACGTTCTATTTTTATTCTTTTCGCACGTTATTTTATTTTCCTTTGTGAATATTATGTAACTGCTCAAGCCATGTAATAGTAATTAGGAATTTATTTATTTTCCGTATTTTTTAACAAACGGGCCTTTGTTAATTTGGCGATGTATAGACCCGCGCCTTGTAATAGCGTAGGATTTTACTTTCCGTATTTAAATTTCCGCACTTTTAAATTATAATTGCATGAAAGAATGTATGGCCTAAACTAAAAACAAGCGTAGATCACCATGATACATGTACAAGATAATTGCTAAACATGAAAACAACACACCAATTCACACACCACTCTTAGGGTACGCCTCACTGTTGCCTTGCCTACGAAACGTGGTCGTCGAGTATAGGACGTTTTAGTAAGTCCTTATGTCCATGACATGACCCAGTTGCCTCGAAACGGTTGCCTCAGAATTAAAAAGGATCAATTGCATAAGGGTAGCTTCTAAGGTGTCCTACTGTTGCTCTGGTGACCACACTGTCCCTACACTCGAATTGACCCGAACACCTCCAACGGTGGTGCTACCTACCTCTCAATGGTGGGATGACACTACCTTAAGGACATTTACACAACCTAATTCCTTAGGGTAGGTAGATGACTCATAGATACTTGCTCTAAAAAACAAATCAAAACTCTTTTCACACCGACACTTTCAAAAAAGCTTTCAAAACAATTTTTCAAACACTCTTGAGGACTGATACAAGAGTCGAACTGAAATCTTTAAACAAAATTTTTTCAAACCCACTCACACTTTGAAAAGCAAACACTTTTGAAAACACAAATGAGCAAGTATCTAAGAGCCCATGGATAACCATGGAATGCTCTAGTTGTTTACACAGCTGTTAGGGCTCTGATCAACTAGAGCATTCCAAACTTGTTGCTTATAAATAGAGTCACTATTTGTGAGACACAACACGAGCTTGAGCACCCTGAAATACACTAAAACTCTCTAAAATCTTAAATTGCCTAAAAACTCCATTATTGCACAGTTTCTGACATTGAACCTCAAACTCACATTTCCCTCATGCGTTTCTTGGCCTTTTAGTTTCTAAAGCTTCCTTACATCAAGTGTAACTTATCCCTGTACCTGTTTCATTTCTGTAACATCATTTACCCTATCTTCCATAACCAAAAACAGAGCATTGCACATTGACTTCTCCAAGTCATTTCAGCCACTCTCAACTCGAGCAAACCATTGCACTAGCTTCCTAGGACCTGCAAGGAAGCTAACCTGATCATCACCATCAGTCGAAACAAGCTCAAACTCCAAACACGACTTCCAGTTTTGAGGTAAGTTTTCTCAACTTGGAACTCTTCATATAGGCATCATCAATAGTTTATTTGTGAATAAAACATGTCGATATCATTGCCCTGAAGCTAACCATGTCCTTAGTTTCCATTAATTTTGCTTGAGCTTAGAGAATTTTGAAACTGAAACTTCTAAAATTTTTAGGGTTCAGATTAAGGCCATTCAAATTCTTGCTTATCTTTGATCTATAGTTTTAATACTTTACATTTCTAGAATCGTGAGAAAATTTGGTACAAGTTTCATGTTTACAATTTTCATTTTTGATGAGAAATGAGCAAGTTACAGTTGGTCTGGCTGGAGGTTGAAGATGAAGTCTTCAGAACACGTTTTGTCTTACATATTTATTGTTTCATTTTTATTAACGGATGTATAGCCACCCTAGTGGTAGAACCGCGCGCCTGTAACCTATGGGACCTGGGTTCGAGCCCCAGTGGTATCCTTTTTGCATTTTTTCACATTTTTCTGACTTTGTTTGTTTTTTTTGGCAGGCGCTGGGTCCCTTTGGGTCTGGCTTATTTTTTTGTTTGTTTTTGCTCACTAACCTCCCTGTTTCCTCTTGGCACCCCCTGACCCAAGTTATTTATTTATTTCATTTATCTTTTCTTAAATATATTTTTTCTAAATACAAAAAATCATAAAATACAAAAAAATGATATATTTAGATTTTGACTTATTTTATTCTATTTTTTCCACAAAAAAATATTTTTATTTATTCTACTTTATTTATTTTTATTAACTAAATCTTGTAAAGTTAATTAATATTATGTTTATTTATTTAGTTAGTTTTCACACCATTGAAAATACATTATTTTTAATATTAAAAAAGGGCCAAAAATTATTTTATAATGCTATAAATATTTTCAAAATAAAAATACTTAGAATACTTTTTTCTAACCTTATTTTCTTTTAATCAAGTAAGTAGAATTAGGGTTTTATTAAAAAATCTTTTCTTAATAAATTCAAACTTAATTAACTATTTTCTTTATTTAATTAGGTTAAGACAAAATCTCTTTTCATGAAAACCAAACAAATTCATTTTCTTCACAGTTTGCATCCTTATACATTTATTTTTATACTTTGTATTTATTTAAATTCCTTGTATATTCATATCCATTCAATTTGGTTGTAATAGATTAAATAGGTCCCCACAAATGTTGTAATAGTGTAGTAACTTTAAATTTCACAATTTATCGCTTTTATATAACATGCTAGTAATTAGGGTTTGTATGGAAAGTCTAAAACCAATGCTTAGAAAACCATAATTCAAGAAAAAATCAAGCATGAAAACGATACACTTGCACACTAGCACCCCTAGGGTAAAATCCACTTTGTTTCCTTACAAAAATGGCCATGTTATGCATGTGAGGTATATTAGCAAAAAACAAGCAAAAATACAAGATCATGGTCCCTCGATGACGCTATCTAAGTTGCCTTACAAATGATCTTAGTCCCTCAAAAAGAATGCTAAGATACCTTGCAACGTTGCTAATCATGGTTATACGATGACCCACACCCGTCCCGTTTACATCCAAAGATAGGGTTGCTTACCAAATCAATGGTAAGACAACAATGTCAAAGGAAAAGAAAATGAACAAGAAAGATATTTGAGTGGGTAGATTGCTCCTAATTACTTGCTCCATTTCAAAACAAACATCCTTGCTATTTTCAAAACAAACACACACACACACTTTAAAACATCTTACAAACATTGAAAACATTTTCAAAGGATCAACATCTTTGTATACATTCTTACAAACGAGAATCATTACAGAGATTGCCTAAACAATGGCCTCTTTACAAAATACTTTCAAAAAACCACGCAAAGCACAATTTCAAACAAAAGCAAGTGATCTAGCAAGTAACTAAGAGCCCATGGAAAACCATGGATGAAAAGGGTGCTAATACCTTCCCTTTTCATAATATACCCCCCGAACTCAAGAAATAATCTTAAAGGTCTTTCTTGTGCTTTTTCAACTTTCCTTTTGGATAAAAGAAAAGTCGGTGGCGACTCTTACTAACCGCAACATTTGCGATCAAACTCAAAACACCCAAGTCAATTCTCCCACCATATCATAGGAAAGTGTTAGCACCCCACACATCTGTAATACTCTATAATATCCATTCTTATCTTTTAGTTAATGGGTGTGTAAGAACCTATATCAAAGTTGTACAAGGTTTGAATGCAAAAGAAAAAAGAAAAAGTGTGGGGGAAAAGAATGAAGTATTTACAAATTATGCTCGATTAGTGTTGTATGTTGTGATGCGGTGGAAGAACTGACTTGAGGTTTTGCGTTTGTGTTTGCAAATGTCGCGGTTAGCAAGAGTCGCCACCGACTTTTCTTTTATCCAAAAGGAAAGGTAAAAAAGCACAGGAAAGACCTTTGAGATGTTTTCTTGAGTTCGGGGGGTAGATTATTAAAAGGGAAGGTATTAGCACCCTTTTCATCCATGGTTTTCCATGGGCTCTTAGTTACTTGTTTAGATCACTTGCTTTGCTTTTGAAATTGTTTGAAATGCTGCTTTGTGTGGTTTTGAAAGTATTTTGAAAAGAGGCCTTTGTTTAGGCAATCATTGTAATGATTCTCGTTCGTAAGAATGTATACAAAGATGTTTGTCTTTTGAAAAATGTTTCAATGTTTTGAAAGTTGTTCGGAAATATTTTGAAATGTGTGTGTGTGTTTGAAAATAGCAAGGATTGTTTTGAAATTGATCAAGTAACTAGAAGCATTCTACCTACTCAAAAATATTTCTTGTACATTTTTTATTCCTTTGACATTGTTGATTTACTATTGATTTGGTAAACAACCCTATCTTTGGATGTTAAACGGGACAGGCGTGGGTCATCGTATGACCATGATAGCAATTTTGTCAAGTATCTTTAGCATTTTGAGGGACCAAGATCATTTGTTTTAGGCAACCTTTTGATAGCGTCATCGAGGGACTATGATCTTTTGTTTTGTTTTGTTTTGCCAAGATACTTTGCATACATACCATGGCCATTTAAATTAGGCAACCAAGTGGGTGAAACCCTAGGGGTGCTTGTGTGCAATGTGTGTCATTTTACATGCATTTTGATTGTCTTGGATTAGGTCATTCTATTTGTTTGTTTTTGGTCTTATCATGCAAAACCCTAATTTACTAACATGGTATAAAATGCGATAAATGCGTAAAAGTAAACTAAGCTATTACAACAAATATTATGGGAGGGGGGATACAAGTTTTTGAATGGGGATATTGCACAAAAATAAACCCTAAAATACTATTACAACCTGTTGTACCCCAAAATTTGCCCTCCCATATTTCTCAAAACATTTCAAGAAAAATTCACAAGTCCAACCCGGCGCGTCATATTCAGGTGTTCTTTCACCAAGATATCTCTGATAACGTATTCTCAAATTCAGGTTCGGCTCAAGAGTCAATTCTTTAAAGAAGGTATCCGAATGTGTGAGTTTTCTCGAAGAAATATGGTGAAAAGTGTGTTAAAAGTGCAGTTTTTACGCGCTAAAAAATTCATAACTTGAAGATCGTGACTCGTTTTGAACCCGTTCTGGTGGCCAAAATTCCGTCTTGACATTATCTACGTTTTCATCTCTCACAGCTGGAAGCCAATTTCGATCAGAAGGTCTTCAAAAATGTGGATTTATCAAGTATTTTCATACAGAAAATTTGTGACAGAAGTTTATTTGCGTCATGTTCAGAAAATCATAACTTGGTCGATTTTCATCGTATCGAGCTGGTTCCGGCGCCAAAATTTCACAAATTGAGTTGGATACATTTTCACATAAGGTATTAAGTTCAAACGGTATTCAAAAGGCCTTCATTTTTTGCTCAGAGTGCGTGACACGCTGAAAATCCTGAATGCTGAATATTATTTCATCTGAGCCGAAACTTCGAAAATTCATAACTCGGTCAATTTTTATCGGATTGGGCTCATATTTTACACAAGGTCGCTGACTCATAGATCTACAACTTTGATTCAAAAGTCGAGACCGGATTATGCTCCGATCAATACCAGTTTTTTATTGAAGAACGTGTCAGAGTCGACACTGGAGTCCAAAACAAGTTTGTCTGAGCTGAAACTTCAAAAATTCATAACTAATTCACCGTTTATCTGATTGAGCCGATTTTCAGACAGGAGTTAGTTATCGATGTCGGCTACATTTTGTTTTCACATTTCAACTTCAAAAATTGCACTTAAGTCTCTGCGATTTAGCCTGGAAAGTGACGAACTCAAGTGAATATTGGAGGCCCAATTGCACATTCAAAGCCCATTTTCTTTACCCTAATTTCCATTATATAATCACCTTCTTTTCACACAAACCAGAGAGGAGAAAAAAGAGAGAAAAAACATTTCCACAACACTGTTAGAATATCAAATTCTTTCAAGAACCCTAAAACCTTGAAATCCTTATTACAAATCCCTCTCTCACTACAAACAAGCCATCACAGTTACAAACCAACACCTCACTACTTCTTCAGTAAGGGTAAGACTGGCTTGATCTCCATGATCAAAAGGGCATAATAGCATTAATGTCACTACTTTTCCAGTAAGGGTAAGATTGATTTGATCTTCATGATCAAAAGGGTATAATCATTCATACATGCCATATTGTGCCTAAACATTAAATTTCTTCATATATTGGCTTTATTTGCATTTTATGATTTTATTTAATGTGTTCATCAGATTCAACACTGCAGATTTTAGACAGGATCTCATGCAGGTTCATTAAGGAACGTTGAGGCCAAAAGCCAACGTTGAGGCCAAAAGCCAAAAGCCGAACGTTGAGGCCAAAAGCCAAAAGGCCAAAAGTCAAAAGCCAAAAGCCAAATGGCCAAAAGAACAACTTATGCATGACGAGACAGACATCCTGAGAAGATTAAGGAACGTTGAGACCAGAACACAAATGGCCAACAGCCAGAACACAAATGGCCATGAAACCCAATCCAATGGCCAAAGAATGCAGACCGTTCAAAAAAACCTCCCCTTGGGCCTGAAACCCCCCTTGGTTTGCATCCTTTTTAATTTTATTTTATTTTATTTTCTAATTCTTTTTTAATTGATTTAATTGTTTTTTTTACCATAAAATAATTTTCTATAATAAAAACAGAAAAATCAAAAATACAAATATATTTAATTATTATTAATTTCATCACTAACCTATTTTTTGTAAATAAACTCTAACAATTAACTTAGTTTAATTTAGGTTTTTAAACTTTAATCTTTTTCTTAATAAGTAAAAAGTATCTAGAATTAGGTTTTTTTTTACATTTTCATCTTTTTCTTAAATAAATTATTAATCATCATTATTTATCATTATTATTAATTATCATTAATTTTGTAAATAAACATGTAAATAAATTAATTAACTAGTAAATTAGGTTAACTTTAATATTTTCATTAATAATTAAAATAATCTAGATTTAGGGTTTCCTTTTAATTCTTGTTCTTTATTTTTCATAAATACAAAAAAAAAACACTAAAACACTTTCTTTTCTTTAATTAAATAATTAATTGGACTTTAATTTAATTTAATTTCATGCAAAGGGTCAAAACCCTCGGACGTCCTAATTTTAAATTCTTTTCTTTATTTTCATTAAATACCAAAAACCTAAAAAACATTTCTTTTCTTAATTAAATAATAATTAGTATTTAATTTTAATTTAATTTCAAAAGGGTCCAACGCCCTCGAACGTTCTATTTTTATTCTTTTCGCACGTTATTTTATTTTCCTTTGTGAATATTATGTAACTGCTCAAGCCATGTAATAGTAATTAGGAATTTATTTATTTTCTGCATTTTTTACCAAACGGGTCTTTGTTAATTTGGCGATGTATAGACCCGCGCCTTGTAATAGCGTAGGATTTTACTTTCCGCATTTAAATTTCTGCACTTTTAAATTATAATTGCATGAAAGAATGTATGGCCTAAACTAAAAACAAGCGTAGATCACCATGATACATGTACAAGATAATTGTTAAACATGAAAACAACACACCAATTCACACACCACTCTTAGGGTACGCCTCACTGTTGCCTTGCCTACGAAACGTGGTCGTCGAGTATAAGACGTTTTAGTAAGTCCTTATGTCCATGACATGATCCAGTTGCCTCGAAACGGTTGCCTCGGAATTAAAAAGGATCAATTGCATAAGGGTAGCTTCTAAGGTGTCCTACTGTTGCTCTGGTGACCACACTGTCCCTACACTCGAATTGACCCGAACACCTCCAATGGTGGTGCTACCTACCTCTCAATGGTGGGATGGCACTACCTTAAGGACATTTGCACAACCTAATTCCTTAGGGTAGGTAGATGACTCATAGATACTTGCTCTAAAAAACAAATCAAAACTCTTTTCACATCGACACTTTCAAAAAAGATTTCAAAACAATTTTTCAAACACTCTTGAGGACTGATACAAGAGTCGAACTGAAATCTTTAAACGAAATTTTTTCAAACCCACTCACACTTTGAAAAGCAAACACTTTTGAAAACACAAATGAGCAAGTATCTAAGAGCCCATGGATAACCATGGATAGAAAGGGTTCTAACACCTTCCCTTTCTATAAATCTACCTCCCGAACCGAGAAACTATCTCATAAGGAATTTTGCTGTGCTTTTGTCCTGTCCATGTTGTAGAAAATAAAAGACGGTGGCGACTCTTACTTACCGCGATATTTCGCGAACCAGCGTTAAACAGTCAGTTCCAGATCCACCGATCACAGAACTGGCGACTCTGCTGGGGAATACTTTAAAGTGAGGTGTACCTTAGGACTAAGATCACTTGTGTTTTCAATTGCTGTGTTTGTTTGCTTTATTATTGTGGGCTGTTTCGGAGTTACATAGATCCTAACCCGGATCTGGGGATACCCTGTTAGGTAGCATAAGCTGTGAGGGACCTGTCCGGCGTAGACCGACATGGGTGAAGCAGTGGCTACGTTGGTGTGGCACCTTGGTCTGTACCGATATCCCTTGTGTCGCAACGAGGAGAATATGGGTCTTCTGAGGAGTCATTAAGCACCAACCGACCTTAGAACCTTAAATGACCCAACTTGGCCAATAGAACAGTAGCAGTATGCTACGCCCATTGAGGCTAAACTCTCGTGATGGTTCTGGCCGCAAGAAAAGATTGCGATGCTGGAGTTATGACCGATTGAGGGTAGTCAGTGATATTGGGATCCTCTAGAACCCGGTTACTTCTGATAGGACAGGTCTTAACCAACAAACTGAAAGAGGGTAATACCTAGACCCCATGCTGACCTAAACTCTAAGGGCTCTTTTGTGTGACTTGTGTGCCTTCCAACTTGACTATTTGCATGCTCGTTATCTGACATTTGAGTTTCTTGCAGGTTTTGTTTACAATCCTTAATTGGGACTCATAACAGGGTTTACCTATATTACCCCACGCATAGCATAACATCATGCCATCATACCATTGCATACATCCTACATAAGGACTAATCCATTTCAAGGATCTCAAGGGTCTGTGATGCAGGTCATGATGAATCAAACTGTATAGCAAGGGGCAAAGGGGATTTATTTTCCTCTAGCCAAAGTTGTCAGGGGCTATGACCCACTAGATATGGTGAGCCTTTGACCCTTGAAGAAGGACTCCCAACAACATGAAGTTCCTTCAATCAAGCTACCAGATCCCAATTCTAACAATCTTCTCGTTTACCCCGCGAGGTCCTTGAAAACATCGCATGCATATCATACATATTATTGCATTACAGGTACCCTTGTTGCAGGTCACTTACCTTTTTCGCTGTTTATTTCAGCAATGGCTTCCCAACAAGATAACCAGGGTCTTCATGCTCGAGAGACTCAGTTCAGGGAGATCTTCCTAAGCCTATCCAAAGGGCAAGAGGAGTTAAGGACACTCCTCATGGGGAATCTGGCCAAGAAAAGTCCCGAAGATGACAAGGACGAACGACTGAAACGTCTACAAACTGAGGTAGATACAATGAAAACCCAGATGCTGGGGCAAAGGGCTCTCATCCAAGGTTTAGCTCGGGAGCAAGAAGAGTTGAGGACCATGATCAGTCAACTCCACCAAGACAGATCCAACAGGAAGCAACCAGTGCAAGTCAGGGACCAGGTCTTTGATCAGCTTCCAAGAGGACAAGAATCTGGTATGGTGAAGAATATACCTCTCCAAATTGCTACCACTTCACAAGCCCAGCATCAACCTCGCCCAGAGCAATAGGTTGATCAGAGTAAGCCAAGCCGGTCCAGGAGGCAGTTCACCCAGCTCAACATGCCGTTGTTTCAAGCTCTACAACACCTGCTGAGGTTGAATATGATTACACTAAGGGCTCCTCCCCAGAACCCCAACATCTCTGCTCCTAACTATCATCCTAACAAAAGGTGTGCATACCACTCTGATAGTCCTGGACATGACACTGCCGACTGCTGGGCTCTGAAGAACAAAGTACAGGACCTGATCAATGAAGGAGTAGTGGATTTCACCCAAGTGGGTCAGGCTGAGTGCTCTTACCATCCCTACAGGATTCACCATTTGAAGTAACAAGTCCCGAGACTAGAAGACTTTTGTTCATTAGAATTTTTCAAGTTGTAATTTTCTTTTGATTGTTCAAACATTTATTCATGTTAAACGTTGTTATTTCATTAATGCATCACATATGTCTGTTTTGAAGCAATATATTCGCATTCGCTATATACAAACTGCTTTCATTTTTTGATGTCAACTCTCAATTAATAATCCTAAGCCTCTTGAGGGAGGATGACGAAAATGATACCACGATCATTACAATATGCTTTTGAACAGACCCCGCTGATGAGGTACATGCATTGTTTCAATCCCTAAACACTGGAGTTATAAGGAAGATAATCCCTAGTCAACCCCTTTGAGCCAAAGAAGTTGGAGTTTTTCTTTTCGAAAATTAAAACCCTTAATTATAACCTGGGGCAGGGTAGTTCTCTCAGCTGATCTAGGTGCACAACGAATGACACCAAAGAAGTCCTTCCGAGACAAAAGACAATGATGGTTCAGAATAATCATAATAACAGGCAGTCATTATCAAAAAATAATAATAAAAACCCATAAGTCAAAACCTATGAAGGAGACTTACAAAACTGGGGCATCCCGCTGACTGTAATCACAAAAGAAACAGTTCAGGAAAAAAATAGGGATCATTAAATAAAAAAGAAAGAGGTCATACAAACCCTCAACAAAAGGAAATGACTTCCTGTTCAAAATAAACTATCAGTATCCGAACCATCACTGGTACATCAGAGCAAAGACTCAAACAAGGTCTAACATACGATCAACTGAGTTTAGGATTGAAGAACATCACGAAGAGCGGGTGGGTACAAATAAAATTTGAGCCTTTATCCTTTGTTTCTTAAACCGTGAACCAGGCCACGTTATAACCCTTAAAAATCCTAGCTGAAGCATGGGTTAGTTCGAAAGCATACTGTTACGAAAGGTATCCTGACTCCTTAAGGCTTGCGGTAAAATAACGAGTTGACATCACAGTTTACAAAAAAAAAACTCACTTGCTTTTATTGAAAAATGCATTTTCAAAAATTTCAAGACAGACATAAGCTTTGCATTCTTAAGATAACATTGTTTGCATATGATTATTTGTTTGAACAACAGAGAACTTTGTGCAACGAATATCCGATGAACGAAGGTCCTCTCAACAAAAGAGCCACCTCCGGTGGAAGAAACACTTCCAATCAAGGGGCATGGCATGATCAGTGTCCATCATCTGGGGCAGTCCAGCCAAGATTCGGAGAATCTCTCAAAAGGCCAACCAGCTTGGGGCAAATCTCCATCTGGATCACCTGGGGCATTCCGACAACGAATCTTGCCTGATCAGACATCTTCTAGTGGTACGGCAATGCAATACTACTGACAGGGGCACCTCCCTACATCCTGAGAGCATGGACATAGTCGAAAAAATACTACGCAAAATCAAAGACCCGCTAGGTTGACACACCTAGGCAAAAATAAGGGCTTCCCGGCGAACCAAAAGGGTTCGGGAAAAATAAGGGATGAAAATAAATGGAAAAAATCTATACACCCGGCAAGTCGAAAACCTGAAAAGGCGGCTTGGGCAAAAAAAGGGTATCCCGGTGGACTGAAAACCCGAAAGGGCGGTCCAGGCAAAAATTAGGGATCAAAGCGTACGACTATATCCTGGCATCTCGTCACCTGTCTACTAGAAGATTTGTCAATTACCCCCACAGGTGCCTTCTCCCACTGAAACTGGGGCAATAATGAGTTGTCTAAGCGATCTAGTTGCTCTGCCATCAAGGTACCAAGACAAGTTCAGCTGAAGAATGACCAAGATACCCTAATTCCCCACAGAATGAGATAAGGTTCAGCCATACTCCCCCGAGCAGAGAAGGCACAATACCTCCAGCAAGTCAGCAACACTCTCCCCAAGCAGAGTTAGCTTACTGTCAGCCTTAAGGAAGTTGGATTATCCCCCGAAGATCTTAATATTCCCCGGCGGAGTACAAACATTCCTAACAAGCGTCCCCAGCAATCTTGATCTAAGATTGTTCCCCGGCGGAATATCGGACATCAAGTGGAGCCATTTCCCAGTCCAATCTGAAAAAGTTTCCCCAGGAACGTTGAATCCACCTCCCCAACAGGTCTTAAAGCTTATCCCCAGTAGATTCTGGAAGCTTATCACCTGCAGAGTACGAACGCTCTCCCCCGGCTTTATTCAAAGGTTATTTCCCCACCAGGATATAACTGGGTTATCCTCAGCCAATTGCCACAGAAAGATCGTCCCAGGCGAAGTCTTCCTATCCCCAACAGAGTTCATCCAATCTTCCAACAAAGCTCAACAATGGTATCCCCAACGGAGTTATCATCAAACCTCAGCAAAGTACATCTCTTCCCACAGAGCATTCCCCGCAGAGTATTCTATTCTCCAAGTTTATTCCCCAACAGAGTCATCTTCTCCTACCGGTATTCTTGCAACTACCATCCCCAGTGAAAACGAAGAACTCTCTTCAACATCAGCCCAGGATTCAGCTCCCGGCATTCGTCAAGGATTTATTTTCCTAGACGAAAATACATTCATAAACATCACATTTTCATACATTATGATACATGCATACACGAATCATATCACCCCAATCTCATTTATTTTTGAGAACATCATGACATCATGCATGTCATACATTATGACATTGCATACAACTAACTCGTTACTTTTTCAGGAAAGAACGATCAACATATAAAAGTCTTTACCTTTTGAAGTAGAAGACGTCCAAGATTCCTTCATCATTCTGCTGAGGTTGTAGTCGCCTAAGATTCCTTCATCATTCTGCTGAGGTTGTAGTCGCCAAAGATTCTCTCATCATTCTGCTGAGGTTGAAGTCGCCAAAGATTCTCTCATCATTCTGCTGAGGTTGTAGTCGCCTAAAGATTCTCTCATCATTCTGCTGAGGTTGTAGTCGCCTAAGACTATCTCATCATTCTGCTGAGGTTGTAGTCACCAAAGATTCTCTCATCATTCTGCTGAGGTTGAAGTCGCCAAAGATTCTCTCATCATTCTGCTGAGGTTGTAGTCGCCTAAAGGTTCTCTCATCGTCCCATTGAGGTAGTAATCGTCCAAGGTTCTCTCATCGTCCCGTTGAGGTAGTAATCGTCCAGGATTCTCTCATCGTCCCGTTGAGGTAGTAATCGTCCAAGGTTCTCTCATCGTCCCGTTGAGGTAGTAATCACCAAAGATTCTCTCATCATTCCATTGAGGTAGTAATCGTCCAAGGTTCTCTCATCATCCCGTTGAGGTAGTAATCACCCAAGGTTCTCTCATCGTCCCGTTGAGGTATTAATCACCCAAGGTTCTCTCATCGTCCCGTTGAGGTAGTAATCACCCAAGGTTCTCTCATCGTCCCGTTGAGGTAGTAATCGCCCAAAGGTTCTCTCATCGTCCCGTTGAGGTAGTAATCACCCAAGGTTCTCTCATCGTCCCGTTGAGGTAGTAATTGCCCAAAGGTTCTCTCATTGTCCCGTTGAGGTAGTAATCGTTCAAGGTTCTCTCATCGTCCCGTTGAGGTAGTAATCATCCAAGGTTCTCTCATCGTCCCGTTGAGGTAGTAATCGTCCAAGGTTCTCTCATCGTCCCGTTGAGGTAGTAATCACCCAAGGTTCTCTCATCGTCCCGTTGAGGTAGTAATCGTCCAAGGTTCTCTCATCGTCCCGTTGAGGTAGTAATCGTCCAAGGTTCTCTCATCGTCTCGTTGAGGTAGTAATCATCCAAGGTTCTCTCATCGTCCCGTTGAGGTAGTAATCGTCCAAGGTTCTCTCATCGTCCCGTTGAGGTAGTAATCGTCCAAGGTTCTCTCATCGTCCCGTTGAGGTAGTAATCGTCCAAAGTTCTCTCATCGTCCCGTTGAGGTAGTAATCGTCCAAGGTTCTCTCATCGTCCCGTTGAGGCAGTAATCGTCCAAGGTTCTCTCATCGTCCCGTTGAGATAGTAACCGTCCCGGATTCATGAATCACATCATTATCAACAAAAAACTTTTAAAGTTCCAGACTCGATTCCTGTATCCTGCCAGGGCATGTCTGAAGAGTTCGAAGATACGATTCCTGTATCTTGCCAGGGTGTATCTGTTGACGGCTATATTCCAGATTCGATTCCTGTATCCAGCCAGGGCACATCTACATAAAGGGTTTGAAGATCAGCTCCTGTAACAGGCCAGGTAATTATTTTTCTTTCTCAGGTACGCAAGTTCTCGCTAAGGAATCTCTTACGCGATCGACACCTAGATGACATCTATAAGCCCATCCTCCTATCCATCAGTCTCCAAATGGCATCTGTAAGCCCATTCCCCCCATCACACTGCTGATACTCTACTATGCGAGTGCAAATTTCTGGGCACTCTAGTGTTCAATCATCTTCTACCTTCGGATAACGAAAGGCACGCAAGCCAAACTACATCCTCAGGTTTAAGAAGATTGAACAGGGGCAACTGTTGTACCCCAAAATTTGCCCTCCCATATTTCTCAAAATATTTCAAGAAAAATTCACAAGTCCAACCCGGCGCATCATATTCAGGTGTTCTTTCACCAAGATATCTCTGATAACGTATTCTCAAATTCAGGTTCGGCTCAAGAGTCAATTCTTTAAAGAAGGTATCCGAATGTGTGAGTTTTCTCAAAGAAATATGGTGAAAAAGTGTGCTAAAAGTGCAGTTTTTACGCGCTAAAAAATTCATAACTTGAAGATCGTGACTCGTTTTGAACCCGTTTCGGTGGCCAAAATTCCGTCTTGACATTATCTACGTTTTCATATCTCACAGCTGGAAGCCAATTTCGATCAGAAGGTCTTCAAAAATGTGGATTTATCAAGTATTTGCATACAAAAAATTTGTGACAGAAGTTTATTTGCGTCATGTTCAGAAAATCATAACTTGGTCGATTTTCATCGTATCGAGCTGGTTCCAGTGCCAAAATTTCACAAATTGAGTTGGCTACATTTTCACAGAAGGTATTGAGTTCAAACGGTATTCAAAAGGCCTTCGTTTTTTGTTCAGAGTGCGTGACACGCTGGAAATCCTGAATGCTGAATATTATTTCATCTGGGCCGAAACTTCGAAAATTCATAACTCGGTCAATTTTTATCGGATTGGGCTCATATTTTTACACAAGGTCACTGACTCATAGATCTACAACTTTGCTTCAAAAGTCGAGACCGGATTATGCTCCGATCAATACCAGTTTTTTATTGAAGAACGTGTCAGAGTCGACACTAGAGCCCAAAATAAGTTTGTCTGAGCTGAAACTTCAAAAATTCATAACTAATTCACCGTTTATCCGATTGAGCCGATTTTCGGACAGGAGTTAGTTCTTGATGTCGGCTACATTTTGTCTTCACATTTAAACTTCAAAAATTGCACTTAAGTCCCTGCGATTTAGCCTGGAAAGTGACGAACTCAAGTGAACATTGGAGGCCCAATTGCACATTCAAAGCCCATTTTCTTTACCATAATTTCCATTATATAATCACATTCTTTTCACACAAACCAGAGAGGAGAAAAAAGAGAGAAAAAACCTTGCCACAACACTGTTAGAATATCAAATTCTTTCAAGAACCCTAAAACCTTGAAATCCTTATTACAAATCCCTCTCTCACTACAAACAAGCCATCACAGTTACAAACCAACACCTCACTACTTCTTCAGTAAGGGTAAGGCTGGCTTGATCTCCATGATCAAAAGGGAATAAAAGCATTCATGTCACTGCTTTTCCAGTAAGGATAAGATTGATTTGATCTCCATGATCAAAAGGGTATAATCATTCATACATGCCATATTGTGCCTAAACATTAAATTTCTTCATATATTGGCTTTATTTGCATTTTATGATTTTATTTAATGTGTTCATGAGATTCAACACTGCAAATTTTAGACAGGATCTCATGCAGGTTCATTAAGGAACGTTGAGGCCAAAAGCCAAATGGCCAAAAGCCAAAAGCCGAACGTTGAGGCCAAAAGCCAAATGGCCAAAAGCCAAAAGCCAAAAGCCAAAAGCCAAATGGCCAAAAGAACAACTTATGCATGACGAGACAGACATCCTGAGAAGATTAAGGAACGTTGAGACCAGAACACAAATGGCCAACAGCCAGAACACAAATGGCAATGAAACCCAATCCAATGACCAAAGAATGCAGACCGTTCAAAAAAACCTCCCCTTGGGCCTGAAACCCCCATTGGTTTGCATCTTTTTTAATTTAATTTTCTTTTCTTTTCTAATTCTTTTTTAATTGTTTTAATTGTTTTTTTTACCATAAAATAATTTTCTATAATAAAAACTGAAAAATCAAAAATACAAATATATTTAATTATTATTAATTTCATCACTAACCTATTTTTTGTAAATAAACTCTAAAAATTAACTTAGTTTAATTTAGGTTTTTAAACTTTAATCTTTTTCTTAATAAGTAAAAAGTATCTAGAATTAGGTTTTTTTTTTGACATTTTCATCTTTTTCTTAAATAAATTATTAATCATCATTATTTATCATTATTATTAATTATCATTAATTTTGTAAATAAACATGTAAATAAATTAATTAACTAGTAAATTAGGTTAACTTTAATATTTTCATTAATAATTAAAATAATCTAGATTTAGGGTTTCCTTTTAATTCTTGTTCTTTATTTTTCATAAATACAAAAAAAAACACTAAAACACTTTCTTTTCTTTAATTAAATAATTAATTGGACTTTAATTTAATTTAATTTCATGCAAAGGGTCAAAACCCTCGGACGTCCTAATTTTAAATTCTTTTCTTTATTTTCATTAAATACCAAAAACCTAAAAAACATTTTTTTTCTTAATTAAATAATAATTAGTTTTTAATTTCAATTTAATTTCAAAAGGGTCCAACGCCCTCGAACGTTCTATTTTTATTCTTTTCGCACGTTATTTTATTTTCCTTTGTGAATATTATGTAACTGCTCAAGCCATGTAATAGTAATTAGGAATTTATTTATTTTCCGCATTTTTTACCAAACAGATCTTTGTTAATCTGGCGATGTATAGACCCGCGCCTTGTAATAGCGTAGGATTTTACTTTCCGCATTTAAATTTCCGCACTTTTAAATTATAATTGCATGAAAGAATGTATGGCCTAAACTAAAAACAAGCGTAGATCACCATGATACATGTACAAGATAATTGCTAAACATGAAAACAACACACCAATTCACACACCACTCTTAGGGTACGCCTCACTGTTGCCTTGCCTACGAAACGTGGTCGTCGAGTATAGGACGTTTTAGTAAGTCCTTATGTCCATAACATGATCCAGTTGCCTCGAAACGGTTGCCTCAGAATTAAAAAGGATCAATGGCATAAGGGTAGCTTCTAAGGTGTCCTACTGTTGCTCTGGTGACCACACTGTCCCTACACTCGAATTGACCCGAACACCTCCAACGGTGGTGCTACCTACCTCTCAATGGTGGGATGACACTACCTTAAGGACATTTACACAGCCTAATTCCTTAGGGTAGGTAGATGACTCATAGATACTTGCTCTAAAAAAAAAATCAAAACTCTTTTCACACCGACACTTTCAAAAAAGCTTTCAAAACAATTTTTCAAACACTCTTGAGGACTGATACAAGAGTCGAACTGAAATCTTTAAACGAAATTTTTTCAAACCCACTCACACTTTGAAAAGCAAACACTTTTGAAAACACAAATGAGCAAGTATCTAAGAGCCCATGGATAACCATGGATAGAAAGGGTGCTAACACCTTCCCTTTCTATAAATCTACCTCCCGAACCGACAAACTATCTCATAAGGAATTTTGTTGTGCTTTTGTCCTGTCCATGTTGGAGAAAATAAAAGACGGTGGCGACTCTTGCTTCCGCGACATTTCGCGAACCAGCTTTAAACAATCAGTTCCAGATCCACCGATCACACAACCCAATTGAATTATTGTGCAAATTAAATAAAAATACAAATAATAAAAATGCAATAAAATGTAATTATGCAAAAAAATATTTTGTATTTGTTTTATGTATGAGAAAATAAAATTATTTAAGTCCTAAAAAATAAGAAAAAATAACATTATTATTTTTGAAAGGGAAAACCCTAATTTTTTATTCAAAAGAAAATTATGCTTTCTATTATTATTTTGTCTATTTTTTGTATAAGAAAATATAAGTAATATTATATACAATATTAAAAATTAAATATGTGTGAAAATAATTATTTTTATGTGTTAAATAATAAAAATAAAAATGTATAGTATTTTAATGTATTTACAATTTTTTATAAGAAAATAGATTCTATTTCTTAAAATAAAACTATTTTTATATGTGAAAAAAAAATAATAAAAAAAAAAAAGAAAATATTTTTGTGATTTTTTAATGTTCAGAAAAAATTATTAAAATCAATAAACATAAAAAATATGAGAAAATATGCAAAAAATAAAAATATGAAGCAGGGGGTGCAAATAGTGGATCAGGGGGTGTGAAAAGTCAAAACAACAAGCCCAAGGCGCGCCAGGCCCATGACAGTCATCCCTGTCCTCCAGCTTCTTCCATTTGCGCGCGTTTCTTCTTCAAATCTGTAACTCTCTATTCTTTACACAAAATCAAAAACTTGTAACATGAAAAATATAACATTTCATCTCACGATTCCAATGATATAAAATTTGTAAACTAACTCTCAAAGATCAGAGAGAATTCAATCACCCCTAATTTCTGACCTAATTTTTCCAGCATGTTCAACAATCAAATTCTCTTAGCTCAGTTAAAATAAATGATAAATATGCATATGTACAGCTTCACCATGCTAGAGACTACATTTTTGCTTCACAAATCGTGGCTTGAGGATGCCTAAATAGAGAGATAAAGTTTTGAAAAATACCTCCTTCAGCTGAATTTGGATATGGCAATGTGGGGACTTTGAGTGAGGCCTGGGGATCGTGTGAGCTTCCTTGATGTTCCCTCAAGCTTTTCTAATGCTTAGCTGGCCTTGTGGATAGCTGAAACTCCATGCACCAGTCAATCAGCAACCTTCAAAATTGAAAATGGTGATGTCTAAAATAGAGCTCACAGAACCAGGACAAGGGCTTGGATAGCTTTGGTGGGATGTGTGGAAGATGTTTGAAGTGTTGAAACAAGAAACGCACGAGCAAAATATGACTTGGCTTTGATTTTTCAGAAACTGCAATGTTGGGCAGAAAAATGTGTTTTTTTAGTTTGGGGGAGTTTCAGATCATAAGCATTCGTCCTCTGGCTTGAGATATCTCTGTCAATATGTATAGAGTGATACAAAGTCCACCCTTATCCTATTGTACAAGTTCTGACTTCTTTGGCCAACTTTCTTGCATTTGAAGAAAAGTGACAAGACTTATGCACCATGCTTGTACTAGATATCTCAAGGGTTAATAATAGTTGGTATGCTTTGCTTAATTCCTGTGGAAATTGTCTGCACCATGAGAACAAGTCCAAGGCTCAAGGCTGATAAAGTTGGAAAAGCTTGCTTTATGAAAATGGCAATGTGCCCTTTATGCCATTTATGGATTTATTCTTTGTACAATGCTTCAAAAGCCATAATAAAGCCATTATCCATTGAGTTAGCATTTAGTTATGGAGTGTAGAAGGAGTTTAGAACCTGTAATGCAAGGTACACGCATGCTTGATCAGATTTGCAACTTGACACTTTGTAAAAATGGCTTGATCAAAAGTGACAAAATGCCATTTTCTCTTCTTCGATTCTCCCTAACCACAAATGATATTGGAGAGTTCTTGGACATTTTGGAAAGCTTGCAACATGCTCTATAATCCATCTTTGAAATGAATTTTGAGATATCTCTTGGAAATATGTGAAAAATGTCCATGAAGTTGGGTCAAAAACCTGCCTAAATTAGGGCAAATTTTCACTAAGTCTTTTAGTTCATGGACCCTTATTCACAAATTCATAATTTGAGATCCAAGCATATTTTGGGAAAACTTTTTGAATAAAATTTGTAGATTTTATGGAGGACTACAACTTTCATGTTGGGAGTTTTCTTTGAATCCAATTGCATCATGGTGAAAAAGTGGTGAAAAGTTGGGAAAAAATAAGAAAATTTCCATACTTAGAAAATTTCTAAGTTATGAAAATTTTCAAATTCAAAACCCTAATTTGCAATTTTGGTTTTCTTGATCAAAAAGTTTCACATTTTGACATATCTTGATGAATCATGACCCTTGGCACTTGATTTTGACCAAAAAGTCAAAGTTTGACTTTTCAGTGTACAGTTGATTTTTGACCAGTTGACTGGAAAATTCATCTGTCAATCCTATGTACTTGAGATATTTTGAACCATGTAATTAGGTCAAGATGATGCCATTGAACCCTTGAAATCATGTTTGAACCCAATTGGTCATTGGCTAGGTTAAAAAATCAGAAATTGCCCTTTCTCAGTCAAAACCCTAATTTTGACCATTTTGCCCTTTTGATGATTTGATCAAATTTCTTGAGGAGTGGTGATCCAAACTTGATCAAATGGTTCATATGAGTTTAAAATGTTTTTGTGGATAAAAAATTATGAAGTTTGACTTTAAATTGACCATGGTTGACTTTTTCCCAATACAGCTAATTTTTAGGTCAACTGTCCAATTGACTGGTCAAAAATGTGATTCAAGGCTTGAAACTTAACATGAGCAATCTTAGGGGTCCAAGATGGTGTATGAAAGTCACATGAAGCATTGATGGTCCAAAAATCCTTGTGGAAACTCAAACCCTAATTTTGGGGTATCAATGCAAGATGAGCCTTGAGCTGAACAAAACCCTAATCTTGTCTTGAGTTCAAGAAGTCTTGTGAGAAAAATCTTGATAAATGAGAGGGAAAATTTTGGGGTACAACATATGTAGCAGTAGAAATGATGAGACTAAGCCATTGGATTGACTTGAATCACACAGATAAAATAAAAATCTCCATCGCGCTTTATTATTTCCAAAGGAATGGGAAAAGAGTGAATAACCCAAAAAGAGGGGGAGAGAATCTAAGTTCGGGGGTTGGTTATGCAAAGGGAAGTTATTAGCGCCCTAAACAACTACGGTACTCCACAGGAACCTCTTTGAAAATTTGTGTATTTTGGATATAAATGTTGTAAACAAAAATAGATTATGGAGATGAGAAAAGAAGTATTTTTTACAATTTTTGCATCCACCGCAGTTGCGAACCTTTAATGCCTACGTACCACCTTCCGTGTAATAGGGGATAGGTTACTCGTAGTTCACCTTTTAAAAAATTTAAAAAACAAATGTGTTGGTTAATTTTAAGAGACAAGACATCATCGTCTTATCCGAGTGGAAGAACATACTTACTACCCATGATTATGAGAAAGGAGAATTTGCGTCATCTCAAAGTGGAGAATAGTAGCTTCAGTCAACACCCAAGTGGAAAATATGTCACTTCACTATATATCATATAAGTATAGTAGCTCGCATCACTACAAGGATTGACAAGAGTCTGATCTTTTTAAGAAATTTTTTAAAATAAAGGCCAAAGTGGCAAAATAGTTTGAATGAGATTGATTTACTTTTAGTCTTCTCACAAAAATGTCAAGGTATTATTAAGTTGATTAAAGTTTGATTAAGAAAATATTTTGAAAATGCATGGACATAAGTCTAAGTTTATTGTGAAAGCGGTTCAAGTTTAAAACAAGAATAGTTTTTCAAAAGTAGGGAGAAGATTTTTGAAATTAAAGAAGGTGGAAGGAGATTAAGATACTATCCTAGAGCATAAGGTAAAAGCTAGGGAAAAGAACCGTCTAACTAACAAGAACCCAACACTTGACATTATGAGTTAGTGTAGAATTCCCATTCTTTGGATTGAAACCAAATGAGCAAGGATAATATAACCTCTTGATAGTCAAACTTCAAGTGCATTAAGTCTTCACAAAAAATTGGGCAGAGTAACGGCTATATACATATGAATTCCCAATCACAGACAAAGCATTTATTAGAATAACCTACACACAAAGAAAACAAACAACCCAGTGTCTTGGGGTAAACCCCGAGAACTCTAGACATATTGCAATAAAAGTCTCAAGGTCTCAAGGCATGTCAAGTTCTCTAATCCTAAGTCCAAGAAGTCCATCACTCCATAATGTCAAGGATAGTAACCAAATTATGCAAGTAACATTAAAAAAGTTTATGATTCAAGTTGATTATTAGGTATCTTAAAAAAGAAATGAAAAGCTCAAGTGAGCAAAATAAAAAATAACATAAAAGTAAACGCTCAAGTAAGCAAAGATGAAAATAGCTTGAAATGTAAATGCTAAAATAAAATGATGCATAAAGTAAAGGAATAAAATAAAAGCATAAAATAAAATCAATTATTGGAAATTAGAGGTTAGTTGAATGACCATCTTGAAACTTGCATTTGAAAACTCCTAAGAAATCGTAAGTGGACTTATGTAGAAGTCACACCTATTTTGAGGCCGGTCAATAACAATCTATGTGCCATATGTTTGGAGAGATAATATGTAGATCATTCTCTAACAACATGTAGCACAATGAGAAAGGGATAAGATGGAGAGGGAGGGGATAATAGTTGAATTAAAAACTTAATCAAACTATCATTAAAACCATTCATCCATTTTAATGGATTTAAACTCAACACCCAAGATCCAATGATGTTAATGAAGTCCATGATCAAAAGTAAAATAGTCTGAATATATACAAAAAATAGAAATGCATTTAATGAATAAAATAAAAAGGAAAATGATTTTTAAAATGTTTTTAAAATGAAAATAAAAGGTAAAATAGAAAACTATATTCAAAGTATCAAAGAAAAATTAAAAGAGACCATAGAAAAATTATAAATGACCTCAAATATTTTTACCAAATTTTTGGTAATTTTTTAAATCAGAAAAGTATTTTTAAACTAAGTAAAATTACTCAAATAAGTACAAAAAATCAAAAATAGTAGAAGTCAGAATAAAATTTTAGAAAAATTTTAGAAGGTCAGAAATAAGGAAAATAATTTATATAAAAAAATAAAAGTTTAAAAAAGGTCAAAAAGTATTTTTAAAACAATTAAAATAAAGCAAACAAAACAAAAATTATGAAAAATATCAAACATTAAAATATAAAAAAATATTCACAAAATCCTAAATAATTCAAAGTATTTTTGTATATTTTTTCATAATTTTTGGATAAAAAATAAAATATTTATAAATTTTTAAAGATAAAAGGAATTTAAAAAATAATTTTGTAAAATAAAACAAATCAGAAAAAAACCACGCGCGTTGGATCTTCCTCACTAATACACGCTGGAAAATCCAACAGATCTAAGGTGAGGGAGAATCATGGACCCAAGGCAGAGCGCGCGCATGTAACACAACAAAATCCAATAAATAAAAATAAAACAATTGGCCTATTGTCATTGGTTGAAGAACGACACGTAGGTTGTCTTCAACCTCCAGACTCTTGCAAATAGGGCAAATCTCAAATCCTTGAATTTGTAAATTTACGCATTCATAGTGGTACCATTAAATGCGTCTTCTTGAGACAGTCACAACCATATGCTCACGAAAAATTTATATAAAACATAGCATAGTCTGTTTGGAAAAAACCAGAGATGTTTAAAACTGTTGAAATCAAAAATTTAGAAGCATCAAATGCATTGTTTCACCAAAATTGAGTTAATAGCAAGCATCAGTCAACATCATAGACCATTCTAGTAATTTGAGTTAGAAGATTTGGTGCCTTAAACTACTTGAACAAAGTCAGATGAAGTTGATCTATAAATGGACTTGGCTAGCACGATTCGGGGCACCTCAAGGCTTGATTCTTCTTCTGTTAGCTTCAGGGAAGTTCAAGGATGAAAGATCAATGAAGAAATTGAATTGAAAAGTGGAGAAAATGGGAATTCGAAATCTCAGAAAAGGGTGTTATGGAGAGAGTTTGACAGTGATTTGGCTCTCTAAGCTTGCCAAAATGAGTGGAATAAAGTCTGTATTTATAGGAGAAGTGAATGAGATCAAGAGGAGGGGTGGATGATGCAATTTTCCTTGAGTTCATGCGCACCTGTGATCACGAATAAAGTGTGATCACATGTGCATAAAAACTCAATCAAACGATGCGTTTTATCCTTCTAAATGATCCAAACATATTTTCTAATCAAGTTTAAGTGGAAAGCGCGTGGAAAATTGGCGATTAGAAGCTGTATTATGGATTTTAACTTCTGACTTGGAGGGAAATATCAATTTCAAGTGGCTGTTTTTGAATCCATGGTATTCATAACTCAAGGGGTCTTAGGTCATGATTCTTGAAGCAATTGAAAGATAAGGTCACAAAATTTACAATGTGAAAAAAATGGAATCAAATGGATGCTTGAGCTAAAAGTTATGATGAGTCAAAGTTGAGAAAAAGATGCTGACTTTTATACTTAGAAAACATTTCAAGTTTTCTCTTCAAAAATGACATATAATATTTTGATTCCAAACAAGGCCTTCCTCCAAAATCTTGTTTTGATAAATTATGCTAGCTTGAAATAGACTTCCCAAAGAGAATTGTGAAACTTGAATCACTCAAAAATACCAAGTATTGAAAACGTTATGGTCTTGCAAAATTGGTTAAAATTCATGAGATGGCCTATAATCTTTTGCATCCTTAGGGCATCTTCCATACATTTTCAAGCTTTGCACATAAAATAAGAGTTGAATTTAACATCCTTAAGATCATTTTGGAAAATTAATGGGCTTAAGGAGATAAAAATTGGCCAAGTTATGATCTTTTGAAGTCACATAAGGGAATTTGATGGCATATCTAGAGGACTTGTAATCTTTCTTCATCATTAGGCATCTTCCACATAAAAACTTCTTCTAAATATTGAAGTGATTTGTTCACAACCCTTTAAATAGAAGCATGTCTTTGGAATCACTCAAAAATACCAAAAGATGAGCAAGATATAGCCCTTAGAAGTTCAAAACCCTAGCTCTTAGAGCATAAAAATGCCTTGGAAACCCTTTTCAATTTTGACAAACTTTCTTGCACAAGTACATTTTCATGTAAATAGAAGTTGTTTAGGATGATAGTGAGAAACCATAGAAACCATAACCACTTCCAAATATTAAGGATTGATGGAATTATGCACTTGTGATCAAGGAAACAAGAACTTGTCCAATTAGGTCAAACTTCTTCAATCAACTCTTGCATCATTTTACTTTCTTTGACAAATTGAGGCATGATGAATCATAGTAGCCCTTGTTATGATATCACTTCAAAGTATCCTTAATGATGAAGCTTGAATCTCAATGAAATTTTATTGAAGAAGGCATGGAAATAAACTCATGAATCAATAGACCACCTTGATGAAGTGTGTTATGCTTTCACCTATATCATCAATTAAGGAAAACATTCATTGTACTTATTAGTTAAACGTTAATAAATAAAAAACATACATGATCACAAGATACAAGTCAAGGTGCTTGGTGATTCCCCGTGAGCAAACCCAAAGATAAGGAGAAGAACAAAACCATAGTGTGATCTTGTTGTGATTGAGTTGATACGAGATGATAGAGTAATCTTAGGGGGGAAAATTGGGGTACAACACCATACCCCAATTTTTTGACCTAAGATGCCACCTTCATTTGCATTATCATATATCATCAAAGTCACAAGATACAATTGGTTTTTAGTCCGCTAACTTTTGTGGATTGCTTATGTAGAGATTATCAATTGTTGTGAACATTTTATTTTATTCATCACTAACTTCTAATCCAATACAAAGGTATGATTGTGTTTCTTTGGTTTCATGTACAGAGACAGGTCTGAATCAAGAAGCGTCAGGTGTTTCGCATCAATTAGGGTTTCTAATTCCTTAAAACTCAAGTATGGTGAATCACCAATTCTCAAAGACAATTTCATCAAAGTTTAGCACTTAACCAAAAGTACAGTCAATATTTCATCATCATGGTCCATATGTGCACCAATATGTCTGGGAATGCGAGGAAAGATCAAATTTGCAAGTTGATTAAAAGTAATTTGACCAAAAGTTAACATTTTCAAGATCATGTTCAAACGATTGTAACTTCTTAATTATTCAATATTTTTGAGTGGTTATTTTTACGTATGACTCTCCTTTACGTCATCTCCAACTTCTCTTTACAAGTCAAAAGCTGGTTATATGCCGAGGATCATCGAAAATTCGAATACTTTAGACATCATTTTGCAAGTTTAACCTAATTTCAAGTAATTGTTTCTTGACTTCCAATGATCATAACTTCTTTGATTCTCGACATTGTTAGGCGATTCATTTTGCACGCTGTCATAAATGATGTATGCAAGTTCTCTTCAAGGATCGAGAGTTAATTATGCATAAAAGATCATAAAAGTTATTTAATCGTTATAGGTCATTTCTTGACTTAGAATGTTCTTAAATCTTAGATTCAATTCATTTCATGATTATTTTCTAAAGACACTCGTATCTTATGCTGATGTAATTCATGAAACAAAAAGTTGAGTTTGAAGATCCATTGATCGGTTGTTATTCAAGAATTTGATTCAAGATTAAGATTGGAAGATGATACAAGTGAATTACTTAGAAGTCAAGATATAAAGGTCAAGTTCATTCATGTGACTTATGAAATTTTAAATATCGATTTGTCATCGCTTACCCATTTCAAATACAAGTATGTTAATTCTCATCATTTATCGAAATTGATTCAAGAGAATTCATATATAAGGTTTGTGTGAAATTCAAAGTGAGCAATTGAAGTATCATTCAATATGAATTCAAGAATGACGTTATAGTTTGTTTCAAGAAACATCCAAGATTCATTCAAGTTCTATACAAGATCTTCCAAACATTCATTATTTAAGCTTAGGTTTCAATTCATTCATAAGATTTATTCATATCATTTTAAAGGAGAAAGTCTTATTCAAAGTTCTCTCAAGATATTCAAATTTTCAAATCCATACAAGTAAAAAAGAGAGATTGAAAGTTACAAGGAAAACAACAAAGTTTCTAGTTCTATGCTAAGGTATCCTAATATTTTAGCTTTATCCATCTTGTAACAAACAAATCCCAAAACAAAGAAACAAATCCTTGTTGCCCACTGCTACAAAAACCTATCAAAAGCTAGTTAATAAAACTCCAAAAACTGTTGCCAACCTGCTCCAAAAAACTACAATGCTTCCCTGCAAAGCCCTGCACCATCCAATCCAAAAATATGCAGCAGTCCACAACACAACAAAACCTGCATAGTCATGCCAAAACTGCCGCCCTACTACTGATGTTGCTGCCAAAAATCCTGCATAATGCTCAAAGCATAATAGTCCAAACCATCACCAAAACTTACATAAAAAATGGCCATAACAAATCTATATCAAAAAGCCAGGAAAAAGATTACCATGTTAGTTCAAACTCACTGAAATTTACCCCTAAATATCATCTTTCTCACCTATAAATTCAACCTCAAATCACTCACAAAAGGGAAAAAAATAACAGAGAAAAGAGATTTCAAAACTTTTGTTCACATACAGAAACATACCTCAAAACCTTTGCTACAAACTCTCTAAAACTCCATATAGAAACCTTCATTATGCCTATGTTCTCTTCAATCTTCCTCTATTACATCATCTCCAAACCTTCATACAATTTCATTTTTCATCTCTAGCACACCAACATAACCTCTGTAATTTTCCATCCAGACCATATTCACCAAACCTGCATCGATACAAACACTCAACAACATTAATTCCACATTTGTTTAACAACAACTTGTAAAATCTACCATTGATGCATAATGGCAACAAATCTCACGTCGATACTGAACAATTCCGCTGTACAACACTAATCTTTTGTTATCTGTAGCAAAACCGTAAAAACGTCGATAGTTTTAAGAAGCAGAGCAGGAAACAAAAAGGAAAACATAAAGAACCAAATTATTGTACCTGTTTTATTTGCGAAAACCTCCTCTCCATAGGTAACCCCATTTCTCACTTTTGAATTTGTTACTACCATTATTTGTTGTTATATGTTGCTATTCTTGTGTGAACCGATTAGATTGTCAAAGTTAATGTTTTAACCGATAAAAATTAAGATTGTGAGAGAATGAACAGAGTTGTTTTTTCGCATGAACCATGAGATCCTAGAAACCGATTTGTAGTTGGTGGTTCTGTAAACCGTGATTTGAGTGTTAGAAATATCAAATCAAAATCGAAAAATCATAAGAGAATTAGAAAACCTGTAAGAAATCCAAAAGAATCAAGAATAAAGAGATCTGAGAATCGAGGAACTCAACCATGAGATTGAACTTCCGGTTGGACATTGTAGTTGTTGATTGAAACTGCCGAGAAGAAGCTGTAGCCGGAGGGAGTATCGATTTTAAAACAGAAGACTCTAGTGTGTTAATTAAGTGAAAAATGAAGGGAGTATTATAGCAAATTGAATAGGAATGAGATTTATTTGTTTGATTTGAAGGGTTAGAAAACAACAGTTGTGTTGTTTGATTACCAAGAACAGAGTTTTATAGAGACATAGTTGATTGTGAGAGAAGAAGAGAGAATTGATTATGAGAGAGAGAGGGTAGTGTGTTTCTTCTAGGAAAATTAAATGGATTCAATTATATTTTTTCCCTTCCCCGTGTATCATATGTGGCGCCCCTTTTTCAAAATTTTAGGGTTTTGAAACTTTCTCCAGCCTCTTCAATAAGTGGATCCGGGTTTGGGCTTGTTTTTTAGCCCAACTGATTTCATGAGTTTTGAACTTTATAATTTTTGATTAGATAAATCAACGAATGAACAACTTTGTGTAGTGGTTAGAGTGTAAGTCCTGCATGCTTGAGGTCTTGGGTTCGAGACCTATTGGGACACTTTTATCACTATTTTGTGCATTTATCCCCTTTTAACCCAAACTTTATTTTATTTTAATTAAAGTGTATATACAACTGAAAAATGAACATGGTGTAGTGGTAAAGCAGATTTATTACAACCTATGGAACCTGAGTTCAAGTCCTGGTTGTTGCCCCTTTATTTTTTATTTCTAAACTTTCAAGTTTTTCTTAGCCTATTTCATTTAAAATCCATACAAGAAAAATAAAAAAATATATTAGATTAGGTTTATAATTATTTCTTTCTTGCCCTCATTTAAAAAATACCAAAAATATATATTAGTATAATTTTGTCTTTCTTTATTTTAATCAATTTTTTATTGTTAATTATTTAGTTATTTAATGGCTATTTATTTAAATTATTTTTGATTATTTAGTCTTTATATCTTTGTTTGCGTCTAAATCCTAGGAAAAGATCGTCTAGTTAGCCCTGTGTCATTGTGCGTCTTTATTTTTATTTGTCTATTCCATCTATTCCCTTTTAATTAAAACCTTAAAAAAACTCAACTTTTAAACTCACACTCTTTTAAGCCAAAATTTCGACACTAGGTCGTTGCATCTTTGAAATCTCATCCCCAGACTCATTTAGCAAGCAAACCAATTTTAACCAAAAAACAAACATTTCAAAAGGTTCCTATAGTATACTATAGATACATAGGGTGCTAGTACATTTCCTTTGTATAACCAACCCCCGAACCTTCGATCTCTTTTCAAATACATTGTATTTCTCTTTACTTTTTAGTATTATCCATACTTTGCATATTTTTGGGTTTAATTTCGCACTTTTCCATTTTCCCTTGGAAATAATAAAGCGCGATGACGACTCTTGCTTATTTGTGAGTCAAGTTAATCAATAGCTTGATCTCCGATTGTCACCGCTACAAAATTGGAGACTTTGTTGGGGAATTAGAATACTCTAAGTGGGTTAAACCTAATTTGTTATATCTGTTTTCATTATTATTGCTTGTGTGCTTATATGTGTTATTTTGTGGTTTCTTTGGGTGTTGATTACAAAGGACAAGTCCTATACCCGAACTAAGGTACACTTAAGATAGGACGGGAGATATAGTCATGTTAACTTTAAGAAAGTAATCCCGAAAAATGAGGCATGGGATCCCCCACTCAATGGATGCCCCTTTGACTGTAGTATTTGTTTACCGAGTAATCGAGAAGACATTGCTGCTTTCGACCTGGGAGCCTGCGAAGCTGAGAAGCCATAGAACCCTTAACCCATCTTGGCCTTTTTAGGTGTAGTGTGAAAACTATGACGGAGTAATCCCAAAATGTTTATCACGCGATGTTTCTCTCAGACAAGTTTTTTCCTGAGAATATTACTAATTACCGGGTAATTTGGACGTTGGTAATATCCGAAGGAAATATGTAGACTCTGGGAACCTTTTAGAACCTTGTTCGGCAGGTGATAAGCCCTTAGTACATACCTTGTAGGTTTATTCTCACCCTTTGACTCTATGCTCGTGATGTTAAACCTTTGAACTTTGTTTGTGACCTTGCTTGTGTTTGTTGCATAATCATGCCTTCGTGCATCCATGAAACTCTTTTTCACTTGATTTTCAAGGAATTTGGGGTTTTTCTTTGTAAACATCATAAGTTTCGTCAAACTCAATGGATCTTGGGTGTTGATGGGGGTGAAAACCCTAATACACCAAAATGGATTATTGATCTTGATGATAACTTGATCAACTTTTGATCTAATTTAGAATTCATTTTCTATCTTCATACTTTGATGTTTACAACTTAATATCTATAGTTCCCTGAAAGTCAAATAAAAAGTCTCTTTTACATTTATATATCATGCATCAGTCTACATTTTTTGTTTCACTTTCAAAAATAATTTCCAAGCTTTATTTTTCCTTGGTCTCACCAGTACAACACTCCCGATAAGAGGAAGATGGAAAATATTAAGCAAGAGATCTTTGAACCCCGCAAACAGGTAACTACTTTGAAGGCTGGTTTGGAGTATCTAACTGCTTTGGTTAAAACTTTGGTTGCTGCCCAAGTCAATCCTTCTGGGAAGGAAGAAGAGATGGAAAAGTTCTTCACAAAAACTCTGAAATCATTCTTTCATGAGAAGGTGATAGTCAATGCGCCCAGTGATTTCCATAAAAAAGTGAATGTGGGAGTGCTTATAGAAGAGGATGTCTGAAAGGGATGTTTATCTGAAGATGGTGGATCAGCTAGTGGTGTGAAGAAGTTTGATAATAACTTTTCCAAGAAGAGAACTAGAGGAAGAAACAATTATCGTAAAAAACAACATGTTTCTCCTATCATCCATGTGTTCAATTTACCCCCTGTTGCTCTAGTTTGTCAGCATAATCAACAAAGTCGTACACAGAAGAAGGATCAGTTTGAACCAATTCTTATGACGTATGATGAATTATTACCTGATTTGTTACAGAAGAACTTGGTTCAGACAAGATCACCGCCAGCTATCCCAAAAGTAATTCCTTGGTGGTACGAGGTTGATGTTTTCTATGATTTTCACCAAGGCTCCCCTGGGTATGACATTGAGAATTGTTTTCCATTGAAAATAGAAGTACAAAAGTTGATAAAAAAGTGGTACCTTATCCTTAAATGATGTTAACCCACTGCTCAAGCATGTATGAACTTTGGAGAACTTGATTGAAGGATACACTGGAGTTTATGGATGATTAGCCTTCTCAGTTTACTAGCAATTTTACTACTTTCTCATTTGTAATTTTTCTTGCGTTTATTGTATGTAAGAACTTGTTTGCATTTGAATGATTATCTTAATACAATGAATATGTCTGTCTTGAAGAAATAAATTCGTTTCACTCATATTTTTTTTAAATTTTAAATTTCTTTTTTACATTATGATACCAACTTGTTACCTATTCTTTTGCCTAGGCAGAGATTGGAGGGAGGATGATGATTTTAAAATGCAAAATTTTTGGTTGTATGCTTTTGGATAAAACCATGTTGACAATGTACATGCATTGTTTCAAATTCCCAAACACCTGAGATATAAGGGAGTGAAACTCTCGTTAACCCCTTTGAGCCTTGATGTAGGAGTTTCTTCTTTGTTCAGAAAAAACCCTCAATTTTTAATCTCGGGCAGGGTAGTGCTTAGTTAATCTAAATGAGTATTCAAATCTCATAATGAGTACACATCCAAGGTTACAACAATGATTATCCTTCAAAAGGTTGAGGAAAGTCAAAGCCGCAATGGTCAATCTTCGCCTATCATTAGTGTGCATCAAAATAAGACGATATCCCAATGGGTATCTCCCGCACATCAAGAGATCAATAGATGACGATACCATAACGGTTATCCCTCATCCACCAAGGACTCAGGTAGTCACAATTCTTCCAACAAGTCACATACAACTCAAAGTCACGCGACGTGTTCAAAAGGAAAGAAAAAATGAAATGAATAAAAAATGATGATAAAAGAAAGAGACAAAAAGCCCTGCTAAGTCAAAATTTGAAAAATAAGTCGCTTAGGCAAAAGTCAGGGCATCCCGCAGGACTTCAAAGTCAAACTCAAAAGGATTTGGTCCAGGAACAAGTTAGGTAAAGCAAGCGTGAAAGGTGAAAAAGGATTACAACATAAAATCCTCAACAAAAAACAGAGTCGTGTGACAAAAGTCAAGAGTGAGTGACCGTCATGTCCAAAGAATCAATGGTTCCTCAACCATCAACTAAATCCTCTCAGGAGATGAGTGCTCCTTTTGGTTTAACTAAATATAGGAATGAAAAACATCATGAAAGGGGTGGGCACCAAATATTTTGAGCCTTAAATATTTTTTTCTAAAAACCGTGAACCATGCCATGTTACAACCCTCAAAATCCTAATTGAAACATGGTTTATTTCAAAAGCATACTCCAACGGGATAGTGTTTCCTGACTCCCACGAGTTTTGCTAAATTATTGTGTTGGTATTATATGTTATTATTATCTTGTATACAAAAAAATCAATGTCGCGTCCTGGTTAGTAATTTGCTCACGAGGTTTTGCGACATCTTTTTAATAAAATCTTCAATACTTACATAATTTTTGCATTAGAATTTTCATTCTTAGAATAAACATTTCCTGCTAAATGTCAAGGAAGCTTACATATAAGCACCAATGATGATTTTAATCTTTTGAGGTCTAAAACTTTGTTAAATAATTGGCGAATCACTTTTAAGAATGATCATAGCCAGGGGCATGTCACCTGAAGACCTTCAGCATGAACAAGTTGTTGCCTTCATAGTTGTTTTACCCTCATGGGGAAATTTGAAGACTTTATTTTGCCAAATACAGTAAATATGGGGCAGTCACGTCAAGATTCAACGAATCTCTCAAAGAGTTAAAGACGTTAGGGAATTTTGGATGCCATGTCTTTTGTAAAATCCTCTTGAGACGATTTATTCTCATTAACCATGTAACTGGGGGCATTTAAGAAGTGGAGTTATTCGCAAGAATTGTCGCGCATCATGCATTTTATCAGCAGTAAACTTGGGGCATCCAAAATCTGTACCAGGGGAAATCCAGATTGGTCAAGATATGTGATATGCTTTGCACAATGATGGTGTTCCCCAATAGTTCCAGCTAAGCAAGATTTTTCTCCAATTGTAGCAGAGTTCATGTTGTTATCCTTTTAATGGATTATTGATGTTAGAAGATTGGACTTTGGGTTTTCTCGCGATATGTATCTGCATCTCCAGAGAGATTAGAGCCTTATAGCAGAAATATGCCCCGTCGATGGCTTTTAACCTATCTCCAATAATGTTCCCATCTTGTTGAGATTAGCCGAGTATCTATTTGTACTGTGATGTCTTATCATCCTCAATTTATCTATTTTGGTTTGTTTTGTCAGCATATACATGACATTCATTTATTCATTCACACTTATATCATTCATGAACATTCACATTTCTTGATGTTTTTGGGACCCTCTACTTTGGCTGTGTTTATCCCCCTTGTACATTATTCTCTCTTTCCAAATAGGGTGAAAACCTAAGTAGAAAGTGTACATCCTTTCTAGTTCCCCATATTTTATTCCTCGTGGAAAAGTTTTGTTTTAGCTTTCCCTTCCATCTCAGGATAGGATAAGTCCTAGTTAAGTTTATTCCTCATCTGGTAGAGTCTTGTTTGACTGTTTCTCTCTAGTTTGTTTTGGATTGAGCTTTGTCTCTTGCAGAGGTTACCCTGTGGATCTCCCTAGGCTGTGAAACCTGGATTGAAAGTAAATTTATTTAGCACCTTTAAATACTTCGTCTCCTCAGGTAGAATCTATTCATGGTCTCCGAGTAAAGATGAACTTTGTTTCCCAGTAGTGTTGTTGCAACACTCTATTGGAATCTCAAGATAACAACAAGTGGTAGACTCTTTATTTGATCAGCTTGATTATTTCTAGCAAATGGAGGTCTCTTCATGAGCAGCTTGTCTATCCCCAGTGAAGTTATTGATTCTCATTCACAACAATGTCTTTATAATACTATATTGAAATCTTTTGCCTGGCAGAAAGTGGCGGCCTCTTTATTTGAGCATCTTATGTATTTCCAGCATACTTTTACCTAGCAAACGACATCTCTTCAGAAAAGTCCTGTGGGGAAGTTTGTATATTAACCTTTTTAAGTGGAATACTTGAATAAGAAGAAACTGAGACCAGTTCGTGGCTTATGACTAGGTTCTTGGGGGAGGTTTACACAACAAATGGTATCTATTTTAAGAAGTTTTCTCATTAACAACAAATGGTATCTCTTTTGATAAGTTTGCTCATCAACAACAAATGGTATCTCTTTTGGGAAGTTTGCTCACCAACATCAAATGGTATCTCTTTTGGGAAGTTTTCTCATCAACAACAAATGGTATCTCTTTTGAGAAGTTTGCTCATCAACAACAAATGGTATCTCTTTTGAGAAGTTTGCTCATCAATAGCAAATTGTATCTCTTTTGAGAAGTTTTATCATCAACAACAAATGGTATCTCTTTTGAGACATTTTCTCATCAACAATAAATGGTATCTCTTTTGGGAAGTTTTCTCATCAATAACAAATGGTATCTCTTTTGAGAAGTTTTCTCATCAACAGCAAATGGTATTTCTTTTGGGAATTTTGTTCATCAACAACAAATGGTATCTCTTTTGAGAAGTTTGCTCATCAACAACAAATTGTATCTCTTTTGAGAAGTTTGCTCATCAACAACAAATGGTATCTCTTTTGGGAAGTTTTCTCATCAACAACAAATGGTATCTCTTTTGGGAAGTTTGCTTATCAACAACAAATGGTATATCTTTTTGGATGTTTTCTTTTCCACAACAAATGGTATCTCTTTTGAGAATTTTTCTCATCAATATCAAATGGTATCTCTTTTGAGAAGTTTGCTCATCAATAACAAATGGTATCTCTTTTGAGAAGTTTACTCATCAACAACAAATGGTATCTCTTTTGAGAAGTTTGCTCATCAATAAAAAATGGTATCTCTTTTGGGAAGTTTTCTCATAAACAACAAATGGTATCTCTTTTGAGAAGTTTGCTCATCAACAATAAATGGTATCTCTTTTGGGAAGTTTTCTCATCAACGCCAGGTGGTATATCTTTTGGGAAGTTTGCTCATCAACAAAAAATGGTATCTCCTTTGGGAAGTTTGCTCATCAACAACAAATGGTATCTCTTTCGGGAAGTTTTCTCATCAATAGCAAATGGTATCTCTCCGGAAAAAGTCCCACAGAGAAGTTTGTATATTATCCTTTTCAAGTGGAAGACTTGATACAGAAGAAACTAGACCCTGTTTGTTATTGAAAGGTTTATTATCTTTTCTACCTTCATCTATTATATTGGAGTTTACCGTCATCTGTGAGTCAGTATCTCTTACTTTTCTACCTTCAACTATTGAGTTGGTAGTTTACCGTCATTTGTGAGTCGATATATTATTGATCTTCTACCTTCAACCACTAAGCAGGTAGTTTACCTTCTTCTCTGAGTCAGTATCTTTTTCGATCCTACCTTCAACCATTGAGCTAGTAGTTTACCGTCATCTATTAGTCGGTATCTTTTTCGATCCTACCCTCAACCATTGAGTTGGTAGTTTACCGTCAATTGTGATTCAGTTTCTTATTGATCTTCTACCTTCATCTATTGAGTTGGTAGCTCACCGTTATCTGTGAGTCGGTATCTTATTGATCTTTTACCTTCAACTATTGAGTTGGTAGTTTTCCGTCATCTGTGAGTCGATATCTTATTGATCTTCTACCTTTAACTATTGAATTGGTAGTTTATCCTCATCTGTGAGTCGATATCTTATTGATCCTCTATCTTCAACTATTGAGTTGGTAGTTTATCATCATCTGTGAGTCCATATCTTTTTTGATTTTCTACCTTTGATACTGAGTTGGAAATTTACCATCATTTTGAGTCAAGTAACCATTTATCTTTTCACAGCCTATGCAAGGCGTCTTTCCCAATAAGAGTCTCATTCGAAGTTTGTGGCTTTGTTCCCCAGTGGATTTATAATCTATTCCCTTGTGGGATTACTTTATAATGTCATAAGTTTCTCCAGTAGTAGTTTGTCTCATGTGGCATCATTCTCTATAAAATTCAAAGCACTACATGCATATCATATCACAAACATCATTGTGGTATCTTAGGACCAAAATTGTATATTCTATATTTAAGTATCTTCAATCTCGTCGAAACGAATATTTCAATCTTCATATCTCCAAATAGAAGAAACTTAAATAGGGTCAGCCGTCATACCCCAATTTTTGACCAAAGATCCCACCTTCATTTGCATTCTCATATATCATCAAAGTCACGAGATACAATTGGTTTTTAGTCCCCTCACTTTCGAGCATTGCTTATGCAGAGATTATCAATTATTGTGAACATTTTATTTTATGAATCACTAACTTCTAATCCCATACAAAGGTATATTTGTGTTTCTTTGGTTTCATGTGCAAAGACAGGTCTGAATCAAGAAGCATCAGGTGTTGCGCCTCAATTAGGGTTTCTAATTCCTCAAGTGCTCAAGTATGGTGAATCACCAATTCTCAAAGACTATTTAATCAAAGTTTAGCCCTTAACCATAAGTACAGTCAAGATTTCATCATCACTAGCTCATAGGTGCATCAATATGTCTGGGAATGCGAGGAAAGATCAAATTTGCAAGTCGATTCAAAGCACTTTGACCAAAGGTCAACATTTTCAAGATCAAGTTCAAACGATTGTAACTTCTTCATTATTCAATATTTTTGAGTGGTTCTTTTTGCATATGACTCTCCTTGATGTCATCTCCAACTTCTCTTTACAAGTCAAGAGATGGTTATATGCGGAGGATCATCGAAAATTCAAATACTTTAGACATCATTTTGCAAGTTTGACCTAATTTCAAGTAATTGTTGCTTGACTTCCAATGATCATAACTTCTTTGATTCTTGACATTGTGAGGAAATTCTCTTTGCACACTGCCATAAATGATGTAGTCTGCAAGTTCTCTTCAAGGATCTAGAGCTAATTATGCATAAAATATCATAAAAGTTATTGAATTGTTATAGGTCATTTCTTGACTTAGAATGTTCTGAAATCCTAGGTTCAATTCATGTCGGAATTATTTTCTAAAGACACTTGATTCATATGCTGATGTAATTCATGAAGCAAGAAGTTGAGTTTGAAGATCCATTGATCGATTCTTATTCAAGAATTTGATTCAAGATTAAGATTGGAAGATGATACGAGTAAATTACTTAGAAGTCAAGATACAAAGGTCAAGTTCATTCATGTGATTTACGCAATTTCAAAAATCGATTTATCATCGCTTACCTGTTTCAAATCTAAGTATGTTAATTCTCATCATTTATCGAAATTGATTCAAGAGAATTCATATATAAGGTTTGTGTGATATTCAAAGTGAACAGTTGAAGTATCATTCAATATGAATTCAAGAATGACGTCATAGTTTGTTTCAAGAACACATCCAAGATTCATTCAAGTTCTATACAAGATCTTTCAAACATTCATTATTTAAGCTTAGATTTCAATTCATTCATAAGATTTATTCATATCATTTTAAAGGAGAAAGTATTATTCAAAGTTCTCTCAAGATATTCAAATTTTCAAATCCATACAAGTAAAAAAGAGAGATTGAAGGTTACAAGGCAAGGAACAAAGTTACTAGGTCTATGCTAAGGTATCCTAATATTTGAGCTTTATCCATCTTGTAGCAAATCAGTTCCAAATCAAAGAAGCAAAGCCTTGTTGCCCACTACTACAAAAACCTATCAAAATCTAGTTAATAAAACTCCAAAAACTGTTGTTAACTTGCTCCAAAGAACTGCAATGTTGCCCTGCAAAGCCCTACACCAACCAGTCCAAAAATTTACAGCAATCCACAACACAACAAAACGTGCATAGTCATGCAAAAACTGTCACCCTGCTACTGTTATTGCCATAAAATCGCATCAAAAATCCAGGAAAAATATTACCATGTTAGTTCAAACTCACTGAAATTTCCCCCTAAATCTCATCTTTCTCACCTATAAATTCAACCTTAAATCACCCACAAAAGGGAAAAAAACAGAGAAAAGAGATTTCAAAACTTTTGTTCACATACAGAAACATACTTCAAAACCTTTTCTAGAAACTCTCTAAAACTCCATACACCAACCTTCAATACGCCTATGCTCTCTTCAATCTTCCTTTATTACATCATCTCCAAACCTTCATACAGTTTCATTTTTCATCTCTAACACACCAACATAACCTCTATAACCTTCCATTTATACCATATTCACCAAACCTGCATCGATACAAACACTCAACAACATTCATTCAACATTTGTTCAACAATAACTTGTAAAATCTACCATCTATGCATAATGGCAACAAATCTGACGTCGATACTGAACAATTCTGCTGCACAACGCTAATCTTTTGTTATCTGGAGAAAAACCCCAAAAACACCGATAATTTTAAGAAGCAGAGCAGGAAATAAAACAGAAAACACAAAGAACCAAATTATTGTACCTGTTTTATTGGAGAAAACCTTCTCTCTGTAGGTAACCCGGTTTCTCACTTTTGACTTTGTTACTACCATTATTTGTTGTTGTATGTTGCTATTCTTGTGTGAACCGATTAGTGTTGTCAAAGTTGTTGCTGTAATCGATAGAAATTAATACAGTGAGAGAATGAACAGAGGTGTTTTTTCGCATGAACCATGAGATCCCAGAAGCCGATTTGTAGTTGGTGGTTATGTAAACCGTGATTTGAGAGTTAGAAATAGAAAATCAAAACCGAAAAATCATAAGAGAATTAGAAAAACTGTAAGAAATACAAAAGAATCAAAACAAAGAGATTTGAGAATAGAGGAACTCAACCGTGAGATTGAACTTCCGGTTGGACATTGTTGTTGTTGACTGAAACTGACGAGAAGAAGCAGTAGCCGGAGGGAGTATCGATTTTAAACAGAAGACTCTGGTGTGTTGATTAAGCGAAAAATAAAGGTAGTATTATAGAAAATTGAATAGGAATGAGATTTGTTTGTTTGATTTTAAGGGTTAGAAAACAACAGTTGTGTTGTTTGATTACAGAGAACAGAGTTTTACAGAGAGAGAGAGTTGATTGTGAGAGAAGAAAAGAGAATTGATTATGAAAGCGAGAGGGTAGTGTGTTTCTTCCATGAAAATTAAATAGATTCAATTATATTTTTTCCCTTCCCCATGTATCATATGCGGCGCCCCTTTTTCAAATTTTTAGGGTTGAAAACTTTCTCCAGCCTCTCCAATAAGTGGATTCGGGTTTGGGCTTGTTTTTTAGCCCAGCCCATTTCATCAGTTTTGAACTTTATAATTTTTGATTAGATAAATCAACGAATGAACAACTTGGTGTAGTGGTTAGAGTGTAAGTCCAGCATGCTTGAGGTCCTGGGTTCGAGATCCATTGGGACACTTTTATCACTATTTTGTGCGTTTTATCCCCTTTTAACCCAAACTTTATTTTATTTTAATTAAAGTGTATATACAACTGAAAAAGGAACATAGTGTAGTGGTAAGGCAAATTTACTATAACCTATGGAACCTGAGTTAAAGTCCTGGCTGTTACCCCTTTATTTTTTATTTCTAAACTTTCAAGTTTTTCTCATCCTATTTCATTTAAAATCCATACAAGAAAAATACAAAAAATATTAGATTAGGTTTATAATCATTTTTTTCTTGCCCTTATTTAAAAAATACCGAAAATATATATTAGTATAATTTTGTCTTTCTTTATTTTAATCAATTTTTGGTTGTTAATTATTTAGTTATTTAATGGCTATTTATTTAAATTCTTTTTGATTATTTAGTCTTTATATTTTTGGTTGCGTCTAAATCCAAGGAAAAGATCGTCTGGTTAATCTCGTGTCATTGTGTGTCTTTATTTTTATTTGTCTATTCTATCTATTCCCTTTTAGTTAAAACCTAAAAAAACTCAATTTTTAAACTCACGCTCTTTTAAGCCAAAACTTTGACACTAGGTCGTCGCATTTTCAAAATCTCATCCCCACACTCATTTTGCAAGCAAACCAATTTTAACCGAAAAATAGATATTCCAAAAGGTTCCTATAGGATACTATAGATACATAGGGTGCTAGTACCTTAAATTTGTATAACCAACCCCCGAACCTTCGATCTCCTTTCAAATGTATTGTATTTCTCTTTACTTTTTAGTATTATTCATACTTTGCATATTTTTGGGTTTTATTTTGCACTTTTTCCTTTTCCCTTGGAAATAATAAAGCGCGGTGGCGACTCTTGCTTATTTGCGAGTCAAGTTAATCAATAGCTTGATCTCTAATTTTCATCGGTACAATTAGGCCCCACAAAAATCCTCCGCCTACGTATCCCTTTTAAGGAATCAGAGCAGCCGTAGTTCGGCTCAATAGTTTTAGTAGGTTTGTATTTTTTATGGAAAAACATCAATTTCACATTCTACCTGCAGCTCGACCTTTGGAGACTCACGTATCTTGAGTAGAAAGGAACTAATATGCTCAAAAAGTTCCCGGAGGTGAATAATGCTATAGTCGCGACTCGTAGAAAGTAAACATGGTGCAACCCGACCCTTGGGTAATTACGCGTCATATTGTGTAGAGGGGAAAATAACACATCCAGTTTGAAATTGAAAAGCCAAGAGGCGAGAAAAATAAGTTTGCATTTGTTTGTGTCTTTTACCTTTACGAAAGGATTTTGAGTTTATTAGAGGTGTTTTAAAGATTTTCCAAGAAAGAGTGTATTTTATGCACATGCAAAGTGGGGAAAAAAGGAAGAGTCTACGAGCGACTAACCTATTTTTAGCCTACAATTATCATACAAAGATTGCCTTAAGGTTCGGACCAAGGTTTTCTACGAACCAACTCACCCGAGAAAGAACCATCCTAGTTGCTATTCGAAATAAACTCATCACCGAGAATAATCCGCAAGTCATAAGGGAGCATGGAAAATGGAAGGAAGCAAGTAAGAAAGGTACAGAGAGATAAGCGCATAGGAAAAACGAGTAAACGGAACAAACTCATCATCGAGAATGAACCAACACAAAAGAGGGAACAAAACTCATCATCAAGAGTGAACCGCGAAAAATAAAATCTAAGTATTTCTTTTCTTTTTATGCTTGTTCAACAAGTAAAAATAAAGAGGGAGAAAACTCATCATCGAGAATGAACCAAACCAAGCCTCAAAGGGATCATCCCATCCGGGTATGAACCATGCGCACAACATTATTATTCCTTTCATCGTCAGTGGTAAAGGTATTGAAATTGATTCTACCAAGGTTAAAGCCATTCCAGAAATGCCAGCTCCCTGTACTGAGAAGGAATTCAGAGGTTTCCTGGTACGATTGAACTACATTGCTAGATTTATTTCCCATTTGACCGCTACTTGTGAGCCAATCTTCAAGTTACTGAAGAAAGATCAAGTGGTAAAATGGAACGACGACTGTCACATAGCTTTTGACAAAATCAAGAAGTACATCCAAGAACCTCCAATCCTGATGGTGCCAGTCTAAGGAAGACCTCTGATCATGTACCTAACAGTGTTAGAACTCAATAGGGTGTTTATTAGGGCAACATGAAGAGTCTGGTCGAATAGAGCATGCAATATACTACATTAGCAAAAAGTTTACCGACTGTGAAACAAGATACTCACTGCTCAAGAAAACTTGCTGGGCTTTGGCATGGGCTTCTCGCCGACTAAGACAATATATGTTGACTCATACTAATTTTTTGATCTCTAAGATGGATCCAATAAAGTACATATTCGAAAACCCGCTCTCTCCGGAAGAATAGCAAGATGGAAAATGGTCTTGACAGAATATGACATTTAGTATACTACTCAGAAGGAAATCAAAGGAAGTGTACCGACAGATCATTTGGCTCATCAAGCTGTAGACGACTATCAATCTATGAACTTCGAGTTCCAGGATGAGAATATTATGTTAGTCACAGATTGTGAAGAATTTGGACCGTATGAAGGACCTGAGCCAGGATCCCAATGGACTTCGATTTTTGATGGAGCTTCCAACGCGCTCAGAGAATGGGATCGGAGCTGTGATTATCTCTCCCAAGGGTTTCCATACACCCTTCACTGCCAGACTATGCTTTGACTGTACCAACAACATGGGCGAATACGAAGCATGCATCATGGGTATCAAGGCTGCTATCAATATGAGAATCAAGTTCTTGGATGTGTATGGGGACTCAACACTAGTGATCAGTCAGATTAAGGGATAATGGGATATGAAGCATCCAAATGTCATTCCTTATCGGGAGCATGTATTGATGTTAATTTTGTACTTCGAGGAAATCACTTTTGAACATATTCCACGTAAAGAGAATCAATTGGCAGACGCATTAGCTACCATGTCGTTTATGTTTAAATTCAGATGGGACAATGAAGCTCCTCGAACTACTATTGAGAGACTAGATGGACCCGCACATTTCTATGAAGTTGATACTGATGGAGTAGAGGAAAAGCCTTGGTATTACGAAGTAAAAAGATACCTCGAAGCTCAGGAGTATTCTGAAGGGGCATCTATCAATGACAAGAAATTTCTATGGAGGTCCTCTGCCAAATTCCTTCTGAGAAACAGAATTATGTACGAGCATAACCATGATCCGACTCTGCTTTGTTGTGTAGATAAGAAGGAAGCTGAGAAAATTATGCAAGATATGCACTAAGGAGTCTTCGGTACTCACTCCAGTGGGCATACTATGTGTGATCGGTGGATCTGGAACTGACTGTTTAACGCTGGTTCGCGAAATGTCGCGGAAGCAAGAGTCGCCACCGTCTTTTATTTTCTCCAAATGGAAAGGACAAAAGCACAGAAAAATTCCTTATAGAGATTGCTCTCGGTTCGGGAGGTAGATTATAGAAAGGGAAGGTGTTAGCACCCTTTCTATCCATGGTTATCCATGGGCTCTTAGATACTTGCTCATTTGTGTTTTCAAAATTGTTTGTTTGCTTTTCAACTGTGGGTTTAAAAAAAAAAGTTTTCTTTGAAAATTTCAGTTCGACTCTTGTATCAGTCCTCAAGAGTGTTTGAAAAGTTGCTTTCGAAAGCTTTCTGAAAAGGTGTCTGTGTAAAAAGTATTTTTTTGATTTGTTTTGAAATTAGAGCAAGTATCTAGAGTCGTCTACCTACCCTAAGGAATTCGTCTGTGTAAATGTCCTTGAAGTAGTGCCATCCCACCATTGAGAGGTAGGTAGCACCACCGTTGGAGGTGTTCGGGTCAATTCGAGGGTTCGGGACATGGTGATCACCGGAGCAATGGGAAGACACCTTAGAAGCTACCCTCATGCCATGTTCATGGACATGAGGACTTACTAAAACATCCTCTACTCGACGACCACCTTTCGAGGGGCAAGGCAACAGTGAGGCGTACCCTAGGGGTGGTGTGTGATTTGTGTGTCGTTTTCAGATCATTTTGTCTTGTTTAGGCATTGGTGATCTACGCGTTGCTTTTATTTTGACATTCATTCTTTCATGCAAGTTATTTAACAGTTAAAAGATGCGGAATTAAAAGTCCTACGCTATTACAAAGGCGTGGGTCTACATCGCCAAATTAATCCAAGACCCGATTTGAAATAAAATAAAGCGGAAAGATAAATATCTAATTAATCTATTACATAGCTTTGGGACAATTACATTATATTCACAAAAAGAGGAAATAAAAATAAAATGCGAGAGTAAGTAAAACCGGGAATGCGAGGGCGTTGGACCCTTTTAGGGAAATTAAATTACAATTATGAAATTAATTAAATTCAATGAGAAAAGAGAAATTATTTTTTGAGTTTTTTTGTATTTATGGATTTTTAGTAAGAAAATTAAATTGGAATTAAAAAGAAAAGTTAATTAACCCTAGTTCTAACTATTTTTTATTTATTAAGAAATATTTTTAGTTTGACCTAATTTTAATTAATTATTTACATGGCAAATTTATTTACAAAATAATAATTAATAATTAAATAGGGTGAAAAAAGAAAAAGGAAAAAAAAAAGTATAAAACCCTAATTCTACATTTTTTAGTTTATTACAAAAAATATTAAAATTTAAACCTAGAATTAAGACTAAATCAATTAATACAATTTATTTACAAAAATGTTAGTGAATTAAACATAAAAACATATTTTTTATTTTATAGTTTCTGAATTTTTTAGGTGTTTTTATGTTATGAAAATATTAATTTATGAATTAAAAGGAAATAATTAAATTAAAACAAATAATAGAAAATAGAAGAAAGAAAAGCAATACAAACACTTGGGGGGTGTTGACCCCAATTTGGAGGTATTATCCAGCATTTTTGGCCCAATCATTGGAGGCCTGGTTGACTTTCCTGAGAGGCGTGTGGCATGGTTGACCTATGCACATGGTATTCTTCAGATCATGGCCATTGGATTGATCTCAGTGGCCATGTGGCAAGCTTGGATGGTGGGTGTATGATGAACCCCTGGGCGTACACTGCATGAGATCAAGTGAAAACAAAATTCATTGAAAAATATGGGGGACCTGGGAATCGAACCCAGGTCCCAGTACCTATTGGACAACGCATCAACCAACTGTGCCAAGCGCTTTCTTTGTAATATTAATGGAATGCAATTATTATAAGAAAAAACAAGAATTAGTGGTCTGAATCAATAAAACGCGCGCCAACTTTGAACTGCCCTTTCACGTCATGACACATAAGCGTCTTCTTCCTCTCTTCTTTATTTTGCCTGAAAAAAACAAACTGGATAGCGGGGGTTTTAAACCCCCACTAAATGAAGAACAGGATAATAGCGATTAGCGTATGGTGGCTCATAAATTGAGCGCGACTAGTGTAATCAATTCGTGTGAAGCTTCTGGTTTTAATGGCCCTGGTTTCGTGTCTCAATTTTTCTAGAATAAGGAAGCCCTAAATTCACATCTCTGAAAACCTAAAAAGCATCAATGGCAACTTTGCATATAGGCTATGAAAACTCAATTAAACAATGTCAATAGACTCAGAAGGTCCATATTAGTGCAAAACAACAATTAAATTGTATGGAAAATGCCCAGAAATTGAAATACGATTATGCATAAAGTATGAGAAATTTCGACTTCTATATACCAATTCTTGATGCTATGGGCGTGGAAAAGGATTCAGTCAGGTTCAGTGATGCCTCAGAAAGCTTTTTCAATTGGTTAGAAGCTTTGAATCGTCCTCTAATGCAGTTTTCAGTTTTTGAAATTTTGGACAAAAATGCAAACTTTGTTCTTAGGTTTGGGCGCAACTTCAAGGTTGTTTGCACTAGGGTTAGGTTCTGACTTATGTATAGGACGAATTAGGGTAAAGATTTGAGTCAAAAAGCCTTGTAATCATGAATCCAATATTTGATTTTAATGGCATATTTTTTCAAATCTTTTTCATGTGTTTTGATACCAATCATGGCCAAATCCTTCCTTTTTTGATGTGCACGAATCTTCAGTAACCAATGAGAGCAAATGCTGCATAAAAAGATTCAAATACATTTGTTTAGTATTTTTTTCATATTTTATTTTATTAAATGAATTAATGGTGATTAAAAATTCAAATAAATAATAAAAAATGATGAAATAAATCCCCTTTGGGCCAAATGGTCGTGCATAGCCTTTGGATGATGAATCTTGGAAGAAAATGTGGCCCATTAGCAATTTTGAGGCATTTGAAGTAAAGTTGACTTTTCAAAATTCCCAAAACTTTCCCAACTTCCACAAGGCATATCTTGCTCAATATTTAAGCTTTGATCATGTTCTTGGACATTTTGGAAAGGTCTTGAAGTCCTCTAACCAATGCCTTTGGTCCCATGTTATTTTGATTTACCAATCGCAAGTTATGGTCTTTGACTTAAAGTCCCTTTTTGTTGACTTTTGAAAATGACCTATAATGTTGAAATTGATAACTTTTTGTGAGAGCATTTCTTGGACTTGAAGTGTGAAGAGGAGTTGTAGGAAATGTCTTTCTCTTCAAAATGAGCTTTGGATGGAATTTTTCTGATAAACCATGTGGAAGTTATGCCTTGGTTAAGTTACAGTTGACTTTTTCAACTGTCCAAATATGGAAACTTTTGCATCTTGAGACTTTTTTGAGCCATGCCTTGAGAATCATGATCAAGAATTGATCAAATGATGTTTGTGGCTTCAAAATGAGATGTTGACCAAAAATTTGGACTTTTGACTGTCAAATGACCATTTTGCCCCTGTAGTTGACTGTAGGGCAATTAGGGTTTTTGACTATGCAATTTTGTGCTGTGAGTCTTGAAACTTGACATGAGGATGCTTGACCATGTTTATAGGCATGTGGGACTTGTTTGGACCCTTGAAAACTTCAATTTCTTTGACAGAACCAAAACCCTAGTTTTTGACTGTTAGGAGGCCCTTGAACTGTGCAACCCTTGAGAGTTTTTTGAAGCATGCTCTTTGCAAATCTTTAAGAATATGGGAGGGCAAATTTTGGGGTACAACAGTTGCCCCTGTTCAATCTTCTTAGACCTGAGGATGCAGATAGGCTGACGTGCCTTTCGTAATCCGAAGGTGGAAGATGATTGAACACTAGAGTGCCCAGAAATTTGCGCTCACATAGTAGTGTAATGGTGGGAATGGGCTTATAGATGCCATTTGGAGATTGATGGATAGGATGATGGGCTTATAGATGCCATGCTAAGAGATGGTGGATGAGTGGATGGGCTTATAGATGCCATCTGGGTGTCGATCGCGTAAGAGATTCCTTAGCGAGAACTTGCGTACCTGAAAAAGAAAGATGATTACCTGACCTGTTACAGGAGTTTGTCTTCAAATTCTTTGTATAGATGCGCCCTGACTGGTTACAGGAATTGAATATGGAGCTTCAAAAGGTTATGAATGAACCAGGGATGGTTACTACCTCAACGGGATGGTGAGAGAACCTTGGGGCGATTACTACCTCAACAGTAACGATGAGAGAATCATAGGCGACTTCAACCTCAACATCAACGCTGAGAGAATCTTGGACGACTTCAACCTCAACAGTAACGCTGAGAGAATCTTGGGCGACTTCAACCTCAACAGTAACGCTGAGAGAATCTTGGGCGACTTCAATCTCAACAGTAACGCTGAGAGAATCTTGGATATCTTCTACTGGGATAAGAGTCAGGGAGATCTTAGGGTCGATTTGTCTGAACCAGAGAAGGCCTTTGACTGGATAAGAATCAGGAAAATCTTAGGGTCGATTTAACTGAACCGGACAAGGTCTTGAAATCTTCAACTGGATAAGAAACAGGGAGATCTTAGGGTCGATCTGACTGAACCAGAGAAGGCCTTTGACTGGATAAGAAACAGAAAAATCTTAGGGTCGATTTAACTGAACCGGACAAGGTCTTGAAATCTTCAACTGGATAAGAAACAGGGAGATCTTAGGGTCGATCTGACTGAACCAGAGAAGGCCTTTGACTGGATAAGAAACAGAAAAATCTTAGGGTCGATTTAACTGAACCGGACAAGGTCTTGAAATCTTCAACTGGGTAAGAAACAGGGAGATCTTAGGGTCGATCTGACTGAACCAGAGAAGGCCTTTGACTGGATAAGAATCAGGAAAATCTTAGGGTCGATTTAACTGAACCGGACAAGGTCTTGAAATATTCAACTGGATAAGAAACAGGGAGATCTTAGGGTCGATCTGACTGAACCAGAGAAGGCCTTTGACTGGATAAGAAACAGGAAAATCTTAGGGTCGATTTAACTGAACCGGACAAGGTCTTGAAATCTTCAACTGGATAAGAATCAGGGAGATCTTAGGGTCGATCTGACTGAACCAGAGAAGGCCTTTGACTGGATAAGAAACAGGAAAATCCTGGGGTCGATTTAACTGAACCAGACTAAAGTCTTGAAATATAGCTGAGAATTTAACTGAATCTTTCCTGAAAGGTAAAGGTCAGTCATATGCAAGGCATGATATGAATCAAGCGATGATGTTCTCAACATAAATGAGATTTGTAAGATATGATGCGTATATGTATGCTACAATGTATGGAGATGTGATGTTTATGAACATATGTTTTCGTCTTAGGAAAATAAATCCTTGACGGGTGCCGGGAAGTCACTCCTGGGCTGGTGTTGATGAACAATGCTTTGTTGTTTCCGCTGGAGATGATAGTTGCAAGAATACCGGTAGGAGAAGATAACTCCGTTGGGGGGTAAACTTGGCGAATAAATTACTCTGCGGGGAGAAAATTACTCTAGCTACCTTGCTGGGGAATAATACTCTGTGGGAAGAGAGGTACTTTGCTGGGATGCTTGATGGTAACTTCGCCGGGGATACCAATGTTGTGGTGGAAGTGTTAATAGACATCGTTGGGGATAAGAAGACTTTGCCGAGGACGATCCTTTCGTGGCTTTTGGCTGAGGATAACCCAGTTATACCCTGGTAGGGAAATAACTCTTTGAATAAAGCCGGGAGACGCGTTCGTGCTCTGCGAGGATAAGCTTCCAGAATCTACTGGGGATAAGCTTACTGCTTGGGGAGATGGATTCCAATTTTCCCGGGGAAACTGGATTGGATTCTCCTGGGGAAGTTTTGAACTGTATTGGGGAAATGACTCCAATGAATGTTTGATATACCTCCGGGGAACAATCTTTAGACCAAGACTGCCGGGGATGCTTGTTAAGAATATCCGTATACTGTGCTGGGGAATGTTGAGATCTGCTGGAGGATACTCAATTTCCTTAAGGCTGTTGTAACTTTGCTTGGGGTGAGTGCACTGACTTGCTGACTCACTCTTTGGGGAATTAAGATATACTGGTTGTGTTCTTCAGCTGAACCTACCTTGGTACCTTGGTGGAAGGAACAATTAGATCGCTTAGACAACTCTTTATTGCCCCTGTTTCTAATGTTACCTGTAACTAATCCTTTGTTGCGTATGCAAATATTCATGAGTTAGAAAATTATTGTCAATGCATATATCACCAATTGAACCTTGGACGTTCTTCGCAAAACAAAACAGAAAAGGAAAAACAATTGGCAATTTTAACTGAAAAATGATTTTTGTATTGATTTTTTGAATTTGCCTGTAAAATAGGCGTTTATGTACAAGAGGCTGACGTCCTAGTAAGAAAACGCCGCCGAACAAAAGAGTTTATACAAATTTATACAAGAGAAAATAAAACAGCTGTGTGAAATGAATGATCCACTGGGTTTCAACTCTGCTATTGCCTTTATATCTCCGAGCGTCTCATCACTTGATGACCTTAGTTGAAGATGAAGCTGACTGATCGATGCCGTATGAACTTGATGTAGATACCGGATTCTGGATGCAAAGTGATCCAATGAGACATAGTATTACGATTTATCCCTAACTTTTTCCTGGACCGCCCTTTCGGGTTTTCAATCCACCGGGATACCCATTTTTGCCCAAGCCGCCTTTTCAGGTTTTCGACTTGCCGGGTGTACAGATTTTTTCATTTCATCCCTTCATTTTTCCCGAACCCTTTTGGTTCGCCGGGAAGCCCTAATTTTTGCCTAGGTATGTCAACCTAGCGGGTCTCTTTTTATGCGTAGTATCTTTTTACTATGTCTGCATTGGCGGGGTGAGGAAGGTCGTCACCATCCATGTTGGTTAGAATCATGGCTCCTCCTGAGAACACATGTTTAACCACAAATGGCCCTTCGTACGTAGGGGTCCATTTGCCCCTTGGATCACTCTGAGGAAGGATGATACGCTTGATTACCAGATCCCCAACTTGATATTCTTATGGTCTGACCTTTTTGTTAAATGCCCTGATCATCCGTTTTTGGTACGTCTGACCATGACAAATAGCAGCAAGTCTATTTTCATCAATAAGGTTTAGCTGGTCAAGTTGTGTCTGGATCCAATCATCTTCGTTCAGATCTGCATCCTTCATTATCCGGAGAGAGGGTATTTGCACTTCGATCGGTAAGACTGCTTCCATACCGTAGACCAAGGAGAAGGGAGTTTCCCCGGTTGACGTCCTAGCTGAGGTACGGTACCCATGTAGAGCGAACGGTAACATCTCGTGCCAATCTTTATAAGTCACTGTCATCTTCTGCACGATTTTCTTAATGTTCTTATTTGCTGCTTCTACAGCCCCATTCATCTTCGGTCTGTAGGGAGAAGAGTTGTGGTGCTGTATCTTAAACTGCTCGCAGAACTCAGTGATCATCTTGTTATTAAGATTGGTACCATTGTCTATAATGATTCTTTCAGGGACGCCGTATCGACAGATCAGGTTGTGCCGAATGAACCGTGCCACAACAGTCTTGGTTACCGTAGCGTAGGAAGCCGCTTCAACCCACTTTGTGAAGTAATCAATCGCTACCAGGATGAAGCGATGCCCATTGGATGCTGTAGGTTTAATCTCACCGATCATATATATGCCCCACATTGCAAACGGCCAAGGCGCAGTCAGAACATTTAGAGGAACTGGAGGAACATGTACCTTGTCTGCATATATCTGGCACTTATGGCATGTCCGAGAATGTTGGTAGCAGTCAGCTTCCATTGTGGACCAGAAATACCCTGCCCGAAGGATTTTCTTTGCCATAGTGTGTCCACTGGAATGTGTCCCGAAGGTCCCTTCATGTACTTCTTCCATGATCCTTTCAGCTTCGGTCTTATCCACATAACGCAGTAAGGTCGAATCATGGTTTCGTTTATACAGGATGCCGTTGCTAAGAAAGAACTTCGCTGCGAACCTTCTCAGAAACTTCTTATCGTTGACAGACGCACCTTCAGGGTATTCCTGAGCTTCCAAATATCTCTTCACCTCATGGTACCAAGGCTTCTCAGTCACCAATTCAGTCTCAAGATCACAACAGTATGCCGGTTCGTCCAGTTTCCAGATGATGATCCGAGGAGCCTCATTGTCCCATTTGACTTTGAACATGGAAGACATCGTAGCTAACGCGTCCGCCAGCTGATTCTCTTCTCTTGGGAAATGTTCAAACGTTATCTCTGTGAAGTGGGGGATCAAAGTCAACACACATTCTCTGTAAGGAATAAGATTCGGATGTTTGGTATCCCACTCTCCTTTGATCTGATTGATCACGAGAGCGGAATCTCCGAAGACACTCAAATACTTGATCCTTAGGTCGATCGCAGCTTGTAGACCCATGATGCATGCCTCATACTCCGCCATGTTGTTGGTGCAGTTGAAACATAGCCGGGAAGTGAGTGGAGTATGAGTGCCTTGGGGGGATATGATTACAGCGCCGATGCCGTTACCCAAAGCGTTGGAGGCTCCGTCAAAGTGCATAGACCATCGGGATCCTTCCTCAGGTCCTTCATCCGGTCCAGGTACTTCATAATTAGTCACAATCATGATGCTCTCGTCTGGAAACTCAAAGTTCATTGACTGATAGTCATCTACTGCCTGATGTGCCAAGTGGTCTGCCAATACACTTCCCTTGATGGCTTTCTGAGTCGTGTATTGAATTTCGTATTCTGTCAAGATCATTTGCCATCTTGCTATTCTCCCAGACAGAGCAGGCTTTTCAAATATGTACTTTATAGGATCCATTTTTGAGATCAACAAGGTAGTGTGAGTCAGCATATACTGTCTCAGCCGGCGAGCAGCCCATACCAAAGCGCAACAAGTTTTCTCGAGCAGTGAGTATCGGGTCTCACAGTCGGTAAACTTTTTGCTAAGGTAATAAATGGCATGCTCTTTTCGGCCAGACTCGTCATGCTGCCCCAGCACACACCCCATTGAGTTGTCAAGTACTGTCAGGTATAGTATCAGAGGTCTCCCTTCAACCGGTGGCATAAGGATGGGTGGTTCTTGGAGATACTCCTTGATTCTGTCCAAAGCGGCCTGACATTCATCATTCCAACGTACTACCTGATCTTTCTTCAGCAGCTTGAAGATTGGTTCACAGGTGGCAGTCAGGTGTGAGATGAATCGAGCAATGTAATTCAGGCGTCCTAAAAAGCCTCTGACCTCTTTCTCTGTCTTAGGAACCGGCATCTCTTGAATAGCTTTAACCTTGGCAGGGTCCACTTGAATACCTTTATAACTTACAACGAAGCCTAGCAACTTTCCAGATCTTACCCCGAAGGTGCACTTGTTCGGGTTCAACCTCAGCTTGTACAACTTCAGTCGGTCAAACAATTTCTGCAGATGATCTAGGTGTTCCTCCTCAGTCTGGGACCTTGCAATCATGTCGTCAACATACACTTCTATCTCATGATGGATCATGTCATGAAATAAAGCAACCATGGCACGTTGGTAGGTTGCCCCAGCGTTCTTCAGTCCAAAAGGCATGACCTTGTAGCAGAAGGTGCCCCACTGAGTAACAAAGGTAGTCTTTTCCATGTCCTCAGGAGCCATCTTGATCTGATTATAACCTGAGAAACCATCCATGAAAGAGAACACCTTGTGCTGAGCAGTATTGTCAACAAGGACATCAATGTGAGGTAGAGGGAAGTCATCCTTGGGGATGGCCCTGTTCAGATCCCTGTAATCGACACACATTCTGACCTTTCCGTCTTTCTTTGGTACCGGCACCACATTAGCAACCCACTGAGGGTAAGAAGTCACTGCAAGGAACCCGACATCAAACTGTTTCATAACCTCGGCTTTGATCTTCTCAGACATCTCTGGACGCATACGGCGGACCTTTTGCTTAACCGGAGGGCAGTCTTCCTTGGTAGGCAAATGATGGACCACAATGTCGGTATCCAACCCGGGCATGTCTTCGTAGGACCAGGCAAATATCTTCACATAATCATGTAGCATCTGAGTCAACCGTTGCTTCACGCTGAGCTCTAGGTTGGCACCAATCTTTACCTCCTTTCTGTCTGCCTCAGTACCCAGATTTATCGTGTCCACTGGCTCTTCGTGTGGTTGAATTGCCCTCTCTTCCTGGAGTAACAGTCTTGCAAGCTCGCCAGGCACTTCGCAATCATCTTCACCTTCGTCTTCGGCTAAGTTGATCGGATTTTCAAAGTCATAACTGGCAGTAGCAGAGTCGTTACCAGTGAGATCCAGAGTGGATTGAAACCTGTATGAGTGAGTGTGTGTAAATACAGCTGTTTTGCAATATATAAAGAAAGGAAAGAAAGAAAAGGAGCATAAGATTTGAAATGCGAGAAAACGTCCAAGCTCTTTATTCATGATATATGAAATGACAATTAATATACCCTCACAAATGAAGCCACGGTGCCCCGGGTAAGACACCGGGCCATAGAGTTTTAATTGTTTATTACAAATAACAAAACAAAGGAGTTTATTACTGCGTAACAAAAGTGACAGGAGTATGATCCTTAGCAATCCAATTGGTCAATCCACCATCAGTCGTCGGGTAGATCCAGCTATCAAACTCTGACTCTTCCACTTCATCTTCGTCCCCAACAGCATTCACTCCTGGATTGGTAATGAGCACAAGAGGTCTTCTGGTCTTTGCCTTGCGCACAGCCTTCTGACCCTCTGCAGTAAAACCCAGTCCAACCTTGTCAGTTTTAGATGTAAAATCAGGGAGCCTGCCCCAGTTAGCATATTCACCTTTCTTGATTACAGCCCGGGCATCCTTCAAGGAAGCCATCTTCAAAGGAACATCCTCTTCGACCACTGTTTCCGCTGCTGCCAATGTTGGAGGTACCTCTTCGAAATGCTGAAAGGGGGTTTCAATAAACTCTCCGTCCATCTCAATATACCTGAAGGAATTCAAATGGCTCACCATATACTCCTCCTCTCCCTGCACAGTGACGATCTTCCCTCTGACGGGGTACTTGAGCTTCTGGTGCAAGGTAGAGGTCACTGCCCCAGCTTTGTGGATCCAAGGTCGACCCAGTAGACAAGAATACGATGGACGGATATCCATCACATAGAAAGTAGAGTCGAATACTTGAGAACCCACACGAATAGGAATGTCTACCTCTCCATGAACCATCCTCTTAGAACCGTCAAAGGCTCTGACGATGATATTGCTAGGTTTCAGCTCCAGGCCTAAGGCCTTCTTAGGTAGCACATTCAGGGAAGAACCAGTGTCCACCAACACGTGCGCAAGAGTAGTGCCCCTGCATTCAATAAAGACATGCAGGGCGTCATTGTGGTCCTTTCCCTTAGCAGTAAGGTCAGCATCTGAGAAACCCAAACCATTGTCTGCTGTCAGATTTGCTACGCAATCAGTAAACTGGACTGCAGATGTCTCCTGTGGCACATGGGCCATCTTGAGAAATGAAATCAAGGCCTTAGCATGGGCCTCTGAGCACAGTAGCAAGGAGAGCATGAAGATCTTGGAGGGTGTATGCCCCAGCTGCTCAACAACATTAAAGTCACTCTTCTTAATTATTTTCAGAATTTCCTCCATCTCTTGTTGGGAGGCCTCAGCAGTCACAGATTTTGGTGCCTCCATCCGGGCAGGCTCATCTTCAATGCCTTTGCCCCGAGCATTAGATGACTCGGCAGCAGGGGACACAACTTGATCAGAACTGGGAACATGTACACTTGTAGGTGTTATAGTGAGGGGTCTTCGAATGGCTGGCAGTGCAATGTCAGGCGAGAAGAGCCTGCCACTGTGGGTTACTTTGGCTGGACCAGTGATATTGCTGACGCTGGTGCCAGTGTTGAACTCTTGCTTGATTCCATGTATATACACGTCTGCCCCATAGTGCCAGGGGACAACCTTATCAGATTCGTAGGGGAGAGGCCCCAGAACAGTAATAACAACGGGTGCGACAGTCAGGATTTTAACCGGCTTCCTCGGGAGAGCCTTGATCGGATTATTAAAGATTGTAACAACAGAAACTTCTTCCACCGGAACAAACTGAACAACAGTCTTCTTGAACAGAATTTCTTTGCTGTCCATCAGGCTTTGGATGCCCAACTTCAGCAAAGGACAACCAGAAAGGGAAACAGCACAAAAAAGGCAACCTTCACTACAACCCGGAAATAAACCGGCCAACAGTAGGTTCCTCTTAACAGTCATCAAGGGAGTAGCTACATCATTCACAGAAACGGCATACACATCTTCATCAACGACATTCACTCCATGCTGGGGCATAGGAGCAGTCACCACATTTGGCCTCTCAGGCGCTTCAAACTGTATCTCTTTTGCGTCAATAAGATCCTGCACTTTATTCCTTAAGGCCCAACAGTCATTAGTGGAATGTCCCGGGCTATCGGAGTGATAAGCACAGCGGGCATTTGGGTTATACTTGGGAGAGGCAGTGTTTACAACATTCGGGGCCTCTCTAACAGTCACTAGGTTGGTGGACAGCAACTGCGGCAAGATTTGCGACAGGGTCATACTCAAACGGGTAAACTCTCTCCTGGGTCTTTCAGCCCTTTGAGGATTGGTTTGCCGAGGAGCGGCAGCAGGTTTAGCAATCATCACCGTGTTGACAGATTGGCGGCGCTCAGGTTTCTCTTGTCTTCTAGACCCATATACAGCATTGGCCTCTTTTTTAAAGGGTTTCTTTTCAGAGCTTGCAGATGCACCCTTCTGAATTTTACCAGACTTCATTCCAGCCTCTATTCTCTCTCCAGTCAGAATAAGATCAGTAAACCCTGCAGACGAATTACCGATAAGATGATTGAAAAATGGCCCAGATAGGGTCCCCAAGAACATATCTACCAACTCCCGGTCAGTCAACGGAGGCTGCACCCTGCCAGCCAGATCCCTCCACTTCTGTGCATACTCTTTAAAACCTTCGCTTGACCCTAGCGACATACCCTGGAGTTGGGTACGTGTAGGGGCAAGGTCGGCATTATATTGATACTGCTTATAAAAAGTAGTAGCCAACTCCTCCCAGTTACGAACCTTGGTCCCATCCAGCTGATAGAACCATTCGAGATGAGTCCCTGAAAGACTCTCCTGGAAGAAGTGGATCCACAAGTTCTTGTCCACTGAGTACGGTTGAATCTTCCGCACATAAGATCTGAGGTGTAGCTTAGGGCAAGACGCCCCGTCATATTTGGTGAAAGATGGTGCCTTAAACTTGTGAGGAATAATCACACCAGTAGATAAGCCCAAATCTCCGAAATCCAGCCCAGGCACTTGTTGGATCTCCATTGCATTCAGTCTGTCTTCCAACTGCTTATACCGGTCTTCAGCCGGAGGATACTGTTCCTCATTAAGGTCAGTCTCGTTGTCAGAGACTACCAGACTAGGACCTTTTCCCCTTTGGGGACTGCTCTTGCCTATAGAAGAACCAGCCTCTTCATTCTGTAGAGTGTTGCCAAACCTTCGGCCCGAGTTGAAAAGAACAGTTCTCTTCTTCTTCTTCTTCTCCTTCTTCAGGAGCAAAGCCTTCAGCTCTTCTTGGCCTTGAGCCAAACCCATGATCAGTTCCTGAAATTGCGCATTCTGCGCCTGAAGAGCCTTGATAGACATCTCGGTTAATGATGAGTCAGGGTTCATGATGCTGAAATAAACAGCGAAGAACAGTAAGCAACCTGAAAAGAAGAAAACCTGTTATGCACATGATGAATGATATGTGTTTATGCAATGCATTCAAGGGTTCGGAAGTTCAAATTTGTTGTAGACAAAAAAGGAACACACATTATCATTAAGGAAATAATTGTTTGGTACATCAGAGCCTCATGGGCAAAATAATACAAAAGCAAATCAATCCCAAAAGACACTACGCATCCTCTTTGGAGCTATGTAGGTGTTGAGATTCCTCTCCTCGTGCAATAGGCGGGTGAGCTCCAAGATCTTCTTTTCACTAGCATGTAGACTGGTCTCAAGAGAATTCCGTTCTTCCTTAAGCTGGATCCAGCTCTTCTGCATCTCTTCCCAGGACGTGGGCATGTCAGGATGTTGAATGGTGTAGGACACCTCTCCTTCCAAGACTGGCTCTTTGATCACAGGGAGCATATGGGGATAAGGCATTACTAACTTCTGGGAGCGGGCCCGTACCCACTTGAGATAAGGTTCCAATGGGATGGAATTCCTGTGCCCCAGTGTCTTACTGTCTATCCTACTTGGCATCCTCCAAGCTCTGATAAATCTCTGGCGAAGTCCTTGTGCATCTTTGTCGAAGTCAAAAACTATGTCAGGAATTAACATGTCATGAGGGTCGTCCCTCCGAGCATAACCAAATTGTCTCCAAGCCAGGCATGGGCTGTAAGTAATACCTCCTCTGATTCCAAGTAAAGGAACATTAGGGTACTCACCGCAACGATCAATGATAGTGACATCCTCTCTGGACCAAGGGCACCAATGTATATCTGCATGTGTAAGAGTCATCAACCGTTGTGACCATCTCAAACCCCGCTCGTTCTTCAAAGCTGATTGTGGAAGGTGCGAAATAAACCACCTTCCCAGGAGAGGAGTGCAGCACATAAGGACACCTTTTTTTCTCATGGTTTGAGTGTAACATGAGTGAAGGATGTCCCCCAGCAACGTAGGTATAGGATTTCTGGACATGAAGATCTGGACAGCACTGATATCTATAAGCTGATCTGGGTTAGGGAACAACACCAAACCATAAACAAGGAGGGCCACAACTTCTTCAAAAGCTTGTAAGTCAAGGGAGTTCCAACATTCATGGGCCTTTTCAAACAGAAACCTGGCTAAGAACCCTTTGATACCACTTCTAACTTCCCAATGTCCCTTGAGGTCAGATGATTGTAGGTGTAAGGTTTTAGCAATCTCTTCAAGCTTGGGTTCCTTTTCCATACCGTTATAGGGTAGTTGATCAAGGATAGGGATCGTCAGAAGCCGGGAGAACTCCTCCAGTGTAGGTACCAGCTGATAATCCAGGAAAGTGAAACAGTGATGCAGAGGGTCAAAGAACTGGAACAGGACCTTTATCATATCTTCCTCAATGTTGGTATTGACCAAGCTGATGAGTCTTCCATATCTTTCACTGAATGAAGAGCTCTCGGGAATCCTGGATATAAGCTCCTTAAGCTGAGGAGGGATCCTTACAAGGCTGATTTGAATTGTCTTTCTGCGAACAGTTTCCATGTCCTACAAAACAAGAACAAAGATGAAGATTCGAACCCCTGAAATGGTTAGTCAGTGCATATGATGCTGGATGATGTCATGATGCTATGATTAAACACAACACAGATATTTACAAAGGCAAACATGTAAGGCACACAAGTCACACAAGGCAAGCCCTTAGAGTTTAGGCCAGCATGGGGTCGGGGTATTACCCTCTTGAAGTTGGTGGGCTCAACCTGTCCTATTAGAAGTAACCGGGTTCTAAGGGTCCCAATATCACTAGATTGCTTTCATTGCTCATCGTTTCGATTTAGCCACTGAACTGGCGACCGAAATATTCCAAGAAAACAACTCTCAACTGAGTGTAGTATCGAGTATCAACCAACCTCGGACTGCACCGAAGTCAGTTATCTCACTACCCTAAAGAGGCCAAGATAGTTCAATAAAGGTTCCTAAGGTCAGTTGATGCTTCACGGCACCACATGGAGGCCCCGTACTCTCCTTGACTGAACTCAAGGGTTACCGGTACACACCAAAATGCCACATCAACGTAGCAGACTGCTTCAACCATGTCGGTATACCCCGCACAGTTCCCTCACAGCCTTGTTGCTACTTTCTAAGAAGGTATCCCCAGATACGGGTTAGGATCTATTAGAACTCCCAAGACAGTCCCACAATTTAAAGCAAACAAGTCAAAGCAATTGAAAACAGTGATCTTAGTCCTAAGGTACACCTCACTTTAAAAGATGTCCCCAACAGAGTCGCCAGTTCTGTGATCGGTGGATCTGGAACTGACTGTTTAATGCTGGTTCGCGAAATGTCGCGGAAGCAAGAGTCGCCACCGTCTTTTATTTTCTCCAAATGGAAAGGACAAAAGCACAGAAAAATTCCTTATAGAGATTGCTCTCGGTTCGGGAGGTAGATTATAGAAAGGGAAGGTGTTAACACCCTTTCTATCCATGGTTATCCATGGGCTCTTAGATACTTGCTCATTTGTGTTTTCAAAATTGTTTGTTTGCTTTTCAACTGTGGGTTTAAAAAAAAAGTTTTCTTTGAAAATTTCAGTTCGACTCTTGTATCAGTCCTCAAGAGTGTTTGAAAAGTTGCTTTCGAAAGCTTTCTGAAAAGGTGTCAGTGTAAAAAGTATTTTTTTGATTTGTTTTGAAATTAAAGCAAGTATCTAGAGTCGTCTACCTACCCTAAGGAATTCTTCTGTGTAAATGTCCTTGAAGTAGTGCCATCCCACCATTGAGAGGTAGGTAGCACCACCGTTGGAGGTGTTCGGGTCAATTCGAGGGTTCGGGACATGGTGATCACCAGAGCAAGGGGAAGACACCTTAGAAGCTACCCTCATGCCATGTTCATGGACATGAGGACTTACTAAAACATCCTCTACTCGACGACCACCTTTCGAGGGGCAAGGCAACAGTGAGGCGTACCCTAGGGGTGGTGTGTGATTTGTGTGTCGTTTTCAGATATTTTTGTCTTGTTTAGGCATTGGTGATCTACGCGTTGCTTTTATTTTGACATTCATTCTTTCATGCAAGTTATTTAACAGTTAAAAGATGCGGAATTAAAAGTCCTACGCTATTACAAAGGCGCGGGTCTACATCGCGAAATTAATCCAAGACCCGATTTGAAATAAAATAAAGCGGAAAGATAAATATCTAATTAATCTATTACATAGCTTTGGGACAATTACATTATATTCACAAAAAGAGGAAATAAAAATAAAATGCGAGAATAAGTAAAATCGGGAATGCGAGGGCGTTGGACCCTTTTAGGGAAATTAAATTACAATTATGAAATTAATTAAATTCAATGAGAAAAGAGAAATTATTTTTTGAGTTTTTTTGTATTTATGGATTTTTAGTAAGAAAATTAAATTGGAATTAAAAAGAAAAGTTAATTAACCCTAGTTCTAACTATTTTTTATTTATTAAGAAATATTTTTAGTTTGACCTAATTTTAATTAATTATTTACATGGAAAATTTATTTACAAAATAATAATTAATAATTAAATAGGGTGAAAAAAGAAAAAGGAAAAAAAAGTATAAAACCCTAATTCTACATTTTTTAGTTTATTACAAAAAATATTAAAATTTAAACCTAGAATTAAGACTAAATCAATTAATACAATTTATTTACAAAAATGTTAGTGAATTAAACATAAAAACATATTTTTTATTTTATAGTTTCTGAATTTTTTAGGTATTTTTATGTTATGAAAATATTAATTTATGAATTAAAAGGAAATAATTAAATTAAAACAAATAATAGAAAATAGAAGAAAGAAAAGCAATACAAACACTTGGAGGGTGTTGACCCCAATTTGGAGGTATTATCCAGCATTTTTGGCCCAATCATTGGAGGCCTGGTTGACTTTCCTGAGAGGCGTGTGGCTTGGTTGACCTATGCACATGGTATTCTTCAGATCATGGCCATTGGATTGATCTCAGTGGCCATGTGGCAAGCTTGGATGGTGGGTGTATGATGAACCCCTGGGCGTACACTACATGAGATCAAGTGAAAACAAAATTCATTGAAAAATATGGGGGACCTGGGAATCGAACCCAGGTCCCAGTACCTATTGGACAACGCATCAACCAACTGTGCCAAGCGCTTTCTTTGTAATATTAATGGAATGCAATTATTATAAGAAAAAACAAGAATTAGTGGTCTGAATCAATAAAACGCGCGCCAACTTTGAACTGCCCTTTCACGTCATGACACATAAGCGTCTTCTTCCTCTCTTCTTTATTTTTCCTGAAAAAAACAAACTGGATAGTGGGGGTTTTAAACCCCCACTAAATGAAGAACATGATAATAGCGATTAGCGTATGGTGGCTCATAAATTGAGCGCGACTAGTGTAATCAATTCGTGTGAAGCTTCTGGTTTTAATGGCCCTGGTTTCGTGTCTCAATTTTTCTAGAATAAGGAAGCCCTAAATTCACATCTCTGAAAACCTAAAAAGCATCAATGGCAACTTTGCATATAGGCTATGAAAACTCAATTAAACAATGTCAATAGACTCAGAAGGTCCATATTAGTGCAAAACAACAATTAAATTGTATGGAAAATGCCCAGAAATTGAAATACGATTATGCATAAAGTATGAGAAATTTCGACTTCTATATACCAATTCTTGATGCTATGGGCGTGGAAAAGGATTCAGTCAGGTTTAGTGATGCCTCAGAAAGCTTTTTCAATTGGTTAGAAGCTTTGAATCGTCCTCTAATGCAGTTTTCAGTTTTTGAAATTTTGGACAAAAATGCAAACTTTGTTCTTAGGTTTGGGCGCAGCTTCAAGGTTGTTTGCACTAGGGTTAGGTTCTGACTTATGTATGGGACGAATTAGGGTAAAGATTTGAGTCAAAAAGCCTTGTAATCATGAATCCAATATTTGATTTTAATGGCATATTTTTTCAAATCTTTTTCATGTGTTTTGATACCAATCATGGCCAAATCCTTCCTTTTTTGATGTGCACGAATCTTCAGTAACCAATGAGAGCAAATGCTGCATAAAAAGATTCAAATACATTTGTTTAGTATTTTTTTCATATTTTATTTTATTAAATGAATTAATGGTGATTAAAAATTCAAATAAATAATAAAAAATGATGAAATAAATCCCCTTTGGGCCAAATGGTCGTGCATAGCCTTTGGATGATGAATCTTGGAAGAAAATGTGGCCCATTAGCAATTTTGAGGCATTTGAAGTAAAGTTGACTTTTCAAAATTCCCAAAAATTTCCCAACTTCCACAAGGCATATCTTGCTCAATTTTTAAGCTTTGATCATGTTCTTTGACATTTTAGAAAGGTCTTGAAGTCCTCTAACCAATGCCTTTGGTCCCATGTCATTTTAATTTACCAATCTCAAGTTATGGTCTTTGACTTAAAGTCCCTTTTTGTTGACTTTTGAAAATGACCTATAATGTTGAAATTGATAACTTTTTGTGAGAGCATTTCTTGGACTTGAAGTGTGAAGAGGAGTTGTAGGAAATGTCTTTCTAATCAAAATGAGTTTTGGATGGAATTTTTCTGATAAACCATGTGGAAGTTATGCCTTGGTCAAGTTACAGTTGACTTTTTCAACTGTCCAAATATGGAAACTTTTGCATCTTGAGACTTTTTTGAGCCATGACTTGAGAATCATGATCAAGAATTGATCAAATGATGTTTGTGGCTTCAAAATGAGATGTTGACCAAAAATTTGGACTTTTGACTGTCAAATGACCATTATGCCCCTACAGTTGACTGTAGGGCAATTAGGGTTTTTGACTATGCAATTTTGTGCTGTGAGTCTTGAAACTTGACATGAGGATGCTTGACCATGTTTATAGGCATGTGGGACTTGTTTGGACCCTTGAAAACTTCAATTTCTTTGACAGAACCAAAACCCTAGTTTTTGACTGTTAGGAGGCCCTTGAACTGTGCAACCCTTGAGAGTTTTTTGAAGCATGCTCTTTGCAAATCTTGAAGAATATGGGAGGGCAAATTTTGGGGTACAACACTATGGCTAATAAAATTCTGAGAGCGGGTTATTATTGGTCGACCATGGAAACTGATTGCGACTATCACTTCGGAACTTGTCACAAATGCCAAATTTATGCTGACAAAGTACATGTTCCTTCGGTTCATCTAAATGTCTTGACTGCTCCTTGGTTGTTTGCAATGTGGGGAATTAATATGATTGGAGATACCAAGCCTACCGCATCTAATGGGAATCGTTTCATCCTAGTCGCTATTGATTACTTCACGAAGTGGGTTGAAGTAGCCTCATTTGCCTCCGTTACCAAGAATGTTATGGCCCATTTCATTAAGCATAACATTATCTGTCGGGATGGCATCCCTGAAAGAATTATCACAGACAGTGGTATCAATCTTAACAATACTATGATCACGGAACTTTGCATGCAGTTCAAGATTAAACACCACAATTCTTATTCGTAACGATCGAAGATGAATGGAGTAGTGGAAGCTGCCAACAAGAACATCAAGAAAATCTTGCAGAAGATGACAGTGACATATAAATATTGGCATGAGTTATTACCATTTGCTCTTCATGGTTATCACACCTCAATACGTACATCAACTGGGGCAACCCCGTTCTCTCTAGTCTTTGATATGGAGGTTGTCTTACTTGTTGAAGTCTAGATTCCTTCCCTAAGGGTTATGAAAGACAAAGGTTTAGATGAAGACGAGTGGATTCAGACTCGACTGGACCAAATAAACTTGATCGACAAGAAAAGGCTTACGGTTGTTTGTCATGGTCAGATGTATGAGAAACACATGATCAAAGCCTTTAATAAGAAAGTCAAATATCGGGTATACCAGGCTGGTGATTTGGTAGTGAAGCGCATCATACTACCACAAGGTGATCCCAGGGGAAAATGGACTCCCACATACGAAGGGCAATTTGTGATCAAGAAGATATTCTCTGGAAGTGCTATGATACTTACCACCATGGACGGTGAAGATTTTCTGCATCCTGTGAACGCAGACATAATCAAAAAATACTACACATAAAAGAGACCTGCTAGGTTGATTGGCCTAGGAAAAAATAAGGGCATCCCGACAAACCAAAAGGGTTCGCAAAAAAATTAGGGATATATATATATATATATATATATATATATATATATATATATATATATATATATATATATATATATATATATATATATATATATATATATATATATATATATATATATATATATATATATATATATATATATATATATATATAAAATTATACACCCGGCAAGTTGAAAACCTGAAAAGGCATCTTGGGTAAAAAAGGGTATCCCAGTGGACTGAAATCCGAAAGGGAGTTCCAGGAAAAAGGTAGAGATTGAAGCATACGACTATGTCCCGTTGGATCACCTACCTACTTATAACAATCCTTGTTATCAACGTCAAGTTCAAATGGTTCAAATCAATTCAATCAACTTATTTCGACAGCAAGGGGTGAGATGCTTGAAGACATAGGGGCAATATTAGAGTTGAAACTTGATGGCATCATTTCCATATAGTTGTTTTTCTTTGTTGTTATTTGTACCCCTTTCTATTCTACGACGATTTCCTCTTACTAGGATCTCTATCTCTTTGTACAAAACTGCATGTTTTATAGGCAAATCTTCAATACAAATAAATTTCAAAATTCATGTTTTTTTACTTTCTCTACTTTGTTCTCTAAAATGTCCAATAATTATATTGAATGAACATATGCATTTGAATATGATTACTGTTAACAAAATATTTGCATAAAAACAAGATTAGCATTTACTAAAGACTCTAGGAGTTGGGATAATGTTCAAGTCGTTCATAAATCCCCATAGATAAATCCTCATAGAGCTACCTTCACAAGCTCATCCTCGACAGAGATATATTCCCCAACGAGTTTAATATGCTTTCAGACAGAAATTGGGGCATGTTCCAGCAGTTCACCTCCATATCCTGGAGGAATAGCTTGACATGATCATCGTCCCCAATAGGTCCCCTAGCATATAAGAAAGTGTAATCATTTCCCCAGTATACGGTGGAAACTTCCTCAGCATAGCCTATGAAATTCCAATCCCCATCAAACAATTATTTCATCAACACAATTTACAGGAATTTAATTCTCCAGCGGAGTTTATTTCTCCAAAACCGTAAAATCCCCAGTAAAATTCTCTTTTCCAGCAGGGTTTGTTCCCCTAACAGAGCTTGTTTATTCAATTATCACAATTCCCCGACGGGATTCTCTTTCCCGGCCAAATGGTGTTCAACCTTGGCCTCCTTAGAAGAGTTGACATCCATGTCTGAAACTTGGTCAGACAACACATGAGAGGATTATCCATCTCTTTTATCCCTAGTAGGTAAGAGTCGATCCCTTTAAAAGAACGATGAACGATCAATTTTTCTGGAATTCTTCTATCCCCAAGAAGAAGTCGAGACACCCTCCGCAGAATATCCTCAAACAGAAAGCAGGAATCCCCAGCCGAGACATTCTAAAAAATATTGAAGATTTATATTCTTCATTCCCTAGCAACAATCAGGGATTTATTTCCCTAGCCGATGCTGCTATACAAAGACTACCATTATCGTAACTGACATCCTACATCCATACATCATTTACAAAATATCATATGCATGTAGCATTCTCATTTATTTTGAGAGCATCATTATGCAATGCATTACATATATCATGATATTGCATAAAGATAACTTTATTTTCTTTCAGGTTAGTTCGCAAACAGATAAATATTGTCAATAATTTCTCATCCTTCAGATACAATCAATCGATGATTCATTTTGATGGTCTTTCAGATACATTCAGGCGTAGACTCATTTCGATACATAGTCTAGATACAACCCAAATACGATCGAGACGTAGATACATTGTGAGACTCATTCCATTACATCTTCCAAATACAACTTAGATACGATTAAAACATAGATCCATAATGATAACTCATTCCAGTATATATTTCCGATATGCTCTAGATGCGATCAAGTCATAGATCCATTCTGACATCCATTCTGATATATCCTTAAATACAATCAAGCATAGACTCATTCTAATATAGACCTCGAATACAGTGGGGTGAGGACTCATTCTGATCCTCTAATAGATACATCCAGGCATATACTCATTCTAACACAGATCTCAGATACATCCAGGTGTAGGCTCATTCTAACATAAATCTTTGATACAGTCGAGCGAAGACTCATTCTGGTCCCTTTATAGATACATTCAAGACATAGGCTCATTCTACGAGATCATTCAGATATAATCAAAGCATAATATTCATTCTAACACCCCTAGTACATCTGCTAGATATAGTCGGACACAGACTCGTTCTAGTATATTTCTCATATACAGTCATACGTAGACTCATTTTGATACTCCTATCAATAGACGCTTTGGATGGCATCTATAACCCCATCCCCGACGACACTCTATCACCTTTTTAAATGATATCTTTAAGCCCATTCAAGCAATATTATCAACCAACAGCGTTATGACGTGCACATGCGAGTGCAAATTTCTGGGCACTTAAGTGTTCAATCCTCTTCCACCTTAAGATCACGAATGGGGAGCAAGCCAATCTAACTCCTCGAGTTTAATAAGATTGAACAGGAGAAGCTATTGTACCCCAAAGTTTTCCCTCCCATTTTCTTTAAGATACCTCCTCATGCTCCTATGGTTCTCAAATACTTAAGGTTTGACCAGACAAACTCTCATCCTAAGTAGTTGGCCTACAGCTAGGGTTTTGCTTCTCTCAAGGGAAATTGGATTTCTAATATCTCAAGTGGATTTCATGGTTTCTCATATGTCTTAAGGAATTCTCATGCCAAATTTCAAGCCTTGCATCACAAATTTGCTCACTCAATTTCTCAGATGACTGAAAATCAACTATATTGGACAAAAAGTCAACTATTGTCAACATACAGTCAAACTTCAAAAATTTTGGTCAATATTAAAATTTTGAAGTCAGATTCATCATTTGATCAGGTTATGATCAGGATTCATCAAGAAAACTCAAGATTCATCAAAAGTTACTAAATTAGGGTTTTCTTAAGGAGAAGTCAACTAAACTTTGACCAGGCACAACTTTCACATGCTTCATCATATTTTTGTCAACTAAAGCTCATTTTTAAGGAAATTCAATTCTCTATGACTTTGTCTCTCTAAGCTCAAGTCCAAAAAATGATTCATTTGAGAGATATGGGCCAAAACATTACAAGTCATTTCAAAAGTCAACAAAAAGACACTTTATTTCAAAGAAATTTACATCAACATAAAATATTCAACTGAAAAATGTCCAACATAGAGATTGTAGTGGACATCTTGAGCTTTCCAAAAAGTCAAAGATCACCTTCATATGATAAAAATTTAGAGAGTTATGATTGGTGTAAGTTGGGCAATTTTGAGAAAATGCATGAAACCTAAATTGATCAAACCTGGATTTTTGGGCTATTGGGCTTATGTTTCATGGTCCAAACGTGTTTTGTAACTCATAGTGAACCTCTAAATCCATTAATACACCCCATTTGATTTTTATTCCATTTATTTTTGATTTTATTTATTTAAATTCAAAATAAATTAAATAAAATCAAGGCTTTCATACAAAGGTCCAAGCCCACTTATTTCTTGACCTAATTCTCCTCTTTATATACTCCATATTCAGACAACAAGGACAGGAAAAACCCTTGCACGAAAACCTTCCCAAAACTCAAAAATCATCCAAAACTAGGGAAAATCGAAACCCTATCTTCAAGCCTCCCTCAAGGCCAAATACCTGTTCCAATCAATTATAAAAGAATTATAGGGTAAGAATGAATCAATTATGATGATCCAAGAGGCCTGAAACTCGCATACATTCCTCACTGGTTTTTGTTATTGCATGAAATTCATATGCTTGTTTTTATTATATTTTGATGCATACTGTAATATAGTGGGAGAACTGACTTGTTTTGCATTTTATAGAAAATGTTGCGGATAGCAAGAGTTGCCACCAACTCTTATTTTATCAAATAAGGAAAGGGTGAAAAGAACAGGAAAGACCTTGATAAATTTTAAGTTCAGGGGGTAAGTTATGAAAAGGGAAGGTGTTAGCATCCTTTTCATCCGTAGTTATCTACAGGCTCTTAATCGCTTAGCTCACTTTAAAATTTTGCTTTTTGTATGTCTGTTTTGAAAATATTTTTAAATTTTCTAATGTAAGGTGAACTTTGTAATGATTCTTTTATGGTTCCTCAAGAATGTATACAAAGTGTTTGTTTGAAAATATTTGTTTTGAAAGTGTTTGTGTGAAATGTTTGTTTTGAGAAAAATTGTGAGAAAGCGATTAAAAGTATCCTACCTAATCAAGGTCATTCTTGTAATTTTCCTTCTCCTTTATATATATTACTATCCATACCATTAGTTGATAGGTATCCCTATTGTGATACGGTGGGAGAACTGACTTGGTGTTTTGCGTTTTATCACAATTGTTGCGGATAACAAGAGTCGCCACCGACTTTTTCTTTTATCCAATAAAGGAAATGGTGAAAAGAACAGGAAAGACCTTTGAGAATTTTCTTGAGTTCAGGGGGTATGTTATGCAAAGGGAATGTATTAGCACCCTATTCATCGTAGTTTTCTACGGGCTCTTAATTGCTTGATCACTTTAAAATGTTTTGTGTTTGTGTAAGTTTGAAAATATTTTGAAAACGCCTAAGTTCGGAAAACTTTGCAATGATTCTCGTATCATTGAAAATGTATATAAAGTGTTGGTTTTGAAAATATTTGTCGAAAAGGAATGTTTGAGAGATGTTTTGAAAATGCCAATGTAATGCAATTTTGTAATGATTCTCGTATCGTTGAGAATGTATACAAAATGTTTGTTTTGATAAATGTTTTGAAAGTGTGAAGTGTGGAAATGGTTTTGTTTATGAGCAAGCAATTACTAGAAATCTACCTACTCAAAAATTATTTGTTATTTTCCTCCTCCTTTAGATAGTGCTTGTCTACCATTAGTTAGTAAAGATCCATATCATTGGATGTGAGGGACGGGCGTGGGTTGTCGTACAGTCATAGAAGGCAACTTGTAAGATGCTTTAGCAATTTTTCGTAAGGGACTAAGATTGTTTATTGAAGGCAACATTGAAGGGTCATCAGGGGACTACGATCTTTTAATCGAGGGTCTTTGCTAAAACATCTCACATTCGAGGGACATGACCGTTTTTATCTGAGGCAACAAGCGTGGGTTACCCTAGAGGTGCATGTGTGCAAAGTGTTTTTTTCAAGTATTTTATCTTTTGAATTAGGGTTTAGCTAGGTTTGATTTTAGTCTTGTCATGCAAACCCTAATTACTAGCAATAATAAGGAAATCGATAAATTGCGGAATTTAAAGGTCCTACGCTATTACAACACTTTGGGAATAGGGGGTACAAGTTTGTGAATAGTGGGAGGAAAGCAATAAAACCCTTATTACTATTGCAAACCATTGAATATGAATAATAACATAATGTACAAAAATATAAAGATGAAGAAGAATTTGTTTTTTTAGGGTTTTTGATAGAAAGAAAGACTTAATAGTTAACCTAATTAGACTAATTAAATTTATTTACAAGAGAAATTAATTGATCATTAATAAAACCTAAAATTTAAGTTAATTAAAATAAAACCTAAGTCTAATTTTAAATTGTTTAGATAATAATTGTTGTTAATGTTAATTAAGTAAATGTCCTACAATGAAAAAGAAATAATAAAATTTAATTTAATAAAATAAAATAAAATGCCTAAATTAACATATTTTTAATTAAGTTAAGAAAATATATTTTTGGTGGTTTTTGGTTTAGATAAAATAAATATATAAATGAAAATAAAGAAAATATAAAAGAAATGGAAATAATTCGACTGGGGGTTGAAAAGTGAAATGGGGGTTAAAAGTAAAATGGGGCGCTGGGTCCAGAACAATTTTTGTTTGAAATCAGAAATAAAGTAAAAAATGGGCTTGCTGTTTTTAGCAAAAAGGGTGGTGAGAAGAAGTAAAAAATAAAAAAAGGCCCAAGTTAGGAGGCCCAGACACCTTGTTTCTGATCCCATGTGGCTGACGTTTGAAGGTACATCATGGTCTTGCCATTATGAGCGTTTGATTTGCTTGGAATTAGATTTAATGGTGATGAGATGAGGGTACATGATGGACTTAAAGAAACCAAGCGCGTTGAATCTGCAAAAAATATGTGAAAAAAATACAAAAGGGTACCACTAGGGCTTGAACCCAGGTCCCTATAGTCCAATGCCTTATGCGCCCCTCCTCTGCCACTAGGGTGGATGTTTCATCCGTTATTAAGACAACTTGCAATAAATATAAAATAAACCCTTCCCTGATTGCATTTCATCCCTAACCTCGCGCCAGCCTCCAATGAAAATATTTTTGAATTTATGATCTTGCTTATTTCTCAACCATTTGCAAAAGTATAAACATGAAACTTGCTTCATTTTTCAATACGAATTCAACCATGTAAATAACTTAAACTATAAATCAAAGATGAACATTAATTTTTGTTAGTACCTGTTGTACCCCAAAATTTTCCCTCTCATTTCTCAATAATTTTCTCACAAGATCTTCCATGGCTCAAGTTTGCAGCACTGATGCATCAATTTAGGGTTGGAATTGGCACAAGGGCAAAATGGTCAAATGCACACTGAAAAAGCTAAACTTTGACTTTTTAATCAAAATCAAGTTTCAAGAATCACATTTCATCAAGACCTGTTAGAATATGAAGTTGGTTTCACCAAGAAAATCAAAAGTCAACATTACTTTGGACAAGTCAAGGTTCTAAACACTTAGAAAATTTTTTAAGTGTTAAGAAAATATGATAAGTTCAGAACTTCTGGCCAGATTTTCATCATAATGGAAACTAATTCAGGAAGAACTTATGAAACAAGAGTTGTAGATCTCAATGAGATCTAAAACATTGCAGAACAGAACTCCTTCCAGAAATGCTAGGAATGCAAGTTATAAATCCCTGAAGACACGTCCATGAAACTAAAACACTCAGTAAATTCTGAGCACTTCCAAGTCAGAATTTGATTAGAACTTATGGGCCAGTTGTCACATAGGTACAATTAGAGTTTGAAAAGATGATTTAAAGAGGGGTTACAAAGCATGTTACAAGCTTTCTGAAAAGTCTGAGAACTCCTTCAGATCATGCTGGAGCATGAAGAATCAAAAATCAGAAGTTGGACATTTGTTGTTAATTTAAGCAACGTTTATGTTGAACTTCTGATCTGGTTTCAAGCTATGCTGCATAATCTCATATTGCAGGCTTTCTTTCTTGTTAAATCTCATCATCATTTAATGCTCACACCAACTTTTGAGTCTTTATCCCAATGTTTAAGCCTTTATCTGAAAGATCTTCCCATGTGTGATATAAAAGTACCACTGCTGTCCTTGAAAAGCAAACTTTTTTACAAAGTTTATTTTTGAACCCATACTTTACTTTGTTTCTGAGTGTACTTCCCTATAAATCATGCCTACAAACTCAGATTAGGCGTGATTAAAGCTGCTAACCACCTTACCTTGCCTTAAAACATGCTTGTCTAAACTTGCTTCAAAAACAAGTCAATGATCCATAACACATGATGGCTATACTCTTGACTTCCCCTAGCTTCTAAACCCTTTGCCTATAAATTAAACTTCATTTGCAAACTGAACGAGGATTGGAGATTGAGAAAAAGGCCCTGAAACCTTGCTGAAAATTCCCAAGAACCTGAAACTGCAGCCCAAAGACAAAAACCTGCTAGTTTCTAATTTTTGCATCCAAACTCTAATTTTTCTTGTGTGTTTCTTGACGAAATCATCCATACAGTTTCTAGTATACACATAGAAGCTTTTCCAACTTCTGTTTTCAAACTGTAATACAGTCTTCACCACTCTCCATTTCAAGAATCAGAACTTTGTATCTTGATTGCTCCAAAACATTCTAACCACCCATAACTCAAGTTAAGGATTGCCTAAGCTTTTTGGGAATTTGAGGAAGCTGACCAGAACATCACAGCATTTTGAACCAGGTTCTAACACACATAACAATTTCCAACTGCAAGGTAAGTTTCTTCTGATTTTCATCTCATTACTTAGGCATTGATAAGCTTGCAATTTCAAAGACATAATGTAGATATCATGGCTCTGAATCTGTACATATTTATAGATTTCATTTATATGGCCTAAGTAGAGAGAGTTTCAGATCATAACTTCTTGAGGAAATTAGGGTTCAGAATTAGGATTAGCTAAATTCATGTTTGCATTTGGTTTACAGTTTTGATGCTTTATATTTATGAAACCATGATGAAAATTTCCATAACTTCTATGTTTGCATTTTTCATTTTTGTTGAGAAATGACTAAGTTGCAGATACTATGGCTAAAGTGAAGAAGAAGATGAAGTTCATCATCAGAACTTACTTTGTAATATATGTTTATGTTTTTGCTTCTAATATCGGATGTATACACACCCTAGTGGTAGAGAGCGTGCACATAAGACATTAGTGTTAAGGGTCCTGGGTTGTAGCCCCTGAAGCATATTTTATGTTTATTTATTGACATTTTTACCTCATTATTTTCCAAAAGATAATCCTGGACCAAAATTTCTAGATAAACCCCTCCATTTGTTTGTCAAAACAGTACTCCTGGACCAGAACTTCTAGATATTCTCATCCAACAACATTTACACCTCACTTACCCATTACCAGAACTTCTAGCCTTACAGTAACATTAGAACTTCTAGGTTTCCAGTTGCATAAGAAATTCTAGGCTCTCTCAACAACCAGAACTTCTAACCTTCCAGTGACACTAGAACTTCTAGGTTCCCAGTGGCATCAGAACTTATAGGCTCTCTCGGCAATCAAAACTTCTAGGATTTCCTTTGTTCCCAGCAACCCCAGAACTTTAGTGTGTATAGATCAAGAACTTCTTGCTTTCCCCGTTTTCTTCTAACATTTTCTTTCTGATTTGCAGCGCACCAGAGTCAGAACTTATGCTCTTTCTCATATTTCTATTCTTTCAGCAACGTCCTGACTCTAACTATTTTTTCTCTTATTATTTTTATCATCACTTTTATCTTTATTAATAAAAAACACAAAAAAAAACTTTATATTCACATACTTTGCGTTATTTTCTTTTAAAACAAAAAGACTAAAATATTTTTTTAATGCAAATTTATTTCTTCTCTTGACAAAAACAAAACAAATCTATTTTACATTTCAATTCTTGTACGTTACTTCAATGTGGTTGTAATAGATAATTAGGACTTTAATTTCTTGCAACCCCTATTTGTAAATTTGTACACCCCATGCCCAAATGATTGTAATAGCATAGGATATTTACTTTCCGCAATTTATCGTTTTCATATAAATGCTAGTAATTAGGGTTTGTATGGAAAGATAAAATCAATGCTCAAAAAGCCCTAAATCAAGATAAGTCAAACATGAAATGCAAACACTTGCACACTTGCACCTCTAGGGTTAACTCCACTTGTTGCCTTATAAAAATGGTCATGTTACGCATGTGAGACGTATTAGCAAAAACAACCAAAAATACAAGATCATAATCCCTCGATGACGCTTCGAATGTTGCCTTACAAATGATCTTAGTCCCTCAAGAGAAATGCTAAGATATCTCACAAACATTGCTATCATGACTATACGATGACCCACACTCGTCCCTTTACATCCAGAGATAAGGCTTCTTACCAATATATGGTAAGATAGCAACATATAAAGGAGGAGGAAAAGAACAAAGACTTTTGAGTAGGTAGAAATGTTCTTAGTTGCTTGCTCATTTTCAAACACAAACACTTTTTTAAATGCACCAACACTTTCCATGAATTATTTTCAAAATACCAACACTTTGTATACATTCTTATAGAGACGAGAATCATTACAAAGTTTGCCTAAACTAAGGAGCTTTTCAAAGATACTTTCAAAATCCATTACAAAGAACACTTTCAAACAAAAGCAATGATCTAGCAAGCAACTAAGACCCCATAGATAACTATGGATGAAAAGGGTGATAACACCTTCCCTTTTCATAATCTACCCCTCGAACTCAAGAAAATAATCTCAAAGGTCTTTCCTGTTCTTTTCACCCTTTCCTTTATTGGATAAAATAAAAGTCGATGGTGACTCTTGCTATTCGCACAATTGTGCTAAAACGCAAAACACCCAAGTCAGTTCTCCCACTGTGTTACAGAGCTGGCGACTCTGCTGGGGATCTACTTAAAAGTGGGGTTACCTTAGGGCTAGATCACCTTTACTTACTTTTCTTTGTTTGACTTGTTTTCTTTACATTATGGTTCCTTGTTTGGGCTTGTTTTGATCCTCTACCCGAATTTGGGACACGTTTTAGGTAAGTAGCAAAAAGTTGTGGAAACTGTGTGGGGTATACCGACATGGTCTAAGAAATAGCTACGTTAGTGTGACATATTTTTTATTACCGGTAGCCCTTGAGTAGTCAAGGAGAATACGGGGTGTCATAAAGCACTAACTGACTTTAAAACCTTTACTTGAACAACTTGACCTTTAGGAAGTAGTGAGATGGCTGGCTTTGGTGCAGTCTGAAGTTGGTTGATACTCGATACTATGCTAATTGAGATCAGACTTTTGGAATATTTTAGTCGCCATTAAAGAGGTTTGCACTGAAACAATGCCCGATGAAGAAAGTACAATGATATTGAGATCCCCTAGAACCTGGTTGCTATTACTAGGACAGGTTAAGCCAACTAAACTATTGCCAACTATGATTTCAAACATCTAATTAACCAAGCCAAAGACGAAAGCGAGGAAGATTATGAAATACCGGGAGAACTAGCCAGACTTCCAATGCAAGAGGAAAAAGTTATTCAGCCGCATGAAGAGTCAGCTAAATTCATTAACCTAGGTACCGAGACAGACAAGAAAGAGGTCAAGATCGCGGCTAACCTCGGAAGCAGTGTCAAAAGCAGATTGGTTCAGATGTTACATGACTATGTGGAAGTGTTTTCTTGCTCATATGAAGATATTTGAGGGTTGGATACCGACATTGTAGTTCATCGTCTGTCAACAAAGGAAGATTGTCCTTCTGTCAAGCAAAAAGTTCGTCGCATGCGGCCTGACATGTCTGAAAAGATAAAAGCTGAAGTGATGAAACAATTCGACACAAGATTCCTAGCTGTGACATCTTATCCCCAATGGGTTGCGAACGTGGTTCCGGTACCAAAGAAAGACGAAAAAGTTCGTATGTGCATAGATTACAGGGATCTGAATAGGGAAAGCCCCAAGGATGACTTCCCTCTACCTCATATTGATGTCTTGGTCGATAACACCGCTCAACATAAAGTTTTCTCTTTCATGGATGGTTTCTCTGGCTATAATGAAATTAAGATGGCTCCCGAAGACATGGAGAAGACCACCTTTGTTACGCAATGGGGAACCTTTTGTTATAAGGTCATGCCATTCGGATTGAAGAATGCAAGGGCAACATATCAAAGGGCTATGGTAGCTTTGTTTCATGATATGATCCATCATGAAATAGAGGTATATGTGGATGATATGATTGCAAGGTCACAAACTGAATAAGAGCATCTCAATCAACTATACAAACTATTTGAGAGGCTGAAAAAGTACAAGCTGAGGTTGAACCCTAATAAATGCACATTCGGAGTAAGATCTGGAAAATTTCTAGGTTTCGTTGTCAGTGGTAAAGGCATCAAAGTTGATCATGCAAAGGTAAAAGCCATTCAAGAAATGCCTGTTCCCCATTCTGAAAAGGAGGTTATAGGATTCTTGGGTCGTCTTAATTACATTGCTCGCTTCATATCTCACTTAACTGTTACTTGTGAGCCAATCTTCAAACTCTTAAAGAAAGATCAAGTAATCAGATGGAATGATGAATGCCAAGCTGCCTTCGACAAAATCAAGGAATATCTGCAAGAACCTCATATCCTCATGCCTCCAGTTGAAGGAAGACCCTTGATTATGTACTTGACTATGCTAGAGAATTATATGGGGTGTGTACTGGGCCAACATGACGAGTCTGGCCGAAAAGAGCATGCAATATACTACCTAAGCAAAAAGTTTACCGACTGTGAAACCAGATATTCACTACTCGAGAAAACTTGTTGCGCTCTGGCATGGGCTGATCGCCGGCTAAGACAATATATGTTGACTCATACCACTCTATTGATTTCTAAGATGGACCCTATCAAGTACATCTTCGAGAAACCCGCTCTTTCCGTACGGATAGCTAGATGGCAAATGATTTTGACCGAGTACGATATTCAATACACTACATAAAAGGCCATAAAAGGAAGTGTATTGGCAGATCATTTGGCCCATCAAGCTGTTGATGATTATTAATCTATGAACTTTGACTTCCCAGATGAGAATATCATGTTAATGACCGACTGCGCAAAACCTGGACCGTATGACGGACCTGAACAAGGATCCCGATAGACTATGGTTTTTGGCGGGGCTTCTAACGCTTTGGGTAACGGAATTGGCGCTGTGATAGTTTCTCCTGAGGGTTGCCATACCCCTTTCACTGCTAGACTGTGCTTCGATTGTACAAATAACATGGCTGAATATGAGGCATGTATTTTGGGTCTGAAGGTTGCCATTGGTTTAAGGATCAAACATCTTAATGTATTCGTAGATTCCTCTCTAGTGATTAGCCAAGTAAATGGATATTGGGACACTAAGCATCCTAATCTTATTCCTTACAAGGAGCTTGTGTTATCTTTGATTCCATACTTCAAAGAAATCACCTTTGAACACTTCCCTAAAGAAGAAAATCAGTTAGCCGATGCATTGGCCATAATGTTTTCTATGTTCAAGGTCAAATGGGACAACGAAGCTCCTATGATTACAATTGAGAGATTTGACGAACCTGCGCATTTCTATGAGCTTGACACTGACACAGAAAAACCATGGTACCATGAGGTGAAGAGATACCTTGAAGCACAAGGGTATCCTGAAGGAGCTTCCATCAATGATAAAAAATTCTTACGAATATTCTCATCCAAATTCTTCCTAAGCAATGGAACATTGTACAAATGCAACCATGATTCTACTCTATTCTGATGTGTGGACAAGAAGGAGGCATAGAAAATTATGGAAGACATGCATGATGGTCTCTTTGGGACTCACTCTAGCAGACATGCTATGGCCAAGAAGATCCTGAGAGTTGGATACTATTGGTCAACAATGGAAACTGATTGCCATTATCACTCAAGGACTTGCCACAAGTGCCAAATCTATGTTGACAAGCTCTATGTGCATCCTATTCCTCTAAATGTCATGACTGCTTCGTGGCCGTTTGCAATGTGGGGCATTGACATGATTGGAGGGATTGAACCTACTGCTTCCAATGGACATTGCTTCATTCTTGTCGCTATCGATTATTTCACCAAATGGGTCGAAGCTGCCTTATTTGCCTTAGTCACAAAGAACATTGTAGCCAGATTCATCAAGCATAACCTCATATGCCGCTATGGTATCCCTGAAAGGATCATCACTGATAACGAAACCAATCTCAAAAATGCTATGATAGCAGAACTTTGCACTCAGTTCAAAATCAAGCATCACAATTCTTCTCCTTATATACCTAAAATGAATGGCGTAGTGGAAGCAACCAACCAAAACATTAATAATATTGTAGAAAAGATGGTAGTAACCTACAAAGATTGGAATGAGATGTTACCGTTTTCTCTTCATGGCTACCGTACTTCAGCTTGGACATCGACTGGGGCAACTCCTTTTTCTTTGGTCTATGGCATGGAAGCTGTCTTGCCAATAGAAGTTCAGATTCCCTCCCTAAGGATTATGAAGGAAGCAGGCCCAGGCTAAGACGAATGAATCCAGACAAGATTGGATTAGTTGAACTTGATCAATGAAAAGCGACTGGATGCTGTTTGTCATGGTCAGATGTACCAGAAATGTATGATCAAGGATTTCAATAATAAGTTCAGGCCTCAGGTATATCAAACTGGTGACTTGGTAATAAAGAGCATCATTCTTCCACAAGGCGACCCCAGGGGCAAATGGACTCCCACTTACGAAGGGCCATTTGTTGTCAAGAAAGTTTTCTCTGGTGGTGCCATGATGCTGACTACTATGGACGGTGAAGATTTCCCACATCCTGTGAATGCAGACATAGTTAAAAATACTACGCATAAGAGACCCGCTAGGTTGACACACCTAGGCAAGATAAGGGCATCCCGGCAAACCAAAGGTTTGGGCAAAAATTAGGGACATATGCAAAAGATTGTACACCCGACAAGTCGAAAACCCGAAAGGGAGACTTGGGAAAAAATGGGTATCCTGGTGGGCTGAAAACCCGAAAGGGCGGTCCAGGCAAAAGTTAAGGATTGAGAGCGTATGACTATGTCCCGTAGCATCACCATAATCGACTTTATTACAAAGGTCCGGGTTCAAACGGTCCAAGATTAATCCAATCAAATTCTGTCAATGGCAAGGGACGTTCGAAGATATTGGGGTAATAGTAGAGTTGGAACACAATGAGATTGTTTCCACATGGTTGTTGATTTTGTGTCCAATTTTTTTGTCCTTTCGACAATTTCCTCTTACTAGGATCTCCGTCTCTTTGTACAAAAACGCCTATTCATGGGCAAAACAGCAATACAAATATACTATGAAGTGCAAAAAATTTTGTTTTTGTTTTGAGTGCAAAGACGTACAATGACTAAAATTTAATGAACATATGCATATGAACCCGATTAAACTATTTAGCAAATATGTGCTACCAAGCGGCAACGGGCATCTCTTTAATACAGTTGAGATATGCCCACAGTTATCTCATTAGAATTTTCTCTACAGAGCCTGCTACAATAAACCTTGGTCTCAACAGAGTTGCCCACAAGGTTGGATTTATACAACCCTCGGTTAGGGTTTCGATCTCTCGACAACCCTCTCCCCAGATGAGTTGGTCTTAAAAGAAGAAGCCTTATGGATTTATTCCTAAAAATTCACCTTTCCATCAGATCATCAAGTATTCTCTTCAACATGGTTTATTCCCTAACTAAACAATACATTCCTCAACGGAATTATTTCCTATTCAAACAATTTTCAGTTACTATGAAGCCTGGACTCGACTAGATAATAGTTTAACTTCTTGAGATACTGTAAAACCTGGACCCGACCAGACAAGGGTTTAACTTCTTTTCCCCAATAGAGTTCGCCTCTACCCCTAGCAAGTTACTGTGAAGCTTGTACCTGATCATATATCAGTTTAACTTCATCCTTTCAAGTAACTTACTGCAAAGCTTGGACCCGACCAAATATCAGTTCAACTTCATTCTTTCAAGAAAGTTACTATGAAGCCTGGACCCGACCAGATATCAGTTCAACTTCATCCTTTCAAATGAGTTATTGTGAAGCCTAAAATTCGACCAGATAACAATTAACTTCATCCAGCTCAGAAATCTACTTTGAAACCTGGAATCCGACCAGATAGCAGTTTAATGTTAGTTAGTTGTTGCAAATCATGGAATTCGACCAGATAACAATTAACTTCATCCACCTCAGAAATCTGCTTTGAAACCTGGAATCCGACCAGATTGCAGTTTAATGTTAGTTAGTTGCTGCGAAGCCTGGAAGCCGACCAGATAACGGTTTAACTTCACTCTCCCAAGTAATTTCCTACGAAGCCTGTAATTCGACCAGATAGAAGTTAATTTAATCTTCCCCAGTAAGTCGTTGCAAAGTCTGGAATACAATTAGATAGTAGTCAACTTCATTATCCTCAACAATTGCCTAGTAGAGCAATGGACAACCAAAATTCCTAAACTTTATTCCTCCAAGCAGAAATCAACACTCTCCACATAATTTCCTCATGCAAAGAGCCAAAGTCAATATTCCCCAGAGGGTTTCTCCTCAAACAATAAAACAGGGATTCCCAGCGAAAACATTCTAAACAAAGTTGAAGATACACCTATTCTCCAATAACAGTTCAAGATTCAGCCTCCCAAGGTTCCCCAGCGTGTTGTCAAGGATTTATTTTCCAAAACAAAGATACACTTCAATAACATTTCACATTCATACATCATATAACACACACATACAACATAATCTCATTTATTTTGAGATCATCATCACGCCATGCATACTTCTACATGCAACTAACCCTCTTCCTTGTAGGAAAGATCAATCAAAGTCCTCTTCTGGATGTATTTATTTCTTCCAGTTAAATACATGCGAACAAAGACCTCTTTTGTTTAGATTTATTTCTTCCATTTAAAGACAGGCGAATCAAAGACCTCTTCTGGTTAGATTTAGTTCTTCCAGTTAAAGACAGGCGAATCAAAGACCTCTTTTGGTTAGATTTAGTTTCTTCTAGATTAACAACAGGCAAATGAAGACCTCTTTTGGTTAGATTTATCTCTTCCAGTTAAAAACAGGCAAAAGAAATCTACCGTTTTAGTATAAATCAACCAAAAGATTTATCCTGATACCTTCCCCAGTCATTCTGGATGGCATCTATAAGCCCATCTACAACAACTCTCCATCACCTCCCCAAATGGCATCTTTAAGCCCATTCTCTACATAATCATTCACCACATCATTGAGTGCAAATTTATGGGCACTTTAGTGTTCAATCATCTTCCACCTTCAAGTCACGAATGGCAGGCTCGCCAATCTAACTCTTCAAGTTTAAGAAGATTAAACAGGCGCAGTTGTTGTACCCCAAAATTTGCCCTCTCATTTCTCAAGAATTTTCTCACAAGATCTTCCATGGCTCATGTTTTCATTACTAATGCATCAATTTAGGGTTGGAATTGGCACAAGGGCAAAATTGTCAAATTCACACTAAAAAAGTCAAACTTTGACTTTTTAATCAAAATCAAGTTTCAAGAATTACATTTCATCAAGACATGTTAGAATATGAAGTTGGTTTCACCAAGAAAATCAAAAGTCAACAATACTTTGGAAAAGTCAAAGTTCTAAACACTTAGAAATTTTTCTAAGTGTAAAGAAAATATGATAAGTTCAGAACTTCTGGCCAGATTTTTATCATAATGCCAACTGATTCAGGAAGAACTTCTGACACAAGAGTTGTAGATCTCAATGAGATATAAAACATTACAGAACAAAACTCCTTCTAGAAATGCTGAGATTTCAAGTTATAAATCCCTGAAGACAAGTCTATGAAACTAAAACACTCAGTAAATTCTGAGCATTTCCAAGTCAGAATTTGATTAGAACTTCTGGGCCAGTTTTCATGTAGGTACAATCAGAGTTTGCAAAGATGATTCATAGAGGGGTTACAAAGCATGTTACAAGCTTTCTGAAAAGTCTGAGAACTCCTTCAGATCATGCTGGAGCATGAAGAATAAAAAATCAGTAGTTGGACATTTGTTCTTAATTTAAGAAATGTTTATGCTGAACTTCTGATCCGATTTCAAGCTATGCTGAATAATATCATATTGCAGGATTTCTTGCTTATTAAATATCATCATTATTTAATGTGCACACCAACTTTAGAGTCTTTATCCCAATGTTTAAGCCTTTATCTGAAAGATCTTCCCACGTGTGACATAAAAGTACCATTGTTGTCCTTGAAAAGAAAACTTTTGTACAAAGTTTATTTTTGAACCCATACTTTACTTTGTTTCTGAGTGTACTTCCCCACAAATCATGCCTACAAACTTAGATTAGGCGTGATTAAATCTTCTAACCACCTTACCTTTCCTTGAAACATGCTTGTCTAAACTTGCTTCAAAAACAAGTCAACGATCCATAACACATGATGGCTGTACTCTTGACTTGCCCAAGCTTCTAAATCCTTTGCATATAAATTAAACTTCATTTGCAAAATGAAAGAGGATTGGAGATTGAGAAAAAAGGCCCTGAAACCTTGTTGAAAATTCCCAAGAACCTGAAACTGCAGCCCAAACACAAAAACCTTCTAGTTTCTGATTTTTGTATCCAAACTCTAATTTTTCTTGTGTGTTTCTTGACCAAATCATCCATACATTTTCTAGTATACACATAGAAGCTTTCCCAACTTCTTTTTTCAAACTGTAATACAGTCTTTACCACTCTCCATTTCAAAAATCAGAACTTTGTATCTTGACTGCTCTAGAACATTCCAACCACCCATATCTCAAGTTAATGGTTGCATTAGATTTCTGGGAATTTGAGGAAGCTGACCAGATCACCATAGCAGTCTGAACAGGTTCTAACACACAACAATTTCCAGCTGCAAGGTAAGTTTCTTCTGATTTTCATATCATTACTTAGGCATTGATAGGCTTGCAATTTCAAAGACATAATGTAGATATCATGGCACTGAATCTGTACATATTTATAGATTTCATTTATATGGCCTAAGTAGATAGAATTTCAGATCATAACTTCTTGAGGAAATTAGGTTTAGAATTAGGATTAGCAAAATTCATGTTTTCTTCTTGTTTACAGTTTTGATGCTTTGTATTTTTGAAACCATGATGAAATTTGCCATAACTTCTATGTTTACATTTTCCATTTTTGTTGAGAAATGACTAAGTTGCAGATACTCTAGCTAGCGCGAAGAAGAAGGTGAAGTTCATCATCAGAACTTACTTTGTAATATATGTTTATGTTTTTGCTTCTAATACCGGATGTATAGCAACCCTAGTGGTAGAGAGCGCGCGCATAAGGCGTTAGTGTTAAGGATCTTGGGTTCTAGCCCCAGAAGCATCTTTTATGTTTATTTCTTGACATTTTTACCTCATTATTTTCCAAACAATAATCCTGGACTAGAACTTCTAGATAAAACCCTCCATTTGTTTGTCAAAATAGTACTCCTGGACCATAACTTCTAGATATTCTCATCCAACAGCACTGACACCTCACTTACCCATTTCTAGAACTTTTTGCCTTCCAGTAACACTAGAACTTCTAGGTTTCCAGTTGCATCAGAACTTCTAGGCTCTCTCAACAACCAGGACTTCTAACCTTCCAGTAACACTAGAACTTCTAGGTTCCCAGTTGCATCATAACTTCTAGGCTATCTTGGCAATCAGAACTTCTAGGATTTCCTTTGTTCCAAGCAAACCTAGAACTTTAGTGTGTATGGATCCAGAACTTCTAGCTTTCCCCATTTTCTGCTAACAATTTCTTTCTGATTTGCAGTGCACCAGAGTCAGAACTTCTTCTCTTTCTCATATTTCTATTCTTTCAGCAACGTGTTGACTCTAACTATTTTTTCTCTTATTATTTTTATCATCACTTTTATCTTTATTAATCAAAAACACCAAAAAAATACTTTATATTCATATACTTTACTTTATTTTCTTTTAAAACAAAAAGACTAAAATATTTTCTTAATGCAATTTTATTTCTTCTCTTGACAAAAACAAAACAAATCTATTTTACATTTCAATTCTTTTACGCCACTTCAACGTGGTTGTAATAGATAATTAGGACTTTAATTTCTTGCAACCCCCATTTGTAAATTTGTACACCCCATCCCCAAATCATTGTAATAGCATAGGATATTTACTTTCCGCAATTTATCGTTTTCATATAAATGCTAGTAATTAGGGTTTGTATGGAAAGATAAAATCAATGCTTAGAAAGCCCTAATTCAAGATAAGTCAAGCATGAAATGAAAACACTTGCACACTTGCATCTCTAGGGTTAACTCCACTTGTTTCCTTATAAAAACGGTCATGTTATGCATGTGAGACGTCTTAGCAAAAATAACCAAAAATACAAGATCATAGTCCCTCGATGACGCTTCGAATGTTGCCTTACAAATGATCTTAGTCCCTCAAGAGAAATGCTAAGATATCTCACAAACATTGCTATCATGACTATACGATGACCCACACTCGTCCCTTTACATCCAGAGATAAGGCTTCTTACCAATCAATGGTAAGATAGCAGCATATAAAGGAGGAGGAAAAGAACAAAGACTTTTGAGTAGGTAGAAATGTTCTTAGTTGCTTGCTCATTTTCAAACACAAACACTTTTTTAAATGCACCAACACTTTCCATGAATTATTTTCAAAAGACCAACACTTTGTATACATTCTTATAGAGACGAGAATTATTACAAAGTTTTCCTAAATGAAGGCACTTTTCAAAAATACTTTCAAAATCCATCACAAAGCACACTTTCAAACAAAAGCAATGATCTAGCAAGCAACTAAGACCCCATAGATAACTATGGATGAAAAGGGTGCTAACACCTTCCCTTTTCATAATCTACCCCCCAAACTCAAGAAAATAATCTCAAAGGTCTTTCCTGTTCTTTTCAACATTTCCTTTATTGGATAAAAGGAAAGTCGGTGGCGACTCTTGCTATCCGCACAATTGCGATAAAACGCAAAACACCCAAGTCAATTCTCCCACCGTGTTACAATACCAAATAAAACCTAATTTTTTCAGAAAGTTCAAACTCAAAATCCGCATCACTCAGGCAACATAAATGAAAACTAAAGGCATGGTTAGCTTTAGGGCTATGATGTATACATTTTTCATTCACAAAGTAACCATTAATAATGTTTGTAGAGTGAGTTAAAAGTTGAGAAAACTTACCTCAAAACTGGAAATTGTGTATGGATTTTGAGCACTTCTGGAGGTATTATGATGATCTAGATAACTTCACCGCAGTGCTAGGAAGCTAATACAAATCTTACTTTGTGCTGAAAGTGCCTGAATCGTGCTAGAGAAGTCAATGTGTAGAGTTCTGTTTTTGAGTTTGGAAGATGAGGAAGATGATGTTATAGTTCTGAAATAGGGGTGGGTATGATTTATTTATGATGTATATATGCTTTGTGAATGATTAGAAGTGAAAACGCACGAGGGATTTGAGTGTTTGAAGTTTTTGGTCAGAAATGCCAACACTGAAGGTTTATGTGCAATTATGAGTTTTAGGGAGTTTGAGTGAGTTTGAGGGCTATTGAATTTGTGTATTGGCTTGCAAATAGTGTCTTTATTTATAGAGAAGAGGTTTGGAATGCTCCAGTTGATCAAAATTCAAAATCAAATGTTAGGCTCAACATGTGATTTTCTTGAAAAATCAAGTTTCAATGCATTGTACCTTTGATCATAGAGTGGTTAAAAAATTTAATCACAATGCTTCTGACCTTGTAGATGGAGTTTGATTAGAGGGAATAAGTTAGAGGCTCAAGAACTGACTTTGTGCATAAAGCTCGCTTTTCAAGAATGAAAATGTTAACTTTCTCCCCAAAATGGAAAATTGACTCGGACAATGCTTAAACCACTTGGATCATAGCTCAAAAGTTTATGTAATCCATTAATTATGGGTAGATAAACAAGTTAGAAGGCCTGCAAAGTAAGATTATGCAGCATAACATTGAGATTGGATTATGTGTTAATCAAGAAAATGACTTTTAATTCAAGAATGGATGCCCAACTTCTTCTCTTCAAAACTTCTACATCAAGCATGATCTCTTAAAGTTCTTGGACATTTTGGAAAGCTTGAAACATTGTACAACCTTCATGATGAGCACTTTGGCCAGATCAACTTGTAACTTGGTGAAAATTGGCCAAGAAGTTAGGACAAAAATATGCCTAAACTTGCTAAAATTTTCACTAAGTGTTTTATGAAAAATTTCATGACTTTATGAGCTTATATTTTAAAATCTAATAATTTTTTGGACATCAAATGTAATACGGTAGGAGAACTGACTTTACTGGTTTTTAGTTTTATCGCAAATGTTGCGGTAAGCAAGAGTCGCAACCAAATTTTCTTTTATCCAATAAAGGAAAGGATGAAAAGAACATGAAAGACCTTTCAAGATTATTTTTTGAGTAAGGGGTAGGTTATGGAAAGGGAAGGTTTTAGCACCCTTTCCATCCGTAGTTATCTACGGGCTCTTAGTTTCTAGCTCACTTTTGAAAATGATTTTTTGGTGTAAGTGTATTTGAAAATATTTTTGAAAAGACGCCTTAGTGCGGCGAACTTTATAATGATTCTCGTATCGTTGAGAATGCATACGAAGTGTTTTGTATTTAAAATATTTAGGAAAGAGTTTGTGTATGTGTGAGAAATTGTTTTGTTTGTTTTTGTGAGCAAGCAAATATGAACGGTCTACCTACTCAAATGGTCTTTGTTCTTTTCCTTTTTTCCTTTAGACAATGCTATCCTACTATTAGTTAGTAGGTAGCTTTGTCGTTGGATGTTTTGAGGGACAGACGCGGGTCATCATACAGTCATAAAGGTAACTCGTAGGGCACTTTAGCAATTTTATCGTAAGGGACTAGATCGTATACCGAAGGCAACATCGGAGGGTCATCAAGGGACTACGATATTTTTAACCGAGGGTCTTTGCTAAAGTGTCTCGCGTTCGAGGGACAAGACTGTTTTTCCGAAGGCAACAAAGTGAAGGTACCTTAGAGGTGCGCATGTGCGAGTGTGTTGTGTTTCAGTTATTTGTCTTGAATGTTAGGTTTTCTAGTGTTTGTTTTTAATTCTTTCCATGCAACCCTATTAGCATACATCTAGCAGTTAATATAGGTAGGGAAAATAAAAATGCAGAAATTTGAATCAACGCTATTATAATGCTTCGGGATGAGGGGAATTACAAGCCAAAAATGGGGGAAAGACAAAGTAAAAAGGTCCTAGTTAAACTATTACATCCTTTATACAGTTATATAATTATGAAAAATAATGCGAATAAACAAATAGACGCGCGGGGGAAGAAAGAAAGAAAAATGAAAGGATGGAGAAAAAACCTAAGAAAAATTTATAAGTGATAAAAGAAATATTTTTGTTGTTTTTATTTGTTTTAGGAAAATATTTAAATTAAATTAAGAAAAAGAAAACCTAATTCTAATTGATTAATTAATTTTAAAAAAAAGTGATTATTAATAACTAATTAAAAATTAATTCTAATTAATGAAAAAAGATAATTCTAATATTTTTTATTTTTTATTTTATGAGGTTTTTATGATTTTTTAAGAAATTAAAAAAAGAAGAATTAAATTAAAGAAACAAAATAAAAAAAGGAAAAGAGCCTCGCTATAAAGAAAAATGGGGGGTGAGAATCAGTAAAGTTTAGGCCCAAATGTCTCGGGCCCAGGCACTGTAACAAAAGAAATTGGAAGGTGCAAGGAGACAAACGATACAGCTCAACTCAACAAGCCCGAATCTGCAAAAAAAGAAAAGAAATGTTGACACAAAATGGCAAAACCTGGGATTCGAACCCAGGCTCTAGGAAATGAAGGCTTTAAACGCTCGCTTCCTACCAATGCATAACTTTTATTCATTCATTAATACAATGACATAATAATATTATATGGTAAAAAACCAATTAAAAGTATTCAAATCAAAATGCGCGCCCAATGGTATTTAAATGGGCCAATCAGAATATGGTGTTTTTCCACGCAGGCACTGATCATAGTCAAAGGGTTCCAGAGGTACCGGAGTCAAACCCCGGTAACCTTCTCCAGTTGTACGAAATCTCCAACCTGCAAAAAAGACAAATTCGAGGCCCAAGATTTAGGCTACCCCCCCTAAATCGGGGTCTGCAGATCCAACTATGGTATTAGTTTATTCTAAAAACCACTACATCATGAGGTGCGAACAAAACTGAGTTTTATGCTCTAATCATGGAGTTTTTCTATCCCCGCGTCAAACCTCAAAAATAATGTGTCAAATATGTTCTAAACATCATTATAAATATGTATGAATGCATCACACTGATTAATATTGCATGAATTGAAAGTTTAATATCACGAAAGTTTACCAAACTAGAGAAATATGGCTAGCGTGTTATGGGATGTTTCAAGAATGGAAGAAGGACTAGGATGAGTCCTGAGAGTCTCAGGAGCGTGAATATGTGATTGGTTTTGATGGAGGAAGGCTGGAAGTGGATTTTTGAGTTTTGACAACTTTGATATTTTTTGTGAAATTTTGTAGAGTTTCTCTAGCAATTTTTTGTGTGTTCTTGGCTTGCCATATTGTCTTGTATTTATAGGGGAATGTAGAGGTACACAAACATGGCAAGAATCAAAGCATTAAGGCCCCTTTTCAAAGCAAAAATGTTTCCAAACTTGTGAAATCCTTGTCATTCTTGACATGCAATGAACCTGCTCCTCTTCTATGTATTTTGCATGAAAATATGGGCTTCTCAATGGATCAAACCAATCCCAAATTCCATGGCCCACTATTTCTTGCATTTTTATCTTAATTTATTTAATTTTAAATTAAATTAAATCAAAATAAATACAAATAAAATCAAGGCCATGAAAAAATATACTTAGAGGGCCTCTTAGACATCATGTACATTCTTGAAGTCCAAAAAGTAGGCTCATTGGTCTAAAAATGCAATTTTGCTTAACTTGTACTTCTTGAATTTCTTCAAAATTCCCTAACTTGTGCAAACCATAACTTGCTCAATTATTATCTTTTGAAGATGATATTTTACTTTTTGGAAAGCCCAAGTTGTCCTCTACACTCTCTATGTTGACCATTTTTTCTTTTGAAGACTTTATCTTGATGTAAATTATCTTGAAAAAAGTGTCTTTTGTTGACTTTTGAAAATGGCCTATAATGTATGAGCTCATAACTTCCAAATGAAGCATTTTTTGGACTTGAGAATAAAAGCAAATATATAGAGAATTGAATTTTCTTCAAAATGGGCTTTGGTTAGGGAAAAGTTGAAAAAGCATGTGAAAGTTATTCCTGGTCAAAATTCAGTTGACTTCTCCTAAGGAAACCCTAATTTGGCAATTCTTGACTTTTGATGATCTGAGGAATTTCCTTGAGGAATTATGACATACCCTTGACCAAATGATGAATATCACTTCTAAATGTTGATGTTGACCAAAAATAATGAAGTTTGACTGTATGTTGACCACAGTTGACTTTTAGACCAATATAGTTGATTTTCAAGCATTTGAACCATTGACTGAGCAAACTTATGATGTAGGTGTTTCCAGTGATTTCTGGTAAACAACCGCTAGTCTTCCAAACTATCGAATAATCTTTCTTACTGTTATTCAATCCCTCTGGTAACTCACAGGATCGACTAGATTGATCCTAAGACTCCTTGGATATTAAAGTTACTCTTACAATCGAACAAATATTCATGGTCAATATTGTATAAGTGTTTGGCTTATTTCGATCTCTCTCTAAAAATGTAGTCAAAATGTGTATAAAAACTAAGTTACACGAATAGATGCTAATTGTAATGCTGAATTGTAAAGACATATAAAACTGCATGAAAATGAAGTAAATGGTTTCGACTTACAAAAACGGTTAACATAAAGGGTTTCTGGAACATAAAAGTTTTAAAAGAAGGAGAAACGTTTAATGCAAGAAATCTACAAATGATTTTAAGTAAAAGTATGCGTTCGAAGAACAAGACTTGAACGTAAAGGTATGGAAAATGTGATGGTTTTCAGAAATATAAAACGCTCGAAACATAAAGATAACATTAAAGTGTAAGATTTTGAGGAAGAGATTTCGAAGTAAAAAGGTTGTGAATAAGAAAAACTTGTAAATGTTGTTTGACAAAAGGAATAAAGGAAGTACTGGAAATGGTAAAAAGGTTTTCACTAAATTAGAAATACATGGTGCTATCATACATACATTTCTCTTGCATTCGTTTCCCTTGCCATGTGGTAGTTTGAATGTTATTGAGTATTTTGTATAATAGATATGACACACTGAAATCCTAATACTAAGACTTCTATTTATACTAATTCGACCCTAACGGTCTCGCTATAGAATTATGCCACGTTTCGAACATGCAAGACAATGCTTCTTTCATCTTTCCACGTGTCCCCAAATGCTCCAACACATAACTTTCAAACTTTGAAAGTCCCGCTCCCATTTGAATTTAAAATACTTTGGTGTTTCTCCGTTTCGAACGCTTTTCCCAAACATAGCCTCGCTGTTGTTTCGAGACTCCTTTGGATATGTTCTCATAATTGCCGTTCGAAGCTTCAAGCTTTGACACACTTATTCGAAACACTGCTTCTGCAACTTCGAAATTTGGCGTTTAATTCTATTTCGATCAGAACATTTAACTCTTTTGGCTTCTAAATAACATTATCAAAATCTTCAGCCAACAAATTGCCCCTTTAAAATATGTATTTCAATTTCTTTGAGAAATACCTATTTTAAACATTTACACAAGATTTTGATAGGACTTTCGAATCATCGTAACATTTAATGCCTTTGACTCCAGTCACATCAATCATAACACCTTTTGGATTCCTTAACCGCCCGGAGTCACTTCACAGCGTGGTGCAGTTATAAGTAATGATTATCTTTTTTAATCACGCCTATTACCTATGCTAATTTTCACGCCACCTCTTCATCATACCAACCCATGATCTCCACATATCACACTTCTATTCGGTGGATGCTTAAACTTCCCCATTATAAAACGTCAACTTAATCTTCTTCTTTTCTTTTCACACTCTAAACCTTTCATACTCTGAATTTTTACCCTCCTTCTCTCATAAAATAATCTAAGCTTTCAAACATCTTCCAAAATGTCTTCTTCTACTTCATCCCAACTCAAGAAAGTCTCCAAGAAGAAAGGAAAAACTACAGGAGCTACCATGGAGAGTAAAATCATCACCATTCAAGGCCAATCTGCTCTTGCTCCTCAAATGATTTCCAAAGAAAAAGAAATGCTGTACGCATCACAGGTACTCATTCCTACCCACATTGCTGGTAAGAGGTTAGCCTTAAATGGCCCTCTTACAGTTTTTGAAATATTAAAGGACACCAGGACAATTTTTCCCGTCTGTTATAGCTTCAAACCTTTATTCAACAAAATGGATGCCCCTAGGGCAGTAGAATCTCCTAGTTCAAATACCGTAGAAACCCCAATTGTTCCTCCCAAGGACCCCTTTGTTTTGGAATATGTAAAAAGCAATTTTAAACCATTTCGATCTTGCCCTACTTCTGATATCGCTTATCAAAATTGGTTCACAAAAGTAGAAGCCAAGAAATCCCAGCAATGGTAAGAATTAGGCATTTATAACCTGATTAAGCTATCGAAACCCGGGTTCACCTACAGCCATCCTCTGCTATTCGCGTCCCTTTACTTCTGGGACAGTACCTACAACACTTTCCATCTCCCAGGTGGAATGATCACCCCCACCTTCTTCGATATAGCGGCCATTACTGGGTTGTTGCCAGTGGGAGAAACTTATGTTCCTGACAACGAAGAGCACTCAAGCATAATTGACTTCGAAGTCAAGTTAGCCAGCTTTTCCAAATTTATCAGCCATTATCATGCTGAAGGGGATAATGTGTCTGACGTAGAGCACATTGCTTTTTTAACCCTGTGGCTGTCTAGATACGTTTTCTGCAGTAGATCCCTGCAGGTAGCTAGTAGGTTCATTCCTCTAGCTAGGGATTTACATGAAAATCGAAAAGTGTGCCTAAGTGAATTACTCTTAGTTGACCTCTATGAAAGCCTGAGGTCAGCTGTTTTGAGCCTCAAATCCCACACCTCCAAAAACATTTTATTGGCTGGCCCATTTTGGTTACTCCAACTATGGCTAAATGCCATGTTCGAACCTTCCTTATCAACCGCCAATACCATTGATGAGCAAGATTCTGAAATAAGTGATAGGATAGTCGAAGGCACTAGGCTTCGAAGACTAACTCCTAATGATGACAAAGATGACTTCAAGGTTTAATTCTCGAAGTACATCATGATATTCTCCAAAAGGCACAAGTTCGAAGAGAGCATGGCGCCTTTTGCTTCGAGGGATCATGGACCTTCTTGGTTCACCATGGCTCTCTCAGAAGCCATCAAGAGCAAGGAGATTCAGGATGTATGGAGAGCTTTCTTGCTGCCTAGACTCATCTCTTCAAGGATAACCCCAGCCAAGAACCAAATTCTTCTCTTTGCCTACCAACAAAACTTTGTTTCGAGGCAGTTTGGCTTATGCCAACTGATTCCTGAACCTTTGTTCCAAACTGAGAGTGCCATCACTTCTGGCCGAACTTTCAAGGCAAGGGAAGCCAAGATCCAGCAAGAAAAATATCAAGGCTTCGCCCAATTTGAGCTGATAGCCTTCGAACCTACCCATCTCGCGGCTAAAGGATTTCTGGAGTGGTGGATTAAGTTTTATCAAACTTGCATGTTCGATACTCTTACGATTCGACAGAAACTAATTGATGCCTTCGATGTGCAGGTACCAGCAAAGAAAGATATGTTTACTCATGCCAAAGAGATTAAAGCTTTTCAAAATTATTTTGAAACTACTTACGACCCCACGCGCTTGGACTCCACTGTGCATCAAGCAGCTGAGACCTTGAAGGAAAAATTTAAACAAAAAGTTTCTAAGCTAAAACTTCCTTCAGGGCTGTCACCTGAGGATAGGTATAGGTTGGCATTCGAAATGCATCCACCTAAATTTCCCAGATTACCTACCTCAGAACTAGCTCTGGCTTGGTTTCCCCCATATCCATGGTGGTTTACTTGCAAAGAGATGTTCAAATATCTTCAAAGGAAACCAAAGCCATCTGAGACTGTGACATGGGCTCGATACTGGCTTCATGATTTCCCAGGACACCTTCGATACGACCTTTCTGCCATGTCAATTAAATCTGATCAAGGCACAGGTGCGAATGCTTGGGAAAAATCCCAAATGTCTTTTATTTTCCATATCTTTAACCTTTGCTTTAATTGTTTTGATTTTCAGCTATCAGGATAAAGACAGCTGCCTCGAAATCGAAGGAAGGGAGTGCCTCTCAAGCCTCCATCGAAACTACCGAAAAAGCTAATCCACCCGAAACAACTACTACTGCTGCAACTACAACAACAACAATAACGCCAACAACAACAAGTGCTCCAATTCCAACGGTAATCACTTAGCCTTGACATTTCGAATTCCCTCAAGCCTTGTGGTTTATATCTAACTTTTCGTTAAAATTCTTTCAGACCAACAAGCTTCCTCCTCCTACTCCCAAGAAGCGGAAATTAAGCACTACTGGGGAAGACCCCAAGGCTGGAGGAAACTCAAATACTGCTTCGAAGAAGAAGCTAAAGAAAGATACTCCTAAAAGCATTGTTCCGACTAGTGTCTTTGGACTCGATTCCAGGGATGCTGCTCCCTTACCTAAATCCAAATATCCACCTTCGACCTCCAACCCACCGTTGGAACGTATAGCTAGTAACCTCTCCTCTGAGGGTCCACAGGTAAATCGAACTTCTAAAAATTGTTTCCAACACTAACTTCTTATTACCTTGGTGAATGTTTTTCTTTAACATTCTGTTGTTCCTTGCAGAACATTTTGAATCCCACTTCCACCATTTCGACCTCACCATCCAGAGCTGCCGCTCCGCTCAACTCCTCTCCTCAAGGAGATTCCAGCAACTTGATCCAAAACAAAGGTTCTTCCAATGTGGCGGTTCTGGCTGGAACTTCTGATCAGCAGGATGATCAAGGTACCTCCATTCCTCCGAAAGAGGTGAACGAAACAACACTTCAAACGTCTGCAGAGGATTTACAAAGGGCTTCTCTTCAAAAGTCCCCTCTTGAAACTCTTCAAGAGGACCCAAAGGACACTCAGACTGAAGAAGAGAAAGCTGACTCTAGGCAAGGAGCCGAAGAATCTGCAGACGAAGAATCTGAGGGGGAAAGTGCCAATGACGAGGAAAATGTCAATGACGGTTCGACTGCTGGGACGGAATCTAACGCAAATAGCGGCGAAAGGGATGGTATCGAAGTGGTAGATTTGGACGAGGATGAAGAAGACCAAGAGCACGAAGCAAATGAAGGGGATGGTGGTGCAATCAACGAAACCCTAGAGGTTGAAACAAACTTGGTTCCCCTACGCGTGGAATTCCCCCAATCCTCTGCGTCTCGAATGACTGACGAGGAATTGGCACTTCTGAGGCGAAATGACCCTATTGGGTACATGAAGGCAAAGTTGGCTCAGAGGGACATCCCACTCGCTAGGGCTGGCACAAGTTCAACCAGTTATCCTCTTCCCACAGATGAAAGAGTTGTTCTTCTCAACAAAATTAGGAGAACTATTCTCAATGTGGATATATTCGAAGTGCTTAAGCAAGATAGTACTGCTTGCTATACTATGAAGGAGCTGCTCACAAAGGGCAATCTTTCCACCTGCTCCTTGCCAGTTAGTACTCTCTTGTTTGATCTTCAGAATTTGCTGGACAACGTAACTGGCTACCTTCTCCAAGACGAATCTGCTGCCAAGAAGGTTCACGAGAAACGCATTTCCATGGATGCCGCTTACAAACAAGCTTCGAAACTTTCTCAAGAAGCTGAGGATCAAGCTATGCATCTGAAGCAGGCGAAAACTGAATATGAGGCTCGAGCTGAGTCCATTCTTATTTGGGAAAGGCAGATTCTGGAACTTCAGCAGAAAGTTAAGGAGGCTAAGGAACAACAACTATCCTTCGAAACTAATCCTGCAGGTAACCAATTCGAAGAGCTTCTCAACCAGGGGCTTGCAGAAATGGAGACTGCAGAACAACTTAAAGGAGAAGTGGCAACCTTGGAAGGTGCCAGGCGGTTCGCTCAGCAGAAACTTGAAACATTTCGAAGCACCTTTAATCGATTGAAAAATAATGCTTATTTCTAGATTTTGATGTTTATCTGACTATAACTTTGGTTTCTCACATGTAATATTCGAACAACGCCATTTTGGCATTCTATCTTGCCATCTTGGCTTTTTATAATATTTTGTTTACGTTGTTACTATTCGAATCTCCCACAGGCTTGGCTTATATTTCTTTAAATATTTCCCATTAACCTTTAGGACACGTTTATCATCCAAGAGTTCTTCGACTTCATATGCATTGTTTGAGAACACTTTTAATATTCGAAAAGGTCCTTCCCAATGAGGTGACCATTTACCTAACGCTTTATTCTTCTTGTCCATAGGCAATATGACTCTCCAAACTAAGTCATTAGTAATGAATACTTTTTTCTTCACCCTTTTATTGTATGTTCTGGCCACTCTTTCTTTTTGCCTCATCAAAATTTCCAACGCATGTAATCTAATTTCGTCCAACTCAACTAATTCATTCATCATCATTTCCCAATATAATGCAGCTGGGATTTCGTTTTGTCTCTGAATTCGAACTGATTGCAGATGAATTTCTAATGGTAACACTGCATCATGCCCAAATGTAAGTTGGAAAGGCGTAGTGTTAGTAGCTTCCTTAGGAGATGTTCTACAAGCCCATAACACTTGGTCCAGAGTTTTGTGCCAATTTCTTGGCCTCTTGCCAATATGCTTCTTGATTAATCCTATTATTATTTTATTTGCTGCTTCGACTTGTCCGTTTGCTTGAGCATAATATGGTGTTGATGTTAGCAATCTAAACCCCATTTTTTGGGAAAATCCTTGCATCTTTCTACCAGTAAATACAGAGCCTTGGTCTGTAGTTATGCTTTCTGGCAATCCAAACCTATAGATAATGTGCTTTTGTATAAATTCGATAATTGCCTCTTGATCAGCAACTACCAGAGGTATAACTTCGATCCATTTGGTAAAATAATCTACTCCCACCAAGATATATTTCTGTCCTTTGGACGAAGCAGGATTTATTTCTCCTATCAAATCCAATGCCCATCCTCTAAATGGCCATGGTTTGATGATCGAATGCAACTCGCTTGCAGGGGCATGTTGAATTCCTGCATGTTTCTGACACTCCTCACATCCTTTAGCAAAGTCTATGCAATCTTTGAGCATGCTAGGCCAATACAAACCGTATCGAAATAGCAACCATTTCATTTTATGGCCTGCTTGGTGTGCCCCACATGCCCCATTATGGACTTCAGACAATGCTAAATATGCCTCACTCTCTCCTAGGCATTTCAATAATACACCCTCTTGGGTCTTTTTGAACAATTTGTTCCCCATGAGGAGATATGACAATGCTCTATATTTTGTTTTTCTGTCCACCTTTAGAGTTGGGTCTGCCAAATAACTCTTCAATGGACTTCGCCAATCTGCATCTGACAAAGTATCTATGGCTAGTATTTCGAATCCCTGTTTCTCAGCATATCCCAATCTCATACTTTCCAGATCCGATGGTGTGAATCTAGTAGCCATAACTCTTCCCCTTAATTCGACCAAATCCTTAAAATTCTTGGTAGATACTTTATAACCTGAAGCCAACTGCGCTAAGTCATTTGCTTCTTGGTTCTCTATTCTTGGTATGTGTTTAATATCCATGTATTCAAATTTCCTTAATAGCCTATTGACTATGACGAAGTATACCATTAAATTTTCCTTTATGCACTTATATTCCTTTGTGATTTGTTTGACCACCAATTCAGAGTCTCCTTTAATTTCGACTCTGGTTGCCCCCAATTCCAACAAAGCTTCAAGTCCAACAATGAGCGCTTCATACTCAGCTTCGTTGTTCGAACAACGAGGACCATCTAATTTATACTTGAATTTTGTTGGAATTCCTTCAGGAGAAATTAGAAGGACTCCAACACCACTTCCATTCCTATGGGTTGAACCATCAAAGTACAATTTCCATGGTTGCATTTCGACGTAACTCATGCTTGTCTGATCAACCAACGAATGATCCACAATGAAATCAGAAATCACTTGACCTTTCATAGCTTTTAAAGGCATGAAAGTCAATGAATATTCTGTTAATGCTAAAGCCCACTTGCCAACTCTACTATGCATTATTGGTTTTGAAAGCATATGTTTGATGACATCGAAGTGAGATGAAACATAAACATCAACATGTTTTATATAATACTTGAGTTTCATACAAGAGAAATACAAACAGAGACATAGCTTTTCTAAATTTCTATATCTGGTCTCTGCATCATTTAGCACTCTACTTAAATAGTATATGGCTCTTTCGACGCCATTGTTATCCTCTTGTGCTAGCATACTACCTATACTAACTTCAGAGGCAGATATGTACAATCTCATAGGCTTCCCCCATGATGGTGGAGACAGAATAGGAGGCTGAGAAAGATATTCTTTTATTTTGTCAAACGCCTCCTGGTGAGCTTCGTTCCATTCGAAGGCTTGACCTTGCTTCAGACGAAGTAACGGAGAGAAAGCTTGGGTTCTTCCACTCAGGTTCGAGATGAATCTTCTGAGGAAGTTAATTTTCCCTAGCAAAGATTGCAACTCCCTTTTTGACGCAGGTGCTTTCGTCTCCATTATGGCTTTGGTTTTGTTCTGGTTGATTTCGATTCCTTTCTTGTGGACCACAAAACCAAGAAAATCTCCAGCCTGCACAAAAAATGCACATTTAAGGGGATTCATCTTTAAGCCATGTTTTCTCATTCGCTCGAATGATTGGCTTAAATGATGCAAGTGTGTTTCTGCAGATATAGATTTGATGACTATATCGTCAATATACACCTGCATGAAGGTTTCAATGAAATCATGAAAAATTGAATTCATTGCCCTTTGATAAGTTGCCCCAGCATTCTTTAAACCAAAAGGCATCACCACCCATTCGTAGGTGCCTAAGGCTCCTGGGCAACGAAATGCTGTTTTTGCAACATCTTCTTCAGCAATGAAAATCTGGTTATACCCAGAGTATCCATCTAACATACTCAAGTATTCGAACCCTACAGCAGAATCTACTAGCATTTCTGCCACGGGCATGGAATATTCATCCTTAGGGGTTGCAGTGTTTAAATCCCTAAAATCTATGCAAATTCTTAAAGAACCATTTTTCTTAATAACGGGTACTATGTTTGCTAACCATTCAACGTACCTTGTTGTTCTGATGAATTTGCAGCGCAGCAACCTTTCGATCTCAGCTTTAATTTTTGTGAGGACCGCTGGTGCGAATCTCCTGGGAGTTTGTTTGATGGGCCTCTTGCCATCTTTGATTGGCAGTCTGTGTTCGACCAATTCCCTCTTTAAACCAGGCATCTCATCATAATCCCACGCGAAACAATCTTTGTTTTCCTTAAGGACTTCGATCACTTTCTTCTTGAGGCCTGGGCTAAGTTTAGCACTTATGTAAGTTACTCTTTTCGTTTTTTCATCGCCTAAGTTGACTTCTTCGAGCGAATCCTGTGCCAACATTTTGACACCTGAGTTTATGGGGTCCCTTTCGAAGCCTAAGGGTTCTTTGTCATAGATGGCATCCAACCTTTGATCCATCTCCAATTCTTTGATGGGTGAGCATTTCGAACCCTCCCCACTGACTTCATTCGTCTTTATAGTTGATTTATTTATTTCAGCCTCTAAGGCCGCTTTTGATTTGTTCTCAGCCATATAGGCCGAAATCCTTTCGAAAAAGGTAGACTCAGTCATGGCTAAGGTTGTCGAAGTCCCAGCCTGTTGGCCGTTTTTGTATAGTGCTTTCGACTTCCTCTTCTTCACTGATTATTGTTCTATCCCAGTAAAGGCCGTCATGACGAAGTGTCATGTAGTAGTGGGCGTTTCTAGTTTCGTTCATCTCATCATTTGGAACACATGGAGCAATCTTTGCCAGATTTTTATCATAGTCCCTTTTGTCAACTAAATTGACAGTTGACATAAAGTAACTCTGGTCTGCTTCGATGTTTTCCACGATTCCATCATCTCTCCACAGAACTAGTCGCTGATGCATTGACGAAGGAACTGCCCCCACGCCATGGATCCACTCTCTTCCCAGCAGCAGGTTATAGTTGGCCTTGGCTTCGATCACCATAAACATGGTGGGTCTGCAACTTGAGCCTATTGTCAATTCCAACTGGACCACTCCCAGTGTTTTGCCCACTTTTCCCTCATAATTGGACAGAACCATATTATGGGGCTTGATATCTCCTTCGCGGATCTCTAATCTTCTTAGCATGAAATGGGGTATCAAATTGACTGCAGCACCCCCATCCACTAGAACTTTGTTCACACCATGGACACCCACTTTCGCCCGAATGAAAAGTGGCTTGAGATGATTCTTCATTGCAGGTTCTGGACGTTCGAAGAACGCATTTTGTTCCTTAACAACCCCATTGTCCATCACGTAGTAGCACACGGGCCTATGTTTCATTAAATCTGTGGTGTCTTCCTCCTCATATTCATAGATTTCGGTTTCCTACCCAAATTCGCAGGGAAGCACAGACACCACATTACAGTTCAAGTTGAATGAAGACTCCCCCTCCGATTCGAAGTTATCTGTTATCATATCTTCGTCCTCTTCCGGGCCTAGAGTGTATTCCTTTGGTTCATTGCATTGTTCTTCAGAGAAGAGCCTCCTATTGACTGGAGGTTTATCTTCAGTTTGATTTTTTGGTTTGTTGGTGCTAGATTCACCTTGTATTTTCGTTGAAGTATCCCCTTTGTTTGCCACAGCTTCTTTCTCAGCCTTTCGAATCCTTTGCTGTCTGCGCCACTGGGATCTTGACACGGGGTTCCTTCCTTTGTAATTCTCTAATCTCACTTCCTCCCTTTTTTGTGTGTTGAATTGCCTCCTGTATGTCACAGCATGGCGTGCATTTCGTTCAGCACTCTTCCATCTGTCTTTGCCTTTGTCATTTCTGACTTGTAGCCATCTATCGGTTGGCACTTCAGCAGGGAGTTTGAAAGTCACTCTTCGAGCAGCTTTGGGGTGAGGGCTATCAGGCCTTCGCTGTTTGTATCTGCTGTCGAAACGTGGGCCCATCTGGGCAGTTTCTTAATGGTTCCAGCAAGGGGCGAAGGGAATCGTTTCGAAGGCCCTGGCCATGCTTTGGTCATACACAGCAGAACACCTTGTGCAAATCAAGCACTTGGTTGCCCCTTTGTAGCAGCAAAAAACAAACTCCAACAGACTCTCTCCAGCCTTGGGATAACACCTAAAAAGCTGGTTATCCTGGCGCCAATTGTTGCCAGTTCGAGCCCTCTGTACCCTTTCGAAATTTGCAGCAATTCTTTGGTTGCAGAGGATGCTGCACCTTGGGCACAATATCATGCCTGAATCTCCTTTGTGGCATGTCATGAGATAATCTTTGAGACTAGCATCTCCAGTGTGATTATCCCCCATTCTGTACTTTTCTTTTTCTAAGTATTTTTCCACTTCCTCCATCTCAGAGCGAGGCCTTTCCATGTCTACCATATTTATTTCCACATCCCCCTCTTTAGCTTCATCATCACCCCATCCTGTGGGCTTTATATCTTCAATCTGGACCTTCGAACTCTCTGGGGCAGAATATTTGACCAGATAGTCAAATTTTCCACTGGGTTCCCCTAGAGTGTCCCATATTTCCTTCTGAGGGGGAATTGGCTGCGTGATTTGGACTTTCTCCAATTCCAGCCTCAAGCCTTCAGTGACTTGTGTTAATCCTTCGTTTTGATTCCCTTGGCCTTCAGTAGCCTGGGTTTTTCCTGCAACAGCTACAGGTGCAGCAATCGGAGTCTCTGGCGTATTCTGGATGTCTTCAGTGACCTCCTCGCTGACTTCGGCCATCACCCAGTTCTCAACTTCAGTATCCTTTTCTTCTGTTAGGGCGTCGCTTCGATCAGTCTCCACCATGTTGACTTCTCCAATGCATGCAGGCTCGGAGTAGTTGGTGTCTGCGACGTCCAAAGGATCTTCGTCCACTTTCATCTTCACCTTATCAGCAAACTTTAGTCTGCCATCTTTGATCGCGTTTTGAATCAAGTCCCTGAAAAGAAAACATTGTGAGGTCTTGTGGCCCAGGAAACTATGATATTTGCAAAATCCCCTCTTCTTTCTCTGATCCAAAGGAGGTATTTTGACATTTGATGGCACAATTAGTTGGCCATCCTTGACAAGCAAGTCAAAAATTTCGTCGCATTTGGTGACGTCGAAGGTATAAACCTTCTTTGGAAATTTGTCACTTTTCTCATTTTCAACAATATCTTTCCCTTTTGTGGGAACTAACATTTTGCAGGAGTAAGGAGGGGCCTGTTTTAATTCAGCGAGGTCGATTTCGACCTCTTCGAATTCGAATTCAGGATATTCTTCTACTTCCTCAGTCCCAACATAGGAAATCCTTTCTTTCTTGCTATTCTTAAAGACTCTGGCTTTTTCGGCCTTTAGTCTTTCGACCTGTCGAACCCTATCGGCTAACTGAGCCATATCCCTCAAATACTGAGTGTCTAGTTTCTTTCGAATAAAATAATCCAAACCACCAGCGGCCATTTCGACTAACTCATGTTCAGGCACTACTGTGTAACATCTGGATTTCAACAGCCTAAATCTATTCAAATAATCATCTATGGGTTCGGTGGATTTTCTCTTAACACTCGCCAATTCCTTCAAACTTATTTTCAATTGTCCCATGTAAAATTGTTCATGGAATAATCTCTCTAAGAGAGTCCAAGTGTCAATAGACCCAGGGGGCAAAGTGGTAAACCATGTGAAGGCGTTTTTTGTCAAAGAACTTGGGAAGTATTTGATCCTGAGATCTTCATTATTGGCTATATCTCCCGCTTCGGTTAGATATCTCGCTATGTGTTCGACTGTTGACTCATTGGTATCCCCAGCGAACTTTGTAAATTTAGGGACTTTATATCCCCTTGGTAAATCAGTATGCATTATACAATCCAATATAGGAGAAGCGTAATTTGGCCTCCTCATTCCTGTGTTGAGGCCATTCTGGGCCATGATCCTCTCTATCATGGTGGTTAGGTTGTTTTCTGCCAGGATGTTATCGTTTCGAATCCTATGAACGACGGCATCGGCATCTTGATTTCGACCAACCAAAACAACTCCCCTAGGTTGTTCTTCTCGAAATTCTGGGGCTTCTGGCCTTTCGATCCTTGCCCCTGGTTCCATAACTTCCCTTTGTGGAGCCGGGATTATTGGGGCTTCTAATCTTGGTGCCCTGGCCCCTAAGTTAACTTCTTCTCTGGGTGGTCTATAAATTGGGTCGTTAGCAATTTGTTCTATAACAGGCATGTTTGTTCGAAATCCCGCCTGATTCTGCCTACGCCTTTCTGTAGGAGCAAAGAAATTTGCTATTCGACTCATATTATCAGCGTTTTCCCTGTTCGTCACAGTCACATTCTGCACTATTGGGGAAAATATTTCCTGCATGGTTTGCGCTAATACCCCTATCATATTATGGTTACTGTCATCCATCAATTGCCTAAAAGCCAACTGGTTATCTGTGGTTAGGATAGGCAATGTGCTATAACCCACTGACCCTTGGTTATTTGTCATAAACTGATTCGCACCAGACCCAGACCCTAGTTGGGGAGATGAATTCGATGTGGAATTGTGTAAACCTGCCATAAAAGATGCTGGCATTCCATAAGAGGAATTTCTGATTCTATTCCCATCGAAACCGGGTGGTCTAGTTAATGGGGTGGCGAAGTGGGATTGTGTCCCTGGTGGTGGAACGAATCCCCCAGGGTAGCCCATAGTTCCAGTATTTCCTAAGATCGAACTATTAGTTGATATGCCACTTATTCCATTGGTGGCTATGTTACTGGTTGAAGATGCAACAGACTGTGCATTCGAAGGGATTGCATTAGATGTTCCGCTCGAAATGGACGCGTTAGTGCCTGTTGCATGTGGGCCACCTTGGTCCCCTTGTTGATTGTCTGAATTAGACATTTTGTCCAAACGTTTTCTTCTGGATAAAGGTTGGTTGCTGTTGGTTATCTTACCACTTCTCAGGTTCATAAAACAGCAAACTTCTTAGGTTCCAACGTTTTTGTAATGGTTACGTCTCGGCAATCCTTAATTCTGATATCCAACTATTGGTCCCACCGGGTGTGCCAATTTGTTTCCAGTGATTTCTGGTAAACAACCGCTAGTCTTCCAAACTATCGAATAATCTTTCTTACTGTTATTCAATCCCTCTGGTAACTCACAGGATCGACTAGATTGATCCTAGGACTCCTTGGATATTAAAGTTACTCTTACAATCGAACAAATATTCATGGTCAATATTGTATAAGTGTTTGGCTTATTTCGATCTCTCTCTAAAAATGTAGTCAAAATGTGTATAAAAACTAAGTTACACGAATAGATGCTAATTGTAATGCTGAATTGTAAAGACATATAAAACTGCATGAAAATGAAGTAAATGGTTTCGACTTACAAAAACGGTTAACATAAAGGGTTTCTGGAACATAAAAGTTTTAAAAGAAGGAGAAACGTTTAATGCAAGAAATCTACAAATGATTTTAAGTAAAAGTATGCGTTCGAAGAACAAGACTTGAACGTAAAGGTATGGAAAATGTGATGGTTTTCAGAAATATAAAACGCTCGAAACATAAAGATAACATTAAAGTGTAAGATTTTGAGGAAGAGATTTCGAAGTAAAAAGGCTGTGAATAAGAAAAACTTGTAAATGTTGTTTGACAAAAGGAATAAAGGAAGTACTGGAAATGGTAAAAAGGTTTTCACTAAATTAGAAATACATGGTGCTATCATACATACATTTCTCTTGCATTCGTTTCCCTTGCCATGTGGTAGTTTGAATGTTATTGAGTATTTTGTATAATAGATATGACACACTGAAATCCTAATACTAAGACTTCTATTTATACTAATTCGACCCTAACAGTCTCGCTATAGAATTATGCTACGTTTCGAACATGCAAGACAATGCTTCTTTCATCTTTCCACGTGTCCCCAAATGCTCCAACACATAACTTTCAAACTTTGAAAGTCCCGCTCCCATTTGAATTTAAAATACTTTGGTGTTTCTCCGTTTCGAACGCTTTTCCCAAACATAGCCTCGCTGTTGTTTCGAGACTCCTTTGGATATGTTCTCATAATTGCCGTTCGAAGCTTCAAGCTTTGACACACTTATTCGAAACACTGCTTCTGCAACTTCGAAATTTGGCGTTTAATTCTATTTCGATCAGAACATTTAACTCTTTTGGCTTCTAAATAACATTATCAAAATCTTCAGCCAACAGTAGGGCTTGAAACTTGACATGAACCTTTTTGAGGATCTGCGAAGAACCATGGAAGCCACTTGTGACCTTATCAAATAAATTTCATTGATAAACTTGAAACCCTAGTTGTGGGCCTTTGGTCTAGGATGTGCATCTTGACTAGTCAGCCCTTGAGTGTCTTGATCATTTGAAGAGCCTTGAAAGAATGATTTGAGAAAACTGAGAGGGAAAAGTTTGGGGTACAACAGCTTCCCCTGTTCAATCTTTTTAAACCTGGAGAGTTTGATTGGCATGTCTGTCATTCGTGACTCGAAGGTAGGAGATAATTTAACACTTAAGTGCCTAGAAATTTGCACTCGCATGTGCAAGTGGTAACACTATTGGTAACGAGAATGGGCTTAGAGATTCCATTTGGAGGGGTGATGGAGAATCGTCTGAGATGGGCTTATAGATGCCATCCTAAATAAATGCTGACTTTAATTGGAAGTGTAGGTGTTTAGGTATTGGCTTGCATTTTTGGTAAATCCCAAGTGTATGTGTGAATGTCATGACTGATGTCATAACATTCTAGTTCAGTTTGTACTGACTCATTAGGTACCTTTGCAGAAAAATATTGTAATTAAAGTACTGATGTTTATAAGTGTGTATCTGAGCATTTTGCAAAATGATCACTCTTTGCTAAATCAGTAGACAGGTTTTCTCATATGTCATAACAGATGTTATGACATCCTGTTCTGAACTAACAGGATTGCAGGATTGGATAAGTCTGAGTTTTTTCAGGAAATAACTCAGTCCTTTCTGAACAGAATCCTGCGTTTTCTGAGGGGTAACCTAGCTCAACCCTAACCTGGTTAATAAAGTCCTGTGACCTGGTCTTTAGGTCAAACGGAATTAACCCTAGGTTTTTGGAAACCCTAACTGAAGTTGCAGCTGCTATATATTCAACAGAGCTGCTGTTTTTCAAGGATCCCTGCTGATTGATTAGAAGATCAATTTGTAATCTGTATAGATTTGTGTATTGTACTCCAAGTAATTATCATTGTGATAAGTTCCTTGGAATAGGTTTCTATTTGTAAGGGTTGTGTAGCACTCAAAGCTTTGAAGCAAGAGTGTTTGAATGTTCCTTGACTAAAGCTGTGAAGCAGAGTCAAGTTAGTTGTGTACATCACTCAAAGCTGTGAAGCACGAGTGATTGTGTTGCTTGATTAAAAAGCTGTGAAGCTTAATCAAGTGTGTGTTTTTTTGAAGAGTGTCTTCATCAATTCTTAAGTCAAAATTGGTTTATGTATCACTGCTGTGATTGAGGGGGAGTGAGTAGGAACTCAGGTTTAAGTTGTACTTAGATTAGAATTGCATTGGGTAGGTCTTAAGTGAAGGAGATAAACTGGTTGGTTTATTCCTGAATTAACATCTCTTATAGTGGATTCTCTCCCTGGCTTGGTAGCCCCCAGAGTAGGTGTTGTTGCACACTGAACTGGGTAAACAATTGACTGTGTTCTTTATTGCTTTTGTATTTACTGTCATATAGTAAGTCAGATACGGTGTCATAACATTGAACATGACATTGAGTATCTGCAGCCAGAATTTCAATTGGTATCAGAGCAGGCACCCTGCCTCTATTACTGGGTGAGATCTAGGGATATCACTTTCTGGCACTATGGACAAAGAAGGAGTTTTTGGAAATAGACCACCCATTCTGGATGGAACTAATTATGACTACTGGAAACCTCGTATGATTGCCTTCCTAAAATCTCTGGACAAAAAGGCTTGGAGAGCTGCTGACAAAGGATGGATTCATCCCACCATAACTGAGATAGATGGGACAATCAGTCTGAAGCCTGAGGAAGATTGGAGTAAAGAAGAAGATGAGTTAGCTCTGGGAAATTCAAAAGCTTTAAATGCCTTGTTCAATGGAATTGATAGAAACATTTTCAGACTAGTACATCAATATGAACTGGCCAAGGAAGTTTGGGACACTCTCAAAACTACTCATGAGGGAACTTCCAAAGTAAAAATGTCAAGGCTTCAGATGTTGACCACCAAATTTGAGAATCTAAAAATGATGGAAGATGAAACCATTCATGAGTTTCACATGAACATCTTGGAGATTGCCAACACCTCAGGAGCACTGGGAGAAAAAATGTCAGAAGAAAAACTGGTGAGGAAGATTCTCAGATCCTTGCCTAAAAGATTTGCAATGAAGGTAACTGCCATAGAGGAAGCCCAGGACATTAGCAAGTTGAAAGTGGATGAACTTATTGGGTCTCTTCAGACTTTTGAGATGGGGATCACTGATAATGGTGACAAGAAGAACAAAAGCATAGCACTTGTATCCAACACTGATGTTGAATACAAGGAGGATGAAGAAGAAAACATATCAGAAGCTATTGCCATGCTTGGAAGACAGTTCAACAGGCTCATCAAAAGAATGGACCCAAAGTCAAGGTCTAATGGTCATAACATTCCCTCTGACATTGACAGTTCCAGCAGAAGACCAAGGTCAGAAGATAAGGGAAACCAAGGCAGGGGTATTCAATGCCATGGATGTGAAGGATATGGACATATTCGAGCTGAATGTCCTACCTTTCTTAAGAAGCAAAAGAAAGGAATGACTGTTACTTGGTCTGACTATGATTCAGAAAGTAATTCTGAAGAAGAATCTGCCAAACTAGTTACTGCCCTAACTAGTGTTTGTACTTCTGAAAGTGACACTAGTGATGAAGAAGTGACATTTGAAGAACTGGCTGATACCTACAAGAAATTGTGTATCAGAAGTGCTGAAGTCTGTGTGCAGAATGAGAAACAATCAAAACTCATTGTAAAGCTGGAGGCTGATAAAAGGGCAAATCTTGAAACTATAAGTCATCTAGAAGGAGAAGTTCAACTGCTAAACTCACAGCTGAATCAAATGACCAAATCTGTCAAGATGTTGACCAATGGAACAGACAAATTGGAAGAGATCCTTCAGGTTGGACAAAATGTGGGAAATAAATCTGGACTAGGATTTATGGAAGCAAAGAAATCTGGTACTGGTAAGCAAATGTCAAAACGGATGTCTCAACACAACTCTCAACATCAGGAACAGAGACATATGAAGAAAAGGTACCAAAGATGGAAATGCCATCATTGTGGTAGATATGGCCACATAAAGCCCTTCTGCTTCAGATTACATGGATACCCTAATCAGATCTCAGGTGTCAAACCTAAGTCTAAAAAGGTACCACATGCTCCTCAATGGAAGAAAAAGGCTACTGCACTGATAGCTCACACTTCCCTGAGGGTCTCTGCAAAGGAAGACTGGTACTTTGACAGTGGATGTTCCAGACATATGACTGGAATCAAGAACCTCCTCAATAATGTTAAGCCTCACACCACCAGTTTTGTGACCTTTGGAGATGGGGCTAAAGGTGAAATCAAAGGTGTTGGTGATTTGGACTGCCCTGGAGTTCCAAGTCTGAATGAAGTACTGCTGGTGAAAGGACTGACCGCTAATCTCATTAGTATCAGTCAACTGTGTGATCTAGGATTCAAGGTCAATTTCTCAAAATCTGAATGCCTTGTAATCAATGACAAACAAGAAATAGTAATGAAAGGAGTCAGATCCAAAGACAACTGTTACTTGTGGGAGGCTGAGAACACTAATTTCTCATCTGTGTGTTCCATTGCAAAAGAAGAAAAAGAGGTGAAACTGTGGCACCAAAAACTTGGCCATCTCCATCTAAGGGGTATGAAGAGGATTATCTCCTTGGAAGCAGTCAGAGGGATTCCAAAACTGCAAATTGATGAAGGAAGAGTTTGTGGTGAATGTCAGGTTGGTAAGCAGACTAGGATGTCACATCCAAAGTCAAGACATCTGACCACCTCTAAGGTTCTAGAACTCCTCCATATGGATCTGATGGGACCAATGCAAGTGGAGAGTCTTGGTGGTAAAAGATATGCCTATGTGGTTGTGGATGATTTTTCCAGATTCACCTGGATTAATTTCATTAGGGAAAAATCAGATGCATTTGAAGTTTTTAGAGAACTGTGCAAGAGGATTCAAAGAGAGAAGGAAGGATGTATTGTCAGAATCAGAAGTGATCATGGCAAGGAATTTGAAAACAGCAAGTTTGATGACTTCTGTGCTTCAGAAGGAATCAATCATGAGTTTTCTTCTCCCATAACGCCTCAGCAAAATGGAGTTGTGGAAAGAAAAAACAGGACCATACAAGAATCTGCCAGAGCAATGTTACATGCCAAAAGACTTCCTATGTATTTTTGGGCTGAAGCTATGAATACAGCTTGCTATGTTCATAACAGGGTCACCTTGAGAAAGGGAACCTCATCCACCATATATGAACTCTGGAAAGGAAGAAAACCAACTGTGAAGTACTTCCATGTGTTTGGCAGCAAATGTTATATCCTATCTGATCGTGAACAAAGAAGAAAACTGGACTCTAAAAGTGATGAAGGCATATTTCTAGGATACTCCTCAAACAGCAGAGCTTATAGAGTATTCAACTCCAGAACCAAAACCATGATGGAATCAATAAATGTTATAATTGATGACTATCATGAAGAAATAGATGTTCCTTGTACTGTTGAGACATTCTTTGAGACTTCAACCCAACCGGATGATCTACCCAACTCCACCACAACAGAATCTGAATCAAAGGAAGCTAGCAAGACTCCTTCCATCAGAATTCAGAAGGATCATCCAAAAGAGCTCATCATAGGAGATCCCAATAGTGGAGTCATCACAAGATCTAGAGAAATCATCTCAAACTCTTGTTTTGTGTCCAAAATGGAACCAAGAAATGTCAAGGAAGCCTTAACTGATGAATATTGGATTGGTGCAATGCAAGATGAACTAAACCAATTCAAGCAACATGAAGTTTGGGAACTGGTTCCTAGACCTGAAGGAACTAACATCATTGGGACAAAATGGATATTCAAGAACAAGTCAGATGCTGAAGGAGTTGTCACCAGAAATAAGGCAAGACTTGTTGCTCAAGGATACACCCAGGTTGAAGGGGTTGATTTTGATGAAACCTTTGCACCTGTAGCCAGGTTGGAATCAATCAGACTCTTGTTGTCAATTGCTTGTCTTCTGAAGTTCAAGTTATTTCAGATGGATGTGAAAAGTGCCTTTCTAAATGGGTACTTAAATGAGGAAGCTTATGTGGAACAACCTAAAGGTTTTGTGGATCCAACCCATCCTGATCATGTCTACAAATTGAGAAAAGCTCTATATGGGCTGAAACAAGCTCCTAGAGCATGGTATGACAGGTTAACAAAGTTTCTCTCAGACAAAGGCTACAGAAAAGGAGGCTTGGACAAAACTCTATTCGTCAAAACTGAAGAAGGGAAGTTGATGGTTGCCCAAATATATGTTGATGACATAGTGTTTGGAGGAATGTCAGAACATATGGTTAAACACTTTGCTGACCAGATGCAGGCTGAATTTGAAATGAGTCTCATGGGAGAACTAACTTATTTTCTTGGACTACAAGTCTCACAGATGGAGGACTCAATCTTCTTATCTCAAAGCAAGTATGCTAAGAATATTGTAAAGAAGTTTGGTATGGAGAATGCAAGTCACAAAAGGACTCCTGCTCCTACTCATCTAAAGCTTTCCAAAGATTCAAGTGGGGTTAAGGTGGATCAAAGTCTGTACAGAAGCATGATAGGAAGCTTGTTGTACTTAACTGCCAGCAGACCTGATATTGCCTTTGCAGTTGAAGTTTGTGCTAGATACCAAGCTGATCCCAAAGTCAGTCATATCAATCAAGTGAAGAGAATTTTGAAGTATGTAAGTGGTACTTACAACTATGGATTGTTGTATACTCATGGCTGTGAACCAGCTCTGACTGGCTACTGTGATGCTGATTGGGCTGGTAGTGCTGATGATAGAAAAAGCACCTCTGGAGGATGTTTCTTTTTGGGAAGTAATCTGGTTTCCTGGTTCAGCAAGAAACAGAATTGTGTGTCTCTTTCTACTGCTGAAGCTGAATACATTGCAGCTGGTAGTAGCTGCTCTCAAATGATATGGATGAAACAGATGCTCACTGAGTATAATGTCACACAAGATGTTATGACATTGTACTGTGACAATCTGAGTACAATCAACATATCCAAGAATCCCATTCAGCATAGCAGGACCAAACATATTGACATACGACATCACTTTATTAGAGACCTTGTAGAAGAGAAGACAATCAAATTGGAACATGTTGCCACTGAGCTACAGCTGGCTGACATTTTTACCAAGGCTTTGGATGCAAACCAATTTGAAAACTTAAGGGGTAAGCTGGGTATTTGCCAACATGAGGAATTGTAGCAATTAATTTTGCTTAAAACAAGGACCAAAGGACTTATGCCTGTTCTGATTGGTTTAAAATTGTATTTTCTCATTTCTTACAATTCTTTTAAGAAGTTGAATAGATACTCCTTTGCTTCCTTCCTCTCTCGTCTCCTCATCAAAACCCAGTCTCTCAATCAGAAATTTCTCCTCATTTGTTGTTGGTCCTTCAAAACTGACAAAATGTCTCAAACACCATCATCATCCAATACGACCATCTCAACCTCTTCCTCTGATCAAGATTCTGGGACAATCTCTTCCTGTCTGGACTCTGACGTTCTGGAGATCTCTTCTCATAGAAAAGTGGGAACTAACCCCACCAAGGCCAAAGAGTTGCGAACAAGACATGCAGGTAATCCATCTCATCCTTCCTCTTCAGTTCCCCCTGAAATTGCAAATAGGGAAGGGACAGCCTATGTTTATCAAGCAATAGCAAAAATTGTTTCAAGAATTCTGAACGAGAACCACTCAGTTCCTGGCATTTCTGTTCCTCTGAACCAAGAAAGCTCAAATGCTGAAACAAATCCAAATGTCTCTAAGAATGTTGAGACATCAAACAAAGAGAAGAATGCTGACATTGCTCACAAGAAACGAAAGAAGCCTGAATCCTCTGAGTCTGATGACAGTGCTTGAAGGTTGATTACTGTTTGGTGGTGTTGCTGGTTGGTGCTGAAGTGTATTCTGTTGTCTGCTGCTGATCTCATTATTGTGTTTTGGATAACTGTAAAAAAAATTTTGAACATGTTTTCTTTGGCCCATTTGTGGCTAAAGAGGGGGAGAATATTTTGGGTACTTACTTAATTAGTACTTGACATTCTATTTTTCTGCTGTCACTTATTTCTGCTGCTATCTATCTCTGATTGTTTAAGGTCTTTAGCCAAAAATCTGCCAAAGGGGGAGTTTGTAGGTGTTTAGGTATTGGCTTGCATTTTTGGTAAATCCCAAGTGTATGTGTGAATGTCATGACTGATGTCATAACATTCTAGTTCAGTTTGTACTGACTCATTAGGTACCTTTGCAGAAAAATATTGTAATTAAAGTACTGATGTTTATAAGTGTGTATCTGAGCATTTTGCAAAATGATCACTCTTTGCTAAATCAGTAGACAGGTTTTCTCAGATGTCATAACAGATGTTATAACATCTTGTTCTGAACTAACAGGATTGCAGGATTGGATAAGTCTGAGTTTTTTCAGGAAATAACTCAGTCCTTTCTGAACAGAATCCTGCATTTTCTGAGGGGTAACCTAGCTCAACCCTAACCTGGTTAATAAAGTCCTGTGACCTGGTCTTTAGGTCAAACGGAATTAACCCTAGGTTTTTGGAAACCCTAACTGAAGTTGCAGCTGCTATATATTCAACAGAGCTGTTGTTTTTCAAGGATCCCTGCTGATTGATTAGAAGATCAATTTGTAATCTGTATAGATTTGTGTATTGTACTCCAAGTAATTATCATTGTGATAAGTGCCTTGGAATAGGTTTCTATTTGTAAGGGTTGTGTAGCACTCAAAGCTTTGAAGCAAGAGTGTTTGAATGTTCCTTGACTAAAGCTGTGAAGCAGAGTCAAGTTAGTTGTGTACATCACTCAAAGCTGTGAAGCACGAGTGATTGTGTTGCTTGATTAAAAAGCTGTGAAGCTTAATCAAGTGTGTGTTTTTTTGAAGAGTGTCTTCATCAATTCTTAAGTCAAAATTGGTTTATGTATCACTGCTGTGATTGAGGGGGAGTGAGTAGGAACTCAGGTTTAAGTTGTACTTAGATTAGAATTGCATTGGGTAGGTCTTAAGTGAAGGAGATAAACTGGTTGGTTTATTCCTGAATTAACATCTCTTATAGTGGATTCTCTCCCTGGCTTGGTAGCCCCCAGAGTAGGTGTTGTTGCACACTGAACTGGGTAAACAATTGACTGTGTTCTTTATTGCTTTTGTATTTACTGTCATATAGTAAGTCAGATACGATGTCATAACATTGAACGTGACATTGAGTATCTGCAGCCAGAATTTCAGGAAGAAATATCAGAAAATCTTCAGGCGACTTTAATTGAACTAGAGGAAGCGTCCATCGGAAAAAAAATCAGGATAAACTGTTGAATAATTTAAGCTGAACCAGTAGAGGTCTCAAATTTTCTGGAAAACAAATTAGGATAAATCGTTTAAACTGAACCAATAGAAGTCTTGAATTATCTTTAATTGGAAACAAATCAGCAAAATCTCCGAGTCGATTTAGCTGAACCAGAGAAAGAAATCTACCAGAAAAAAAATCAGGATAAATCATTGATCGATTTAAACTGAACCATCAAATATATTTAATTATCTTTAAGTGGAAACAAATCAGCAAAATCTTTGAGTCGATTTAGCTGAACCCAAAAACGAAGTCTACCGGAAAACAAATCAGGATAAATCGTTGATCGTTTTAAATTGAACATTCAGAGGTCTGGAATTATCTTTAACTGGAAACAAATAAGAACAATCTTCCGGTCGGTTTAGCTGAACCAGAGAAAGAAGTCCACCGGAAAACAAATCAGGATAAATTGTTGATCGATTTAAACTGAACTAGCAGAGGTCTTGATTTATCTTTAAATGGAAATAAATCAACAAATCTTGGGGTCGATCTAGATGAACCAGAGAATTAAGTCTACCGGAAAAAAATTAGGATAAATTGTTGATCGGTTTAAACTGAAGCAGCAAATATATTTTGAGAATGACCTTCTAAAGAAAATGCTGAAATAGCTCTTTGTCAGATATAGTTTTTGAGAATATTGTCAGGTCGTATAGGTAGTTGATGATATTTGTTGATTGATCTTTTCATGAAAAGGTAAAGAGTTAGCTGTATGCAATATCATGGTGTATGAGATGCATTGTGTAATGATGATCTCAATATAAATGAGATTTTGCTATATGTGCTTCGTATGCATATGTTATGATATTTTGTAAATGATGTATGAATGTGCCATATTTTTGAAATTTGAGCAGCATCTTAGTCTGGGGAAAATAAATCCATGACTGTCGCTGGGGATGAAGAGTATGTGCAACTTCGATCTTCTGGGAGATTGTTTCCGCTGGGGACTCCTGCTTGCTATTTGAGGATAACTTCGTTGGGAAACATTGCTTTCTGAGGAAACTCTGCTGGAGAGTGTTAATTCCTGCTTGGGGAGGAGTTTAAAACTTTGGTCGTTCTTTGCTCTACTGGGGAGTTATAATTCTTTGTATACCCTGATCGGGGATAACATTGATGGATAACTTTCTGGCTCGTTTGAGGAGGATATAGTTTGCTGATATTTGATCCAATTTTAGATTCAGTGGAAACTCTCTGGGGATAGTGATGACTTCACTGGGGAAGAGAGTTTTTCCGGTGACTCAATGTCATCTAAGCAATAGACTCAAGCTGGGGAGGTTGGACCTCACTGGGGAGATAAATCCTGTTGGGGTATTAAACCCTGGCGATGGAGGAATATCCTACTGAGGGATGCTCTTTGTCGAGGAGAATGTGCTTTGCTGGAGAGAAGTAATTTGCATGGTCTTTTACAGTTTTGAAAACTTAGTTGGGGAGAGGAATTCCCATGGACTGTAATGTTTGTGATCCTGTATGTTGGTGACATTGTCTGGAAGAAGATCATACTCCTTTATCATCCAGAGTGATCTGCCGAAGAAATTGTGGGGAATGTATGAACTTGTGAAGATTACCTTGTGGGGATAATCTCATGGTAGTGGCTCTGTGGGGATTCGTGGAGACTTGAACATATCTCAACTTCTAAAGCCTTTGGTGAATGTTGATCAGGGTGATAAGTCTTCTACTGATAGACAAGTGACGAGATGATGGGACATAGTCGTACACTTTAATCCCTAACTTTTGCCTATACCGGCCTTTCAGATTTCCAGTCCACCGAGATACCCTTTTTTTCCCAAGCCTCTTTTTCAGGTTTCCAACTTTCTAGGTGTACAATTTTATTTATATATACCTAATTTTTGCCTGAACTTTTTTGGTTTGTCGGGATGCCCTTATTTTTGCCTAGGCCAGTCAACCTAGCGGGTCTTTTTTTTTTCATGCGTAGTATTTTCTGACTATGTCTGTGTTCACAGGGTGCAAAGAATTGTCACTGTCCATAGTAGTAAGTGTTGTAGCACTTCCAGAAAGATGTTTGCTTGATTGCACATGGCCCTTTGCTGAAACTCATGTTCAACGCCCCAAGTGATTCAGACGTAGGTCTGCCCCTGGCTATTTGGCACTTTTGAGAGATTCCTCTAATCTTGACTAGACTTCCCCCAGATCAGTTAGACACCATGTCATGCCCCTTGATTATGAAAGGCATGTTACTGGAAATTTATTTCCATCTGAGGTGATTTTGTCCATTGAGAGGAGTTCCGTTCATTGAATTTCCATCGTGCGAATTTCTCTGCTGTCGAACGGTTAGTCATATGTCAAAAATGGCATTTAAAGAATGCAAATCTTATGTTTGTCTTGAAGTTTTAAAAATTCATTTTTAGTAAACAAACATAATTTTGTAAGAATATGAATTCAACTCAAGATTTATAGTAAACCTTACAGGAGTCAGGATACCTTTTGTAACAATATGCTTTCAAACTAACCCATGCTTCAGCTAGGACTTTTAAGGGTTATAGCATGGTCTGGTTCACGGTTTAAGAAACAAAGTATAAAGGATCGAAATTTATTTGTACCCAACCCGTTCTTCGTGATGTTCTTCAGTCCTATACTTAGTTAATTGTGCGTTTAAATCCCAATTGAGTCTGGAATCTTTGCTCTGATATTCTGGTGATGGTTCGGATACTGAAAGTTTATTTGAGAAAGGCAATCATTTTTGTAAGCTTTTCTTTTTGTTGAGTATTTGTAGCGACCTCTTTTTTTTAATTTTATTATCCCTACCTTTTGCCTGAACTGTTTCTTTTGTGATTACAGTCAGCGGGATGCCCCAGTTTTTTCTTAAGTCTCCTTCATAGGTTTTGACTTAGCGGGATTTTCTTTTGAGATATGATGACTGCCTGTTTTAATAATTATGTGGAACCATCACCATATTTTCTTTTGGAAGGATGCTTCCAACACTACTCATTTTGTACGAAGGGAAAGCTTGCGATTGAATACAACATTAAATTAACTGAGAAACTACCCTGCCTCAGGTTATGATTAAAGGTTTCAATTTGTGTGAAAAAGAAAACTCCTATTTTTTAGGCTCAAAGGGGTTGACTAGGGATTATCTTCCTTATAACTCCACTGTTTAGGATTTGAAACAACTCCTGTACATCGTCATCCAGGTCTGTTCAAAAGCATACTAGAGAGATTGTGGTATCTTTTTTCGTCATCTTTCCTCTAAAGGCTTACAACTTTTAATCGAGATTCGAATATCATAAAAAGGAAGTAAAAGCATAGTTTCAGTATAGTGAAAAATAATGGATTAATTCAAGACAAACATATGCAATGCATTAATGGAATAACAAAGTTTGACATAAATAAGTGTTCGAATAATCAAAAGAAAATTACAATTTGAAAATTCTAATGAACAAAAAGCCTCTTTGTCTGAACTTGTCACTTCAAATGGTGTGCCTTTGAGGGATGGCAGAAGAATTCAGTCTGACCATCTTATGTGAACTCCAACACTCCTTCGTCGATCAAGTCTTGAATCTTATTTCTCAACGTCCAACAACTATTAGTGTCATTTCCAGGACTGTTGGAGTGGTATGCACACCTTGCATTTGGATTGTACATTGGAGATGCGGTGTTGGGATTTTGAGGTGGATCCTTCAACGTAACCAGCTTGTCCTCCAAAACGTGTTGCAATGCTTAAGCCAATGACACGTTGATTTCGATAAAGCGTCTTTTAGAAGTATTCTGCTTACGCTGATTACCCCATTTTCATTGTTGCACTGGTGCTGGATTATAGATACGTATTGCCCCCAAAAATTGGTTAAGATCGCTCTTATTATGATCCTTTTGGTCGTACACAGTATTGGACTCCTTCTTTCTATTGTATGATCTCTTATGAGTACTTGAAGATGCTGTCCCCTGAATTTAACTGCTCCTGAGTTTATTTTCAACACGTTCCCGCATGAACATGTAACCCGATTCCTTGTCTGCCAAGAGAGAGTTGATTAGGCCCCAAATTCTAGTAGTTTTCCCCAGACGGTCGTATCTGTCTTAACGAAGTTCGTTGATATGGATTCTTAACTCTTCTTGTCCCCGAGCTAAATTTTGGATAAGAGCCATCTGACTACTCATCTGGATTCTCATCCTTTCCATCTCAGCTTGTAGTTGTTCCACCATGTCATCCTGGTTATCTTCAGGATTTTATTGGATGTGTTCCCACCGAGGAGTGCTTTCAATTCTTCTTGCCCCTTGGTTAGATTCAGGACCATTTCCTTAAACTGAGCATCTTGAGTTTGGAGATCTCTATCGTTTTGTTCGAGATCCACCTTCCTTGCTGAAATAAACAGCGAGAAAATGAGAAACCTATCTTGAGAGTACATGTTATGTAATGACATGCATGCAATGTTTTGAAAGATCTCGCGGGGTAAACACAAGAAAATGTTTGAATTTTGATTGTATCTTTGACGGAAGAACTTCATATCGTTGAATGTCCTTCTATAAGAATCAAGATCACCATGTCGAGTGGGTCATAGCCTCTGAATCAAGTTATCATGCTTTGGTCTTTTGACGGCATTGTCTAGAGGAAAATGAATCCCCTTTCCCCATGCTAGACGTCTGGTTCATCATAACCTGCACCACAGGCCCTAGAGATCCTTGAAATGGTTAACAAAATGCTATGGCATGATTGCATGATGTGTATGCTATGCACCAAGCAAAAGTGTAAGATGGTGAAGACAAATGAGTCTTGCAAGAAGTCCAGGTTATTGGATAATGACTACAAACAAGTCCTTCAAGGAACTCACATCGTTAGATATATAATACAAACAAAACCCTGCAAGGAGTTCAAGTTGTTAGATAATGAAAGCAAATAAGTCACATAAGTAGCCTTAGGTTCAGGCTTGCATGGAATTTGTAGGTAAGTACTCTTTTGAAGTTTTAGTTGGCTCAACTTGTCCTAAAATAAGTAATCGGGTTCTAAAGAATCTCAATATCACCGATCTTTCTTCACCGGGCATTGTTTCAGCTTAAGCAATCTTTTCTCACGGCCGAAATATCCCGAAAGTCCGATCTCAATGAGTGTAGTATCTAGTATCAACCAATCCTCAGTTTTATACCGAAGCCGTCTAGCTCACTACTTTCTAATGGCCAAGTTTGTTCAACTAAAGGTTCTAAGGTCAGTTACTGCTTTATGACACCATACAGTGGCCCTATATTCTCCTTTATTCAACATAAAGGATACCGATACTAACAAATGTGTCACACTAACGTAGCCGTCGCTTCAACCATATCGGTATATGTCGTACAATCTCCACGATCTATTACTGCTTACCTAAAAATGCCCCAGATCTGGGTGTAGGATCCTTAACAATAACCCAAACATAAACCCGAAAGGTAAAACACACAAATTAAACAAGGAAAGCATTTTAAATATGATCTAGCTCTAAGGTGTTGCCCCTGTTCAATCTTCTTAGACCTGAGGATGCAGATTGGCTGACGTGCCTTTCGTAATCCGAGGGTAAAAGATGATTGAACACTAGAGTGCCCAAAAATTTGCGCTCACATAGTAGCAGTGTGATGATGGAATGGGCTTATAGATGCCATTTAGAGGTTGCTGGATAGGATGATGGGCTTATAGATGCCATCTGGATGTTGATCGCGTAAGAGATTCCTTAGCAAGAACCTGCATACCTGCAAAAGAAACAATGAGTACCTGACACGTTGCAGGAGCTGATTTCAGATGCTTGATATAGATATGTCCTGACTGGTTACAGGATCTGGATCTTCGAATTCTTCGGACGTGCCCTGGCGAGATACAGGAATCGAGCCTGGAATTAGAAAGGTTGGTGAATTGTCTCTACTGACAGGTTATTTCCATGGACGGGTGGTCTTTAACGACGAGTGTCTATAACAACGAGTGTCTATCACGACGAGTGTCTGTCACGACGAGTGTCTATAACGATGAGTGTCTATCACGACGAGTGTCTATCACGACGAGTGTCTATCACGACGAGTGTCTATCACGACGAGTGTCTATCACGACGAGTGTCTATCACGACGAGTGTCTATCATGACGAGTGTCTATCACGACGAGTGTCTATAACGACGAGTGTCTATAACGACGAGTGTCTATCACGACGAGTGTCTATAACGACGAGTGTCTATCACGACGAGTGTCTATCACGACGAGTGTCTATCACGACGAGTGTCTATCACGACGAGTGTCTATCACGACGAGTGTCTATAACGACGAGTGTCTATAACGACGAGTGTCTATCACGACGAGTGTCTATCACGACGAGTGTCTATCACGACGAGTGTCTATCACGACGAGTGTCTATCACGACGAGTGTCTATAACGACGAGTGTCTATAACGACGAGTGTCTATACCGACGAGTGTCTATAACGACGAGTGTCTATCACGACGAGTGTCTATCACGACGAGTGTCTATCACGACGAGTGTCTATCACGACGAGTGTCTATTACGACGAGTGTCTATCACGACGAGTGTCTATAACGACGAGTGTCTATAACGACGAGTGTCTATCACGACGAGTGTCTATCACGACGAGTGTCTATCACGACGAGTGTCTATCACGACGAGTGGAAGTAAATTTAACTGGACATGTTTTCTTTGACGAGTTGTCTTTAATGACCAGATGTCTTCAATGACGGGTGTCTATACTGACGAGATGTCTTCAATGACGGGTGTTTTCTTTGACTTTAGGAGGTAATTTAACTGGACATGTCTTCTTCGACTGGATTTGTCTTCTCTGACTGAATTTGTCTTCTCTGACTGAATTTGTCTACTTTGACTGAATTTGTCTACTTTGACTGAGCTGATCATTTAACTGTATCCTTCCTGAAAGGTAAAGGTCAATCATATGCAGTGCATGATGTGGATCATAAATGAGATTGTATGACATGACGCACATATGTATGTATCATGATATATGAAAATGTGATGTTTATGGATGTATTTTCGTCTAGGAAAGTAAATCCTTGACGGGTGCCGGGAAGTCATTCCTGGGCTGATGTTGAAGAATGGATTTTGCTTCCACTGGAGACGATAGCTGCAAGAATACCGGTAGGAGACGATGACTCCGTTGAGGAATAAGCTTGGCAAATGGAAGATTCTGCGGGGAGAAAAATACTCTAGCGACCATGCTGGGGAGTGATATTTTGTGGGGACAGAGATGCTTTTGCTGAATTGTTGAGAATGACTTGCCGAGGATATCTCTGCTGTATCGGAAGTGCTGATAGACTTCGCTGGGGATAAGAAGACTTCGTCGAGGACGCTCTTTCCGTGGCTTTTGGCTGAGGATAACCCAGTTATATCCTGGTACGGAAATAACTCTTTGAATAAAGTCGGACGACGCGTTCGCTCTTGGTCGCATTCTTCAGCTGAACTTACCTTGCCACTTCGGTGGACAGAGCAACCGGATCACCTAGACAACTCATTATTGCCCCAGTTTCTATGGGGGAGGCACATGTGGGATGCTGATAGCTGTTGATGGACCAACCTCCTTCTGGTAGGCAGGTGACAAGATGACAGGACATAGTCGTACGCTTTGATCCCTAACTTTTGCCTGGACCGCCCTTTCGGGTTTTCAGTCCACCGGGATACCCATTTTTGCCCAAGCCGCCTTTTCAGGTTTTCGACTTGCCGGGTGTACTGATTTTTTATTTCATCCCTTCATTTTGCCCGAACCCTTTTGGTTCGCCAGGAAGCCCTTATTTTTGCCTAGGTGTGTCAACCTAGCGGGTCTTTGATTATGCGTAGTATCTTTTCGACTATGTCCAGGTTCTCAGAACGTAGGGAGTTGCCCCTGTTAGAAGTGTTTTGTCATGCCGCCAGAAGGTGCTGGATTGTGCAAGATTCATTGCTGGAATGCCCCAAGTGACTCAGGCGGAAATTTGCCCCAGGCTGTTTGGCATCTTGAGAGACTCCTTGAATCTTGACTGGACTGCCCTAGATGATGGACAATAGTCACGTCTGCCCCTTGATTGGAGATACTCTTGTTCATTAGACTTTCGTCATGCGAATTTCTATGCTGTTCAAACAAAAAGTCATATGCAAACAAAGTTATGTTAAAAATGCAAAGCTTATGTCTGTCTCAAAGATTTTGAAAATGCATTCTTTTTTCATAAAACAAGTGAATGTTTGTAAAACATGATGTCAACTCCGTATTTGCCGTAGGCCTTAAGGAGTCAGGATACCTTTCGTGACAGTATGCTTTCGAGCTAACCCATGCTTCAGCTAGGACTTTTGAGGGTTATAACGTGGCCTGGTTCACGGTTTAAGAAACAAAGGATAAAGGCTCAAATTATTTGTACCCACCCGTTCTTCGTGATGTTCTCCAAACCTAAACTCAGTTGATCATACGTTAGACCTCGTTCGAGTCTTTGCTTTGATGCTCCAATGATGGTTCAGATGTTGATAACTTATTTTGAATAGGCAGTCATTCCTTTTTTGTTGAGGGTTTGTGTGACCTCTTTTTTTGTCTGATTTTTGTTATCCCTTTCTTTTTGCCTGAGCTGTTTCCTTTTTTGGAATTACAGTCAGCGGGATGCCCTAGTTTTGTAAGTCTCCTTCATGGGTTTTGACTTTTTGGGCTTTTCGTTTATGATATTTTTTTTTATAATGACTGCCTGTCCTTATGATTGTTCGGAACCATCGCTGTCTTTCTTCGTTTTGTAAAGATCTCTTCGGTGCCATTCGTCACGCACTTGGATCAACTAAGAGAACTACCCTGCCCCAGGTTATGATTAAGGGTTTTAATTTTTGAAAAGAAAAACTCCTATTTCTTTGGCTCCGAGGGGTTGACGAGGGATTATCTTCCTTATAACTCCAATGTTTAGGAATTGAAACAATGCCTGTACCTCATCAGCGGGGTCTGTTCAAAAGCATACTGTAGATTATGGTATCGTTTTCGTCATCCTCCCTCAAGGGTCTTAGAATTATTAGTCGAGAGTTGACAATCAGAAAAAATATGAAAATAATTTGCACATAGTGAATACGAAATAATTACTTCAAAACAGACATGTGTAATGCATTAATGAAATAACCAAGTTTGACATAAAATAAAATGTTTGAACAATCGAAGAAAAATACAATCTTGAACATTCAAATGGACAAAAGTTTCCAATCCTAGCCATATTTTGGCAGGGGAGCCGTGATCATATTCGGAGTTTCTGGAGAGTCGAGCTGGACTTCCTTTGCGTCAATCAGATCTTGAACCCTGTTTCTCAAAGTCCAACAGTCATCTGTAGCATGCCCCGGGCTGTCGGAATGATAGGCGCAACGAGCATTGGGATTGTACCTTGAAGGTGTCCTGTTAGGATTTTTCGGGGGATCCATGAGAGTTACCAACTTGGTTTCCAGCAGCTGTGGCAATATCTGTGACAAGGTCATGCCGAGGGGAGTAAATTGCCTCTTAGGTCTTTCTTCCCTTTGTTGACCGCGATGCTGAGGAGTACCGGCCGGCTTTGCAATAGCTACTGCGTTGACAGCACTGGATGGTTTCTTCTCAGTGTTCGAGGAGTCACCATTCTGTATTTTCCCCGACTTGATGCCAGCTTCTATTCTTTCCCCAGTCAAGATCAGATCTGTAAACCCTGCAGCAGAATTCCCAATCAGGTGGTTGAAAAATGGCCCAGATAGGGTTCCCAAGAACATGTCGACGAGCTCGCGGTCAGTCAGTGGTGGTTGTACCCTTCCAGCAAGGTCCCTCCATTTTTGAGCATATTCTTTGAAACCTTCACTTGACCCCAGCGACATACCCTGGAGTTGGGTACGTGTAGGAGCAAGGTCGGCATTGTACTGGTAATGCTTGTAGAAAGCAGTGGCTAGGTCCTCCCAGGTATGGATGTTGGCTCCATTCAATTGATAGAACCACTCGAGCTGAGTCCCTGAAATACTCTCTTGGAAGAAATGGATCCATAAGTTTTTGTCAGCTGTATAGGGCTGAATCCTCCTGGTGTATGACCTGAGATGCAGCTTTGGACAGGATGCCCCATCATACTTTGCAAAGGCAGGTGCCTTGAATTTATGCGGGATCACTACCCCAGAAGACAGACCTAAATCCTCGAAGTCCAGGCCAGGCACCTTTTGTATCTCCATAGCACTTAGCCGGTCTTCCAACTGTTTGTACCTATCCTCAGACGGAGGGTACTGTTCGTCGTTGAACTCTGTCTCATTGTCGGAGACCACTGGACTGGGAACCCTTTCCTCTTGATGACTGCCTTTCCCCACAGATGGAGTTGTCCTCTCAGCTTGATCCTGCAGGGTATTCCCAGCTCTGCGTCTAGGGCTGAACAAAACAGTCCTCTTCTTCTTCTTTTCCTTCTTCAGGAGCAGAGCTTTCAGATCTTGTTACCCTTGGGTCAAATTCATGATCAGCCCTTGGAACTGGGCGTTCTGAGCCTGGAGGGCCTTGATAGTGTGCTCGGTTGAGGATTCAGGATTCATGACGAGACTGCTGAAATAAACAGCGAAGAAGGTAAGTAACCTGCAGAGAAAGGGTACCTGTTATGCAATGAGATGTATGATATGCATGCAATGATTTCAAGGATCTCGCGGGGTAAACAGAGAAACTTGTTAGAGTTGAAAACCGGTAACTTGGCTGAAGGTACTTCATGTTGTTGAGAGTCCTTCTTCAAGGGTCAAAGGCTCACCATATCCAGTGGGTCATAGCCCCTGACAACCTTGTCTAGAGGAAAATAAATCCCCTTTGCCCCTTGCTGGACAGTTGGTTCATCATGACATGCATCACAAGCCCTTGAGATCCTTGGAATGGGTCAGTCTTTATGCAGGATGCATGCAATGGTATGATGTTATGCTATGCATGGGGTAATGCGGGTAACCCTGTTATAAGTCCCTATTAAAGACTATAAACAAAACCTGCAAGCAAAGTCAGTAAACCCTATTATGAGTCCTAATTAAGGACTACAAACAAAACCTGCGAGAAAACCTGTTAAACCTTGTTATGAGTCCTAATTAAGGACTACAAACAAAACCTGCGAGAAAACCTGGTAAACCTTGTTATGAGTCCTAATTAAGGACTACAAACAAAACCTGCGAGAAACTCAAGCGTCAGATAACAAGCATGCAAATAGGCAAGTACAAAGGCACACAAGTCACACAAAAGTGCCCTTAGAGTTTAGGCCAGCATGAGGTCTAGGTATTACCCTCTTTCAGTTTGTTGGTTCATACCTGTCCTATCAAAGTAACCGGGTTCTTAGAGGATCCCAATATCATTGACTAACCTCAATCGGTCATAACTCCAGCATCGCAATCTTTTCTTGCGGCCAGAACCATCACGAGAGTTTAGCCTCAATGGGCGTAGCATACTGCTACTGTTCTAATGGCCAAGTTGTGTCATTTAAGGTTCTAAGGTCTGTTGGTGCTTAATGACTCCTTGGAAGACCCATATTCTCCCCGTTTCAACACGAGGGATATCGGTACAGACCAAGGCGCCACACCAACGTAGCCACTGCTTCACCCATGTCGGTATACGCCGGACAGGTCCCTCACAGCTTATGCTACCTAAACAGGGTATCCCTAGATCCGGGTTAGGATCTATGTAACTCCCATGCAACCCACAAATTTAAAGCAAGCAAAGAAAACAATTGAAAACACAGTTATGAACTAACCCTAAGGTACACCTCACTTTAAGTCAATTCCCCAGCAGAGTCGCCAGTTCTGTGAGCGGTGGATCTGGAACTGACTGTTTTAAAGCTGGTTCGCGAAATGTCGCGGTAAGCAAGAGTCGCCACCGTCTTTTATTTTCTCCAAATGGAAAGGACAAAAGCACAGAAAAATTCCTTAAAGAGATTGCTCTCGGTTCGGGAGGTAGATTATAGAAAGGGAAGGTGTTAGCACCCTTTCTATCCATGGTTATCCATGGGCTCTTAGATACTTGCTCACTTGTGTTTTCAAAAATGGTTTGTTTGCTTTTCAACTGTGGGTTTTAAAAAGTTTCCTTGAAAATTCCAGTTCGACTCTTGTATCGGTCCTCAAGAGTGTTTGAAAAATTGCTTTCGAAAGCTTTTGAAAAGGTGTCGGCGTGAAAAGTATTTTTGATTTGTTTTGAAATTTAGAGCAAGTATCTCGAGAACCTACCTACCCTAAGGAATTAGTCTGTGTAAATGTCCTTTAAAGTAGTGCCATCCCACCATTGAGAGGTAGGTAGCACCACCGTTGGAGGTGTTCGGGTCAATTCGAGGTTCGGGACATGGTGATCACCAGAGCAATGGGAAGACACCTTAGAAGCTACCCTCATGCCAGGTTCCCGGATCATGAGGACTTACTAAGACATCCTCTACTCGACGATCACCTTTCGAGGCAAGGCAACAGTGAGGCGTACCCTAGGGGTGGTGTGTGATTTGTGTGTCATTTTCAGATATTTTGTCTTGTTCATGTTATTGGTGATCTAAGCATTTGTTTTTATTTTTGTCATTCATTCTTGCATGCTTTGTTTAACAGTTAAAAGTTGCGAGGAAAATAAATCTAAAGCTATTACAAATGGCGCGGGTCCACATCGCCAAAATTAACCAGGACCCGATTTGACGGAAAAATAAATAAAACAAAAGAGTTAAAAGTGCGAGAAGTAATTACAAGGCTTCGGGAGAGGTACATAATTATTTAAGCGAAATAAAATAAATATGCGAACGAATAAGAAATTAAACGAGTCGAGGGCGTTGGACCCTTTTGCAAAATATTAAAATTACATTAATTAAGAAAAGAAATTGTTTTTGTTTTTTGGTATTTTTATGTATTTTAGGGTTTAATGAAAAAAGAAAGAATTAATCAAAATTAACTACTAACCCTAATTCTACTTTATTTTAATTTAAGAAAACATTAAAATTTAACCTAAATAAAAACCTAAATTTTTTATGTACAATTTTAATTATGAAAATAAATAAAATAAATAATATTATTGTGACAAAAGAAAAATTAAAAAGGAATAAAAATTAATTAAACCTAATTCTATATTTTTTAGATTTTTTATGAAAAGAATTAATATTGCAAACCCTAATTTAAACTAAATTTATTTACATGCATTTATTTATAAAAAAATATTAAAATAAAATATTTATTATGTTTTTTGTCTTTTTCTGATTTTTTAGGCATTTTTATATTTTGTAGAAATAATTAATTAAAGCAAAACAATAAAGGAAATAAAATAATAATTGAAAATAAAATATAAGGAAAATTGAGAAAATTGCAAACCAGGGGGGGTGGAAGTCCCCAAAGTGGAGGTCTTGGCCTTAGTAATCTGGCCCATTTGACTATGGCTTTATTGACTTTTTTATTCACATGCTAGCATGTTGACTCAAGCCTATAGCGTTCATCCATTTCCAGCCTTTAATCTGATTTCCAGGGACACGTGGATAGCTGGATCTTGAGGTGTATGGTGCGTCTGCAGTCTGGAAGCGCATAGGAGTTGCTAATGAAAAATAATATTGAAACATGTAAGACCTGGGGCTCGAACCCAGGTCATGGATATTGCCAATGCTTTCTCCAACCAACTGTGCCAACTAACGCATTTGATATATAAATAAACAACAATTAATAAAAAGGAAAACGTGGGTTAGTGCTTGGAAACGCGCGTGAATTTCAAACCAGCGTATCACTTGTTGCCACGACTCCATCTTCTTCATGTTCCTGAAAACAAAAACATGAGGCAACGGTTTTTTATGCGTTGTTTTAGGCATGCTATTAGAAAATAGCGATTAGGTCTCAAGCATTCATAAATTGGGCGCGATAGTTGCGTCTTCTTCGTCCAGATGCGATGAGTTGGATGGTGGTGGTTTGGAGTCTCAATTTTTCCTAGCTTCAAAAGCCCTAATCTGAAGCTTGCCAAAACCCTAAAATTCAAACATGGTGGAATCGTATTCACAGCATAAAAACGCAATTAAGTGCATTGGTTAGCTTCAAAACATCATAATGAGCATGAATCAATGAATAAATTTCACAAATAATGCATGGAATGGGATATACGATTATGAAATTTATTTGATACAGTCTGCACTCATGTTACCAATCCTTGAGGTTCTGATGAGTCTTCTTGATTGGGAATCGTTCAGGGGACCTTGAGGAAGCTATTGAAACAAGTTTCGTGCCTTGAATCCACCTGAAAAGTGTTTTTCAGTTTTGAGTTCTTTAGAGAAAAATTCAAGTTTGCAATGGTGTATTCTGAGCAGCTGCGCCTCTAGCATGATTAGGGTTGTGTTCTAGCATTTGTACTGAGTCCATTAGGTTAACAAAAAATAATCAAATCCATGGCATTCATTGTTTTTGAAAATTTGATTTCTTAAGATCTTTTTCATATCTTTTCCATGTGCTTTTGGTTCAAAATCATGCTAATTGCTCCAAATCTTTCCTTATTGACTTAGGCACGAAATCTTGAGGCTAAAATGTGTACAAAAAGATTGGTTAGGGTGAATTAAATATTTTCCATATATTTAAATGATTTAAATGAATTAATATAAATAATAATTCAAATAAATAAATAAAAAATGAGAAAATACTTCCCTTTGGGCCAAGTGGTCGTGCACATGTCATGGATGATGAATCATGGAATAAAAATGGGCCCATTAGCAATTTTAGGTTATTTGGATCAATGTTGACTTTTCAAAATACCCAAAAATTTCCCAACTTCTACAAGACATAACTTGCTCAATTTTTAAGCTTTTCTCATGTTCGTGGACATTTTGGAAAGGTCTTTGAGTCCTCTAACCAATGCCTATTGTCCCATGTCATTTTGATATACCAATCTCAAGTTATGGCCTTTGACTTAAAGTCCCTTTTTGTTGACTTTTGAAAATAACCTATAATGTTGAAATTGATAACTTTTTGTGAGAGCATTTCTTGGACTTGAAGTATGAATATGAGTTGTAGGAAATGTCTTTCTCTTCAAAATGAGCTTTGGATGGAATTTTTCTGATAATCCATGTGAAAGTTATGCCCTGGTCAATTTCAGTTGACTTTTTCAGCTGTCCAAATAAGGAAACTTTTGCAATTTGATGATTTCTGAGCCAAATTTTGAGAATCATGATCAAGCATTGATCAAATGATGTTTGTGGCTTCAAAATTATATGTTGACCAAAAATTTGAACTTTTGACTGTCAAATGACCATTTTGCCCTTACAGTTGACTGTAGTCTAATTTAGGGTTTTGACTGTGCAATTTTGTGCTGAATGCCTTGAAACTTGATATGAGGATGCTTGACCATATTTGTAGGCATCTAGGACTTGATTGGCCCTTTGAAAACTTCATTTTCTTGGTCAGGACACAAACCCTAGTTTTGACTGTATAGGAGATCTTTGACTGTACAATCCTTGGGGAATTTTGCAGCATGACTTGGCAATTTCCTGAAGAATATGGGAGGGCAAATTTTGGGGTACAACAATCTAGCTCTAAGGTAACCCCGCTTTTAAGCAATCTCCCCAGCAGAGTCACCAGTTCTATAATATGGTGGGAGAACCGACTTTACTAGTTTTGCGTCTTATCGCAAATGTTGCGGTTAGCAAGAGTCGTCACTGACTTTTCTTTTATCCAATAAAGGAAAGGGTGAAAAGAACAGGAAATACCTTTCGAGATTATTTTCTGAGTAAGGGGGTAGGTTATGGAAAGGGAAGGTGTTAGCACCCTTTCCATCCGTAGTTATCTACGGGCTCTTAGTTGCTAGCTCACTTTTGAAAATGATTTTTTGGTGTAAGTGTATTTAAAAATATTTTTGAAAAGACGCCTTAGTGCAGCGAACTTTGTAATGATTCTCGTACCATTGAGAACGCATACAAAGTGTTTTGTCTTTAAAATATTTGGAAAAGAGTTTGTGTATGTGTGAAAAATTGTTTTGTTTGTTTTTGTGAACAAGCAACTATGACTGGTCTACCTACTCGAATGGTCTTTGTTCTTTTCCTCTTTTTCTTTAGAGAGTGTTATCCTACTATTAGTCAGTAGGTAGCTCTGTCGTTGGATGTTTTGAGGGAAAAGTGCAGGTCATCGTACAATCATAAAGGTAACTCATATGGCACTTTAGCAATTTTATCGTAACAGACTAGATCGTATACCGAAGGTAACATCGGAGGGTCATCGAGGGACTATGATCTTTTTAACCGAGGTTCTTTGCTAAAGTGTCCCGCGTTCGAGGGACATGACTGTTTTTCTGAAGGCAACAAAGTGGAGGTGCCTTAGAGGTGTGTGTGTGTGTGTGTGTGTGTGTTGTGTTTGAGTTATTTGTCTTGATTGTTAGGATTTCTAGCGTTTTTTTTAATTCTTTCCATGCAAGCCTATTAGCATACATCTAACAGTTAATATAGGTACGGAAAATAAAAATTCAGAAATTTGAATCTACGCTATTACAATGCTTTGCGATGGGGGGAATTACAAACCAAAAAATGGGGGAAAGACAAAGTAATAAGGTCCTAGTTAAACTATTACATCCTTTATACAATTATATAATTATGAAAAATAATGCAAATAAATAAATAGACGCGTGGGGGAAGAAAGAAAGAAAAATGAAAGGATGGAGAAAAAACCTAAGAAATTTTTTTTAGTGATAAAAGAAATGTTTTTGTTGTTTTTATTTGTTTTAGGAAAATATTTAAATTAAATTAAGAAAAAGAAAACCTAATTCTAATTGATTAATAAATTTTAAAAAAAGTGATTATTAATAACTAATTAAAAATTAATTCTAATTAATAAAAAAAAACTAATTCTAATATTTTGTATTTTTGATTTTATGAGGTGTTTATGATTTTTTATGAAATTAAAAAAAGAAGAATTAAATTAAAGAAACAAAATAAAAAAAGGAAAAGAGCCTTGCTGTAAAGAAAACTGATGGGTGAGAATCAGTAAAGTTTAGGCCCAAACGTCCCGGGCCCAGGCACTGCAACAAAAGCAATTGGTAGGTGCAAGAAGACAAACGGTCCAGTGCAACTCAACAAGCCCGGATCTGCAAAAAAAAAGAAATGTTGACACAAAATGGAAAAACATGGGATTCGAACCTAAGCTCTAGGAGAGGAAGGCCTTAAACGCGCGCTTGCTACCATTGGATCACTTTTATTAATTCGTTAATACAATGACATAATAATATTATATGGTAAAAACGAATTAAAAATATTTAAATCAAAATGCAAGTCCAGTGGTATTTAAATGGGCCAATCAGCATATGGTTTTTTGCCACGCAGGCACTGATTGGAGTCAAAGGGTTCCAGAGGTGCCCGAGCAAACTCCAGTCACATTCTCCGGTTTCACGAAATCCCGAACCTGCAAAAAAGACAAATATGAGGCCCAAGATTTAGGCTACCCCCCCTAAATCGGGGTATGTCGATCCAACCATGGTATTAGTTTAGTCTGAAAACCATTACATCATGAGGTACGAACCAAACTGAGTTTTATGCTCTAATCATGGCGTTTTGCTATCCCTGCGTCAAACCTCAAAAATGATGCGTCAAATATGTTCTAAACATCATTATGAATATGTATGAATGCATCACATTGATTTATATTGCATGAATTGAAAGTTTAATATCACGAAAGCTTACCAAATTAGAGTAATTTGGCTAGCGCGTTATGGGATGTTTCATGTGTGGAAGAATGACTAGGATAATCCTCGGAGTCTCAGGAGTGTGAATATGTGACTGGTTTTGATGGAGGAAGGCTGGAAGTGGATTTTTGAGTTTTGACAACATTGGTATTTTTTTGAAATTTTGTAGAGTTTCTCTAGAAATTTTTTGTGTGTTCTTGGCTTGCCATCTTGTCTTGTATTTATAGAGAAATGTAGAGGTACACAAACATGGCAAGAATCAAAGCATTAAGGTCCCTTTTCAAAGAAATATTAAACATATTAAAATGTTTCCAAACTTGTGAAATCCTTTCCATTCTTGACATTTAATTAACCTGCTCCTCTTCTATGTATTTTGCACGAAAATATGGGCTTCTCAATAGATCAAACCAAGCCCAAATGCCATGGACCACTATTTCTTGCATTTTTATCTTAATTTATGTAATTTTAAATTAAACAAAATCAAAATAAATACAAATAAAATCAAGGCCATGCAAAAATAGACTTATAGGTTCTCTAAGACATTATGGACATGTTTGAAGTCCAAAAAGTAGGCTCATTGGGCTAAAAATGCAATTTTGCTCAATTTGTACTTCTTGAATTTCTTCAAAATTCCCCAACTTGTGAAAATCATAACTTGCTCAATTTTTAATCTTTTGAAGATGATCTTAGACTTTTTGGAAAGCCCAAGATGTCCTCTACAATCTCTATGTTGACAATTTACCCTTTTGAAGATATTATCTTGATGTAAGTTGTCTTGACAAAAAGTTCCTTTTGTTGGCTTTTGAAAATGACCTATAATCTATGAGCTCATATCTTCCAAATGAAGCATTTTTTGGACTTGAGGATAAAAACAAAGTTGTAGAGAATTGAATTTTATTCAAAATGGTCTTTGGTTGGGGAAAAGTTGATGAAGCATGTGAAAGCTATGCCTGGTCAAAGTTCAATTGACTTCTTCTAAGGAAACCCTAATTTACAATTCTTGATTTTTGATGATCTGAGAACTTTCATTGAGGAATCATGATCAAACTTTGATCAAATGATGAATATCACTTCTAAATGTTGATGTTGACCAAAAATCTTGAAGTTTGACTGTATAATGACCACAGTTGACTTTTTGACCAATATAGTTAATTTTCAAGCATTTGAACCATTGACTGAGAAAACTTATGATGTAGGGCTTGAAACTTTACATGAACCTTGTTGAGGACATATGAAGAACCATGTAAGCCACTTGTAACCTTTTAAAATAAAATTTCCTTGAGAAACTCAAAACCCTAGCTGTGGGCCTTTGGTCTAGGAGGTGCATCTTGACTAGTCAACCCTTGAGTGTCTTGATCATTTGAAGAGCCTTGAAAGACTTCTTTGAGAAAAGTGAGAGGGAAAATTTTGGGGTACAACAGCTGCCCCTGTTCAATCTTCTTAAACCTGGAAATTTTGATTGGCATGTCTTCCATTCATGACTCGAAGGTAGGAGATGATTGAACACTTAAGTGCCCAGAAATTTGCACTCGCCGGTGCAAGAGGTAACGCTATTGGTAACGGGAATGGGCTTAGAGATTCCATTTGGAGGGGTGATGGAGAATCATTGGAGATGGACTTATAGATCACATCCTAAATAAATGCTGACTTCAACTGGAAGAAATATTAGAGAAATCTTCGGGCAACTTTAATTGAACCAGAGAAAGCGTCCACCGAAAAACAAATCAGGATAAATCGTTGATTGATTTAAGCTATACAAGCAGAGGTCTCGAATTTACCAGAAAACAAATTAGGATAAATTGTTTAAACTGAACCAACAGAGGTCTTAAATTATCTTTAACTAGAAACAAATCAGCAAATTCTTCGAGTCGATTTAGCTGATCCAGAGAAAGAAATCTACCAGAAAACAAATTAGGATAAATCATTGATCAATTTAAACTGAACCAACAGATATATTTAATTATCTTTAACTGGAAAGAAATTAGAAAAATCATTGAGTCAATTTAGCTGAATCAGAGAAATAAGTCTATTGGAAAACAAATCAGGATAAATCATTGATCGATTTAAACTGAACCAACAAAGGTCTTGAATTATCTTAAACTGGAAACAAATAAGTAAAATCTTCGGGTCGATTTAGCTAAACTAGAGAAAGAAGTCCACTGGAAAATAAATCAGGATAAATCATTGATCGATTTAAACTGAACCAGCAGAGGTCTTGAATTATCTTTAACTGGAAATGAATCAACAAAATCTTAGGGTCGATCTAGCTGAACCAGAGAAAGAAGTCTACAGGAAAACAAATTAGGATAAACCATTGATCAATTTAAACTGAACCAGCAGATATATTTTGAGAATGACCAATACAGTTGATTTTCAGTCATCTGAGCAATTGACTGAGCAAATTTGTGATGTAAGGCTTGAAACTTGGTATGATAGTAATCTTGAAGACCTATAATGAACTATGAAATTCATTTGAGGCATCAAAAGTCCAATTGTCCTTGAGAAAATCAAAACCCTAATTTGGAGGCTCAATGCTTAGGAGGTGAGCTTATCTGATCAAACCCTTTGAACCTATGAGCATTTGAGATCTTTGGTGAAAAATGTCTTGAGAAAGAGAGGCCGAATTTTGGGGTACAACACCTATCTATTGGATGTGAAGGGACAGGCGAAGAGTCATCGTTCGGTCATCGAAGGCAACTTGTAAGGATTCTTTAGCAGTTTCGCAAGGGACTGTCATCATATTATTCGTAGGCAACTCGAGGGACTAGATAATTTTTCCATAGGAAACACTGAAGGGTCATCGAGGGACTATGATCTTTTGTATGATGATGATTTGATCGAGGGTCTTTACTAAAGCATCCCTACTTTCGAGGGACATGACCGTTTGTTCCGAAGGCAATGAAGAAAGGTTACCCTTGAGGTGTAAGTGTGAAAGTGTATTGTTTTTTAGTTATTTATCTTTGGAAATTAGGTTTTCTAGCGTTTGGTTTTATCTTGCCATACAAACCCTAATTACTCAGTAATAGTAAATATAGTAGCAGAAGATAAAGGCGGAAAGGTAAACCTAGGCTATTACAAAGCTTTGGGGCAGTTACATAACAGAGGTGCGGTAAAGAAATCCTAAGCTATTGCATCCCGTAAGCAATTACATAATAAAAAGTGCGAAAAACATTAACTACGCTATTACAGTTCGCGGAGACATCCTATATAATTTATCTAGGAATAAGAGAAAAGGAAAATAAAAATAGAAAAAGAATGTAGAAAAGAAAAATAGTTTTGATGATGGCTAATTAAATAAAACCTAAAAAATCTAATTAATTTAAAAATTATGTAAAAAACGTTAGTTTATTAGTTGATAAAAAGGGTTAATTAAACCTAAACCTAATTAAACCCACGCCCTCCTATACCAATGCCTTATCATGCGCGCGCTTTCCATTGGGGTGGCTGTTTCATCCAGTCATTCTGTGGAACCAATTAAATATATAATAAACATTACAGGTCATTTCAAAAGTCATCTTAAAGGAAATTCATCTTTGGGGCTTGCCCTGTTCAGATCCCTGTAGTATACACACATATGCACTTTGCCATCTTTATTAGATTCTGGAACCACATTTTCAACCCACTGAGGATAGGATGTAACAACTAAGAAACTTGCATTGAACTGCTTCATAACCTCAGCCTTGATCTTTTCAGACAATTCGGGATGCATACGACGAACCTTCTGTTTTATTGGATAACAACCTTCTTCCATTGGTAGACAGTGAACCACAATATCAGTATCAAGCCCTGGAATATCTTCGTACGACCAAGCAAAGATCTCAACATAGTCCCGCAACATCTGGATTAATCTCTTTTTTACACTATTTTCTAGGTTGACACATATCTTGACTTCTTTCTTATCCTCTTCAGTACCCAAGTTCACAACCTCGACTAGCTCTTCATGCGGTTGTATGGATCTTTCTTCCTGCATTAACAACCTAGAAAGCTCTCCAGGTACTTTACAATCTTCCTCATCTTCATCTTCGACTTGGTAGACCGTATTTTCGAAGTCATAATTGGCAATAACATAATTCTTATCAATGGGATCCAGGGTGGATATGAATCTGCAATTTGTTGTATGGATGTGTGTAAGAACACATAGCTATTTTGAAAGCAATAAAGTAAAATAAAGACAAAGTGCAAAATTTGAATGCAAACATCCAATGATTTATTGAATGAAAATATGTGAATGAAATGACAACCCTAACAAATAGGCCGTTGTGCTCCGGGTGCATGGGCTTCAGAGCACAACAACATGGATAACATGGATATCTTGGAGGGAGTCTTCCCCAACTGTTCAACCATCTTGTAGTCACTTTTTCGGATGATTTTTAGTACTTCCTCCTCTCTTGTTGGGAGGTATCTTCAGCGGTAACTTCTTTAGGTGCCCCAGTCTGGGCAGACTCAGTCGTCTGTTCTTTGCCCCGAGTCTCAGTAGGTAACTCAATAGTAGTAATGCGAATTGGTGTAGTAATAGTCTTCAGAGAGATCTCTGGAGAGAAAACCCTTCCGTTCTGGTAACTTTACTAGTCCCAGCAATATTCTCAATGTTGGAATCAATAACTTCTATACCTTCACTTTCAATAGTCAATGGTTCTTGCTTGACGCCATGGTAGTAAACATTGACCCCATAATTCCATGGGATATCCTTGTCAGAGGAATATGGGATTGGTCTGAGTGCGGTGATTATCAAAGTAGCAACTCTAGGTTCAGCCATAATCTTCACATGGCCTTTAGCAGTGATCCTTATAAGAGCACCGGAAATTACAAATACCTCTTCAAGCTCCAAGTCTTGAAACAAATTCTCAATAGAAGGAGTCTTCTCAATTAAAATTATATGGTTATCCATCAGACATTGAATACCTTGTTTCAGTAGTTTGCAGCCATTGGGTTGGGCTGCACAGCAGTAGCACCTTTCAATGCAACCCGGAAATAAACCGGCTTGCAACAGATTCTTCTTAATAATCAGGAGGGGAGTAGTCAAATCACTGACAGTAGAAAAACACAAAACATCATCAACATCATTAATGCCTTTGTCGTGCTTAGGAATAGGAGAGGTAATCACATTGGGGGTCTCGGGAGGATCAAATTCAATCTCTTTGGAGTCAGTCATATCTTGAATTTTATTCTTCAAAGCCGAGCAACTATTAGTGTCATGTTCGGACCATTGGAGTGATATGCACACCTTGCATTGGGATTATAACTAGAAGAAGAAGTATTGGGATTCTGAGGAGGATCCTTCAATGTAATCAGCTCTACCTTCAACATATGTTACAATGCTTGAGACAACGACATGTTGATTTTTGTGAACTGTCTCCTGGGTGCGACCCGCCTATGCTGATTACTCTGTTGTTATTGTTGTTGTTATTGTTGTGGTGGTGGTACTGGCGCGGGATTAGAGATCAGAACTGCCCCCACAAATTAGTTGCAGTTATTGTTGCTACGACTCTTTTGGCCGTACACAACATTGGATTATTTCTTACCATTATAAGACTTCTTCGCAGTATTTGAAGATGTAGCCACCTGAATTTTGCCGTTTCTGATTCCATTCTCAACATGTTCTCCTGTTAATACCAGTTCAGTGAAACTGTTTGAAGAACTTCCAAGTAGGTGATTATAGAAAGGACTTGTTAGCATGCTCATGAATATGTCAACGAAATCCTTATTAGCCAAAGGAGGTTGAACTCTTCCTGTAAGATCTCTCCATTTCTATGCGTACTCTTTAAAGCCTTCATCAGAACCCATGGGGATACTCTATAGTTGCATGCGGGTTGGTGCCAAATAAGAATTGTATTGATACTGTTTATAGAAAGCTGCAACCAAATCTTCCCAGGTATAGATATTGGTACCTTCAAGTTGATAATACCATTCTAGTTGTGTTCCAGACATACTCTCTTGAAAGAAATGCAACCATAATTTGTTGTCAATAGTGTATGGTTGAATTTTCCGAACATATGATCTCAAATGCAGCTTCGAGAAAGAAACATCGTTATACTTGGCAAAAGCGAAGACCTTGAGTTTGTGAGGAATAATAACTCCCGAGACTAAACCCCAGATCTTAAAAATCCAACCCAGGCACTCTCTGAATCTCCATAGCATTTAGACGATCGTCGAGCTATTTGTACTTTTCATTGGCAGAAGGATATTGTTCATCTGAATAGTCTTCTTCTTCAACAGGAATCTCATCAGAACCCAGGTTGCTTCCTCTCTCAGCTTTGACACTTTTTCCATCTTCCTCTTGATTGTCGTCTTCATCTGATGGGATGTCAAAAGTTGAACCTGCTTGGTCGGACCCGCTAAATATTCTTCCCATGTTAAAGATGTCGACTGGTTTCTTGGCAATGAGCGCCATCAGTTCTTCCTGCCCCTTGGCTAAGTTTACGAGTGTCTCTTGGAATTGATCATTTTGAGCTTGAAGATCTTTCACTATTTGTTCGAGAGCCATCTTTTTTTGAAATAAGCAGTAATAAGATGAGAAAAACGGTCTTGGGAAATACCTGTTATGTAATGATATGCATGGTATGTGGATGTATATGTAATGTTTTCAAGGATCTCGCAGGATAAACAAAATGAAATGTCAGAAATTGAGTTTGGCTGCAGCTTTGTCTGAAGAGCTTTATGTCTTCATATTTGAATGTCCTTCTAGAAGAATTAAGCTCACCATGTCAAGTGGGTCCTAGCCTTTGACTCAAGGGAATGTATTCGGTCTTTGATGGCATCTGGTTAGAGGAAAATGAATCCTCTTACCCGTTGCTAGAAGTCTGGTTCCTGATAAACCTGCACCAAAGTTCCCTAAGATCCTTGAAATGGTTAGTGATAATGCCAAGTCATGATGATATGATGTCGTGATGTTATGTTTAAACAAATAGAAAACACAAACAAATCACACAATAGCCTTAGGTTTAATTGCTTGTATGAGGTCCATAGGTAAGTACCCTTTTTTATTGAAGTTAAGTTGGCTCATCCTGTCCTAAAAATAGTAATCGGGTTCTAGGAGTCTCATATCACCGATGTTTCTCGCACGTTTTATTTTAGCACGACAACTGATTTTACACAAAAAAATCCCGAAAGTCAAATCTCATTGAGAGTAGCGTCGAGTATCAACTAAATTTGGATTGCACCAAAGCCGGCTATCTCACTACCTTCTAATGGCCAAGATGGGTCAATTAAGGTTCCAAAAGTAAGTTAGTGCTTATGACACCACGCGACATCCCAATGTTATCCTCAACTGAATCAAGGAACATCGGTATAAACTAATGTGTCACACTAACGTAGCCATCACTTTAACCATATCGGTCTACACCGTACAATTTCCATGATCTATTGCTACATACCTAAGGCATCCCTAGATCTGGGTGTAGGATATTTGCAAGAATTTAAACCCAAGCAACCCTTAAAAATAAAGCAAACAATGCAGGAAAATAAAAAAAGTGATCTAAGACTCTAAGGTAACCCCTGTTTTTTAAGCAGTCCCCAATAGAGTCACCAGTTTTGTAATACTGTGGGAGAACTGACTTGCTTTACATTTTATCGTGAATGTGCATATAGTTAGAGTCGCCACCGACTTTTCTTTTATCCAATAAGGAAAGGGTTAAAAGAACATGAAATACCTTGATAAATTTTGAGTTCAGGGGGTAGATTATGAAAAGGGAAGGTGTTAGCACCCTTTTCATCCGTAGTTATCTACGGGCTCTTAATCGCTTAGCTCACTTTGAAATTTTTCTATTTGTGTGTGTTTTGAAAATAATTTTAAATTTTCCAATGTAAGATGAACTTTGTAATGATTCTTGTATCAGTCCTCAAGAATGTATACAAAGTGTTTGTTTTAAAATATTCGTTTGGAAAGTGTTTGTGTGAAATGTTTGTTTTGCGAAAAAATTTGAGCAAGCGATTAAAAGTATCCTACCCACTCAAGGTTGTTCTTGTACTTTTCCTTCTCCTTTAGAGATGATATTATCCATACCATTAGGTGATAGGTAGCCATATCTATTGGATGTGAAAGCACATGCGAAGGGTCATCATTCAGTCATCGAAGGAAATTTTTAAGGTTGCTTTAGCAATTTCGTAAGGGACTGTCATCATATTATTCGTTGGCAACTCGAGGGACTAGATCATTTTTCCGTAGGCAACATCGGAGGGTCATCGAGGGACTATGATATTTTGTATGATGGTGACTTGATCGAGGGTCTTTACTAAAGCATCCCTACTTTCTAGGGCATGACCATTTATTCCGAAGGCAATGAAGAGGGTTACCCTAGAGGTGTAAGTTTGAAAGTGTATTATTTCTCAGTTATTTATCTTTGGAAATTAGGTTTTCTAGCGTTTGTTTTATCTTTCCATAAAAACCCTAATTACTAACAATAATAGTAAATGTAGTAGCAGAAGATAAAGGCAGAAAGGTAAAGCTAGGCTATTACAAAGCTTTGGGGTAGTTATATAATAGAGGTGCAGAAAAGAAATCCTAAGCTATTACATCCTAGATGCAATTACATAATAAAAAAGTGTGAAAAACATAAAGCTACGCTATTTTAATTCGCGGAGACATCCTATACAATTTATCTAGGAATTAGAGAAAAGGAAAATAAAAATAGAAAAAGAATGTAAAAATAAAAATAGTTTTGATAATGGCTAATTAAATAAAACCTAAAAAAATATAATTAATTTTAAAATTAATTAAAAAAAGTTAATTAATTAGTTGATAAAAAAGGATTAATTAAACCTAAACCTAATTAAATTAGGGTTTTAAAAAAGGGTTTATTTTTAGGTTTAATGGTTTAGTGAAAAAATTAGGTTAAAAAAAGGTTAGGGTTAACCAAAAATAACAGGGTTAGGGAAAAATGACAAACAAGGTTAGAAAATAGAGAAAATATGAAAAATTCTAGGGGTGGGTGTTGAAACCACGCCCTTTTCCCTTTCAACAACATGGCTTGCCACGCGCCATCCGCGTGCTGGTGTTAGGAGGATGGAATCAACGCAACATGTAGTAAACCTGCAAGGATTGAGAAAATATAAAAAGAAATGTCAAAAGGCAAGGATCAAACCCACACCCTCCTATACCAATGCCTTATCATGCGTGCGCTTGCCATTGGGGTGGCTGTTTCATCTGGTCATTCAGTGGAACCAAAATAAATATATAATAAACATTATTTCCTGGACCAGAGAGGTGTCAGAGCCCTAGCTCCGGTCGTCTTCTCCGGTGACTCCTTTTCTTGTACCTACAAAACAAAGAGTATTGATTCAAAGGTGCCCTACCCCGTAATTTAGGCCTTGTGAATTTAATAGTGGCCTTTGTTTTGGCTAATTCACACTGTATGATGAGATACAAATCAAACAAGGTCGATCGGTTCAAACATGGCAAAGCATGATTTAGTCGTTATGAGACTCATGTGATGGGTCTATCCTGTATAGTTATACCTCAGAAGAATGTTAGTACTGTTAGTATGCATCAAAACATAATAAAAACAAGGATATGAATTTCATGCAATAACAAAAATCGGTTAGGCATGTATGTGAGTTTTAGGCCTCTTGGATCATCACAATCGATCCATTATTACCCTATAATGCTTCTGGAACTGATTAGAACTGGTATTTGGCCTTGAGGGAGGCTTGAAGATAGGGTTTCAATTTCCCCTAGTTTTGGATAATTTTGGAGTTTTTGGCAGGTTTTCATGCAAGGGTTTTTCGTGTCTTTGTTGTCTGAATATGGAGTATATGAAGAGGAGAATTAGGTCAAGAAAGAAGTGGGCTTGAACCTTTGTATGAAATCCTTGATTTTATTTAACTTATTTTGAATTTAAATAAATAAAATAAAAATAAATGGAATAAAAATCAAAGGGCTGTATGAATGGATTAAGAGCTTCACTATGAGTTACAAAACACGCTTGGACCTTGAAACATAAGACCAATAGCCCAAAAATTCAAGTTTGATCAATTTAGGTTTCATACATTTTCTCAAAATTGCCCAACTTGCACCAATCATAACTCTCTCAATTTTGTATCATATGAAGGTGATCTTTGACTTTTTCGAAAGCTAAAGATGTCTTTTACAATCTCTATGTTGGTCATTTTTTCATTTGAAGACTTTATCTTTATGTAAATTTCTTTTACAAAATGTGTCTTTTTTTTTTACTTTTGAAATGATCTATAATGTTTTGGCCCATATCTCTCAAATGAAGCTTTGGTTGAGAAATATCTCATGAAGCATGTGAAAGTTATGCCTGGTCAAAGTTCAGTTTACTTCTCCTTAAGAAAACCCTAATTTAGTAACTTTTGACTTTTGATGTATCTTGAGTTTTCTTAATTAATCATGATCAACCCTTGATCAAATGATAATCTGACTTAAATTTTTTGATGTTGACCAAAAATATTGAAGTTTGACTGTATGTTGACCATAATTGACTTTTTGTCCAATACAATTGATTTTTAGTCATCTGAGCAATTGACTGGGCAAAATTGTGATGCAAGGCTTGAAATTTGGCATGAGCATTACTTGAGACATATGAGAAACCATGAAATCCACTTTAGGTATTATAAATCCAATATCCCTTGAGAGAAGCAAAACCCTAGTTGTAGGTTAACTGCTTAGAAGGAGAGTTTGTCTGGTCAACCCTTGTGTATTTGAGAACCATAGGAGCATGGGGAGGTATCTTGAAGAAAATGGGAGGGAAAGTTGTGGGGTACAAAAAGACTAAATTCTTGAGTCAACGCTTTGAGTACCGACGCGATACAATAAAAATTAAGCGAGTTATGAATTTTTTAATATTGGAAGTCAACTTGACAGATTCCAGGTTCTGCTCAATTATTTTTCAGGAACTCGAAATTCCCACCGCTCTTCATGTAGAATCAACTCTTGGTCATAACAGAAGGCATCAAGATAACATCGACACAGAATTTTGGGCACCAGAATCACGCTCATACGATAATCCAATTAAGAGTTATTAATTATTTATTGTGCCTGAAACAGTGGTTCAACCAACTTTTACTAGTATTTTGCACCGTTTATTCTCTGACAGATTTGCATATTCGGAGACCATCCCTCGAGAATTAGCCTTCGGGCCGAACAAGGAATTTAGGTAGAATATAAAGGGAGATTTAATGGAGAAAGAACCACCTTGAAGCGGTAGACCAAACCAGAGTTATAAATTTCTAAATACCAGAAATACCGTTGATCGGTAATCCAAAAACTCAGTAACCAAATTATTTGACCATCTTAAATGCACAATTGGCTTCTGGCCCGAATACAAAAAATGAAGATAATATCCATAAGGACCCGATGATAAAATATCAGCTCAAAATAATACTCTGGCTTGGAGTTAGGAAATTCTAAAGCTTACTGTGTCGAAACAGACTTTCGACCTGAACAATCTCAAATTGGATGAAAACTTTGGCTCACATCTACCACTCGAGACATGATAGAATACGTTGGGATTAGTCATGATAAGTGTATCGGTAGAAATGTTGAGACTAAGCTATTAGATTAACTTGACTCGCATAGATCAAAATAAAAATTGCCACAGCGCTTTATTGTTTCCAAATGAATGGGAAAAGAGCGAGTAACCCAAAAAGAGGGGGAAAGATTCAAGGTAAGGGGGTTGGTTACGCAAAGAGAAGGTATTAGCATCCTAAACATCTAAAGTAATATGTAGGAACCTCTTTGAAAAATCTGTATATTTTGGCTATAAAACGTTGTATGTAAAATAGATGATGGAGGTGAGAAAAGAAATATTTTTTTTAATGATTTTTGCACCCACCGCGGTTGCGAACCTTTAGTGCCTATGTACCACCTTTCGTGCAATAGGGTATCAGGGTAGACGTAGTTCACCTTTAAAAAATTTAAAACACAAGTATGTTGGTTAATTTTTATGAGATAAGACATCATCGTCATTGTCCGTGTGGAAAACATACTTACTACCCACAATCATGAGAAAGGAGAATTTGCATCATTTCAAAGTGGAGGATATGGCTTAGATTTTAAAATCAACAATGCCTCACTCAACATCCAAGTGGAAAATATCTCACTTCACTACATATTGTAGAAGTATAGTCATTTGCATCATTACAAGGATTGACAAGAGTCTAATCTTTTGAGAAAAGTTTTTAAAGTAAAAAGCTGAAGTGGAAAAATGGTTTGAAATGAGATTGATTGACTTTTATTCTTATCACAAAAAAAGTGTGTTAAAGTATTATTAAGTTGATTGAAGTTTATTCATGAAATGTTTTAAAAATGCTTGGACCTAAGTCCAAGTTTATTATGAAAGTGGTTCAAGTTTAAAAAACAAGAAGAGTTTTCAAAAGGAGAGAGAAGATCTTTGAAATTAAAGAAGATGGGAGGAGAAGAAGAGACTATCCTAAAGCATAATGTAAAAGCTAGGGATAAGAACCATCTAACCAACAAGAAGCCAATACTTGACATTATGAGCCAAGATAGATTTCCAATTCTTTGAATTGAAACCAAGAAAGCAAAGATACTAGACCTCTTGAGAGAACCAAACTTCAAGTGAATTAAGTTTTCACAAAAATTGGGCAGAGTAACGGTTGTATACGGGTGAATTCCAGATTACAAACAAAGTATATAATCATAATAACCTGCACACAAAACAAACAAACAACCCAATGTCTTGAGGTAAACCTCAAGAACTCCATACAAAATATCAATTAAGGTCACAAGGTCTCCAACATAGGCCAATGTTTCTAATCCTAAGTCCAAGAAGTCCAATACTCCATAACACAAAGGATAGTAACCAAATAGTCCAAGTATCATTAAATTTTTTTATGGTTCATGTTGATTATTAAGTATCTTAAAAAAGAAAAGAAAAGCTCAAGTGAGCAAAATAAAAATGACAAGAATATAAAGGGGCTCAAGTGAGCAAAGATGAAAAATAGCATGAAATGTAAATGCTAAAGTAAATGGTGTATAAAGTAAAGAGCATAAAATAAAAGCGTAAAATAAAGTTAATTGTTAGAAATTAGTGGTTAGTTGGATGACCATCTTGAAACTTGCATTTGGAACTCATTAGAGGATTGGTAGAACCAAAGCCTCCACACAACAAGTTGTATTAGCTTTTTGTCAAGTGTATCATCCATTTAAGTATTCTCAAAAGTAACATTTAATGATTAACGATATTTAAGTGATTCGCGTTGACCAAAGTTGATGAAGATCCATTAGAGGATTGGTAGAACCAAAGCCTCCACACAATGAATCTCAAGGTTATTGGATCAAAGAGATCAAATTAACATACTTGGGCTTGCAAACATAGGTTTGGGCCACGAATGATCATTTATTTGATTCGGGACAAAATTTAGCGCTATGTTAAGCAATCGTAAGTGGACTTATATAGAAGTCGCACCTATTTTGAAGTCGGTCAATAGAAATCAATGCACCATTTGTTTTGAGACATGATATAGAGATCATGCTCCAATAACACTTAGTGCAATAAGAAAGGGATAAGATGAAGAAGGGTGGGAAAGAATATATAAACCACATTTGAATTAAAATTTAATCAAACTATTATTAAAATCATTCATCCATTTTTATGGAGTTAGACTCAACACCATAGATCCAATGATGTTAGTAAAGTTCATGATCAAAAATTCAACCCAAGATCAGCGAGAAAATAATACAAAATAATATTACATTTAATATATGCATTAAAAAGAGTTTTAAAATAGAAATAAGAGAGAAAAATATCAACCATGTTCAAATTAATCAAGAAAGATTAAGTTAGACCATATAAAAATCAAAAATGAACTCAAATTTTTTTATAAAATTTTTGGTGATTTTTTAAAGTTAGAAACTATTTTTAAAATTAAAAGAAAAGAGTAAAATAAACCAAAAATGATAAAAAATAACAAATTCAGAAATAAAAAATAAATGAGGTCACCAATATTTGTCCCAATATCATTGGATCATTCCATATTATTTTTTAGAATTTAAAAATGCATAAAAGTATTTTTAAACATTTAAAACATTTCAAATAAAGTGAAAATTTATAAAAAATATCAAAACACAAAATAAAATTATATAAAAATAAAATTCAGAAAGAGAAAAATCAAAAATATTTTTCATAAGTTTTTTCAGATATTTTTGACTTAAAATGAATTTTATATGATTTTTTGAAGTTTAAAACAATTTAAATATAAAAATCTGAAAATAAAATAAATTCAAAAAAAAAGTGGACCGATGGATGAGAGTCAAAACGCATTAGTAAGCTAATCCAATGGATCAGACGCATTGTGCATATCATGGTCATTAGTGAATAACACACATGATCATTAATTAAATCAGATATTCAAAAATTCCAGATGGCGTTGTTTCATTGGTTGAAGGATGACACGTTGGTCGTCTTCAACCTTCAGCCAGTCTCAAATCGAGCTTGCTCAAACTGTAAAATTAGAGTATGAGACTGGTACCATTCGCTTCGTCTCATCAAGATGAAGACAACCACACCTTCGCGAAAAATTTATATAAACTGTATCTCAAGCAATTTGGAAGGAAAGTTTTGAAAAGGAATTTGAAAATTCATGGCCAAAACATGTTTCCAGTTAAAAGAAAGTGTTGCAACTAGAATCAGGGCAATGAGAGCTTCACAATGATATCAAAGTTTGGAAGAATTGATGGAGAAATATACCTATTGAAGTTCAGTTGCAGAGCTTTTTAAGTGAACTTGGTCAGATCACTTCATAAAGTTTCAAGGCGCAATTCTTCTTCTGGTAGCTTCAGGGAAGATCAAGAAAGGTGAATTGATAGAAAAAATGGATTAAAAAAGGCTTGAACAATGATTTCGAAGTTGCAGAAAAGTGAGTAATGGAGCGAGTTTGGAAGAGTGATTTTGGTTATTCAAGCTTGAGAAAACGAATGGGATAGCTCATGTATTTATATGAGAAGAAAATGGGATCAAAAGGAAGGGTGAATGATGTGATTTGGATGAAATTCGTGTAGGTATGCATCATGAAGAAAGTGTGACTACTCTTTTGTCAAAACTCATCCAAAACACACGTTTTAATGCACTAATCCACTTGGGAAAGTTGGATAATCATGTTTAGACCCAAAATGCGTGCTAATTTGAGGGTTAGAAGTTGTAACATGAAATTCAAATTCTGACTTGCGATTAAACTTCAATTCTAAGTTACCACTTTTGAAACAATGGCATTCTCAGCTCAATGGATCTTAAGGCATGGTTCTTGATGCTTTAGAAAGATGAGATTACAAGCTTTGAAATGGGAAAAGAATGGAATCAAATGGATGTTTGAGATGAAAGTTACAATGAGTCAAAGTTGGGAAAAAGAGGTTGACTTTCCATACTTCTAAATATCTCAAGTTTTTCTTCAAAAGTGACCTATAATGTTTTGCATCCAAACATGGTATTCCTCTTGGAATTTGCTCTTGACCAAAAAATATGGAATGAAATAGACCTCTTGAATGACATTTTGAAACTTGAACCATTCAAAATATCAAAAAATTGGGAGAGTTATGAATTGTTGAAGTTGGCAAATAATCATGAAATGACCTATAATATTTTGTATCCTTAGGACATCTTCCATACATTTTCTCACTTTTCACATAAAATAAGGAATAAAGTTCACATCCTTAAGATAATTATGGAAAAACAGTGGGCTCAAGGTGATAAAAATTGACTAAGTTATGATCATTTGAAGTCACACATGGGAAGTTGGGGGTTCATCTGGAGGACTTTTAACTTTCTTCATCATCAAGTTTTTTCCACATGAAAACTCCTTGAAACTTTTGAAGTGATTTGTTAATAACCCTTTGAAGATAAGGATGGTGTTTGAATCACTAAAAATTACCAAAAGATGAGAAAGATATACTTCTTTGAAGTTCAAAACCCTAACTCCTAGATCAAGAAAATGCTTTGAGGAACTTTGACAATTTTAAACAACCTTCTTGTACCAAAACTTTTTCTTTGTAGATATAAGTTGTTGAGGATGATAATGAGAACTCATAGCAACCAAAACCACTTCCATATCTTGATAATTGAGAGAAATATGCACTTGTGACCAATGGGAACAAGGCCTTGTCCAACCATGACAACTTCTTCAATCAACCCCTTGTACTTTTGAGTCAATCTTGATAACTTTGAAATATGGTGAACCAAAATAAACCTTGCCATGCCATTTCTTCCAAAAGAATTTCAATGGTGAGGTTTGAATTTCTCAAGCTTTATTGACTAGGGCATGGAAATAAACTCATGAACCCATGGATTAACTTGCTAAGCCACACTGCCTTTACCTACATTATTAACAAGTAAGACAAACCAACATTGCATTTTATTAATTAAAAGGAAAGTCAAAACAAAACATGCATGGTCACAAAAGAAAAACAAGTCAAGGTGCTTGGTGATTCCTCAAAGAGCAAAGCTAAAGATAAGGAGGAGAACCAAAAGCCCTAATGTGATCTTGTTTTGATTGAATCAATATTGTATGATGAAGGGATCTTAGGGGAAAAAATTGGGGTACAACAATAAGGAATCTTCATTCACCACCTGGGTGATTCTCATAAAGCTCTGAGCGTCTCCGATAACAGTTTAACAGAAATGCCATGATCCCATAACAACGTGGCTACTGATATGCATGTATGTGTATGATAATGCAATATACGCCAAAATAAATTTGAAATTAAGAAGGTAAATTTTGGGGTACAACACCTGGCAATTATTCCTGTAAGAGCTGGCTTTTTAAACACATATTTCAGAGGATCCATTCTTGCTATTAATCACGTGGTGTGAGTTAACATATATTGTCTTAGTCTTTTAGTGGCCCATGCTAAAGCACAACAAGTTTTCTTGAGGAGTGAGTACCGAGTTTCACAGTCAGTAAATTTCTTGCTTAGGTAGTAGATTGCATGCTCTTTTCTTCATGTGTCATCGTGTTGACCTAATACGCATCCCATAAATCCTTTAAGCACAGTTAAGTACATAATAAGTGGTCTTCCGGGAACTAGTGGCATCAGGATTGATGGTTCTTGTAGATATTAATTTGTTGTTTCAAAGGTTGTCTGATAGTCTTCATTCCACTCCACTGATTGATCTTTTCTGAGTAGTTTGAATATAGGCTCGCAGGTGACAGTTAGATGTGATATGAATCGTGAGATATAGTTCAAACGTCCTAATAAACTACAAACCTCTTTTTCTGTCCCTGGAGATGGCATTTCTTGTATGGATTTTACCTTGTTCAGATCCACCTCAATATCTCGGTGACTTACGATAAAACCTAATAGTTTACCTGACCTGACACTAAATGTACATTTGTTTGGATTCAACCTCATCCTAAACTTTCGTAGACGTTCAAATAATTTTTGTAAGTGAATGATGTGATCCTCCTCCATATTGGATTTGGAAATCATATCGTCCACGTATACCTCGACTTCTTTATGGATCATGTCATGAAATAACGTGACCATTTCTCGTTGATAGGTTGCCCCTATGTTCTTTAGACCAAAGGGAATTACTTTGTAATAGAAGGTGCCCTAAGGAGTCACGAAAGTAGTCTTTTCCATATCCTCGGGTGCCATTTTAATCTGATTATATCATGAGAAACCATCCATAAAATAAAATACCAAAGCTTGAGTTGTATTTTCCACCAAAACATCTATGTGAACTAACGGGAAATCGTCCTTAGGACTTGCTTTATTTTGATCCAGATAATCTACACACATGCGTACTTTACCGTCTTTCTTGGGTACTGGCACTGTTTTAGCTATTCAAGGTGGATAATCTACCTCGGCTAGGAACCCTGCATCAAATTTCTTGAGGACTTCTTCTCGAATTTTGTCATACATGTTTGGTCGAGTTCTTCTAAGCTTTTGTCTGATAGGAGAACACCCTTCTTTGAGAGGCAGTTTATGCATGACAATATTTGTATCCAACCCCAACATATCTTTGTAAGACCAGGAAAGTATATCCATGTATTCATGCAAAATCTTGATCATCCTTTCCTTAAAGCTTTCTTGCAAGGTTGCAGCTAGTTTGATCTCTTTCGGATCCTTTTCTGTCTCAAGATTGATGATCTCAATTGATTCCTGGTACGGTTGTATGTTATCTGCCTTTTTCTCAAGTAACCTTGCAAATTCTTTGGTAAGTTCAAGATCTACCTCATCATCCTCTTTAGCTTGGTTAATTGGTGCATCAAAGTCATATCAGATAGTATCAATATCATTATCGGTGAGTTTAAACATGTATCTGCATATTTTATCATTTTTGGTGCTTTTTAGAATGTGAAATTGGAAAGTGCATATGGAGAAAAAAGTATTGTCATTTTGAAAATAAAAGAGAAATGCTAGAGAAAGACAAGGATCTTAATTGAATGCAAAACATAACTTTTATTAATTGAAAACTTTGTTTGAAAATAAATGGGGGACCTTATAAGCTACCCATATGTCTCGGACGAGACATAGGTTCTTTTTAAAACATAAAAAATTACTTTGGAAAGAAAAAGATCTGTGGAATCTCCACTGCTATCCAATTCTTTAGCTCTTCGTCTTAAGGACATTCACGGATGAAGTTGGACGCTTCTTTGTTGTTGCCTTTATTGGATATCATTGACACTTACCCACCATGATCTACTCCTTTGCTGACGAAGGTCTCCTGGATGGGAGGAAATTTCCCTTCACCTTTCTGAATATCCTTTTCCCAAACCTTTTGATGTTTGATCCTCCACAGCTGTTTGGAAATCTCTCCACGAAGTCATGGTAGTTCCCGGTTTCTTGATTTTCTCAACCAGTAGGGTTACCACTGTAGCGACTTCAAGGACATGGAATGGCGTTGCCACACAATCTTCTTCCACACTGATATATTTGTAAGACTCTAAGTGGATTACAAAGATATCTTCCTCTTTGTCGATCACAACCAATTTTCCTTCAATAAGTATGATACGGTGGGAAAGAATTGACTGTTTTTTGGAATGCTGGTTTGCGTTTTGCGTTTGTTTTTGCAAAATGCTGCGATAAGCAAGAGTCACCACCGTCTTTTATTTTATCCAACAAGGAAAGGAAAAAAGCACAGAAAAATTCCTTTTTTGAGATGTTTCTCGGGTTCGGGGGGTAGATTATAGAAAGGGAAGGTGTTAGCACCCTTTCTATCTGTGGTTATCCACGGGCTCTTAGATACTTGCTCAAAGTGTTTTCAAAAATTTGCTTTCTTTGTGTTTGTGGGTTTGAAGAAGTTTCTTGTTTGAAAAGGAGTATAAGTGTGAAAATTTGTTTTATTTTTGAAGGAACAAGTACTTAAGAACCATTTACCTACTCGAAAAAAGAATCAATTTGTGCTAATGTCCTTTAGACAATGCCATCCCACTATTGATGAGTAGGTAGCATCGTCGTTGGAGTTTAAGGGTCAATTCGATTAAGGGACGTGCGGTCACTAAAGCAATGTTAGGACGCCTTAGCGGTAACCCTAATGTCTTAGATCATTTTTTCGAGGCAACCGTTTCGAGGCAACTATGATCTTTGGACAAGAGGGCTACCTCTAAAACTTCCTATACTCAATGACCGCGTTACAAAGGCAACCGAGTGAGGTGTACCCTAAGAGTGCGCATGTGCGAGTGTGTCATTTTTCAGTTATTTTGTCTTTGTACATGTCAATGGTTATCTATGTTGATTTTAGGTTAAACATTCTATCTTGTCATGCATTCCCTATTACCAAACATCTAACAATTTATAAGTTGCGGAAATTAAATTGCGGAAATGAAAACTAACTATTACAAGGCGTCGGGTATTTACATCGCCAAAAGCAAACCTTGAAATTAAAAATGCGGAAAATAAATAAAGCGGTAAAAAGATTAAAGTCCTATTAAACTATTACATCCCAGGAAACAGATACAATATTGAATAAAAAGAGTAAATCGCGTGCGGAAATTAAATCGGGTGCAAGTTCTAGGGTTTTGACCCTTTAATTTAAAGAAAGGATTTTTTTGTTATTCTTCAATTTAAGAAAGAAATTAAACTAGGTTAATTATTAAATTAATAAATAAATTAATTAATAAAAATATTTTTGGGTTTTTGATATTTAAAGAAATAAAAATAAATTTGATCAATGTTAATAAAACCTAATTGTCTAAGTTAATTTTAATTATTGCAAAATATATTAAAAGTTGTTCCTAATTAAAACTAAATTAATTAAATTAATATTTATTAACAAAAATAAAATACTGAAAATTAATTTAATAAACAAAATATATTTTTTGGTTTTTAATTTTATGAAGAAAAAGATTTAATTGGTTAGTTAATAATAAAATAATAACAATAAATAAATAAAAGAAATAATAAGAGAAAATAGAAAGAGTTAGGGTTTGGGCCTGCTAAAGGGGGGTGAGAATGGAAAATTCAAGGCCCATTAGGCGTTGGCCTAACTGACTTTTCCTGATTCCATGTGGCACGTTGACTTGGTAGCATGGTAGGCATCCCATCTGGACCACCAGATCTGGCCTGGGGCCATCTGGCGCTTGATTGAGTGAGGCTATCTGATAGGCCACGCGCTTGAGTTTGCACTGGATGACCTGTTGAAAAATAATAACAAATGCATGGGGGACCTGGGATTCGAACCCAGGTCCTATTGGATTTTGAACACACGCCTTTGCCACTTAACCATTGTGCTTTAGTTGTTAGGGTATTGGAAACTAATAATAATAAGACAAAAAACAAATTAATGGATCATAAAAAAAATAAAGCGCGCAATATTTAAACCATCCAACCAGGGGGAGACACGTCTTCGTCTTATTCCTTCAACACTGTATATTTACCTGCGGATTTATATCCGCAGCTAAATTCGTAGGACATTCCAAAAATTAAATCTAAGCCACGAAAACAACCCCCAAGACCATGGTTTTGTTCGTCTATCTCCCATGGTCACGCCTATGTCCATCAATGGAACTAATTTCACCTGTAAAAGAAATGCCCAAAAAAACAACTACAAAACCCTAGGTTCGGTCATAAGGCTACAGTCCATATAAATGCAATCAAACAATGCCAAAAGCTCCGAAATTTCATAAGCATCATAAAGATATCAAAGATTTGCCAGAAAAATGCAAGAATATGGAGTTACGATTTTGAATACAGGGTCATGAATCGTGAGGCTTACAGTGCGTTTGAGAGGGTGTGAGAGATTGCTTTTGATTGCAGGATGTTGTACCCCAAAATTTGCCCTCCCATATTCTTCAAGATTTGCAAAGAGCATGCTTCAAAATCTCCCCAAGGGTTGCACAGTTCAAGGGCCTCCCAACAGTCAAAAACTAGGGTTTTGGTTCTGACAAAGAAATTGAAGTTTTCAAGGGTCCAATCAAGTCCCACATGCCTATAAACATGGTCAAGCATCCTCATACCAATTTTCAAGACTTACAGCACAAAATTGCACAGTCAAAAACCCTAATTGCTCAACAGTCAACTGCAAGGGCAAAATGGTCATTTGACAGTCAAAAGTCCAAATTTTTTGTCAACATCTTATTTTGAAGCCACAAACATCATTTGATCAATTCTTGATCATGATTTTCAAGGTATGGCTCAAAAAGTCTCAAGATGCAAAAGTTTCCATATTTGGACAGTTGAAAAAGTCAACTGTAACTTGACCAAGGCATAACTTCCACATGGTTTATCAGAAAAATTCCATCCAAAGCTCATTTTGAAGAGAAATACATTTCCTACAACTCCTCTTCACACTTCAATTCCAAGAAATGCTCTCACAAAAAGTTATCAATTTCAACATTATAGGTCATTTTCAAAAGTCAACAAAAAGGGACTTTAAGTCAAAGACCATAACTTGAGATTGGTAAATCAAAATGACATGGGACCAAAGGCATTGGTTAGAGGACTTCAATAACTTTCCAAAATGTCAAAGAACATGATCAAAGCTTAAAAATTGAGCAAGATATGCCTTGTGGAAGTTGGGAAATATTTGGGAATTTTGAAAAGTCAACTTTGCTTCAAATGCCTCAAAATTGCTAATGGGCCACATTTTCTTCCAAGATTCATCATCCAAAGGCTATGCACGACCATTTGGCCCAAATGGGATTTATTTCATCATTTTTATTATTTATTTGAATTTTTAATCACTATTAATTCATTTAATTAAATAAAATATGAAAAAAATACTAAACAAATGCATTTGAATCTTTTATGCAGCATTTGCTCTCATTGGTCATTGAAGATTCGTGCACATCAAAAAAGGAAGGATTTGGCCATGATTGGAATCAAAAAATCATGAAAAAGATTGAAAAAGTATTCATTGAAAATCAAATATTTGATACATCAATGCATTGATCTTTTGGCTCAAAATTCAACCCTAATCCATCCCATACATAAGTCAGAATGCAAACCTAATGCCTACAACCTGAATGCTGTGCTAGAACTCAAGGACCAAAACTCACTTTTTGCTAAAAAACTTCAAATCTGTTTTCATAGTTTCAGGATATTTCAAGGCGTGGAAAGTATCTCAAGAGCTTGCTGAGACTCCTCTGAACACAATCCAATCAAAATCATATCCCCATACACAAAGAACGGGTAGAACGAAGTCGCCCTGTTCTTGATATTTTGCATAATCGTATTTGCCTTTTCACGCCATATTCATACATTCTTATGCTTGTTTTATACTAATATGAACTCAACGAAACTCATGGTATCATTGAATTGAATTAACTCTGCTTGTACAGAGAATTGCCGTTGCTGTTTTTTAGGGTTGCAGGAACCATGAATTAGGGCTTTACGCTTGGGGAAAAATTAGCCAACCTAAGTGGCATCATTGGAATCAGAAGCTTATGACGAACCAATTCCATATGTCGCGCTCAATTTATGAACGATAGGGTTCTATTCGCTATTTTTTGTGTGTCATATAGTGGGGGTTTAAAACCCCCGCAATCTTATGTTATGTTTCAGGCAAAATAAAGAATGAACGAGGAAGAAGATGAATTGTCATAGCTTGGTTGGATCATTCAAATGCTTTAGCGCGTTTTTTTGTTTCTACCCATAAACGTGTTTGTTTCACATAAAATAATTTCATCCCATTATATTTATGAATGAACATGCAGCACAGTTGGTGGAAAGTAACGCTGGCAAGCCTTGGGACCTGGGTTCGAATCACAGGTCCCCCATATTCTTGTTATTTTTCTTTGCATACGTTCAGGTACTCCACAAGCCCAGACGTCCACCATACGTTCACTATCCAAGCGTGCCACACGACCCCTAAGATCAAATCAAAAGCCAGGATGAGAGGTCCATCATACACCTCCATTGACCATGCCACACGCGCGCTGAAAAGTCAACCAGGCCAAGCTTCAATGGGCCAAATTCCTGCTGATCATACCTCCAAATGGGCCTACAAACCCCCCATGTTTGCATTCTTTTCTTTATTTCTTTTATTCTTTTCTATTAGTTATTTTAATTCTTTTTTATATTTTATTTAATTCCATAAAATTGATCTTTTAAATATAAATAAAAAAAATCAGAAAGACAAAAATAAAAATATATTTTATTTAATGCTTTTTTGTAAATAAATTTAACAATTAAGTTAGTTTTAATTCTAGGTTTAAATTTTAATATTTTTTGTAATAAACTAAAAAATGTAGAATTAGGGTTTTATACTTTTTTTCTTTTTTCTTTTTTCACCCTATTTAATTATTAATTATTATTTTTGTAAATAAATTGCCATGTAAATAATTAGGTTAATTTTAGGTTTAATTTTAACATTTTTTTAATAAATTAAAAATAGTTAGAATTAGGTTTTAATTCCATTAATTCTCACTAAAATTCATAAATACAAAAAACTCCAAAATAATTTCCTTTTCTCATTTAATTTAATTAATTTATTAATTTCAATTCAATTTCCGTAAAAGGGTCCAACGCCCTCGCATTCGATCGTAATTCTAATTCGCGCGCTTATTTTATTTACTTTTTCATGTAATTCTCCCAAAGCCATGTAATAGCTTAATTTAGACATTTATCTTTCCGCATTTTTTATTTTATTTCAAATCGGGTCTTGGATTAAATTTGGCGATGTAGACCCGCGCCTTTGTAATAGCGTAGGACTTTTAATTCCGCCTCTTTTTAACTGTTAATTAATTTGCATGAAAGAATGAATGCCAAAATAAAAGCAACGCGTAGATCACCAATCCATGAACAAGATAAACATAAATGAAAACGACACACAAATCACACACCACCCCTAGGGTACGCCTCACTGTTGCCTTGCCCCTCGAAAGGTAGTCGTCGAGTAGAGGATGTTTTAGTAAGTCCTCATGTCCATGAACATGGCATGAGGGTAGCTTCTAAGGTGTCTTCCTATTGCTCCGGTGATCACCATGTCCCGAACCCTCGAATTGACCCGAACACCTCCAACGGTGGTGCTACCTACCTCTCAATGGTGGGATGGCACTACTTTAAGGACATTTACACAGACGAATTCCTTAGGATAGGTAGAGAACTCGTAGATACTTGCTCTAATTTCAAAACAAATCAAAAAAATACTTTTCACACCGACACCCTTTCAAAAATAAAGCTTTCGAAAGCAACCTTTCAAACACTCTTGAGGACCGATACAAGAGTCGAACTGAAATTTTCAAAGAAACTTTTTTAAACCCACAGTTGAAAAGCAAACAAATCTTTTGAAAACACAAATGAGCAAGTATCTAAGAGCCCATGGATAACCATGGATAGAAAGGGTGCTAACACCTTCCCTTTCTATAATCTACCTCCCGAACCGAGAGCAATTTCTATAAGGAATTTTTCTGTGCTTTTGTCCTTTCCATTTGGAGAAAATAAAAGACGGTGGCGACTCTTGCTTCCGCGACATTTCGCGAACCAGCGTTAAACAGTCAGTTCCAGATCCACCGATCACAGAACTGGCGACTCTGCTGGGGACATCCTTTAAAGTGAGGTGTACCTTAGGATAGTTCATAACTGTGTTTTCAATTGTATTGATTTGCTTGGTTTAAATTGTGGGTTGCATGGGAGTTACATAGATCCTAACCCGGATCTAGGGATACCCTGTTTAGGTAGCATAAGCTGTGAGGGACCTGTCCGGCATAGACCGACACAGGTGAAACAGTGGCTACATTGGTGTGGCACCTTGGTCTGTACCGATATCCCTTGTGTCGCAACGAGGAGAATATGGGTCTTCTGAGGAGTCATTAAGCACCAACAGACCTTAGAACCTTAAATGACACAACTTGGCCATTAGAACAGTAGCAGTATGCTACGCCCATTGAGGCTAAACTCTCGTGATGGTTCTGGCTGCAAGAAAAGATTGTGATGCTGGAGTTATGACTGATTGAGGGTAGTCAATGATATTGGGACCCTTAGAACCCGGTTACTTTTGATAGGACAGGTATGAACCAACAAACTGAAAGAGGGTAATACCTAGACCTCATGCTGGCCTAAACTTTAAGGGCTTGTCTTGTGTGACTTGTGTGCCTTACATGTGTGCCTTTGTAAATATTTGCGGTGTGCTTTATCATAACATCATAACATCATGAGCATTGCATGCATCCTGCATAAGGACTGACCATTTCAAAGACAAGAGGGTTTCACCTTTGCTCTGTTTTGTAGGACATCATGATGCCTGTGCCAAGGAATACTATCTGGTTCAACTTTGTTCACCCACCTGAGTTGCTTGAAGAGTTGGTTAGCAGAATTCCAAATACCACTTCCTTCATCCAGAGGCATGGTTCTCTTCTCAGTTTAGTCACTGCAAAGCGGGATCAACAGTTGATGAGTGTCCTGACCCAGTTCTATGACCCTCTATACCAGTGCTTCACCTTTCAAGACTTCCAGCTGGTCCCTACCCTGGAAGAGTTCTCTGATTTGCTGGGTATCCCTATCTTGGATCAGACTCCTTACACTGGTTGGGAAAAGACCCTCAGGCTTGAGGAGGTTGCTGCAGCTCTTCCCTTGTCACCTCAAGAAGTAATGGACAATTGGGTGACTAGAAGCGGAGTTAAGGGTTTCTTGGCAAAGTTTCTGATTGGTAAAGCTAACAGTTTCTGGAATGACTTTGACTTTAGGGCATATGAAGATATCTTGGCTCTCTTAATCTATGGGCTAGTCTTGTTTCCTAATCATGACAACTTCATCAATGTCACTGCCATAAGGATCTTCATGTCTCAGAATCCTATGCCCACCCTCTTGGGTGACATCCTGCAACAACTTTATGCTCGTACTACCCAAAGACGAGGAACCCTATGGTGTTGTATCCCTTTGTTGGTGAGGTGGTTTATTTCGCACCTCCCTAAGTTCGTACTGAAGAACCAAGAAGGAAGAGGTTGGGCTCATAGGTTAATGTCTCTCACCGATAAGGACATCATTTGGACTCTCAGAGGTTTGGATGAGATAGCTGTTATTGATCGTTGCGGAGAATACCCTAATGTTCCTCTGATTGGTACCCAAGGAGGAATCTCATATAATCCATGTCTAGCGCTCCGTCAGTTTGGAAGAGCCAGAAGAGCAGGGCCTCATGAAATGTTGGTGCCTCACATCAGTTTTGAGTTTCAGGTGGATAGTGACGAGCTGCGTCGTAGGTTCATCAAGGCTTGGGACAAAGTTCATAAAGCTGACCCACAAGAGTTGGGGCCAAAGACTTCTCTACCTATGGAAGCCTACTACAAATGGGTTCGCGTTCGTGCTCAGAAGTTAGGTATGCCGTATGAAGCTGTCAGACCAGTCATTCTTGAGTATCCTGACAAAGATGGGGCTCCTCCAACTGTCCTCCCTCCTCAGATACCTACTGATTATGAGACATTAAAGAGGTCTTGGTCGCAACTACGAGAAGAACGGGATTCTTACCGGGAAAAGTTCAACGAGCAAGAATTGAAGATCCAGAAGCTGACAAAGCAGCTGGAGAATGAGCGAGCTCTGAATGACTACATCCGTACTGAGAAGAGAAGACCATGGGATCAATAAGGAGTTCTGGATGTTCTTTTACAGTTTTATTTCCCTTTTCAGTATTTACCTTTTATGTAACGCCTAAGGGCAACCTGTTGAACAATTTAAGTTTCAAAGTTGAATCTAATGAAGTGTGTTCCTTTTTGTTTACAAAGTTGATTCCCGATTGTCTTTGAAAACATAAATCATACGCATTCCATTCATCATGTGCATAGCAGGTTTTCTTCTTTTCAGGTTGCTTACTGTTCTTCACTGTTTATTTCAGCATCATGAACCCTGACTCATCATCAACAGAGATGTCTATTAAGGCTCTTCAGGCGCAGAACGTGCAATTTCAGGAACTGATCATGGGTTTGGCTCAAGGCCAAGAAGAGCTGAAGGCTTTGCTCCTGAAGAAGGAGAAGAAGAAGAAGAAGAGAACTGTTCTTTTCAACTCGGGCCGAAGGTTTGGCAACACTCTGCAGAATGAAGAGGCTGGCTCTTCTATAGGCAAGAGCAGTCCCCAAGGGGGAAAAGGTCCTAGTCCGGTAGTCTTTGACAACGAGACTGACTTCAATGAGGAACAGTATCCTCCGGCAGAAGACCGGTATAAGCAGTTGGAGGACAGACTGAATGCAATGGAGATCCAACAAGTGCCTGGGCTGGATTTCGGAGACTTGGGCTTATCTACTGGTGTGATTATTCCTCACAAGTTTAAAGCACCATCTTTCACCAAGTATGACGGGGCGTCTTGTCCCAAGCTACACCTCAGATCCTATGTGCGGAAGATTCAACCGTACTCAGTGGACAAGAATTTATGGATCCACTTCTTCCAGGAGAGTCTTTCAGGGACTCATCTCGAATGGTTCTATCAGCTGGATGGGACCAAGTTTCGTAACTGGGAGGAGTTGGCTACTGCTTTTTACAAGCAGTATCAATATAATGCCGACCTTGCTCCTACACGTACCCAACTCCAGGGTATGTCGCTAGGGTCAAGTGAAGGTTTTAAAGAGTATGCATAGAAGTGGAGGGATCTGGCTGGCAGGGTGCAGCCTCCGTTAACTGATCGGGAGTTGGTAGACATGTTCTTGGGGACCCTATCTGGGCCATTCTTCAATCACCTTATCGGTAACTCATCTGCAGGGTTTACTGATCTTATTCTGACTGGAGAGAGAACAGAGGCTGGAATGAAGTCTGGTAAAATTCAGAAGGGTGCATCTGCAAGCTCTGAGAAGAAACCCTTTAAAAAAGAGGCCAGTGTTGTATATGGGTCTAGAAGACAAGAGAAACCTGAGCGCCGCCAATCTGTCAATGCGGTGATGATTGCTAAGCCTGCTGCCGCTCCTCGGCAAACCAATCCTCAAAGGGCTGAAAGACCCAGAAGAGAGTTTACCCGGCTGAGTATGACTCTATCACAAATCTTGCCGCAGTTGCTATCCACCAACTTGGTGACTGTCAGAGAGGCCCCAAAGGTTGTGAATACGGCTTCTCCCAAGTACAATCCAAATGCCCGCTGTGCTTATCACTCCGATAGCCCGGGGCATTCTACCGATGACTGCTGGGCCTTAAGGAATAAGGTGCAAGACCTTATTGACGCAAAAGAGATACAATTTGAAGCGCCTGAGAGGCCAAATGTGGTGACTGCTCCTATGCCCCAGCATGGAGTGAATGCCGTTGATGAAGAGGTATATGCCGTTTCTGTGAATGATGTAGCTACTCCCTTGATGACTGTTAAGAGGAACCTACTGCTGGCCGGTTTATTTCCGGGTTGTAGTGAAGGTTGCCTTTTCTGTGCTGTTTCCCTTTCTGGTTGTCCTTTGCTGAAGTTGGGCATCCAAAGCCTGATGGACAGCAAAGAGATTTTATTCAAGAAGACTGCTGTTCAGTTTGTTCCGGTGGAAGAAGTTTCTGTTGTTACAATCTTTAATAATCCAATCAAGGCTCTCCCGAGGAAGCCGGTTAAAATCATGACTGTCGCACCCGTTGTTATTACTGTTTTGGGGCCTCTTCCCTACGAATCTAATAAGGCTGTCCCCTGGAACTACGGGGCAGACGTGTATGTGCATGGAATCAAGCAAGAGTTCAACACTGGCACCAGCATCAGCAGTATCACTGGTCCAACAAACGTTACCCGCAGTGGCAGGCTCTTCTCGCCTGACATTGCACCACCAACTATTCAAAGACCCCTCACTATAACACCTACAAGTGTACCTGTTCCCAGTTCTGATCAAGTTGTTTCCCCTGCTGCCGAGTCATCTAATGCTCGGGGCAAAGGGATTGAAGATGAGCCTGCCCGGATGGAGGCGCCAAAATCTGTGAATGCTGAGGCCTCCCAACAAGAGATGGAGGAAATTCTGAAAATAATCAAGAAGAGTGACTTTAATGTTGTCGAGCAGCTGGGGCATACACCCTCCAAGATCTCAATGCTCTCCTTGCTGCTGTGCTCAGAAGCCCATGCTAAGGCCTTGATTTCATTTATTAAGACGGCCCATGTGCCACAGGAGACATCTGATGTCCAGTTTACTGATTGCGTAGCCAATTTGACAGCCGACAATGGTTTGGGTTTCTCGGATGCTGACCTTACTGCTAAGGGAAAAGACCACAATGATGCCCTGCATGTCTCTATTGAATGCAGGGGCACTACTCTTGCGCACGTGTTGGTGGACACTGGTTCTTCCCTAAATGTGCTACCCAAGAAGGCCTTAGACCGTTTGGATTGTGAAGGCCTGGAGCTGAAACCTAGCAATATCATCGTCAGAGCCTTTGACGGTTCTAAAAGGATGGTTCATGGAGAGGTAGACATTCCTATTCGTGTGGGTTCTCAAGTATTCGACTCTACTTTCTATGTGATGGATATCCGTCCATCGTATTCTTGTCTACTGGGTCGACCTTGGATCCACAAAGCTGGGGCAGTGACCTCTACCCTGCACCAGAAGCTCAAGTACCCCGTCAGAGGGAAGATTGTCACTGTGCAGGGAGAGGAGGAGTATATGGTGAGCCATTTGAATTCCTTCAGATATATTGAGATGGACGGGGAGTTTATTGAAACCCCCTTTCAGCATTTCGAAGAGGTACCTCCAACCTTGGCAGCAGCGGAAACAGTGGTCGAAGAGGATGTTCCTTTGAAGATGGCTTCCTTGAAGGATGCCCGGGCTGTGATCAAGAAAGGTGAATGTGCTAACTGGGGCAGGCTCCCTGACTTTACACAAAAAACTGACAAGTTTGGACTGGGTTTTACTGCAGAGGGTCAGAAGGCTGTGCGCAAGGCAAAGACCAGAAGGCCTCTTGTGCTCATTACCAATCCAGGAGTGAATACTGTTGGGGACAAAGATGAAGTGGGAGAGTCAGAGTTCAATAGCTGGATCTACCCGACAACTGATGGCGGATTGACCAATTGGATTGCTAAAGATCATACTCCTGTTACTTTTGTTACGCAGTAATAAACTCCTTTGTTTTGTTATCTATAATAAACAATTAAAACTCTATGGCCCGGTTTCTTACCCGGGGCACCGTGGCTTCATTTGTGAGGGTATATTAATTTTCATTTCATATATCATGAATAAAGACCTTGGACGCTTTCTCGCATTTCAAATATTATGCTCCTTTTCTTTCTTTCCTTTCTTTATATATTGCAAAACAGCTGTATTTACACACACTCACTCATACAGGTTTCAATCCACTCTGGATCTCACTGGTAACGACTCTGCTAATGCCAGTTATGACTTCGAAAATCCGATCAACTTAGCCGAAGACAAAGGTGAAGATGATTGCGAAGTGCCTGGCGAACTTACGAGACTGTTACTCCAGGAAGAGAGGGCAATTCAACCGCATGAAGAGCCGGTGGAAACAATAAATCTGGGTACTGATACGGACAGAAAGAAGGTAAAGATTGGTGCCAACCTAGAGCTCAGCGTGAAGCAACGGTTGACTCAGATGCTACATGATTATGTGGAGATCTTTACCTGGTCCTACGAAGACATGCCTGGTTTGGATACTGACATTGTGGTCCATCATTTGCCTACCAAGGAAGACTGTCCTCCGGTCAAGCAAAAGGTCCGCCGTATGCGTCCAGAGATGTCTGAGAAGATCAAAGCCGAGGTTATGAAACAGTTTGACACTGGGTTCCTTGCAGTGACTTCTTACCCTCAGTGGGTTGCTAATTTGGTGTCGGTACCTAAGAAAGATGGAAAGGTCCGAATGTGTGTCGACTACAGGGATCTAAACAGGGCCATCCCCAAGGATGACTTCCCCCTACCTCACATTGATGTCCTTGTTGACAATACTGCTCAACATAAGGTGTTCTCTTTCATGGATGGTTTTTCAGGTTACAATCAGATCAAGATGGCACCTGAAGACATGGAGAAAACTACCTTTGTTACTCATTGGGGCACCTTCTGCTACAAGGTCATGCCTTTTGGACTGAAAAATGCTGGGGCAACCTACCAACGTGCCACGGTTGCTTTATTTCATGACATGATCCATCATGAGATAGAAGTGTATGTCGACGACATGATTGCAAGGTCCCAAACTGAGGAAGAACACCTTGATCATCTGCAGAAATTGTTTGACCGTCTGAAGTTATACAAGCTGAGGTTGAACCCGAACAAGTGCACCTTCGGGGTTAGATCTGGGAAGTTGCTAGGCTTTGTTGTAAGTGACAAGGGTATTCAAGTGGACCCTGCCAAGGTTAAAGCTATTCAAGAGATGCCAGTTCCTAAGACAGAGAAAGAGGTCAGAGGCTTTTTAGGACGCTTGAATTATATTGCTCGATTCATCTCGCATCTAACTGCCACCTGTGAACCAATCTTCAAGCTGCTGAAGAAAGATCAGGTAGTACGTTGGAATGATGAGTGTCAGGCTGCTTTTGACAGAATCAAGGAGTATCTCCAAGAACCACCCATCCTTATGCCACCGGTTGAAGGGAGACCTCTGATACTATACCTGACAGTACTTGACAACTCAATGGGGTGTGTGCTGGGGCAGCATGACGAGTCTGGCCGAAAAGAGCATGCCATTTATTACCTTAGCAAAAAGTTTACCGACTGTGAGACCCGATACTCACTGCTTGAGAAAACTTGTTGCGCTTTGGTATGGGCTGCTCGCCGGCTGAGACAGTATATACTGACTCACACTACCTTGTTGATCTCAAAGATGGATCCTATAAAGTACATATTTGAAAAGCCTGCTCTGTCTGGGAGAATAGCAAGATGGCAAATGATCTTGACAGAATACGACATTCAGTACACAACCCAGAAGGCCATCAAGGGAAGTGTATTGGCAGACCACTTGGCACATCAGGCAGTAGACGACTATCAGTCAATGAACTTCGAGTTTCCAGACGAGAGCATCATGATAGTGACTGATTGTGAAGTACCTGGACCGGATGAAGGACCTGAGGAAGGATCCCGATGGTCTATGCACTTTGACGGAGCCTCCAATGCTTTAGGTAATGGTATCGGCGCTGTAACCATATCCCCTCAAGGCACTCATACTCCACTTACTGCCCGGCTATGTTTCAACTGCACCAACAACATGGCAGAGTATGAGGCTTGCATCATGGGTCTCCAAGCTGCGATCGACTTAAGGATCAAGTTTATGAGTGTCTTCGGAGATTCCGCTCTCGTGATCAATCAGATCAAAGGAGAGTGGGATATGAAACATCCGAATCTTATTCCTTACAGAGAATGTGTGTTGACCTTGATCCCCCACTTCACAGAGATAACCTTTGAACATTTCCCAAGAGAGGAGAATCAGTTAGCGGACGCGTTAGCTACGATGTCTTCTATGTTCAAGGTCAAATGGGACAATGAGGCTCCCCAGGTCACTATCTGGAAACTGGACGAACCGGCATACTGTTGTGATCTCGAGACTGAATTGGTAACTGAGAAGCCTTGGTACCATGAGGTGAAGAGATATTTGGAAGCTCAGGAATACCCTGAAGGCGCGTCTGTCAACGATAAGAAATTTCTGAGAAGGTTCGCAGCGAAGTTCTTCCTTAGCAACGGCATCCTGTATAAGCGAAACCATGATTCGACCTTACTGCATTGTGTGGACAAGACTGAAGCAGAAAGGATCATGGAAGAGCTACACGAAGGGACATTCGGAACACATTCCAGTGGACACACTATGGCAAAGAAAATCCTTCGGGCAGGGTATTTCTGGTCCACAATGGAAGCCGACTGTTACCAGCACTCTCGGACATGTCACAAATGCCAGATTTATGCAGACAAGGTGCATGTTCCTCCAGTTCCTCTGAATGTCTTGACAGCACCTTGGCCGTTTGCAATGTGGGGCATAGATATGATCGGTGAGATTAAACCTACAGCGTCCAATGGGCATCGCTTCATCCTAGTGGCGATTGATTACTTCACGAAGTGGGTTGAAGCAACTTCCTATGCTACGGTAACCAAGACTGTTGTGGCACGGTTCATTCGGCATAACCTGATCTGTCGATACGGCGTCCCAGAAAGGATCATTACAGACAACGGTACCAATCTTAATAACAAGATGATCACTGAGCTCTGCGAGCAGTTTAAGATACAGCACCACAACTCTTCTCCTTACAGACTGAAGATGAATGGGGCTGTAGAAGCAGCAAATAAGAACATTAAGAAAATCCTGCAGAAGATGACAGTGACTTATAAAGATTGGCACGAGATGTTACCGTTCGCTCTACATGGGTACCGTACCTCATCCAGGACGTCAACCGGGGAAACTCCTTTCTCCTTGGTCTACGGTATGGAGGCAGTCTTACCGATCGAAGTGCAAATACCCTCTCTCCGGATAATGAAGGATGCAGATCTGAACGAAGATGACTGGATCCAGACACGACTTGATCAGCTAAACTTAATTGACAAAAAGAGACTTGCTACTATCTGTCATGGTCAGACGTATCAGAAACGGATGATCAGGGCATTTAACAAAAAGATCAGACCACAAGAATATCAAGTTGGGGATCTAGTAATCAAGCGAATCATCCTTCCTCAGAGTGATCCAAGGGGCAAATGGACCCCTACGTACGAAGGGCCATTTGTAGTTAAACATGTGTTCTCAGGAGGAGCCATGATTCTAACCAACATGGATGGTGACGACCTTCCTCACCCCGCCAATGCAGACATAGTAAAAAGATACTACGCATGAAAAAGACCCGCTAGGTTGACATACCTAGGCAAAAATTAGGGCTTCCCGGCGAACCAAAAGGGTTCGGGCAAAATGAAGGGATGAAATGAAAAAATCTATACACCCGGCAAGTCGAAAACCTGAAAAGGCGGCTTGGGCAAAAATGGGTATCCCGGTGGACTGAAAACCCGAAAGGGCGGTCCAGGCAAAAGTTAGGGATAAAGCGTAATACTATGTCTCATTGGATCATTTTGCATCCAGAATCCGGTATCTACATCGAGTTCAGACGACATCGATCAATCAGCTTCATCTTCAACTTAGGTCATCAAGTGATGAGATGCTCGAAGATATAAAGGCGATAGCAGAGTTGGAACCCAATGGGTCATGCATTTCACACAACTGTTTTATTTTCTCTTGTACAAATTTGTATAAACTCTTTTGTTCGGCGGCGTTCTCTTACTAGGACGTCAGCCTCTTGTACATAAACGCCTATTTTACAGGCAAACTCAAAATCAATACAAATTCACTTTTCAGCTACAAACTGCCTTTTGTTTTTTCCTTTTTCTGTTTTGTTTTGCGAAGAACGTCCAAGGTTCAATTTGTGATATATGCATTGACAATAATTTGCTAACTCATGAATATTTGCATACGAAACAAGGATTAATTACAGGTAACAGTAGAAACAGGGGCAATAAAGAGTTGTCTAAGCAATCTAATTGTCCTGTCCTCCAAAGTATCAAGGTGAGTTCGGCCGAAGAACATAACCAGTATATCTCAATTCCCCAGAGAGTGAGCCAGCAAGTCAGTGCACTCTCCCTAAGCAGAGTTAGCCTACAGTCAGCCTCAAGGAAGTTGGGTATCCTCCAGCAGATCTCAACATTCCCCGGCAATATACATGCATTCTTAACAAGCATCCCCGACAGTCTTGACCTAAAGATTGTTCCCCGGCGGCATATCAAATATTCAGTGGAGTTACTCCCAATACATCTCAAAATTTCCCCATGAGAGTCCAATCCAGTTTCCCCAAGAAAGTTAGAATCCATCTCCCCGAGCAGTAAGCGTATCCCCAGTAGATTCTGGAAGCTTATCCCCGTAGAGCACGAACGCGTCTCCCGACTTTATTCAAAGGTTATTTCCCTACCAGGATATAACTGGGTTATCCTCAGCCAAAATCCACGGAAAGATCGTCGTCGACAAGGTCTTCTTATCCCCAGCGAAGTCTATTAACACTTCCAACACAACAATGGTATCCCCAGCGGAGTTATCCCCATCAACATTCCAGCAAAAGTACCTCTCTCCCCACAGAGCTTGTCCCCAGCAAGATCACTAGAGTACTTTTCTCCCCGCAAGAGTAATCCATTCGCCAAGTTTATTCCCCAACGGAGTTATCTTCTCCTACCGGTATTCTTGCAACTATCATCCCCAGCGGAAGCAAAGATCTATTCTTCAACATCAGCCCAGGAGTGACTTCCCGGCACCCGTCAAGGATTTATTTTCCTAAGACGAAAAGATATATTCATAAACATCAGATTTTCATACATTACAGCATGCATATACGCATCATATCTTACAAATCTCATTTATGTTGAGAACATCATCGCTTGATTCATATCATGCCTTGCATATGACTGACCTTCACCTTTCAGGAAAGATCCAGTTAAGTTCTCAGCTATATTTCCAAGACCTTTCCTGGTTCAGTTAAATCGACCCTAAGATTTTTCTGTTTCTTATCCAGTCAAAGGCCTTCTCTGGTTCAGTCAGATCGACCCTAAGATCTCCCTGTTTCTTATCCAGTTGAAGATTTCTAGACCTTGTCCGGTTCAGTTAAATCGACCCTAAGATTTTTCTGTTTCTTATCCAGTCAAAGGCCTTCTCTGGTTCAGTCAGATCGACCCTAAGATCTCCCTGTTTCTTATCCAGTTGAAGACGTATAGGATTCTCTCAGTGTTACTGTTGAGGTTGAAGTCGCCCAAGATTCTCTCAGCGTTACTGTTGAGGTTGAAGTCGCCCAAGATTCTCTCAGCGTTACTGTTGAGGTTGAAGTCGCCCAAGATTCTCTCAGCGTTACTGTTGAGGTTGAAGTCGCCCAAGATTCTCTCAGCGTTACTGTTGAGGTTGAAGTCACCCAAGATTCTCTCAGCGTTACTATTGAGGTTGAAGTCGCCCAAGATTCTCTCAGCGTTACTGTTGAGGTTGAAGTCGCCCAAGATTCTCTCAGCGTTACTGTTGAGGTTGAAGTCGCCCAGGATTCTCTCAGCGTTACTGTTGAGGTTGAAGTCGCCCAAGATTCTCTCAGCGTTACTGTTGAAGTTGAAGTCACCTATGGTTCTCTCCCCATTACTGTGGAGGTAGTAATCGCCCCAAGATTCTCTCAGTGTTCCTGTTGAGGTAGCAATCATCCAAGGTTCTCTCACCGTCCCGTTGAGGTAGTAACCATCCCTGATTCGTTCATCACTGTTTGAAGCTCCAGATTCAATTCCTGTAACCAGTCAGGACACCTCTATACAAAGAGGTTGAAGACCAGCTCCTGTAACATGCCAGGTACTCATTTTCTTTTTCAGGTACGCAAGTTCTCGCTAAGGAATTTCTTACACGATCGACGCCCAGATGGCATCTATAAGCCCATCCACCTATCCATCACCTCTCAGCATGGCATTTATAAGCCCATCATCCTATCCATAAATCTCCAAATGGCATCTATAAGCCCATTCCCCCCATCACACTACTATGTGAGCATAAATTTCTGGGCACTCTAGTGTTCAATCATCTTCCACCTTCGGATTACGAAAGGCACGTCAGCCAATCTGCATCCTCAGGTTTAAGAAGATTGAACAGGGGCAAATGTTGTACCCCAAAATTTGCCCTCCCATATTCTTCAAGATTTGCAAAGAGCATGCTTCAAAATCTCCCCAAGGGTTGCACAGTTCAAGGGCCTCCCAACAGTCAAAAACTAGGGTTTTGGTTATGACAAAGAAATTGAAGTTTTCAAGGGTCCAATCAAGTCCCACATGCCTATAAACATGGTCAAGCATCCTCATACCAAGTTTCAAGACTTACAGCACAAAATTGCACAGTCAAAAACCCTAATTACTCAACAGTCAACTGCAAGGGCAAAATGGTCATTTGACAGTCAAAAGTCCAAATTTTTGGTCAACATCTTATTTTGAAGCCACAAACATCATTTGATCAATTCTTGATCATGATTTTCAAGGTATGGCTCAAAAAGTCTCAAGATGCAAAAGTTTCCATATTTGGACAGTTGAAAAAGTCAACTGTAACTTGACCAAGGCATAACTTCCACATGGTTTATCATAAAAATTCCATCCAAAGCTCATTTTGAAGAGAAAGACATTTCCTACAACTCCTCTTCACACTTCAAGTCCAAGAAATGCTCTCACAAAAAGTTATCAATTTCAACATTATAGGTCATTTTCAAAAGTCAACAAAAAGGCACTTTAAGTCAAAGACCATAACTTGAGATTGGTAAATCAAAATGACATGGTACCAAAGGCATTGGTTAGAGGACTTCAGGACCTTTCCAAAATGTCCAAGAACATGATCAAAGCTTAAAAGTTGAGCAAGATATGCCTTGTGGAAGTTGGGAAATTTTTGGGAATTTTGAAAAGTCAACTTTGCTTCAAATGCCTCAAAATTGCTAATGGGCCACATTTTATTCCAAGATTCATCATCCAAAGGCTATGCACGACCATTTGGCCCAAAGGGGATTTATTTCATCATTTTTATTATTTATTTGAATTTTTAATCACTATTAATTCATTTAATTAAATAAAATATGAAAAAATACTAAACAAATGCATTTGAATCTTTTATGCAGCATTTGCTCTCATTGGTCATTGAATATTCGTGCACATCAAAAAAGGAAGGATTTGGCCATGATTGGAATCAAAAACACATGAAAAAGATTGAAAAAATATTCATTAAAAATCAAATATTTGATACATCAATGCATTGATCTTTTGGCTCAAAATTCAACCCTAATTCATCCCATACATAAGTCAGAATGCAAACCTAATGCCTACAACTTGAATGCTGCGCTAGAACTCAAGGACCAAAACTCACTTTTTGCTAAAAAACTTCAAATATGTTTTCATAGTTTCAGGATATTTCAAGGCGTGGAAAGTATCTCAAGAGCTTGCTGAGACTCCTCTGAACATAATCCAATCAAAATCATATCCCCATACACAAAGAACGGTTAGAACGAAGCCGCCCTGTTCTTGATATTTTGCATAATCGTATTTGCCTTTTCACGCCATATTCATACATTCTTATGCTTGTTTTATACTAATATGAACTCAACGAAACTCATGGTATCATTGAATTGAATTAACTCTGCTTGTACAGAGAATTGCCATTGCTGTTTTTTAGGGTTGCAGGAACCATGAATTAGGGCTTTACGCTTGGGGAAAAATTAGCCAACCTAAGTGGCATCATTGGAATCAGAAGCTCATGACGAACCAATTCCATATGTCGCGCTCAATTTATGAGCGACAGGGTTCTATTCGCTATTTTTTTGTGTGTCATATAGTGGGGGTTTAAAACCCCCGCAATCTTATGTTATGTTTCAGGCAAAATAAAGAATGAACGAGGAAGAAGATGAGTTGTCATAGCTTGGTTGGATCATTCAAATGCTTTAGCGCGTTTTTTTGTTTCTACCCATAAACGTGTTTGTTTCACATATAATAATTTCATCCCATTATATTTATGAATGAACATGCAGCACAGTTGGTGGAAAGTAACGCTGGCAAGCCTTGGGACTTGGGTTCGAATCTCAGGTCCCCCCATATTCTTGTTATTTTTCTTTGCAATACGTTCAGGTACTCCACAAGCCCAGACGTCCACCATACGTTCACTATCCAAGCGTGCCACACGGCCCCTAAGATCAAATCAAAAGCCAGGATGAGAGGTCCATCATACACCTCCATTGACCATGCCACACGCGCGCTGAAAAGTCAACCAGGCCAAGCTTCAATGGGCCAAATTCCTGCTGATCATACCTCCAAATGGGCCTACAAACCCCCCATGTTTGCATTCTTTTCTTTATTTCTTTTATTCTTTTCTATTAGTTATTTTAATTCTTTTTTCTATTTTATTTAATTCCATAAAATTGATCTTTTAAATATAAATAAAAAAAATCAGAAAGACAAAAATAAAAATATATTTTATTTAATGCTTTTTTGTAAATAAATTTAGCAATTAAGTTAGTTTTAATTCTAGGTTTAAATTTTAATATTTTTTGTAATAAACTAAAAAATGTAGAATTAGGGTTTTATACTTTTTTTTCTTTTTTCTTTTTTCACCCTATTTAATTATTAATTATTATTTTTGTAAATAAATTGCCATGTAAATAATTAGGTTAATTTTAGGTTTAATTTTAACATTTTTTTAATAAATTAAAAATAGTTAGAATTAGGTTTTAATTCCATTAATTCTCACTAAAATTCATAAATACAAAAAACTCCAAAATGATTTCCTTTTCTCATTTAATTTAATTAATTTATTAATTTCAATTCAATTTCCGTAAAAGGGTCCAACGCCCTCGCATTCGATCGTAATTCTAATTCGCGCGCTTATTTTATTTACTTTTTCATGTAATTCTCCCAAAGCCATGTAATAGCTTAATTTAGACATTTATCTTTCCGCATTTTTTATTTTATTTCAAATCGGGTCTTGGATTAAATTTGGCGATGTAGACTCGCGCCTTTGTAATAGCGTAGGACTTTTAATTCCACCTCTTTTTAACTGTTAATTAATTTGCATGAAAGAATGAATGCCAAAATTAAAGCAACGCGTAGATCACCAATCCATGAACAAGATAAACATAAATGAAAATCACACACAAATCACACACCACCCCTAGGGTACGCCTCACTGTTGCCTTGCCCCTCGAAAGGTGGTCGTCGAGTAGAGGATGTTTTAGTAAGTCCTCATGTCCATGAACATGGCATGAGGGTAGCTTCTAAGGTGTCTTCCTATTGCTCCGGTGATCACCATGTCCCGAACCCTCGAATTGACCCGAACACCTCCAACGGTGGTGCTACCTACCTCTCAATGGTGGGATGACACTACTTTAAGGACATTTACACAGATGAATTCCTTAGGGTAGGTAGAGAACTCGTAGATACTTGCTCTAATTTCAAAACAAATCAAAAAAATACTTTTCACACCGACACCCTTTCAAAAAAAAGCTTTTGAAAGCAACCTTTCAAACACTCTTGAGGACCGATACAAGAGTCGAACTGAAACTTTCAAAGAAACTTTTTTAAACCCACAGTTGAAAAGCAAACAAATCTTTTGAAAACACAAATGAGCAAGTATCTAAGAGCCCATGGATAACCATGGATAGAAAGGGTGCTAACACCTTCCCTTTCTATAATCTACCTCCCGAACCGATAGCAATCTCTATAAGGAATTTTTCTGTGCTTTTGTCCTTTCCATTTGGAGAAAATAAAAGACGGTGGCGACTCTTGCTTCTGCGACATTTCTCAAACCAGCGTTAAACAGTCAGTTCCAGATCCACCGATCACACAAGAGGTTCAGTAATTGTCCAACAAGCGATTAGTGTTGAGTTTTGCCTTTGAAAACGCCCCCAAGCTCGATTTCAGTTTTGCACTTTTTCCACCTTTTTTCAAGTTTGGTTCTTGATGTTCTTGCCGCCTCTTGGTCCCAAATTCGTGTGCCTTGGATTGTATATGTATGCTGCAATGTATTAGGTCAACAAATTGGTCTTGAATCCTTGTACATTAATGCCTTGAGATTGGATTTGATCCTCCATTGAAAACTTGCTTAATTTTCCAAAAATCCAATATTTTTGCACATGGAATGCTTGATACGAATTTGATCATGATATTGATGGTGATTAGGTCCTGAAAATAGAAAAAGATCTCATGTAATCAAGTTTTGTGATTTTATTTGATTTAAATTGATTTAAAATGAAATAATTCAATAAAAAATCAAATAAAATAATAAAATTGATAAATGGACACAAGGCTGAAGCTAGGACACGTGTGTAGTGTGACAAGATCAAATCAAGTGGAAAAGAATGGGCCCATTTGACAAAATTTGAAGTTTTGGAGATAGTTGACTTTTGGCAATTTTGCAAAAATGCCCAACTTCAACAATGCATAACTTCTTCAATTTTGAACTTTTGGAGGTGTACTTTGACTTTTTAGTAAGCTTGAGATGTCCTCTAACCAACCCTTTTGGTCTCATCTCTTTTTGATATTCCATGTTCAAGTTATAAGCTTTGGAAAAAAAGGTGTTTTTGTTGACTTTCAAAAATGACCTATAATGTCCAAATTTGTAACTTTTTGTGAGTGAATTTCTTGATCTTGGGGTATGAATATGGATTGTAGGAACTTGAATCTTATTCAAAATGAGCTTTGGATGGGCCATTTCTCATAATGTATGAGAAAGTTATGCTTGGTCAAAGTTGAGTTGACTTTTCCTACAAAACCCTAATTTAGCAACTTTTGAGTCTTGATGAATTTTGAGCAATCCTTGATGAATCATGATCAAACCTTGATCAACTGATGAAATATCCTTCAAAATGAGAATGTTGACAAAAAATCTTGAAGTTTGATTGTTTATAGGTCACAGTTGACTTTTGCCCTAGCACCGTCGATTTTTGGACCCTTTGAGCAATTGACTGAGCAAACTTCCTCTACAAGGCTTGAAATTTGACATGGATGATCTTGAGAACATATTAGGATATTGGGGAGAACTTGAGGTCATTTGGATGCAAGGACCTTGATGCAACATAAAACCCTAATTTGAGGTTGACTGCCTTAGGAGATAGCTTGACTGTCCAACTCTTGAGCAATCTTGAGCCACTTGGAGATTTTTCTTGCAATGTTTTGAGAGATATGAGAGAGAAAATTTTGAGGTGCAACAACAAGGAACTTCAATTTTTGATGCAGGATTGAAGTAACAGCCCCTGCTGCATGGATCTATGGTCTCCCGAGCAGGCAAGTATATGCCGGTTCTATATCCATCACTTGAAAGGTAATGTAGAACATATGCAGACCGATCTTGACTAGAAGATTCAATTCTCCAATTATTGTGCTTTGAGAACCATCGAAAGCTTTAACCACCATAAAACATGGTCTTATGACAACATCGTCTATTGTTAGCTTTATTAAAATTAATTTGTAGTACATTGAGGGAGGAACCAGTATCGGTGAGCACTATGGATAAGCTAGTTGTACCTATCTATATGGAAATGTAAAACGCCTTGTTGTGAGCTCTACCTTGTGGAGAAAACTCACTGTCATTGAAGCCTAAGCGTGATCTCGATGTCAAATTATCTACAACTCCATCAACTTAATTTATCGTAATCTCCTTTGTAACATGAGCAGAACTAAGAATCTTCATCAGAGAGTCTCGATGTGCCTATGAATTGATTAGCAACGAGAGTATCAAAATCTTGGTCGAGGTTTGGTGTAGTTGATCCACCACCCTATAGTCACTCTTCTTGATTATTTGCATGAATTTTCAGCCTCTTGATAGGTGAAATTCTTGCTTGGAAGTTCCTGCTCTCGACTAGTTTCATCCATAACTTTTCCTTTATCCTTAAACACATTATTATCCTTCTTTTGTTGTTCGAGACCATATATTCAGCCACTGTGAGTCATTCCCTATGTTCCTGCTATATTTGCAATCACGGGCCCTCGGCTTATTGACAGTTCACATTCCCGCTTTAAACCATTAACATAAATAGTAGTATCATAAATCCACAACACAACTTTGTTACTTTGATAAGGAGTGGGGGTGGTCTCCTAATTACCATCATACTTTTTGGAAGCACTAGTATCTTCAATGTTTGAACTTGGCATAATATTGTTACTGGTATTTTGCCGTGCTTGGATCTCCACAAGGAATTACAAGATTTTTCTAGACAAAACTCGTCCCTTGGCAAGGGATCACCAATGGAATTCTTGTATTTCCATTGATCGTAGCTACATATTCTTCTTTAGGATATTGTTCAAATTGGACTATCCCCTGATCCACCAATTTTTGTAAAGTCTTCTCAAAAGTGTCATTATGTTCCATAAGGAAACCATATTCAAACATATGTTCCTTCAGGATATCTGTGATCGGTGGATTTAGAACTGACTGTTTAAAGTTGGTTTCGCTAAATGTCGCGGAAGCAAGAGTCGCCACCGTCTTTTATTTTCTCCAACATGGACAGGACAAAAGCACAACAAAATTCCCTATGAGATTGTTTCTCGGTTTGGGAGGTAGATTTATAGAAAGGGAAGGTGTTAGCACCCTTTCTATCCATGGTTATCCATGGGCTCTTAGATACTTGCTCTTATGTTTTCAAAATGTTTGCTTTTCAAAAAATGTGAGTGGGTTTGAAAAAGTTTCTTTGAAAGATTTCTGAATAACTCTTGTATCAGTCCTCAAGAGTGTTTGAAAAATTTGTTTTGAAAGCTTTTGAAAGTGTCGGTGTGAAAAGATTTTGATTTGTTTTTTAGAGAGCAAGTATCCATGAGTCATCTACCTACCCTAAGGAATTAGGCTGTGTAAAGGTCCTTAAGATAGTGCTATCCCACCATTGAGAGGTAGGTAGCACCACCGTTGGAGGTGTTCGGGTCAATTCGAGTTTAGGGACAGTGTGGTCACCGAAGCAACAGTAGGACACCTTTGAAGCTACCCTTATGTCCTTGATCCTTTCTTAATCCGAGGCAACCGTTTCGAGGCAACTATTTCGAGGCAACTGATTCGAGGCAACCGTTTCGAGGCAACTGGATCATGGACATAAGGACCGCTAAAATGTCCTATACCTGACGACCATGTTTCGAAGGCAGCAGGTGAGGCGTACCCTAGAAGTGGTGTGTGTATTTGTGTGTTATTTTCAGTTTAACAATTATCTTTGATCATGGCATTGTGAGCTACGCTTGTTTTTAATTAGCATACATTCTTTCATACAAGTTAGAATTTAAGAGTGCGAAAAATTAAAATACAGGAAGATAAAAGCTACGCTATTACAAGGCGCGGGTATATACATCGCCAAAATACAAAGACCCGTTTTTGATAAAAGATGCGGAAAGTAAATAAATACCTAATTACTATTACATCCAGAAAGCAGTTACATAATAATCATTAAAAGAAAATAAATGCACGAAAAGAATTAATTGAACGTCCGAGGGTTTTGACCCTTTGCTCGAAATTAAATAAAACTAAAGCCTAATTATTATTTAATTAAAGAAAAGAAAGTGTTTTTTTTATATTTTTTTGTATTTAATGAAATAAAGAAAATTAAAATTAAAGGAAACCCTAATTCTAAGTTTATTTTAATTATTAAGAAAATATTAAAGTTGACCTAATTTACTAATTAATTAACTTACATGTTTATGTACAAAAATAAATAGTAATTAACAATAATAAATAATGAGGAAAATGATTAATTAAGAAAAAGATGAAAATGTCAAAAACCTAATTCTATGCATTTTTTATTTATTAAGAAAAGTGTTTAAAATTAAAACCTAATTTAACTAAGTTAGTTATTGAAATTTATTTACAAAAATATTTTAATGGTGAAATTAATAATAATTAAATATAAAACATTTTTTTTGGTTTCTAAGTTTTTTATTATGAAAATTAATTAATGGTGAATTAATAAAAACAATTAAAAACAATTGAAAAGAATTATAATTAGAAGAAAAAAAAGAAAACAAATATGCAAACCAAGGGGGGTATCAGGCCCAAAAGGAGGTAAAACTGCAGCAATTCAGGCCCATTGACAAAGCAAGAATTTCTGATTGTATGCATGATGGTTGACTGGGGTATACCCTGGATCTCGTTTAGTGGCCCTTGGATTGATCATCATGAGCGCGTGGCAGTCTTAAGCGTGAGTGCATATGGTGGGCCTTTTGGTGAACGCTGCATGGAAACACGTTAGGATAAAAATTATGAAATATGTGGGGGGACCTGGGAATCGAACCCAGGTCCCAATGCTTGCAACACCTATCCTCCACCAACTGAGCCACTTAGCGCGTTTGTATATATAATAGACAACAATTAATATATATGAAAAAACTCAATTATGCTGAAACATAAAAAACGCGCCAAGATTTGAATCTTCCAGTAGCGTAATGCCACGTTCATCTTCTTCCTTGTTCTTCCTGCAAACATGAAATAAGTAGCGGGGGTTTTAAACCCCCACAAATTGAAATAGTGAAAAATAGCGATTACGCCTACAGCTTATATAAATTGAGCGCGAGGGTTTCAATCGCTTCGTCTCGTTGTAAGGAATTTGTCTATACTGGTTTGATAGTCCAATTTTACAGCATATGTAAAGCCCCAATTTTTGAGCTCTGAAACCCTAAAACATGTTAATGGCAAATCACGATACAGAGCCTTATAATGCAATTGAATCATATCATTAGTTTCAGAAGGTTCCTGTGAATACAAAACAACCAATAATATGTATCAAATGCGCATGAATCATGATATGGAATTCAAGAAAATGTGCCAAACCGTATGGCTTATGTTCTATGATTCTTTGCGCGTTTGGACTGATTCTTGATTGCAAAAGACTCCTGGAAGGTCCAGCAATGTGTTGGAATCCTTTTTTGGCTTTGAATTGTCCTCCAACTATGAAGTCAGTTTCCAAGTTTTTGTTGAAAAATTGCAAATTGGTTATGAGCTTTCAGCAGCTTTTTCGTGTATCTTTGAGTAGGGTTAGGTTATGCATAAGTATGTGAAGGATTCTAGGTCAAAAACAAGCCCATGGATCCATGAATTTATGATTTGAATATTTGATTTTCAATCATGAAATTTCAATCTTTTTTTCAATAAAACCTTGCCAATTATGGGAGATCTTGTCCCCTTGGATGAGAAACGAATTTGCCACCTTGCCCTAGTTTGACTTGCTGCACAAAAAGATTTAAAAAGCATATCTTTGAATTTTCCCATAATTAAATCTAATTAAATGAATTAATATAAATATAAATTCAATTAATTAATCAAAAATAAGAAAATAAATTATTTTGAGCTCAATGGGTCGTGCATAGGCTTTGGGTAATGATTCAAGGAAGAATTTGAGTCCCATTAGCAAATTTGAAGTGTTTTAGGCAAAGTTGACTTTTGAAAGTTCCCAAAAATTTCCCAACTTCTCCAATGCATATCTTGCTCAATTTTGAAGCTATGATCATGTTCTTGGACATTTTGGAAAGGTCTTGAAGTCCTCTAACCCATGCCTTTGGTCCCATGTCTTTTTTATTTACCAATCTCAAGTTATGGTCTTTGACTTAAAGTGCCTTTTTGTTGACTTTTGAAAATGACCTATAATGTTGAAATTGATAACTTTTTGTGAGAGCATTTCTTGGACTTGGAGTGTGAAGATGAGTTGTAGGAAATGTCACCCTCTTCAAAATGAGAATTGGATGGGATTTTTCTGATAAACCATGAAGAAGTTATGCCTTGGTCAATTTGCAGTTGACTTTTCAATTGTCCAAAAATAGAAACTTTTGCATCTTAAAACTTTTTGAGCCATGCTTGTGGAATCATGATCAAGAATTGATCAAATGATGATTGTGGTTTCAAAATAATATGTTGACCAAAATTTTTGACTTTTGACTGTCAAATGACCATTTTGCCCCTGCAGTTGACTGTGGAGCAATTAAGGCTTTTGACTGTGCAACTTGATGTGGTGAGCTTTGAAACTTGACATGTAGGTGCTTGACAATGTTTATAGGCATGTGGGACTTGATTGGACCCTTGGAAACATCAATTTCTTTGCAAGAACCAAAACCCTAATTTTGACTGTGTTAGGAGGCAATTGGACTGTGCAACCTTTGAGAGATTTTGAACCATGATCTTGCCAAACCTTGAAGAATATGGGAGGGCAAATTTTTGGGTACAACAGTTGCCCCTGTTCAATATTCTTAGACCTGAGGATGTAGATTGGCTGGCGTGCCTTTCGTAATCCAAAGGTGGAAGATGATTGAACACTAGAGTGCCCAGAAATTTGCACTCACATAGTAGAGTGTCAGCAGTGTGATGGCGGGAATGGGCTTACAGATGCCATTTGGAGAGATGATGGATATGAGGATGGGCTTATAGATTCCATCTGGAGAGATGATGGATAGGAGGATGGGCTTATAGATGCCATCTGGAGCTGTTGGTATGTGGATGGGCTTATAGATGCCATCTAGGTGTCGATCGCGTAAGAGATTCCTTAACGAGAACTTGCGTACCTGGAAAAGAAAAATAATTACCTGGCCTGTTACAGGGGTTGATCTTCAAACTCTTCATGTAGATGTGCCCTGGCTTGATACAGGTATCGAATCTGGAATCAGTTACTCACAGATGTGCCCTGGCTAGATACAGGAATCGAATCTAGAAAATAGTCATCAACAGATACACCCTGGCAAGATACAGGAATCAGATCTTCAAACTCTTCAGACATGCCCTGGAAGGATACAGGAATCGAGTCTGGAATTAGTCGTCAACAGATACACCCTGGCAAGATACAGGAATCGGATCTTCAAACTCTTCAGACGTTCCCTGGCAAGATAAAGGAATAGAGTCCGGAATTAGTCGTCAAAAGATACACCCTGGCAAGATACAGGAATCGGATCTTCAAACTCTTCAGACGTGCCCTAGCAGGATACAGGAATCGAGTCTGGAATTTAGTCGTCAACAGATACACCCTGGCAAGATACAGGAATCGGATCTTCAAACCCTTCAGACGTGCCCTGGCGGGATACAGGAATCGAGTCTGGAATTAGTCGTCAACAGATACACCCTGGCAAGATAGAGGAATCGGATCTTCAAACTCTTCAGACGTGCCCTGGCGGGATACAGGAATCGAGTCTGGAATTAGTCGTCAATAGATACACCCTGGAAAGATACAGGAATCAGATCTTCGAACCCTTCATACGTGCCCTGGCGGGATACAGGAATCGAGTCTGGAATTAGTCGTCAACAGATACACCCTAGCAAGATACAGGAATCAGATCTTCAAACTCTTTAGACGTGCCCTGGCAAGATACAGGAATCGAGTCTGGAAAATAATCGCTCACAGATATGCCCTGGCTAGCTACAGGTATCGAATATGGAATTGCGACAGTTGATAGTAATCATCTTTGTATTAACTTTTGTCCTGAAAAGACAAAACGTTAGTTGTATGCAATGCCATGATGTATGACATGCGTGATGTTCTCAAAATAAATGAGATTGTATGTTCATGATGCGTATGTGCATGCTATAATGTATGAAGATGCGATGCTCATGAGCGTATTTTTGTCTAGGAAAATAGATCCTTGATGACTGCCGGGAGATTGAATCCTGGGCTGATGTGGAAGAGTAGAGATTTTTGTTTTCGCTGGGAATGATGGTTGCAAGAATACTGGTAGGAGAAGATGACTCCGTTGAGGAATAAACTTGACGAATAGATTACTCTGCGGGGAGTGAACTCTGTGGGAAGAGAGGTACTTTGCTGAGGTTGATGATAACTCCGCTGGGGATACCATTGTTAAGCTTTGTTGGAAGATTAACTCCGCTGGGGATAGGAAGACTTCGCCGAGGACGATCTTTCCGTGGCAATTGGCTGAGGATAACCCAGTTATATCCTGGTGGGGAAATAACCTTCTGAATAAAGCCGGGGGAGCATTCATACTCTGCAAGTGATAAGCTTCCAGAATCTACTGGGGATAAGCTTCCTACTGGGGAGATTGATTCAACTTTCCTGGGGAGGCTTTTGAGACTATTGGGGAAGTGGCTCCACTAGACGTCTGGTATAGCGCCGGGGAACAATCTTAGATCAAGATTGCCGGGGATGCTTGTTAGGAATGTTTGTGTACTTCATTGGGGAATGTTGAGATCTTATGGTGATACCTACTTCTTGAGGCTGACAGTAGATTAACTCTGCTTGGGGAGAGTGTTGCGGCCTTGCTGGAGGTATTGTGCCTTCTCTGGGGGGAGTATGGCTGAACCTTGGCTCACTCTCTGGGGAATTAAGATATCTTGGTTATATTCTTCAGCCGAACTTACCTTGGTACCTTGGTGGACAGAGCAATTAGATTGCTTAGACAACTCATTATTGCCCCTGTTTCTGATGTTACCTGTAATTAATCCTTTGTTCCGTATGCAAATATATATGAGTTAGAAATTAGTGTCAAATGCATATATCACAATTGAACATTGGACGTTCTTCGCAAAACAAAACAGAAAAAAGGAAAAACAATTGGCAATTGGTCTGAAAAGTGAATTTGTATTGATTTTTGAATTTGCCTGTAAATAAGCGTTTATGTACAAGAGGCTGACGTCCTAGTAAGAGAACGCCGCCGAACAACAGAGTTTATACAACTTTGTGAAAAAGGAAAACAAAACAGCTATGTGAAAGGAATAATCCCACTGGGTTCCAACTCTGCTATCGCCTTTATATCTTCGAGCGTCTCATCACTTGGCTGCTTAGTTGAAGATGAAGCTGACTGATCGATGCCGTCTGAACCTGATGTTGATACCGGATTCTGGATGCAAGGTGATTCAATGAGACATAGTATTACGCTTATCCCTAACTTTTTCCTGGACCGCCCTTTCGGGTTTTCGGTCCACCGGGATACCCATTTTTGCCCAAGCCGCCTTTTCAGGTTTTCGACTTGCCGGGTGTACAAATTTTTCATTTTCATCCCTTATTTTTGCCCGAACCCTTTTGGTTCGTCGGGAAGCCCTAATTTTTGCCTAGGTGTGTCAACCTAGCGGGTCTTTTATCATGCGTAGTATCTTTTCACTATGTCTGCATTGGCAGGGTGAGGAAGGTCGTCACCATCCATGGTAGTTAGAATCATGGCTCCTCCTGAGAAGACATGTTTAACCACAAATGGCCCTTCGTACATAGGGGTCCATTTGCCCCTGGGATCACTTTGAGGAAGAATGATGCGCTTGATTACTAGGTCTCCAACTTGATACTCTTGTGGTCTGACTTTCTTGTTAAATTCCCTGATCATCCGTTTTTGGTACGTTTGACCATGACAAATAGCAGTGAGTCTCTTTTCGTCAATTAGGTTTAACTGATCAAGTCGAGTCTGGATCCAGTCATCTTCGCTCAAGCTTGCGTCCTTCATTATCCGAAGAGAGGGTATCTGGACTTCAATCAGTAAAACTGCCTCCATGCCATAGACCAAGGAAAAGGGGGTTGCCCCGGTTGACGTCCTTGCTGAGGTACGGTATCCGTGAAGAGAAAACGGTAACATCTCGTGCCAATCTTTATAGGTCACTGTCATCTTCTGCACAATCTTCTTGATATTCTTATTAGCTGCTTCGACAGCCCCATTCATCTTCAGCCGGTAGGGAGAAGAGTTGTGGTGCTGTATCTTGAATTGCTCGCAGAGCTCAGTGATCATCTTGTTGTTAAGATTGGTACCATTGTCCGTAATGATCCTTTCCGGGACACTGTATCGACAAATCAGGTTATGCCGAATGAACCGTGCCACGACGTTCTTGGTTACCGTAGCATAGGAAGCTGCTTCAACCCACTTTGTAAAATAATCGATCGCCACCAGGATGAAGCGATGCCCGTTGGATGCCGTAGGTTTAATCTCGCCGATCATATCAATGGCCCACATTGCAAAAGGCCAAGGTGCAGTCAGGACATTTAGAGGAACTGGAGGAACGTGCACCTTATCTGCATAGATCTGGCACTTGTGACATGTCCGAGAATGTTGGTAACAATCAGCTTCCATTGTGGACCAGAAATATCCTGCCCGGAGGATTTTCTTTGCCATGGTGTGTCCACTGGAATGCGTTCCGAAGGTACCTTCATGCAGCTCTGCCATGATATTTTCTGCTTCAGTCTTATCCACACAACGTAGTAAAGTCGAATCATGGTTTCGTTTGTATAGAATGCCATTGCTGAGGAAGAACTTTGCAGCGAACCTTCTCAGAAACTTCTTGTCATTGACAGATGCACCTTCAGGATATTCTTGAGCTTCCAAATACCTTTTCACCTCATGATACCAGGGTTTTTCAGTTACCTCTTCAGCCTCAAGGTCACAGCAATATGCAGGTTCGTCCAGTTTCCAGATAATGATCCGGGGAGCCTCGTTATCCCATTTGACTTTGAACATAGAAGACATCGTAGCCAACGCGTCCGCCAGCTGATTCTCCTCTCTTGGGAAGTGTTCAAAAGTTATCTCTATGAAATGGGGGATCAATGTCAACACACACTCTTTGTAAGGAATAAGGTTCGGATGTTTCGTATCCCACTCGCCCTTGATCTGATTGATCACGAGAGCGGAATCTCCGAAGACACTCAGAAACTTGATCCTTAAGTCAATCGCAGCTTGAAGACCCATGATGCATGCCTCATACTCCGCCATGTTGTTGGTGCAGTTGAAACATAGTCGGGCAGTGAGTGGAGTATGAGTGCCTCTAGGGGATATGATCACGGCGCCAATACCGTTACCCAAAGCGTTTGAGGCTCCGTCAAAGTGCATAGACCATCGGGATCCTTCCTCAGGTCCTTCATCTGGTCCAGGTACTTCACAATCAGTTACTACCATGATATCCTCGTCTGGAAATTCAAAGTTCATAGATTGGTAGTCATCCACTGCCTGGTGTGCCAGATGGTCTGCCAATATACTTCCTTTGATTGCTTTCTGAGTCGTGTACTGGATGTCGTATTCTGTCAAGATCATTTGCCATCTTGCTATTCTTCCGGACAAGGCAGGATTTTCGAAGATGTACTTGATTGGATCCATTTTTGAAATCAACAGAGTAGTGTGAGTCAACATGTACTGTCTCAGCTGGCGAGCAGCCCGTACCAAAGCGCAGCAAGTTTTCTCGAGCAGTGAGTATCGGGTCTCACAGTCGGTAAACTTTTTGCTAAGGTAATAAATAGCGTGCTCTTTTCGGCCAGACTCGTCATGCTGCCCCAGCACACACCCCATTGAGTTGTCCAGTACTGTCAAGTATAAGATTAGAGGTCTCCCTTCAACCGGTGGCATAAGAATGGGTGGTTCTTGGAGATACTCTTTGATTCTTTCAAAAGCGGCCTGACATTCATCGTTCCAACGTACCACTTGATCTTTCTTCAGTAGCTTGAAGATTGGTTCACAAGTAACAGTTAGATGCGAGATGACTCGGGCAATATAGTTCAGTCGTCCTAGAAAGCCTCTGACTTCTTTTTCTGTCTTGGGCGCTGGCATCTCTTGTATGGCTTTAACTTTGGCAGGGTCCACTTGAATACCTTTGTCACTTACGACAAAGCCTAGCAACTTTCCAGATCTTACCCCAAATGTGCACTTGTTCGGATTCAGCCTTAGCTTGTACAACTTCAGACGGTCAAACAGCTTCTACAGATGGTCAAGGTGTTCCTTCTCAGTTTGAGACCTTGCGATCATATCGTCGACATATACTTCTATCTCATGATGGATCATGTCATGAAATAAAGCAACCATGGCACGTTGGTAGGTTGCCCCAGCATTTTTCAACCCGAATGGCATGACCTTGTAGCAGAAGGTGCCCCACTGAGTAACAAAGGTAGTCTTCTCCATGTCTTCAGGAGCCATCTTGATTTGATTATAACCTGAAAAGCCGTCCATGAAGGAGAACACCTTGTGCTGAGCAGTATTGTCAACCAGAACGTCGATGTGGAGCAGAGGGAAGTCATCCTTGGGGATCGCCCTATTCAAATCCCTGTAATCAACACACATTCTGACCTTACCATCTTTCTTTGGCACCGGAACCACGTTGGCAACCCACTGAGGGTAAGAAGTCACTGCTAGAAATCCGGCATCAAATTGCTTCATAACCTCAGCTTTGATCTTCTCGGACATCTCTGGACGCATACGGCGGACCTTCTATTTAACCGGAGGGCATTCTTCCTTGGTAGGTAAGTGATGGACCACAATGTCGGTATCCAACCCAGGCATGTCTTCGTAAGACCAGGCGAAGATCTCCACATAATCATGCAACATCTGAATCAACCGTTGTTTCACGCTGAGCTCTAGGTTGGCACCAATCTTAACTTCCTTTCTATCTGTCTCAGTACCCAAATTTACCGCTTCCACTGGCTCTTCATGTGGCTGAATAGCCCTCTCTTCCTGGAGTAACAGTCTTGCAAGCTCACCAGGCACTTCGCAATCATCTTCACCTTCGTCTTCGGCTGAGTTGATCGGATTTTCGAAGTCATAACTGGCGGTAGCAGAGTCGTTACCTGTGAGATCCAGAGTGGATTGAAACCTGTATAGGTGAGTGTGTGTAAATATAGTTGTTTTGCAATATATAAAGAAAGAAAGAAAGGGAGCACAAGATTTGAAATGCGAAAAACGTCCAATGTTTTTATTCATGATATATGGAAATGACAAGTAATAAGCCCTCACAAATGAAGCCACGGTGCCCCGGGTAAGACATCGGGCCATAAAGTTTCAATTTATTGTTCATTACAAATTAAAACAAAAGAATTCATTACTGCGTAACAAAAGTAATAGGTATGTAGTCTTTTGCAGTCCAATTGTTCAGTCCACCGTCAGTCGTCGGGTAGATCCAGCTATCAAACTCTGATTCCTCCGCATCGCCTTCAATAGCATTCACTCCCGGGTTGGTGATGAACACGGGAGGTCTTCCGATCCTCGCTTTGCGTACAGCCCTCTGAGCCTCTGCAGTAAAACCCAGCCCAAACTTGTCAGTCTTAGGAGTAAAATCAGGGAGCCTGCCTCAGTTAGCACATTCACCTTTCTCAATTACAGCTCGGGCATCCTTCAAGGAAGCCATCTTCAAAGGGAAGTCTTCTTCAATTACTGTCTCTGTTGACGCCAATGTCGGAGGCACCTCTTCAAAATGTTGAAAGGGGGTTTCAATAAACTCCCCGTCCATCTCTATATATCAGAACGAGTTCAGATGACTAACCATGTATTCTTCCTCCCCCTGCACTATAACAATCTTCCCTCTGACAGGGTATTTAAGCTTCTGGTGTAGAGTGGAGGTCACAGCCCCAGCCTTGTGAATCCAAGGTCGACCCAGCAAACAGGAATAAGATGGACGAATATCCATCACATAGAACATTGAGTCAAAGACTTGAGAACCAACCCGAATCGGAATATCTACTTCACCATGAACCATCCTCTTCGACCCGTCAAAGGCTCGGACAATGATGTTACTAGGCTTCAACTCCAAACCCTCACAATCCAACCTGTCTAAGGCCTTCTTGGGCAATACATTCAGTGAAGAACCGGTGTCTACCAATACGTGTGCAAGAGTAGTGCCCCTGCATTCAATGGAGACATGCAGGGCATCATTATGGTTCTTTCCCTTAGCGGTCAGATCTGCATCAGAGAAACCCAACCCATTGTCAGCAGTCAAGTTGGCTACACAATCAGTAAATTAATCCGCAGACGTTTCTTGTGGCACATGGGCCGTCTTCAGGAATGAAATCAGGGCCTTGGCATGGGCCTCTGAACATAGCAGCAATGATAGCATAGAGATCTTGGAGGGGGTATGCCCCAGCTGTTCAACGATGTTGAAATCGCTCTTTTTGATTATTTTAAGAATTTCCTCCATCTCTTGCTGGGAGGCTTCAACATTAACAGTCTTCGGTGCCTCCATCTGGGCAGGCACATCAGCAATCCCTTTACCCCGAGTGTCAGATGACTCGGCAGCAGGGGTAGAAACTTGATCAGAAGGGGAAACAGGCGCACTTGTAGGCGTGATGATAAGAGGTCTTCGGATAACTGGTGGCACAATGTCAGACGAGAAGAGCCTGCCACTGCGAGTAACTTTAGCGGGACCGGTGATGTTACTGATACCGGCACTAGTGTTGAACTCCTGCTTCACTCCAAGCACATACACATCTGCCCCATAGTGCCATGGGACAGCCTTGTCATATTCATAGGGGAGAGGCCCCGGAACAGTAATGATAATAGGTGCAACAGACATGATTTTAACTGGCTTCCTCGGGGGAGCCTTGGTAGGATTGTTGAAGATGGTGACAACAGATACTTCTTCAGTAGGAACAACAGGAACAACGGTTTTCTTGAACAAAATTTCTTTGCTATCCATCAGGTTTTGGATGCCTAACTTCAGCAACGGACAACCAGCAGGGGAAACGGCACACAGAAGGCAACCCTTGCTACAACTCGGAAATAAACCGGCCAGCAATAGGTTCCTCTTAACAGTCAATAGAGGGGTAGCAACATCATCCACGGAAACTGCATACAAGTCTTCCTCAATAGCATTTACAACATGCTGGTGCATAGGAGCAGTCACAACGTTGGGCCTTTCGGGCGCCTCAAACTGTATTTCCTTGGTGTCGATAAGGTCTTGAGCCTTATTTCTTAGGGCCCAACAATCATCAGTAGAATGCCTCGGGCTATCAGAGTGATACGCACAGCGGTCATTGGGATTATACGTCGGAGAGGTTGTGTTTACCACCTTCGGAGCTTCTCTGACGGTGACCAAGTTGGTCGATAGCAGTTGCGGCAAGATCTGTGACAAGGTCATACTAAGCCGAGTATATTCTCTTCTGGGTCTCTCACCCCTTGGTTGGTTAGGTTGCCGAGGAGCGGTAGCAGGCTTTGCAATTACCACCGTGTTGATAGCTTGGCAGCATTCTAGTTTATTTTGCCTTCTAGGCCCATACACAGCACTGGCTTCCTTCTTGAAAGGCTTTTTCTCAGAACTTGAGGACGCACCTTTCTGTATATTCCCTGATTTCATACCAGCCTCTATCCTTTCCCCAGTCAGAATGAGGTCTGTGAAACCTGCAGATGAATTACCAATGAGATGATTGAAGAACGGCCCATATAGGGTCCCTAAGAACATGTCCACGAGCTCACGGTCGGTTAACGGTGGCTGCACCCTGCCAGCCAGGTCCCTCCACTTCTGCGCATACTCTTTAAAACCTTCTCCCGATCCTAGCGACATACCCTGGAGTTGGGTACGTGTAGGAGCGAGGTCGGCATTGTACTGATACTGCTTGTAAAAAGCAGTAGCCAAGTCCTCCCAGTTACGAACCTTGGTTCCATCCAGCTGATAGAACCATTCGAGATGAGTCCCTAAAAGACTCTCCTGGAAGAAATGGATCCATAAGTTCTTGTCCACAGTATACGGCTGGATCTTCCGCACATAAGATCTGAGATGTAGCTTAGGGCAGGACGCCCCGTCATACTTCGCGAAAGATGGTGCTTTGAACTTATGTGGGATCACCACACCAGAAGATAGACCCAGGTCTCCAAAATCCAGCCCAGGCACTTGTTGAATTTCCATGGCATTCAGGCGATCCTCTAACTGCTTATACTTGTCTTCAGCTGGAGGGTACTGCTCTTCATTGAAATCAGTCTCGTTGTCAGAGACCACAGGACTAGGAACCCCTCCCCCTTGGGGACTGCCTTTCCCTACAGAAGAACCAGCTTGATCAACCTCATTCTGCAGTGTGTTGCCAAACCTCCAGCCAGTGTTGAATAGTACAGTTCTCTTTTTCTTCTTCTTTACCAGCAGAGCCTTCAATTCCTCTTGTCCTTGGGCTAAATTCATAATCAGCTCTTGGAACTGGGCGTTCTGAGCCTGAAGGGCCTTGATGGATTGCTCAGTAGATGATTCAGGATTCATGATGAGATTGCTGAAATAAACAGCGAAGAACATTAAGCAACCTGAAAAGAAGAGTACTTGCTATGCACATGATGCATGATATGATGTTTATGCAATGCATTCAAGGGTTCGAAAGTTCAAATTTGTTGTAGACAAAAAGGAACACACGTTATCATTAAGAAATCATTATTCAGTACATCAAGGCCTCATGGGCAAACATTACAAAGTAAATCAATCCCAAAAGACACTGCGCATCCTCTTTGGATCTATGTAAGTGTTGAGAGTCTTTTCCTCGTGCAGTAGGCGAGTGAGCTCCAAGACCTTCTTCTCACTAGCATGCAGACTGGCTTCAAGAGAATTTCGTTATTCCTTAAGCTGGATCCAGCTCTTCTGCATTTCTTCCCAGGATGTAGGCATGTCAGGATGTTGAATGGTGTAGGACACCTCTCCTTCCAGGACTGGCTCTTTGATTACAGGGAGAACATGAGGATATGGCATCACTAACTTCTGGGAGCGGGCTCGTACCCACTTGAGATAAGGCTCCAACGGGATGGAGTTCCTGTGCCCCAGTGTCTTGCTGTCTACCTTGCTGGGCATCCTTCAAGCTCTGATAAACCTCTGGCGAAGTCCTTGTGCATCATTGTCGAAGTCAAAAACTATTTCAGGAATTAACATGTCGTGGGGGCCATCTCTCCGAGCATAACCAAATTGTCTCAAAGCCAAGCATGGGTTGTAGGTAATACCTCCTCTGATTCCAAGTAAAGGAACATTAGGGAACTCCCCGCAATGATCAATGATAGTGACATCCTCTATGGACCGAGAACACCAATGTATATCTGCATGTGTAAGAGTCATCAATCGCTGTGACCATCTCAAACCCCGCTCATTCTTCAAAACAGGTTGTGGAAGGTGCGAAATAAACCACCTTCCCAGGAGAGGAGTGCAGCACATAAGAACACCTCTTTTTCTCATGGTTCGAGTGTAACATGAGTGAAGGATGTCCCCAAGCAACGTAAGTATAGGATTCCTGGACATGAAGATCTTGACAACATTGATATCTATAAGCTGATCGGGATTCGGGAACAACACCAACCCATAGACAAGGAGGGCCACAACTTCTTCAAAGGCTTGTAAGTCAAGGGAATCCCAACATTCTTGGGCCTTCTCAAACAAGAACCTGGCCAAGAACCCTTTGATACCACTTCTAACTTCCCAATGTCCCTTGATGTCAGATGGTTGTAGGCGTAATGCTTTAGCAATCTCTTCAAGTTTGGGTTCCCTTTCCGTACCGTTGTAGGGTAGTTGACTAAGGATAGGGATCTTCAGAAGCCGGGAGAACTCCTCCAATGTAGGCACCAGTTGATAATCCAGGAAAGTAAAGCAGTGGTGCAGAGGGTCAAAGAACTGGAAGAGGACCTTTATCATGTCTTCCTCAATGATGGTGTTGACCAAGCTGATGAGTCTTCCATGTTTCTCACTGAAAGAGGAACTCCCGGGAATCCTGGATATAAGTTCCTTAAGCTGAGGAGGGATCCTTACAAGGTTGATCTGAATTGTCTTTCTGCGGATAGTTTCCATGTCCTACAAAACAAGAACAAAGATGAAGATTCGAACCCCTGAAATGGTTAGTGGATGCATGTGATGCTGTATGATGTTATGATGCTATGATAAAAACACACCACAAATATCCACAAAAAGCAAACATGGTAAGGCACACAAGTCACACAAGACAGCCCTTAGAGTTTAGGCCAGCATGGGGTCTAGGTATTACCCTCTTGAGGTTGGTGGGCTCAAAACCTGTCCTATCAGAAGTAACCGGGTTCTAAGGATCTCAATATCATTGGATTGTTTTCTGTGTTCATCGTTTCGATTTAGCCACTGAACTGGCGATCGAAATATTCCAAGAAAACAACTCTCAACTGAGTGTAGTATCGAGTATCAACTAACCTCGGACTGCACCGAAGTCAGTTATCTCACTACCCTAAAGAGGCCAAGATGGTTCAATTAAGGTTCCTAAGGTCAGTTGACGCTTCACGACACCACGCGGCGGCCCCGTACTCTCCTTGACTTGACTCAAGGGTTACCGGTACTCACCAAAGTGCCACATCAACGTAGCAGACTGCTTCAACCGTGTCGATATACCCCACACAGTTCCCTCACAGTCTTGTTGCTACTTTCTAAGAAGGTATCCCCAGATCCGGGTTAGGATCTATAGAACTCCCAAGACAGGCCCACAATATTAAAGCACACAAATCAGGAAATTGAAAACATAAGTATGAGCTATCCTAAGGTACACCTCAATTTAAGTATTCCCCAGCAAAGTCGCCAGTTCAGTGATCGGTGGATTTAGAACTGACTGTTTAAAGCTGGTTTCGCGAAATGTCGCGGAAGCAAGAGTCGCCACCATCTTTTATTTTCTCCAACATGGACAGGACAAAAGCACATCAAAATTCCCTATGAGATTGTTTCTCGGTTCGGGAGGTAGATTTATAGAAAGGGAAGGTGTTAGCACCCTTTCTATCCATGGTTATCCATGGGCTCTTAGATACTTGCTCTTATGTTTTCAAAATGTTTGTTTTCAAAAATGTGAGTGGGTTTGAAAAAGTTTCTTTGAAAGATTTCTGAATAACTCTTGTATCAGTCCTCAAGAGTGTTTGAAAAATTTGTTTTGAAAGCTTTTGAAAGTGTCGGTGTGAAAAGATTTTGATTTGTTTTTTAGAGAGCAAGTATCCATGAGTCATCTACCTACCCTAAGGAATTAGGCTGTGTAAAGGTCCTTAAGATAGTGCTATCCCACCATTGAGAGGTAGGTAGCACCACCGTTGGAGGTGTTCAGGTCAATTCGAGTTTAGGGACAGTGTGGTCACCGAAGCAACAGTAGTACACCTTAGAAGCTACCCTTATGTCCTTGATCCTTTCTTAATCTGAGGCAACCGTTTCGAGGCAACTATTTCGAGGCAATTGATTCGAGGCAACTGTTTCGAGGCAACTGGATCATGGACATAAGGACCGCTAAAACGTCCTATACTTGACGACCACGTTTCGAAGGAAGCAGGTGAGGCGTACCCTAGAAGTGGTGTGTGTATTTGTGTGTTATTTTCAGTTTAACAATTATCTTTGATCATGGCATTTTGAGCTACGCTTGTTTTTAATTAGCATACATTCTTTCATACAAGTTAGAATTTAAGAGTGCGAAAAATTAAAATACAGGAAGATAAAAGCTACGCTATTATAAGGCGCGGGTCTATACATTGCAAAAATACAAAGACCCGTTTTTGATAAAAGATGCGGAAAGTAAATAAATACCTAATTACTATTACATCCAGAAAGCAGTTACATAATAATCATTAAAAGAAAATAAATGCGCGAAAAGAATTAATTGAACGTTCGAGGGTTTTGACCCTTTGCTCGAAATTAAATAAAATTAAAGCCTAATTATTATTTAATTAAAGAAAAGAAAGTGTTTTTTTTAATATTTTTTTTGTATTTAATGAAATAAAGAAAATTAAAATTAAAGGAAACCCTAATTCTAAGTTTATTTTAATTATTAAGAAAATATTAAAGTTGACCTAATTTACTAATTAATTAACTTACATGTTTATGTACAAAAATAAATAGTAATTAACAATAATAAATAATGAGGAAAATGATTAATTAAGAAAAAGATGGAAATGTCAAAAACCTAATTCTATGCATTTTTTATTTATTAAGAAAAGTGTTTAAAATTAAAACCTAATTTAACTAAGTTAGTTATTGAAATTTATTTACAAAAATATTTTAATGGTGAAATTAATAATAATTAAATATAAAACATTTTTTTTGGTTTCTGATTTTTTTATTATGAAAATTAATTAATGGTGAATTAATAAAAACAATTAAAAACAATTGAAAAGAATTATAATTAGAAAAAAGAAGAAAACAAATATGCAAACCAAGGGGGGTATCAGGCCCAAAGGGAGGTAAAACTGCAGCAATTCAGGCCCATTGACAAAGCAAGCCTCGTTGACTTTTTGATTGTATGCATGATGGTTGACTGGGGTATACCCTGGATCTCGTCCAGTGGCCTTGGATTGATCATCATGAGCGCGTGGCAGTCTTAAGCGTGAGTGCATATGGTGGGCCTTTTGGTGAACGCTGCATGGAAACACGTTAGGATAAAAATTATGAAATATGTGGGGGGACCTGGGAATCGAACCCAGGTCCCAATGCTTGCAACACCTATCCTCCACCAACTGAGCCACTTAGCGCGTTTGTATATATAATAGACAACAATTAATATATATATGAAAAAACTCAATTATGCTGAAACATAAAAAACGCGCCAAGATTTGAATCTTCCAGTAGCGTAATGCCACGTTCATCTTCTTCCTTGTTCTTCCTGCAAACATGAAATAAGTAGCGGGGGTTTTAAACCCCCACAAATTGAAATAGTGAAAAATAGCGATTACGCCTACAGCTTATATAAATTGAGCGCGAGGGTTTCAATCGCTTCGTCTCGTTGCAAGGAATTTGTCTATACTGGTTTGATAGTCCAATTTTACAGCATATGCAAAGCCCCAATTTTTGAGCTCTGAAACCCTAAAAAATGTTAATGGCAAATCACGATACAGAGCCTTATAATGCAATTGAATCATATCATTGGTTTCAGAAGGTTCCTGTGAATACAAAACAACCAATAATATGTATCAAATGCGCTTGAATCATGATATGGAATTCAAGAAAATGTGGCAAACCGTATGGCTTATGTTCTACGATTCTTTGCGCGTTTGGACTGATTCTTGATTGCAAAAGACTCCTGGAAGGTCCAGCAATGTGTTGGAATCCTTTTTTGGCTTTGAATTGTCCTCCAACTATGAAGTCAGTTTCCATGTTTTTGTTGAAAAATTGCAAATTGGTTATGAGCTTTCAGCAGCTTTTTCGTGTATCTTTGAGTAGGGTTAAGTTATACATAAGTATGTGAAGGATTCTAGGTCAAAAACAAGCCCATGGATCCATGAATTTATGATTTGAATATTTGATTTTCAATCATGAAATTTCAATCTTTTTTTCAATGAAACCTTGCCAATTATGGGAGATCTTGTCCCCTTGGATGAGAAACGACTTTGCCACCTTGCCCTAGTTTGATTTGCTGCACAAAAAGATTTAAAAAGCATATCTTTGAATTTTCCCATAATTAAATCTAATTAAATGAATTAATATAAATATAAATTCAATTAATTAATCAAAAATAAGAAAATAAATTATTTTGAGCTCAATGGGTCGTGCATAGGCTTTGGGTAATGATTCAAGGAAGAATTTGAGGCCCATTAGCAAATTTGAAGTGTTTTAGGCAAAGTTGACTTTTGAAAGTTCCCAAAAATTTCCCAACTTCTCCAATGCATATCTTGCTCAATTTTGAAGCTATGATCATGTTCTTGGACATTTTGGAAAGGTCTTGAAGTCCTCTAACCCATGCCTTTGGTCCCATGTCATTTTGATTTACCAATATCAAGTTATGGTCTTTGAATTAAAGTGCCTTTTTGTTGACTTTTGAAAATGACCTATAATGTTGAAATTGATAACTTTTTGTGAGAGCATTTCTTGGACTTGGAGTGTGAATATGAGTTGTAGGAAATGTCACCCTCTTCAAAATGAGCATTGGATGGGATTTTTCTGATAAACCATAAAGAAGTTATGCCTTGGTCAATTTGCAGTTGACTTTTCAATTGTCCAAAAATAGAAACTTTTGCATCTTGAAACTTTTTGAGCCATGCTTGTGGAATCATGATAAAGAATTGATCAAATGATGATTGTGGCTTCAAAATAATATGTTGACCAAAATTTTTGACTTTTGACTGTCAAATGACCATTTTGCCCCTGCAGTTGACTGTGGAGCAATTAGGGCTTTTGACTGTGCAACTTGATGTGGTGAGCTTTGAAACTTGACATGTAGGTGCTTGACAATGTTTATAGGCATGTGGGACTTGATTGGACCTTTGGAAACCTCAATTTCTTTGCAAGAACCAAAACCCTTATTTTGACTGTGTTAGGAGGCAATTGGACTGTGCAACCTTTGAGAGATTTTGAACCATGATCTTGCCAAACCTTGAAGAATATGGGAGGGAAAGTTTTGGGGTACAACAATATCTATCAGAGTTTTTACTCATTTAGCTGCCCTATGTTCGGTGACTATCTCAATTGCATTTACAATCAGACCATCATGCTAATGCATAGGGTTTGTCTTGATATTAGGTTTATCAAAAGTGATGTCATGGGAGTCCAAAAAATCTTGCGCCTTGTATCTGAAGGCCCAACATTTTTCTATTGTGTGACCTGGAGAATTAGCATGATATTCACACCATGCATTTGAATCATAATTTGGTGGGAGTTATCCAATCGAAGGGGCTAGTGGCTTTAGCTCTACCAAGGATGCCTTGAGTAAGTGTTGTAGTAGTTCACTGTGTGGCATAGGGAGAGGATCAAATCTTCTCGGAGGCCTTTCAAACCTGTTTTTCTATTGTTCTCGTGGGATCACCAATGGTTTCTGTTTTTTTTGGTGTGATGCGACAACATTAGTTTATCCTTCCTTCTTTTTCGAGAAGTTAGGAAGATGCTTCTTTGAGTTATAAGAGTATTGGATGATGCCCCTTGTATTTTCCTGCTTTTCAAACCAGCTTCAATTTGTTCGCCAATTATCACCAAGTAAGAGAAACCCGAGGAGACACTACCTACCATCTTCTGATAACATATACCTTGTAGAGTACTCATGAACATGTCTGTAAGTGCCTTCGTTTGGGATTGGCTCATCTCTTGTAAAACAAATAGCAACAACAATAATGTAATGTAATGTACAATAGGAACAGCCTGAAAATTCTATTGTAAATGCCTAAACATGTTCTGGAACAACATGTCTCAAGAGATGTCATAACATCATACCAGACATCAAGCTACTGAACTGTCAAGACTGATGCAGTTCTGTTCCTAAAGTTATGCAGAATATTCTGCCAAATAGAATGCATAACAAGTAGCGAAAATTGAAGGCATACGTGGAGCCCTAGAAGAATTCAATCAGAAGCTAAGGATAAGGAGAAAAGCTCGATTGAAGACCTAACTTGTAGCAGAAGTTTTCTGCTTATTTTATGCAGGTCGTTAAAGCTGCATTGCTGTCATATGAAGGCCCAAATCCAGTTGGGTAAAAAGTGTTATAAATAGAAGTATTGTAACCTAATTTGGGTGATCGCTGATTGACAAGATGTAATCATTTAGGGCTAGTTGTGAACCACCCGGGCTGTGGGATGGTCACCATACTCCTTGAAACCTGTAGGTTAAAGGATGTATGCATTGTACTTGATTGAAGCTTTTAAGCATGATCAAGATGTGTAATGGAAGTGTATCTTCTGAGCAGTTTATGTACTGTAGAAAGTTATCACTGCGGTGATTGAGGGGGAGTGAGAGGGGTCTCATATCTAGGATTGGATCTTAGGTAAAAGTGTCATTGGGTAGTGATTAAGTGAGAAGGCTGTCAACGGGTGTGTTGGCTGTAGGGTCTTTGAATTGATACTACTAATAGTGAACTTTATCCCTGGCTTGGAAGCCCCCAGATGTAGGTTGGTTGAACCGAACTGGGTGAACAATTCTGTGTGTTATTTACTTTCTGTATTGGTTATCTGTTTGATGTCACAGCATTCCTCGTAACATCAATGTGTAAGATTAACCTTAACTGTTCTGAACATCAGTAAATCAGAACCTGCGTGTTGTTGGCTCTGGTATGTTAGTCCAGTGACTGTTGTAGAACAGATATCAAAAGTACAGCCTCTTCTACCTGTACAGCACTTAATGTCAGATCAGAGGTCTTAACATTCCATTAGACATTCTGAGTCTGTGACATACCAGGAATTTCAATTGGTATCAGAGCAGGCATCCTGTCTGACTCTGGATGAGATCCATGGGGGATACTTTCCGATTGTGTACAAGGTAGAATATTGTTTGAACCAGTAGTGTTCATATTGTTTGGTCCCTAGGAGTGGAGGATGGACAAATGTGGGAGAAACTAGATCAGCTATGATGAAAGTGTTTGAACAAATTCAAAGACCTCATGCGGGAGTAAAGATTTTGGAGTGCATTGTTCAAACTGTATTCAGCACAGAGAAGAATATTATCAAAATCTTCATGCGGGAGTGAAGATATTGATGAGGCATCATATGTGTTTATAAAGCCTTCTTTTAACAGGGCTGTAGAGTTGGGTCTAGAAAGTTGTTCGGTGAAGAAGCAAACAACTTGAGGGATTGATTTATTTTCAATCCTTATGTGTCATGCTTACTATATGGAGTAAGCACTGTGTAAGTTCTGGTGAAGTACTGCTATTTCGCTGCATAGCTTCTGATACAACCCCTAAAAGTGAAAGAAGAACTCTAGGGCTATTATTTTTGCTGTTGATTGATCAATGATTCTCATATGCGTCTGCAAGCTACTTGAAGACCTTGAAGATTATCAAGGATGATGTGTTCCAAGAAGATGGAACTAATGTTCTTAAGGATGGTAGAACATCACGCAACTGCCAGTTGAAGAACAAATGTTCTGGGTGCCAAACACATGTAATGTGAATACATATGTTTGGAACCTACTCCTGATCTGGAAGAGGAGACATCTGTTTTGAAATAATTGATCAGGACACGATCAACAGGTCATCTACTCCAGTTGTGAGTTTAAGGGAGTATATGTGCTGAGCTAAATGCATTTAAAAGGACTTTAAAGCTGTGGATGATGGAAATCATTTCTGTGTCTTCAGCCAAGGAAATATGCTTAGCAAGCATGAAGAAGCAATCAGTCTAGTGTGATTAGATAATTCTAATTGAATAAATGATGGAAGCAGAATCTTTATGTGTTAAATCTAAAGCTTGTGATGATAAAGAATGCACAACATCACAACTGTTAAAGACATCAGACGGATAAGTCCCAGATTGATAATGAAGTTTCTTCTTGTACAAGTTACAGAATGTGGCAACCTGAAACTTGTACAGCAAGCAAACCAAAGACTCTTAATTTGGAGCCTGTGGCAAATTCCAAATAAAGAATATTTACTATGTGTCTAAAGTAAAGAGCTCTACACTGTATCCATAAAGAGGGAAGTTGGATAACAGTTTGTTCAGAGGAAGTAGTATGATCAAGCTGATGTGAAAGGAAGTTCATCCTACCTTGTTCTATAAAAATGCTTGAGTTTATTTCTCATGATCTTAGTGATTTCCAAGGAAGATAGGAATAGAACAGGTTATGTCTACCAATCACATAAACTGCAGCATGTGAAGGAGAATTCACTTAATTCTCTACAAAGGTCTGAGCTGAGTTTCAGGGGGAGTCCTTAACCTGAGGATCTTGGAAGACATGTCTTACAAAATGTCTTGACATCCTGGACCAAAGTCAAATGGTGGATATCTGCACTTTGACAAGTCATCCCCATCACCTAGGATGAACTTGTTAGTTGTATGTAGCAAGGAGGAGTTATCTTCAAAAGATCATGGGTTCCTGAGAAGATCCTCTTCTTGCTTGAAGTTCATTTATGTGAACAACTTGGTTTGCTCTTGTCTACAGGAGTATGGTACAATTAACTCCTTTGTACTGTTCGAGGGTCAGCAGACAAGGTGAAGGTGATCCATGCTAGTTGCTGCATGGTTATGTGGTTGTTGTGGTTCTTCATGCATGGAACAGAAGATTGTTAGAATAATGATCCTACCTTGAGAAGATGACATAATCTAACTAATACTGAATACTTTGACGGGAGACTAAGTATTCATTAGGATCTTGCATAAAGATATATATATGCACTTCGATGGGAGACTAATTGTTTGCAAGACTGCATTCTGAACCTATTTCTCAGAACCTGGTAGAGAGTTTATTTCTCTCTAAGAATATTCTGAAGTCCGTGGCAGAGACTTGGAACTGTGAATCTTAATATTCTAGTGTGGCAGTTTTATTGTTGGTTTGGAATAAGTAGATTCTACTTGTGTTTAAAAGAAGTATGCTTAACAACGCATAACTACTGTTGTGGTCTGAAGAAATTTACTAGTATTAGCATCTACTAGTAAATATATTATACAGAAGGATGACATGATCAAAGGATAATCCTTCTAGAAAGTCTAAATCTTAGTAAAGCTTGTAAGCACACTAAGAAGGTTTCAGACTATGGCTACATAAGAGTCATGATAAGTGTGGAAGTGCAAGGGCATGAATCAGAGATGTCCTTACTATTTTAAGACTAGTTCAGGGTGCTTGAAGTTACCACCTCATAGCTAGTGCTACTGGTTTCCACGTCACTGTTTTGATTGGCCTTAACAAGGGAAGTCACTGAGTGTTGCACTTTTCCCAATTACAATATACATTGAAGGGAGACTCTGTATCTGTATTGGTGGACTTAATCTGAAGATCAGAAGTCAGAAGAGGGCAGTGGTATGCTGATGTTTATGTGTTCTGATAATATGACATTGTGAACTTCTAAGTGAAGTCATGGATAATGTCTCAACAACAGGAGATTGAAGAATTGCTCTTGTTATTGGACTGGGGTTAGGAAGAAAATCTCAGAGATTCTTAAAAAGTATCATAAGTGGTAGTTTTAATACTTTTGGAGCAAGTTGGAAGATCCAGATCTTATCAATAGCAACTTGGTCGTACTAGCAAATCAGACTTCACTAGCTCCAACAACTACTAGTGAATGGAAGATCAGAAGAAATAAATCAGATATATTCAGCATATGTTCAAGGGGTTCTTTTACTACAAGAAATAGAAGTGGCATCTAAATTTGTGTATTAGAACTAATCTGTGATGTCCTGTGAAGCAGTTTGGAGTCTTCTGGTGTATTGGATCTCAGCAACACAAAGCATGAGTGATGGCCATGCTTAATGCTGCTAATCTCTTGCTACTAGCTGGTTAAAGTGCCCTTCTCTGTGCCTAAATGAGAGAAGTAAGGCTGCTGTTGTTGAAAAATGCAAGGTAATGTCTAAGTAAGTGTCATGACATTATCAACGACATTGCAACCTTGGGGAAATCAAGAAGAATACGGGAAAATAACTTCGCCACGTCATTGGTAGTCTGTTTCCTAGAAGGAATAAATCTTCAGTCCCGAAAATGGGTCAAAGGCTGATTTTATTCAGGAATTGCTTTGACCAAAATTTATGCATGTATTAGGACTGGTTCTCTGGTATTGGCAGAAACAAACAATACATGCACAGTCAGTCTGAAATATGCACATGATCTAACAGGTATCCTTGACCAAGATTTTATATTACCATCTTTTTGAATCTGGTATCTCCTTATATAACCTCCTGTCACACATTCTTTTCTCTCACAACCATCATGGGGTTTATACGGATTTGGGAAAACTGTTCTTGGATCTGGTTTTGTGAGGGCTTTCTTTGGCAATTTTTGGCCAAAAAGGGGGAGAAAGGAGTACTGTTAAAAACTGTCCTCGTTGCAGCAGCTACTCAAAATTTTGATCACAAAGACTACTTGTCACAAACTCAGCAGAAATTCAAATGGCGTGAATTTCTTTGTGACTTGTGATCTGAGTTATGAACACAGTTGTGACCTGTGTTCTGAGTTACAAGGGAGATATTCTGGTCACTCCTTAAAGGTTCTCTGATGCCTCTGAAAGGATAGTTTATCTCCCACGGTCCTCTTTTTCCACCATCAGTGACAAGAAATGGTTCGTGGACTAAAAGGGAATGAGATGCATCCTCTTCCTCCTGTGCCACAAGAGGTCCTGAATGGTGAGTATTATTGTTGTATTTGTTTTAGCCAAAATTAGCCAAAGGGGGAGATTGTAAGTGCCTTCGTTTGGGATTGGCTCATCTCTTGTAAAACAAATAGCAACAACAATAATGTAATGTAATGTACAATAGGAACAGCCTGAAAATTCTATTGTAAATGCCTAAACATGTTCTGGAACAACATGTCTCAAGAGATGTCATAACATCATACCAGACATCAAGCTACTGAACTGTCAAGACTGATGCAGTTCTGTTCCTAAAGTTATGCATAATATTCTGCCAAATAGAATGCATAACAAGTAGCGAAAATTGAAGGCATACGTGGAGCCCTAGAAGAATTCAATCAGAAGCTAAGGATAAGGAGAAAAGCTCGATTGAAGACCTAACTTGTAGCAGAAGTTTTCTGCTTATTTTATGCAGGTCGTTAAAGCTGCATTGCTGTCATATGAAGGCCCAAATCCAGTTGGGTAAAAAGTGTTATAAATAGAAGTATTGTAACCTAATTTGGGTGATCGCTGATTGACAAGATGTAATCATTTAGGGCTAGTTGTGAACCACCCGGGCTGTGGGATGGTCACCATACTCCTTGAAACCTGTAGGTTAAAGGATGTATGCATTGTACTTGATTGAAGCTTTTAAGCATGATCAAGATGTGTAATGGAAGTGTATCTTCTGAGCAGTTTATGTACTGTAGAAAGTTATCACTGCGGTGATTGAGGGGGAGTGAGAGGGGTCTCATATCTAGGATTGGATCTTAGGTAAAAGTGTCATTGGGTAGTGATTAAGTGAGAAGGCTGTCAACGGGTGTGTTGGCTGTAGGGTCTTTGAATTGATACTACTAATAGTGAACTTTATCCCTGGCTTGGAAGCCCCCAGATGTAGGTTGGTTGAACCGAACTGGGTGAACAATTCTGTGTGTTATTTACTTTCTGTATTGGTTATCTGTTTGATGTCACAGCATTCCTCATAACATCAATGTGTAAGATTAACCTTAACTGTTCTGAACATCAGTAAATCAGAACCTGCGTGTTGTTGGCTCTGGTATGTTAGTCCAGTGACTGTTGTAGAACAGATATCAAAAGTACAGCCTCTTCTACCTGTACAGCACTTAATGTCAGATCAGAGGTCTTAACATTCCATTAGACATTCTGAGTCTGTGACATACCAGGAATTTCAATTGGTATCAGAGCAGGCATCCTGTCTGACTCTGGATGAGATCCATGGGGGATACTTTCCGATTGTGTACAAGGTAGAATATTGTTTGAACCAGTAGTGTTCATATTGTTTGGTCCCTAGGAGTGGAGGATGGACAAATGTGGGAGAAACTAGATCAGCTATGATGAAAGTGTTTGAACAAATTCAAAGACCTCATGCGGGAGTAAAGATTTTGGAGTGCATTGTTCAAACTGTATTCAGCACAGAGAAGAATATTATCAAAATCTTCATGCGGGAGTGAAGATATTGATGAGGCATCATATGTGTTTATAAAGCCTTCTTTTAACAGGGCTGTAGAGTTGGGTCTAGAAAGTTGTTCGGTGAAGAAGCAAACAACTTGAGGGATTGATTTATTTTCAATCCTTATGTGTCATGCTTACTATATGGAGTAAGCACTGTGTAAGTTCTGGTGAAGTACTGCTATTTCGCTGCATAGCTTCTGATACAACCCCTAAAAGTGAAAGAAGAACTCTAGGGCTATTATTTTTGCTGTTGATTGATCAATGATTCTCATATGCGTCTGCAAGCTACTTGAAGACCTTGAAGATTATCAAGGATGATGTGTTCCAAGAAGATGGAACTAATGTTCTTAAGGATGGTAGAACATCACGCAACTGCCAGTTGAAGAACAAATGTTCTGGGTGCCAAACACATGTAATGTGAATACATATGTTTGGAACCTACTCCTGATCTGGAAGAGGAGACATCTGTTTTGAAATAATTGATCAGGACACGATCAACAGGTCATCTACTCCAGTTGTGAGTTTAAGGGAGTATATGTGCTGAGCTAAATGCATTTAAAAGGACTTTAAAGCTGTGGATGATGGAAATCATTTCTGTGTCTTCAGCCAAGGAAATATGCTTAGCAAGCATGAAGAAGCAATCAGTCTAGTGTGATTAGATAATTCTAATTGAATAAATGATGGAAGCAGAATCTTTATGTGTTAAATCTAAAGCTTGTGATGATAAAGAATGCACAACATCACAACTGTTAAAGACATCAGACGGATAAGTCCCAGATTGATAATGAAGTTTCTTCTTGTACAAGTTACAGAATGTGGCAACCTGAAACTTGTACAGCAAGCAAACCAAAGACTCTTAATTTGGAGCCTGTGGCAAATTCCAAATAAAGAATATTTACTATGTGTCTAAAGTAAAGAGCTCTACACTGTATCCATAAAGAGGGAAGTTGGATAACAGTTTGTTCAGAGGAAGTAGTATGATCAAGCTGATGTGAAAGGAAGTTCATCCTACCTTGTTCTATAAAAATGCTTGAGTTTATTTCTCATGATCTTAGTGATTTCCAAGGAAGATAGGAATAGAACAGGTTATGTCTACCAATCACATAAACTGCAGCATGTGAAGGAGAATTCACTTAATTCTCTACAAAGGTCTGAGCTGAGTTTCAGGGGGAGTCCTTAACCTGAGGATCTTGGAAGACATGTCTTACAAAATGTCTTGACATCCTGGACCAAAGTCAAATGGTGGATATCTGCACTTTGACAAGTCATCCCCATCACCTAGGATGAACTTGTTAGTTGTATGTAGCAAGGAGGAGTTATCTTCAAAAGATCATGGGTTCCTGAGAAGATCCTCTTCTTGCTTGAAGTTCATTTATGTGAACAACTTGGTTTGCTCTTGTCTACAGGAGTATGGTACAATTAACTCCTTTGTACTGTTCGAGGGTCAGCAGACAAGGTGAAGGTGATCCATGCTAGTTGCTGCATGGTTATGTGGTTGTTGTGGTTCTTCATGCATGGAACAGAAGATTGTTAGAATAATGATCCTACCTTGAGAAGATGACATAATCTAACTAATACTGAATACTTTGACGGGAGACTAAGTATTCATTAGGATCTTGCATAAAGATATATATATGCACTTCGATGGGAGACTAATTGTTTGCAAGACTGCATTCTGAACCTATTTCTCAGAACCTGGTAGAGAGTTTATTTCTCTCTAAGAATATTCTGAAGTCCGTGGCAGAGACTTGGAACTGTGAATCTTAATATTCTAGTGTGGCAGTTTTATTGTTGGTTTGGAATAAGTAGATTCTACTTGTGTTTAAAAGAAGTATGCTTAACAACGCATAACTACTGTTGTGGTCTGAAGAAATTTACTAGTATTAGCATCTACTAGTAAATATATTATACAGAAGGATGACATGATCAAAGGATAATCCTTCTAGAAAGTCTAAATCTTAGTAAAGCTTGTAAGCACACTAAGAAGGTTTCAGACTATGGCTACATAAGAGTCATGATAAGTGTGGAAGTGCAAGGGCATGAATCAGAGATGTCCTTACTATTTTAAGACTAGTTCAGGGTGCTTGAAGTTACCACCTCATAGCTAGTGCTACTGGTTTCCACGTCACTGTTTTGATTGGCCTTAACAAGGGAAGTCACTGAGTGTTGCACTTTTCCCAATTACAATATACATTGAAGGGAGACTCTGTATCTGTATTGGTGGACTTAATCTGAAGATCAGAAGTCAGAAGAGGGCAGTGGTATGCTGATGTTTATGTGTTCTGATAATATGACATTGTGAACTTCTAAGTGAAGTCATGGATAATGTCTCAACAACAGGAGATTGAAGAATTGCTCTTGTTATTGGACTGGGGTTAGGAAGAAAATCTCAGAGATTCTTAAAAAGTATCATAAGTGGTAGTTTTAATACTTTTGGAGCAAGTTGGAAGATCCAGATCTTATCAATAGCAACTTGGTCGTACTAGCAAATCAGACTTCACTAGCTCCAACAACTACTAGTGAATGGAAGATCAGAAGAAGTAAATCAGATATATTCAGCATATGTTCAAGGGGTTCTTTTACTACAAGAAATAGAAGTGGCATCTAAATTTGTGTATTAGAACTAATCTGTGATGTCCTGTGAAGCAGTTTGGAGTCTTCTGGTGTATTGGATCTCAGCAACACAAAGCATGAGTGATGGCCATGCTTAATGCTGCTAATCTCTTGCTACTAGCTGGTTAAAGTGCCCTTCTCTGTGCCTAAATGAGAGAAGTAAGGCTGCTGTTGTTGAAAAATGCAAGGTAATGTCTAAGTAAGTGTCATGACATTATCAACGACATTGCAACCTTGGGGAAATCAAGAAGAATACGGGAAAATAACTTCGCCACGTCATTGGTAGTCTGTTTCCTAGAAGGAATAAATCTTCAGTCCCGAAAATGGGTCAAAGGCTGATTTTATTCAGGAATTGCTTTGACCAAAATTTATGCATGTATTAGGACTGGTTCTCTGGTATTGGCAGAAACAAACAATACATGCACAGTCAGTCTGAAATATGCACATGATCTAACAGGTATCCTTGACCAAGATTTTATATTACCATCTTTTTGAATCTGGTATCTCCTTATATAACCTCCTGTCACACATTCTTTTCTCTCACAACCATCATGGGGTTTATACGGATTTGGGAAAACTGTTCTTGGATCTGGTTTTGTGAGGGCTTTCTTTGGCAATTTTTGGCCAAAAAGGGGGAGAAAGGAGTACTGTTAAAAACTGTCCTCGTTGCAGCAGCTACTCAAAATTTTGATCACAAAGACTACTTGTCACAAACTCAGCAGAAATTCAAATGGCGTGAATTTCTTTGTGACTTGTGATCTGAGTTATGAACACAGTTGTGACCTGTGTTCTGAGTTACAAGGGAGATATTCTGGTCACTCCTTAAAGGTTCTCTGATGCCTCTGAAAGGATAGTTTATCTCCCACGGTCCTCTTTTTCCACCATCAGTGACAAGAAATGGTTCGTGGACTAAAAGGGAATGAGATGCATCCTCTTCCTCCTGTGCCACAAGAGGTCCTGAATGGTGAGTATTATTGTTGTATTTGTTTTAGCCAAAATTAGCCAAAGGGGGAGATTGTAAGTGCCTTCGTTTGGGATTGGCTCATCTCTTGTAAAACAAATAGCAACAACAATAATGTAATGTAATGTACAATAGGAACAGCCTGAAAATTCTATTGTAAATGCCTAAACATGTTCTGGAACAACATGTCTCAAGAGATGTCATAACATCATACCAGACATCAAGCTACTGAACTGTCAAGACTGATGCAGTTCTGTTCCTAAAGTTATGCATAATATTCTGCCAAATAGAATGCATAACAAGTAGCGAAAATTGAAGGCATACGTGGAGCCCTAGAAGAATTCAATCAGAAGCTAAGGATAAGGAGAAAAGCTCGATTGAAGACCTAACTTGTAGCAGAAGTTTTCTGCTTATTTTATGCAGGTCGTTAAAGCTGCATTGCTGTCATATGAAGGCCCAAATCCAGTTGGGTAAAAAGTGTTATAAATAGAAGTATTGTAACCTAATTTGGGTGATCGCTGATTGACAAGATGTAATCATTTAGGGCTAGTTGTGAACCACCCGGGCTGTGGGATGGTCACCATACTCCTTGAAACCTGTAGGTTAAAGGATGTATGCATTGTACTTGATTGAAGCTTTTAAGCATGATCAAGATGTGTAATGGAAGTGTATCTTCTGAGCAGTTTATGTACTGTAGAAAGTTATCACTGCGGTGATTGAGGGGGAGTGAGAGGGGTCTCATATCTAGGATTGGATCTTAGGTAAAAGTGTCATTGGGTAGTGATTAAGTGAGAAGGCTGTCAACGGGTGTGTTGGCTGTAGGGTCTTTGAATTGATACTACTAATAGTGAACTTTATCCCTGGCTTGGAAGCCCCCAGATGTAGGTTGGTTGAACCGAACTGGGTGAACAATTCTGTGTGTTATTTACTTTCTGTATTGGTTATCTGTTTGATGTCACAGCATTCCTCGTAACATCAATGTGTAAGATTAACCTTAACTGTTCTGAACATCAGTAAATCAGAACCTGCGTGTTGTTGGCTCTGGTATGTTAGTCCAGTGACTGTTGTAGAACAGATATCAAAAGTACAGCCTCTTCTACCTGTACAGCACTTAATGTCAGATCAGAGGTCTTAACATTCCATTAGACATTCTGAGTCTGTGACATACCAGGAATTTCAATTGGTATCAGAGCAGGCATCCTGTCTGACTCTGGATGAGATCCATGGGGGATACTTTCCGATTGTGTACAAGGTAGAATATTGTTTGAACCAGTAGTGTTCATATTGTTTGGTCCCTAGGAGTGGAGGATGGACAAATGTGGGAGAAACTAGATCAGCTATGATGAAAGTGTTTGAACAAATTCAAAGACCTCATGCGGGAGTAAAGATTTTGGAGTGCATTGTTCAAACTGTATTCAGCACAGAGAAGAATATTATCAAAATCTTCATGCGGGAGTGAAGATATTGATGAGGCATCATATGTGTTTATAAAGCCTTCTTTTAACAGGGCTGTAGAGTTGGGTCTAGAAAGTTGTTCGGTGAAGAAGCAAACAACTTGAGGGATTGATTTATTTTCAATCCTTATGTGTCATGCTTACTATATGGAGTAAGCACTGTGTAAGTTCTGGTGAAGTACTGCTATTCCGCTGCATAGCTTCTGATACAACCCCTAAAAGTGAAAGAAGAACTCTAGGGCTATTATTTTTGCTGTTGATTGATCAATGATTCTCATATGCGTCTGCAAGCTACTTGAAGACCTTGAAGATTATCAAGGATGATGTGTTCCAAGAAGATGGAACTAATGTTCTTAAGGATGGTAGAACATCATGCAACTGCCAGTTGAAGAACAAATGTTCTGGGTGCCAAACACATGTAATGTGAATACATATGTTTGGAACCTACTCCTGATCTGGAAGAGGAGACATCTGTTTTGAAATAATTGATCAGGACACGATCAACAGGTCATCTACTCCAGTTGTGAGTTTAAGGGAGTATATGTGCTGAGCTAAATGCATTTAAAAGGACTTTAAAGCTGTGGATGATGGAAATCATTTCTGTGTCTTCAGCCAAGGAAATATGCTTAGCAAGCATGAAGAAGCAATCAGTCTAGTGTGATTAGATAATTCTAATTGAATAAATGATGGAAGCAGAATCTTTATGTGTTAAATCTAAAGCTTGTGATGATAAAGAATGCACAACATCACAACTGTTAAAGACATCAGACGGATAAGTCCCAGATTGATAATGAAGTTTCTTCTTGTACAAGTTACAGAATGTGGCAACCTGAAACTTGTACAGCAAGCAAACCAAAGACTCTTAATTTGGAGCCTGTGGCAAATTCCAAATAAAGAATATTTACTATGTGTCTAAAGTAAAGAGCTCTACACTGTATCCATAAAGAGGGAAGTTGGATAACAGTTTGTTCAGAGGAAGTAGTATGATCAAGCTGATGTGAAAGGAAGTTCATCCTACCTTGTTCTATAAAAATGCTTGAGTTTATTTCTCATGATCTTAGTGATTTCAAGGGAAGATAGGAATAGAACAGGTTATGTCTACCAATCACATAAACTGCAGCATGTGAAGGAGAATTCACTTAATTCTCTACAAAGGTCTGAGCTGAGTTTCAGGGGGAGTCCTTAACCTGAGGATCTTGGAAGACATGTCTTACAAAATGTCTTGACATCCTGGACCAAAGTCAAATGGTGGATATCTGCACTTTGACAAGTCATCCCCATCACCTAGGATGAACTTGTTAGTTGTATGTAGCAAGGAGGAGTTATCTTCAAAAGATCATGGGTTCCTGAGAAGATCCTCTTCTTGCTTGAAGTTCATTTATGTGAACAACTTGGTTTGCTCTTGTCTACAGGAGTATGGTACAATTAACTCCTTTGTACTGTTCGAGGGTCAGCAGACAAGGTGAAGGTGATCCATGCTAGTTGCTGCATGGTTATGTGGTTGTTGTGGTTCTTCATGCATGGAACAGAAGATTGTTAGAATAATGATCCTACCTTGAGAAGATGACATAATCTAACTAATACTGAATACTTTGACGGGAGACTAAGTATTCATTAGGATCTTGCATAAAGATATATATATGCACTTCGATGGGAGACTAATTGTTTGCAAGACTGCATCCTGAACCTATTTCTCAGAACTTGGTAGAGAGTTTATTTCTCTCTAAGAATATTCTGAAGTCCGTGGCAGAGACTTGGAACTGTGAATCTTAATATTCTAGTGTGGCAGTTTTATTGTTGGTTTGGAATAAGTAGATTCTACTTGTGTTTAAAAGAAGTATGCTTAACAACGCATAACTATTGTTGTGGTCTGAAGAAATTTACTAGTATTAGCATCTACTAGTAAATATATTATATAGAAGGATGACATGATCAAAGGATAATCCTTCTAGAAAGTCTAAATCTTAGTAAAGCTTGTAAGCACACTAAGAAGGTTTCAGACTATGGCTACATAAGAGTCATGATAAGTGTGGAAGTGCAAGGGCATGAATCAGAGATGTCCTTACTATTTTAAGACTAGTTCAGGGTGCTTGAAGTTACCACCTCATAGCTAGTGCTACTGGTTTCCACGTCACTGTTTTGATTGGCCTTAACAAGGGAAGTCACTGAGTGTTGCACTTTTCCCAATTACAATATACATTGAAGGGAGACTCTGTATCTGTATTGGTGGACTTAATCTGAAGATCAGAAGTCAGAAGAGGGCAGTGGTATGCTGATGTTTATGTGTTCTGATAATATGACATTGTGAACTTCTAAGTGAAGTCATGGATAATGTCTCAACAACAGGAGATTGAAGAATTGCTCTTGTTATTGGACTGGGGTTAGGAAGAAAATCTCAGAGATTCTTAAAAAGTATCATAAGTGGCAGTTTTAATACTTTTGGAGCAAGTTGGAAGATCCAGATCTTATCAATAGCAACTTGGTCGTACTAGCAAATCAGACTTCACTAGCTCCAACAACTACTAGTGAATGGAAGATCAGAAGAAGTAAATCAGATATATTCAGCATATGTTCAAGGGGTTCTTTTACTATAAGAAATAGAAGTGGCATCTAAATTTGTGTATTAGAACTAATCTGTGATGTCCTGTGAAGCAGTTTGGAGTCTTCTGGTGTATTGGATCTCAGCAACACAAAGCATGAGTGATGGCCATGCTTAATGCTGCTAATCTCTTGCTACTAGCTGGTTAAAGTGCCCTTCTCTGTGCCTAAATGAGAGAAGTAAGGCTGCTGTTGTTGAAAAATGCAAGGTAATGTCTAAGTAAGTGTCATGACATTATCAACGACATTGCAACCTTGGGGAAATCAAGAAGAATACGGGAAAATAACTTCGCCACGTCATTGGTAGTCTGTTTCCTAGAAGGAATAAATCTTCAGTCCCGAAAATGGGTCAAAGGCTGATTTTATTCAGGAATTGCTTTGACCAAAATTTATGCATGTATTAGGACTGGTTCTCTGGTATTGGCAGAAACAAACAATACATGCACAGTCAGTCTGAAATATGCACATGATCTAACAGGTATCCTTGACCAAGATTTTATATTACCATCTTTTTGAACCTGGTATCTCCTTATATAACCTCCTGTCACACATTCTTTTCTCTCACAACCATCATGGGGTTTATACGGATTTGGGAAAACTGTTCTTGGATCTGGTTTTGTGAGGGCTTTCTTTGGCAATTTTTGGCCAAAAAGGGGGAGAAAGGAGTACTGTTAAAAACTGTCCTCGTTGCAGCAGCTACTCAAAATTTTGATCACAAAGACTACTTGTCACAAACTCAGCAGAAATTCAAATGGCGTGAATTTCTTTCTGACTTGTGATCTGAGTTATGAACACAGTTGTGACCTGTGTTCTGAGTTACAAGGGAGATATTCTGGTCACTCCTTAAAGGTTCTCTGATGCCTCTGAAAGGATAGTTTATCTCCCACGGTCCTCTTTTTCCACCATCAGTGACAAGAAATGGTTCGTGGACTAAAAGGGAATGAGATGCATCCTCTTCCTCCTGTGCCACAAGAGGTCCTGAATGGTGAGTATTATTGTTGTATTTGTTTTAGCCAAAATTAGCCAAAGGGGGAGATTGTAAGTGCCTTCGTTTGGGATTGGCTCATCTCTTGTAAAACAAATAGCAACAACAATAATGTAATGTAATGTACAATAGGAACAGCCTGAAAATTCTATTGTAAATGCCTAAACATGTTCTGGAACAACATGTCTCAAGAGATGTCATAACATCATACCAGACATCAAGCTACTGAACTGTCAAGACTGATGCAGTTCTGTTCCTAAAGTTATGCAGAATATTCTGCCAAATAGAATGCATAACAAGTAGCGAAAATTGAAGGCATACGTGGAGCCCTAGAAGAATTCAATCAGAAGCTAAGGATAAGGAGAAAAGCTCGATTGAAGACCTAACTTGTAGCAGAAGTTTTCTGCTTATTTTATGCAGGTCGTTAAAGCTGCATTGCTGTCATATGAAGGCCCAAATCCAGTTGGGTAAAAAGTGTTATAAATAGAAGTGTTGTAACCTAATTTGGGTGATCGCTGATTGACAAGATGTAATCATTTAGGGCTAGTTGTGAACCACCCGGGCTGTGGGATGGTCACCATACTCCTTGAAACCTGTAGGTTAAAGGATGTATGCATTGTACTTGATTGAAGCTTTTAAGCATGATCAAGATGTGTAATGGAAGTGTATCTTCTGAGCAGTTTATGTACTGTAGAAAGTTATCACTGCGGTGATTGAGGGGGAGTGAGAGGGGTCTCATATCTAGGATTGGATCTTAGGTAAAAGTGTCATTGGGTAGTGACTAAGTGAGAAGGCTGTCAACGGGTGTGTTGGCTGTAGGGTCTTTGAATTGATACTACTAATAGTGAACTTTATCCCTGGCTTGGAAGCCCCCAGATGTAGGTTGGTTGAACCGAACTGGGTGAACAATTCTGTGTGTTATTTACTTTCTGTATTGGTTATCTGTTTGATGTCACAGCATTCCTCGTAACATCAATGTGTAAGATTAACCTTAACTGTTCTGAACATCAGTAAATCAGAACCTGCGTGTTGTTGGCTCTGGTATGTTAGTCCAGTGACTGTTGTAGAACAGATATCAAAAGTACAGCCTCTTCTACCTGTACAGCACTTAATGTCAGATCAGAGGTCTTAACATTCCATTAGACATTCTGAGTCTGTGACATACCAGGAATTTCAATTGGTATCAGAGCAGGCATCCTGTCTGACTCTGGATGAGATCCATGGGGGATACTTTCTGATTGTGTACAAGGTAGAATATTGTTTGAACCAGTAGTGTTCATATTGTTTGGTCCCTAGGAGTGGAGGATGGACAAATGTGGGAGAAACTAGATCAGCTATGATGAAAGTGTTTGAACAAATTCAAAGACCTCATGCGGGAGTAAAGATTTTGGAGTGCATTGTTCAAACTGTATTCAGCACAGAGAAGAATATTATCAAAATCTTCATGCGGGAGTGAAGATATTGATGAGGCATCATATGTGTTTATAAAGCCTTCTTTTAACAGGGCTGTAGAGTTGGGTCTAGAAAGTTGTTCGGTGAAGAAGCAAACAACTTGAGGGATTGATTTATTTTCAATCCTTATGTGTCATGCTTACTATATGGAGTAAGCACTGTGTAAGTTCTGGTGAAGTACTGCTATTCCGCTGCATAGCTTCTGATACAACCCCTAAGAGTGAAAGAAGAACTCTAGGGCTATTATTTTTGCTGTTGATTGATCAATGATTCTCATATGCGTCTGCAAGCTACTTGAAGACCTTGAAGATTATCAAGGATGATGTGTTCCAAGAAGATGGAACTAATGTTCTTAAGGATGGTAGAACATCATGCAACTGCCAGTTGAAGAACAAATGTTCTGGGTGCCAAACACATGTAATGTGAATACATATGTTTGGAACCTACTCCTGATCTGGAAGAGGAGACATCTGTTTTGAAATAATTGATCAGGACACGATCAACAGGTCATCTACTCCAGTTGTGAGTTTAAGGGAGTATATGTGCTGAGCTAAATGCATTTAAAAGGACTTTAAAGCTGTGGATGATGGAAATCATTTCTGTGTCTTCAGCCAAGGAAATATGCTTAGCAAGCATGAAGAAGCAATCAGTCTAGTGTGATTAGATAATTCTAATTGAATAAATGATGGAAGCAGAATCTTTATGTGTTAAATCTAAAGCTTGTGATGATAAAGAATGCACAACATCACAACTGTTAAAGACATCAGACGGATAAGTCCCAGATTGATAATGAAGTTTCTTCTTGTACAAGTTACAGAATGTGGCAACCTGAAACTTGTACAGCAAGCAAACCAAAGACTCTTAATTTGGAGCCTGTGGCAAATTCCAAATAAAGAATATTTACTATGTGTCTAAAGTAAAGAGCTCTACACTGTATCCATAAAGAGGGAAGTTGGATAACAGTTTGTTCAGAGGAAGTAGTATGATCAAGCTGATGTGAAAGGAAGTTCATCCTACCTTGTTCTATAAAAATGCTTGAGTTTATTTCTCATGATCTTAGTGATTTCCAAGGAAGATAGGAATAGAACAGGTTATGTCTACCAATCACATAAACTGCAGCATGTGAAGGAGAATTCACTTAATTCTCTACAAAGGTCTGAGCTGAGTTTCAGGGGGAGTCCTTAACCTGAGGATCTTGGAAGACATGTCTTACAAAATGTCTTGACATCCTGGACCAAAGTCAAATGGTGGATATCTGCACTTTGACAAGTCATCCCCATCACCTAGGATGAACTTGTTAGTTGTATGTAGCAAGGAGGAGTTATCTTCAAAAGATCATGGGTTCCTGAGAAGATCCTCTTCTTGCTTGAAGTTCATTTATGTGAACAACTTGGTTTGCTCTTGTCTACAGGAGTATGGTACAATTAACTCCTTTGTACTGTTCGAGGGTCAGCAGACAACGTGAAGGTGATCCATGCTAGTTGTTGCATGGTTATGTGGTTGTTGTGGTTCTTCATGCATGGAACAGAAGATTGTTAGAATAATGATCCTACCTTGAGAAGATGACATAATCTAACTAATACTGAATACTTTGACGGGAGACTAAGTATTCATTAGGATCTTGCATAAAGATATATATATGCACTTCGATGGGAGACTAATTGTTTGCAAGACTGCATTCTGAACCTATTTCTCAGAACTTGGTAGAGAGTTTATTTCTCTCTAAGAATATTCTGAAGTCCGTGGCAGAGACTTGGAACTGTGAATCTTAATATTCTAGTGTGGCAGTTTTATTGTTGGTTTGGAATAAGTAGATTCTACTTGTGTTTAAAAGAAGTATGCTTAACAACGCATAACTACTGTTGTGGTCTGAAGAAATTTACTAGTATTAGCATCTACTAGTAAATATATTATACAGAAGGATGACATGATCAAAGGATAATCCTTCTAGAAAGTCTAAATATTAGTAAAGCTTGTAAGCACACTAAGAAGGTTTCAGACTATGGCTACATAAGAGTCATGATAAGTGTGGAAGTGCAAGGGCATGAATCAGAGATGTCCTTACTATTTTAAGACTAGTTCAGGGTGCTTGAAGTTACCACCTCATAGCTAGTTCTACTGGTTTCCATGTCACTGTTTTGATTGGCCTTAACAAGGGAAGTCACTGAGTGTTGCACTTTTCCCAATTACAATATACATTGAAGGGAGACTCTGTATCTGTATTGGTGGACTTAATCTGAAGATCAGAAGTCAGAAGAGGGCAGTGGTATGCTATTGTTTATGTGTTCTGATAATATGACATTGTGAACTTCTAAGTGAAGTCATGGATAATGTCTCAACAACAGGAGATTGAAGAATTGCTCTTGTTATTGGACTGGGGTTAGGAAGAAAATCTCAGAGATTCTTAAAAAGTATCATAAGTGGCAGTTTTAATACTTTTGGAGCAAGTTGGAAGATCCAGATCTTATCAATAGCAACTTGGTCGTACTAGCAAATCAGACTTCACTAGCTCCAACAACTACTAGTGAATGGAAGATCAGAAGAAGTAAATCAGATATATTCAGCATATGTTCAAGGGGTTCTTTTACTACAAGAAATAGAAGTGGCATCTAAATTTGTGTATTAGAACTAATCTGTGATGTCCTGTGAAGCAGTTTGGAGTCTTCTGGTGTATTGGATCTCAGCAACACAAAGCATGAGTGATGGCCATGCTTAATGCTGCTAATCTCTTGCTACTAGCTGGTTAAAGTGCCCTTCTCTGTGCCTAAATGAGAGAAGTAAGGCTGCTGTTGTTGAAAAATGCAAGGTAATGTCTAAGTAAGTGTCATGACATTATCAACGACATTGCAACCTTAGGGAAATCAAGAAGAATACGGGAAAATAACTTCGCCACGTCATTGGTAGTCTGTTTCCTAGAAGGAATAAATCTTCAGTCCCGAAAATGGGTCAAAGGCTGATTTTATTCAGGAATTGCTTTGACCAAAATTTATGCATGTATTAGGACTGGTTCTCTGGTATTGGCAGAAACAAACAATACATGCACAGTCAGTCTGAAATATGCACATGATCTAACAGGTATCCTTGACCAAGATTTTATATTACCATCTTTTTGAACCTGGTATCTCCTTATATAACCTCCTGTCACACATTCTTTTCTCTCACAACCATCATGGGGTTTATACGGATTTGGGAAAACTGTTCTTGGATCTGGTTTTGTGAGGGCTTTCTTTGGCAATTTTTGGCCAAAAAGGGGGAGAAAGGAGTACTGTTAAAAACTGTCCTCGTTGCAGCAGCTACTCAAAATTTTGATCACAAAGACTACTTGTCACAAACTCAGCAGAAATTCAAATGGCGTGAATTTCTTTGTGACTTGTGATCTGAGTTATGAACACAGTTGTGACCTGTGTTCTGAGTTACAAGGGAGATATTCTGGTCACTCCTTAAAGGTTCTCTGATGCCTCTGAAAGGATAGTTTATCTCCCACGGTCCTCTTTTTCCACCATCAGTGACAAGAAATGGTTCGTGGACTAAAAGGGAATGAGATGCATCCTCTTCCTCCTGTGCCACAAGAGGTCCTGAATGGTGAGTATTATTGTTGTATTTGTTTTAGCCAAAATTAGCCAAAGGGGGAGATTGTAAGTGCCTTCGTTTGGGATTGGCTCATCTCTTGTAAAACAAATAGCAACAACAATAATGTAATGTAATGTACAATAGGAACAGCCTGAAAATTCTATTGTAAATGCCTAAACATGTTCTGGAACAACATGGCTCAAGAGATGTCATAACATCATACCAGACATCAAGCTACTGAACTGTCAAGACTGATGCAGTTCTGTTCCTAAAGTTATGCAGAATATTCTGCCAAATAGAATGCATAACAAGTAGCGAAAATTGAAGGCATACGTGGAGCCCTAGAAGAATTCAATCAGAAGCTAAGGATAAGGAGAAAAGCTCGATTGAAGACCTAACTTGTAGCAGAAGTTTTCTGCTTATTTTATGCAGGTCGTTAAAGCTGCATTGCTGTCATATGAAGGCCCAAATCCAGTTGGGTAAAAAGTGTTATAAATAGAAGTATTGTAACCTAATTTGGGTGATCGCTGATTGACAAGATGTAATCATTTAGGGCTAGTTGTGAACCACCCGGGCTGTGGGATGGTCACCATACTCCTTGAAACCTGTAGGTTAAAGGATGTATGCATTGTACTTGATTGAAGCTTTTAAGCATGATCAAGATGTGTAATGGAAGTGTATCTTCTGAGCAGTTTATGTACTGTAGAAAGTTATCACTGCGGTGATTGAGGGGGAGTGAGAGGGGTCTCATATCTAGGATTGGATCTTAGGTAAAAGTGTCATTGGGTAGTGATTAAGTGAGAAGGCTGTCAACGGGTGTGTTGGCTGTAGGGTCTTTGAATTGATACTACTAATAGTGAACTTTATCCCTGGCTTGGAAGCCCCCAGATGTAAGTTGGTTGAACCGAACTGGGTGAACAATTCTGTGTGTTATTTACTTTCTGTATTGGTTATCTGTTTGATGTCACAGCATTCCTCGTAACATCAATGTGTAAGATTAACCTTAACTGTTCTGAACATCAGTAAATCAGAACCTGCGTGTTGTTGGCTCTGGTATGTTAGTCCAGTGACTGTTGTAGAACAGATATCAAAAGTACAGCCTCTTCTACCTGTACAGCACTTAATGTCAGATCAGAGGTCTTAACATTCCATTAGACATTCTGAGTCTGTGACATACCAGGAATTTCAATGTCTACCAATTCTCTTTCGAGGAGTGGTGGTTGTACACGGGCTGCCATTTCTCTCCACCGTTGAGCATACTCTTTGAAGGACTCATCCTTCTTTTGAGATAAATTTTGAAGTTGCATGCAATTGGGAGCCATGTCCAAGTTGTACTTGTATTATTTTAAGAAGGCATTAGCAAGATCTGCCCATGTTCAAATATGGATTCGCTCCAACTGCATATACCAATCTTGAGATGCCCCACTCAGGCTGTCTTGGAAACAATGGATCATTAGTTTCTGATCATGAGCATAGGCATGCATTTTTCTGCAATACATGCGTAAATGGTTCCTTGGGCATGTGAGTCCCTTATATTTTCCAAAGTCATGTATTTTAAATTTTGGAGGAATTACTACATCTTAAACTAGACCCATTTCAAGAGCATCGACGTCGAGAGCATCATAACCCTCCACAACTTTTAGTATTTCTTCAAGGGCCTTATATTAGTTGACTTCCATAGGATGTTTAACATCATTGTTGTGGACTGTCTTTTGAGGCAATTGAGTGACGCCTTACAAGTCATGGTCTCCATACTGTAGCTCTATGTAGTTATCCATGTTGGGCGGATTGTTGACTGAGATCTGCAAAGTATGGGATACCCCTACCTTTAGAGGAGGTGGAATAAAGCCTTCAGTATTAGCTTGGTTGATCTCTTGTTGAGCAACAATTTTCTTCAAAAGACTTGATTCTGGTTCTTGTCTTGGCTGGTTACCGCTCGATGCACCAATGGTTTGGGCTACTTCTTTCTAAGGATACTTTTGGAATATCTTCGGGCCTTGATATGATATTCTTCAAGGCGAGTAGGACTTCACTCATGTCTCATTTCATCGAGTCGATGTTTCCTTTCACTTGTTCAAAATCTTCTTGGAAGATGGCTTGATTCTGCTAGAGTTGCTCCATTACTTTCTTCTAATGAGCTCTTGTTTGATATGGAGGTCGGGAAGGTTGTGTGCTCTTCCTGATGATTTAATTGGAGATTATATGAAAAATTAAGTTTTTGTATGAAATGCAAAATGCGATGTTCGTGGATGGATGAATGCGTATGAATATGTTAAGAATTTATTTAAATGTCTTATTCACGTTGGATTTCCTTTTGTTATTTTTATCATATTTTTTTTCAGGTTTTACTTTTTGTTTGTGAGTATCCCAAAATGTATACACAGATAAAATACCAAAACAAAGTACTCTTTTATTAAATAGAAATCACAATCCTTGAAAAGGGAAATACAATTCGTACGGAAGCAAATACTGAAATGAAATATTGAACCAAACAACTGAATCAAATGTCAAATACTAAAGAAAATAACCAAAGAAACTAAAATCTCCTAAGCACGTTTGCGAATCTCCACTCTAAAACCATCAACCACCTCCCTACAAAGCTTTAGGAACTCTTCAAAGTCCTCCGATACTCTTTGTATAGTGTCATTATTATGATCTTGTTGTCTTCTCCCGCTTGAGAAATCTTTTTACATTGTTCTTCCCAATACATATTTTCATCCCTCATCTTCTTATAGAGTTCCCTTTGTATGGGGAAATCTTTTTGGAGGCCTTCTAGCTCTTAACAGACTTGTTCATACTCCTTTGTCTTTCGAGAGAGAAGTATTTCTGCCCTCATTTTCATAAGGTGTTCTCCTACCTCAGACTCTTGGCTATCTTGGAGACGTGTAATGAGATTTTGGATTTGATCTCCTAAGTCTTGAGCACCTTCCTCCAACCCTTGGATTTGGATTTTCAAAACTTCCTCCATCTCGCTCTTATCTTGCAAGGCTTTATCATACCATCTCTTTAGTCTCCCAATTTCTCCAGCAGCATCATCCAAACATTGGTTTTGGAAATCGAGATTGAAAGTAGCACTTAACAACCCTTCAGTCAAACACTTTTACTTAAGTCTCTCCTTTTTGGCCACTTCACGGTCCTTTTGAATCTGTTGATCATTCAACTCAAGTTCTTATTGTAGTTGATTATTTTTATACACAAGGTCATAAATCTCATGCTCTAAATCCTCCTTTTCCCTTTGAGTTTGTTCAAGGTCATCTTATAGTTTCTCTATTTCCTCCATTAACATCAGAAGAGGATCTGGCACATCTGGTGTGTATGTAGGATCAATATCAAATGGTAGCTTAATGATTCTGGCTCTCTCCAAAACCCATTGAGTATATGGTTCCCTTGTTATTGCATTCTTCCTTCCAAATTCAACACATTTCTTGGTGGACTCTACTCCAAGCTTGGACAATCTTCTCAAGTACTCGGGGTCGTTCTTACCCATATCATATATAACCAATGGTCGATTCTGCTCGTCGGAAGGCTTATCTTCCAAAGGGTATCCAAGTTGACGTAAAGCCAAAGTGAGGTTATAGTTGATACATCCTCTTATTCCAATCAGGGGAACATTTGGAAATTGATCATAATTATAGACAATTTCTCCTATGTTCAACTTCCTAGCGTACCACAAAACTGAATCAGCACTGAGAGCCCTCAACTTTTGGTACCATTCATTCCTTGTCAGATCATTAACCATATAGTCCTCCTTGTAGAGGTGAGTAATGAGCCAAGAATATAGCAGGGGAATGCAAAAATTTAGGACTCCTCTCCCTTTTTCATAACGGGTATGAAGGGAGTAAGAAACATCAACAAGTAAAGTAGGAGTAGGATTCGCATTCAAAACTTTTACGACCCAAAACACATTAATGTCCGTAGAGTCAACATAATCCACAGTATCTGGAAATAAAACCAAACCAAAAATAAGTAATGCCAAGCAATCCACAAAAGCTTCCCTTTCTTTCTTATCAGCAAAAGAAAGAGCCTTGGACTCTAAGTACTGCCTCTTAATACCTTGAACTTCACCATCTTTATTGTAATTAAGTAGCAAGTCAGTGAAAGGTATCCCTAAATCCTTAGCCAAGTCTCGGATGTTGATAGTATTTCTAATCCCTATGTAAGTTGTATCTTTGGTTCTAGAGAATCCTAAAATCCTATCAAATTCCTCTAAAGTAAGAGCAACCTGAAAATTATAGAAAGTGAAACACCTTAGTGGAGGGTCATAGAATTGAGCTAGGGAAGTAACTGCTTCCACTTGTACAATCACCTTAGTGAGCTCAATGATATCTCCATAGCATCGAACAAACAACTTCATAGCCCTTTCAGGCAGTTTGCTTCTGATCAATTTCATTTTCTACATATCGGGCATAAGGGCACTAACACGATAATTTGTTTGTTATTGGTATTCATCTTTAGGATACTCACCAAAAACCTTTGATTATTTTTTCTTAGAAATACTGTGAATAAGACAAAACAAATGTAAAAATAATGAATATTTTGAAATGCAATGATGTAACATGGTGATGGGTTTATGAAAAGTATCCTTAGTAGGCAGATTCCTAGTTTCGTCCTACAGATATTCCACCCCCCATAAGGATGGCTTCCTTAAGAGTATCATCGATAACACCAAAGGGAAAAAGGCACAAGGGCCTCCCTTAGGTGGAACCTCTTTGTAGACCGAGACTTTGGTCTCTTAGGTCGTACAAGGTCTCACCATGAGATTTTATTTTAGGGTTATACAAAGAGTCATTGGCCAAATCCCGAAGTCCTACCTCCAAGAGAGTCTAGCCCTCTAACATATATTCCTTGGAACTCAACTGACTATAGGTGAAGTCGTCGCGAAAAATCATAGGGATGTTAAACCCCCTTAGCCAATTGTTAATCCTTCTTTCTAAGGTTTGATATTTTTGAAATTTAAATCCCACCAACAATAATATGATAACAAAATGATAATAAAGTGATAAACAAATAAATAAAAAATAAACCAATAAATAAACATGTAAATAATTAAATATCATAAATAGAAAGAACCCACAAAACCCTAGACCTAAAAATTATGGGATAACTCTAACCCTGGGGTAGTGTCTGCAGTAGAGTCGCTAGTTGCCGTAACCGGCGAAAAAATAATGAGTCGCCATCATTAAAGTTTGTCCTAAAGAAGGGGGATTAATGGATAATCCTAATTGTTTAGAGATTCTAAGTTCGCGAGTTGGTTAGACGAAGGGAAGGTGTTAGGCACCCTTCATCTCCCTTGTTCTCAAGGCGCTCCATTTTTAGGTCTAAGGATAGATCTGAAATTTCTATTTAGTATGTTATTATTTCCATATGTTTAAGAAAATAATTTAATTTTTTAATTATGAACTCGCCTTGGTTTTAACCGCGTTCCTACGTATCTCCTTGTGAAAAATCAGAGTCCAAATTCATAGTTTGTATGTGTTTGGTTAGTTTTTTTTATGGATTATGCAAATGCTTTTGAATTATCCTTGAACCTTGTCTGAGTTTGAAAATTGCGTAGTCGTAGACATAGTTCGCAGTTAATTTAGAAAATATATCAATAATCCTTTTTGAAAATAATATTGAAATTGAAATTATGTTAGTAACAAATATTAAGTTTGATTGGTTAGATGTCTTAAATGTATGATGCAATTTCGAAAAAATAAGTTTGAATGATAAAAAAAATATTTGATGAATTGATAAAAAAGGGTTAGTAATTTTAGAAAATAGATAGTAAATAACTATTTTCTTATTATTAGAAATATATTGAATATTTATAGTAATAGGAAAAATATTTATTTATCAACATGATTATTTATGATAAATAAAATATATTATTTTAATGCAAATGATAAAAAATGAAATGAGAGAAAAATTGATAAATATATGATATAATTAATTAAATGAATAAAATAAACAAAAATAAATAAATAAATATAAATATATTAAATAAATTATTAAATAAAAATAGAGGGTGTATTTTTCATTACCATAGTAATTCTGGGGGGTGTGAATAACAAAGGCTTAAGCCCTGAAACTAATTTGAAGCCTAAAGCACAGAGCAAGTATGAATTACGTTGAGGAAGTAAGTATGGGGTGTATGGAAAGAACGGGCTTAAGCCTAGACATTTTTTTTATCCAAAGGCGCCAGGGGGTATGATTTTACACTAAGGAAGCCATTTGGAGGGTGTTAATAGAATAGGCCTGGCCCAGATAATAATTTGGGATCCATTGGACAGGGTACAAGCAAGCACATGGACTTATGGTGCGCTTCAAGCATGGGGAGCGTTGGATTCATATCAAAAGGTCACAAGAGATTAACTCTGGGACGTTGATATGAAGTATGACAAACGTGTGGCTGAGATTGAGAGATAACCGAGGGAGCATATTTAAGGCGCGCGCATGGAGTACAAAGAGCCTTATATATATATATATATATATATATATATATATATATATATATATATATATATATATATATATATATATATATATATATATATATATATATATATATATATATATATATATATTCATTTTCTCCCCATTTTCCTCATTTTTTCCTTTCTTCGCCTCTCTATCTCTTTCCCAACCTTTCTCACTTAAACAAAACCTAGAGAGAATGGCTCTGACTTCTCTCTAAAAACACCAGCATCGGAAATCGCCTCAGCCGGTGGCGCTGCCTTGCGCCGCCCTGAGCCCCCATCCAAACCACCCTTATCTTTAGATCCCTGTTTGATCTTCAACCGGGATCTTCATATATTCATCCAAGCCACCGTCCCCAAGCGCATATCTTCATACATTTAACCCAGATCCATCGTGGGCGGCTGTTGAGGCCGCCGTCTCAGATGAAGGTTCGTCGGGAACCTCATATGATTATAGAAATAACCAAGAACCCTTTTGAAGATTACACCTAACCCTAAGAACCCTGTGAGTTTAAACACTAACCCTAATAACAAATACCCTAACCCCAAGACTCCTATGAAGATCCAACCCTAGCAAGGAACCGTAACCCTAAAAACCCATAAAAAACCCCAAAATTCCAGAGATAAAACAATCCAACATCAACCACGCAAACAACACAATGATAGACAAAAATCTCTAAAGCTAAGTTCCTGGCTTACCTCTCCTTTTAGTGAAACTCCTTGTATAATCCTTTTCTTATTTCTCCTTTCTCCTCTTCTGATTGCTTCCTTCTTTTGATTGCATGTACCAACGATGGAGTTAAGCTCAAAGGGGTTAGGGTTCTAATGATGAAATATAAACACTTACCACCGTTGCTCTTCATATTCAACCTCCAACCTATGCATACACACTAAAAAACTTCACATAATCATTTTTCGTTGGGTTCCATATAGATGAGGTTTGATAATGTCCAATAAGGTTTATGTAACCGAGAATATTGGGTTGAGAATTATGGGGGGTTTCATATGGAAAAACCTAGGGTTTGTCCTCCAAGATCTTTGGTAGATTTATGGTTTTGTTCAAGACTTCACAATATTGGATTTGGCCGAGTGAAAGCTTTGAAGCTTGGAGACCTTACAAAGGAGTAGCGCGAGAAGATGAATCATATTGGAAGTTCTTGTGGTAAATAGTTCGTAATTGGATCCAATCGATTGAAAGCTTTAGGGATTATAGATCTCATAAAGGAGTAGCGTGAGACGGTGAATCAATTGGATATATTGTGTCACAATATTGCTTAAGTTCAAAAGAAGAGAAAGGGTTGAATCAACATCAAACGGTTAAGGTTTGTAATGTTTCTCTTGAAACACTTCTCTTGTACTCCACTTTTTGCAAAGTAAGAAATTTATCTCAATTCCAAAACAGAAATGGGGGGAGACGTAGCCATAGTGAGGACGATTGATGAACTTCCTAAACAAATCCTTGTGCCGTTCTCTCTCTCTCTCTCTCATTTACTTTCAATATGCAATTTGTTGAACTTGGTGTTTAATTAATTAATTCGCATAGAATTTTTCTTTGATTGTTAAAGCTTAAATTTATTTCTTGATTATCTTATAATATCTTTGATTGAAAGTGGTATTCTTAAATCAACAAAGCTCAAAAATAAAAATATGAAAAATTGACTGTGCGCCAAGTGTTTGATAAATTGTCAAGTTAAGTTTTAATACAATTTCATTGAAAATAAGTTGCTGAAGTGATTTTTTATAAACGATTAATTGTGAAACAATTGTGTTAATTGTTTGTATCATTGTTAATCCCATAAGGCTCTCGCATATCCCATCTTCTAATAACTATGTTCGTTTAGACGACTTTTCGATCTAGGCCAAAAATCTTCAGCGTAAAATAAAATTTTAATTACCTAATTTTGAAAGGTAACTTTACTTGGGTATCTATTCACCCTCTATATATAAGTCGCGGTCTTCTAACAAGTGGTATCACAAGCTCTAGTTAATTCAGTGCTTCGAAACTCTTGTTAGAAAATGGCTAACAAACCTAGAGGGGTGTATAATAGAGCACCAATTTTTATGGAATAAGACTATGGTTATTGGAAATCTTGTATGCATATTCATATCAAGTCATATGAAAAATGTGTGTGGGAACCTATTTTAAATGACCCAACACATGTTACTCAAACCGATAAGACTGGTGTTGCCACACCTAAGCCAAGAAGCACAATGGAATGATGATGATAGAAAGAAGTGGGGACATGATTGGAAAGCGTAAAATATTCTCATATCCTCTCCTTGTGTTGATGAGTTTTATCTCATTTCCCATTATGAAACCACTAAGACTATATGGGACACATTGAAAGTTTCCCATGAGGGAACCAATAAGGTCAAGCAAGCTAGAATTAACAAACTTAATTAAGAGTTTTAACTCTTTCGCATGAAGCATGGTGAAACCATTTCTCAAAGGCAAAAGAGGTTTGCTAATCTCATTAATCGTTTAAACACACTAGGTAATCCTATTTCCAATGCTATTGCTACTAACAATGTTTTGATATGTCTTACTAGTAATTGGAAACCAAAGGTCAATGCGATCAAGGAAGCTAATGATATTACAACACTTGATCTCACTACTTTGTTTGGAAAACTAGAAGAACATGAGAAAGAATTCACTTGCTTATAGAAGCATGAAAAGAAACATAAGAAGAAGATGAAAAAGAAGAAAGACATGGATAAGAAGGAAGGAGAAAAGTCTAAAATCTTAGGGCTTCTTGTTCAAGGTCCTCAAAAGATAAGCACATTAACGATAGTGATTCTCATGATGATGAATATTCAAATGATGAACAAATGAGATTGTTTGTACGGAGATACAATCGATACATTCAAAAAAATGATGTCAAGCACTCTAACAAAAATCATGTGAAATATAGAAGACACACCGCATCTTCTAAACAAGAAGACAACAAAATGGGTAGATAAATGAGTATATGCTATGAGTCTTGTAAACTGGGTCACTAAAAACCAGAATGCCCATCTCGTGACAAAGAGAAAGGAAAAGGACAACACAACAAATCTAGCAAAGCTAGAAGAACTTAGTTGCTTAGGATAGCGATAGTGAAACCTTAAGTAAGAAAAGCTTAAGTGATAGTGAAGAAGAGGCAAACTTGTGTCTCTTGGATAATTAATGTAAAATGAAGAAAAATAACGTAAGTTATTCTAAATATGATAACGTTGATAAGTTATCTTTTGTTGAATTGAAAAACGCTTTTGAAAATCTACATAGAGACACCTCGAATACTTTTAAAAAATCAGCTTCCAATGAAAGTATTTTTACATATTTGGAAGAAAAGGTTGTAGAAACCAACAAGAAATTAGAAGCATTAAAGCAATCTATTGTAGATAGTATAAAGAATAAGAAGGAGGATGATGATCTATTTTTGTTCAATTGTGAAACTTGTCATATTTGGCAACAAGAGACAAGAGCTCTTAAAACCAAATTGGACAAGGAATTACAACCATGTGTTACATTTTCTATTGATTACCCGAAGACTAAAAAGTCTTTGGAAAATCCATATAAAAAGTATAGTCTTATCAAAAAAGGTTCAAATAGAAAAAGTAAATCTCATCAAAATTTATCGTGTCACTATTGTTGCAAGAAAGGTCATACTATTGAAAAATGAAAATTTAGGTGCTTCTTAGTTCCTAAAGGTATTTTTTCAATGGTTGCCCAAATGCAACCAATTTTTCACTCACTCCCAAGGACCCAATGAGAATTGGATACCTACCACCTTTATTGATTTTGTAGGATGAATGTCTTGACTATATGACAGACAAATGGTTTCTCGATAGTGGATCTTCAAGACACATGATGAGATACATCTCTTTATTCTCCGACTTCGTGGCGAATAAGAAAGGTTATGGATCCTATGGTGATCACAAAAAAGGTTCCATACTTGGAAAGGTAGTATAGGTAATACCTCTTCTATTACTATCTCCAATGTTATGATAGTTAAAGGCCTTAGACATATTCTTCTTAGCATTAGTCAATTGTGAGACAATTGTTATAAGGTAACTTTTTCCAAAGATAGTTGCATGATAGTACATAATGAGAAGAAGAATTGAATGTTTAATGTATTGAGAGTAAAAAATATCCATATGCTAGACTTGAAAGATGTATCTTGACAGATGCTAAGTGTCTTGTCACAACGAGTGAAGATGCATGGTTATGGCATAAACCCTTAGCACACATCACCTTTGATCTACTTAATAAGTTAGTTGCAAAAGACTTATTAATCGGTCTACCAAAAATAAAGGTTTCAAAAAACCACCTATGTGATGCATGTCAAAATGGAAAGCAAACAAGAGTCTCATTGAAATCTAAAAGCATAGGTTGTAATTATTATGGTTTTGTAATTATAGATGATTACTCAAGATTTTGTTGGACTATCTTCTTACATAGAAAAGATGAAACATTCATAGCTTTCACATGTTTCATAAAGTTATCCCAAAACAAATTAAATTCAAAAGTTGTTGCTATTCGAAGTTAACATGGAGGTGAATTTGAAAACCACCTCTTTAAAGAATATTGTGATAAATATGGTATTGAACATAACTTTTTAGCTCCTAGAACTCCACAACAAAATGGTGTTATGGAGCGAAAGAATAGTGTTTTAGAGGAGTTGGCAAGAACATTACTCAATGATTGTGGTCTACCAAAATAATTTTGGGCTGATGTTATTGGCACATCGTGAAATGTCTTAAATAGGATACTTATTTGTCCTATCTTAGACAAAATACCATATGAACTTTTAAAAGGTAGAAAAACAAATTTATCACATATTCATGTCTTTGGATGCAAATTCTTTGTTTTAAATAATGGAAAGAATAACCTTGGGAAGTTTAATGCGAAAACTGATGAAGGTGTCTTTCTTGCATACTCCCAATCTAGTAAAGCATATAGAGTTTATAATAAGAGATTGCTTATTATCAAAGAGTCGGTTCATTTTACTTTTGATGAGTCTTGCCCAAATAGTGTTGGGAAAGGTATTACTTTTTATGGTGCAAGTGCATCTACAGAAGACATACTCAAGGACATAGAACAAGGAATTGATCAACCTAAGGAGGTAAGGTTTTAGGAGGAAAAAGATGACAACCCTGAAAAGAAGGGTGATAAAAGTTACAAAGAAGATGATGGTCTTCCATTGGAGTGGATAATATCCAATTGACAATATTCTTAGGGACATCACAAAAGGGGTAACAATGCTCTCTAAAATAAGTAACTTCTATTATCACCATGTGTACGTATCACATGTTGAACCTAAAAATGCTAAAGATACTTTACTTGATAAGAATTTGCTTATGGGCATGCAAGAAGAATCAAATAAATTTGAAAGAAATGATGTTTGGGACCTTGTCCCTCGTCCATGGAATCATCTAGTTATAGGAATAAGATGGATTAATAGGAATAAAATCGATGAACATGGTGTGATAACAAGGAATAAGGCTCGGCTAGTGGATCAAGGGTATAACCAAGAGGAAGGCATTTATTATGAGGAGACGTATGCTCCGGTTGCCCGACTCGGGGCTATATGCCTTTTACTAGCATATGCATGTTCCAGGAACTTCAAATTATATCAAATGGATGTGAAAAGTGTGTTCCTTAAGGGCTACATATATGAAGAGGTGTATGTTTCACAACCTCCCTGTTTTGAAAATCATGAGTATCCTAATAATGTTTTTAAGCTAAAAAGAGCTTTGTATTGTCTCAAACAAGCCCATTGAGCATGGTATGAGCGACTTAGCAAGTTCTTGCTTGACCAATGATACTCAAGAGGGAAGGTAGACACAACTCTCTTTATTAAACGTCAAGGAAATCATATTCTTCTTGTTCAAATTTATGTTGATGATATCATTTTTGGATCAACTAACATGCAACTTGTCAAGGATTTCTCTAAGCTTATGCAGAGAGAGTTTGAAATGAGTTTCATGGGAGAGTTAAATTACTTTATAGAACTTCTAATAAAGCAACACAAGGAAGGAACATTTGTGTGTCAAGAAAAGTATTGTCTCAAATTACTAAAATAATTTGGCATGGATGATGCAAAGCAAATTGGAACTCCTATGGCAACAAAAAGAAATTGAATAGAGATGAAAAGGGTAAGGATGTAGACGTCAAAAAATATAGAGGTGTGCTTGGATCTCTTTTATATCTTACGACATCTAGGCCCGATATTATGTTTAGCATTTGCATGTGTGCCAATATCAATTGACTGCCAAGGAATCACACTTAAAAATGGTTAAGCGTATTCTTATATACCTTCTTGGCACTTCTAAGTTTAGGCTTTGGTACTCCAAGGGACGTGATTGTAGCTTGGTTGATTACTACGATTCTGATTTTGCTAGTTACAAATCAGATAGGAAAAGTACTAGTGGAACTTGTCACATGTTTTCAAATTCCTTGGTTAGTTGGCATAATAAAAAGAAAGTTTTTGTACCTTTGTCAATGTTCGAGGATGAATATGTGGCAACCGGTAGTTTTTATGCTCAAATCTTGTGGCTTAAGCAACAACTACTTGATTTTGACATTAAACTTTCTAGTATTCCTATCATATGCGACAACACTAGTGAAATTAATCTAACCAAGAATCTGGTGCTACATTCTCTCACTAAACATATTGAGATACATCACCATTTCCTACACGATTATGTTGAAAAAGGAGATGTTATATTCAAGCATGTTAATAGTAAAAATCAACTTGCCGATATTTTTACAAAACCTCTTTCAACCGAACAAAGAATCTGGTGCGACAACACTAGTAAAATTAATCTAACCAAGAATCTGGTGCTACATTCTCTCACTAAACATATTGAGATACATCACCATTTTCTACGCGATCATTTTGAAAAAGGAGATGTTGTATTTGAGCATGTTGATAGTAAAAATCAACGTGCCGATATTTTTACAAAACCTCTTGCAACTGAACCATTTTTCAATATACGTGGGGAATTAAGGATTATTGATATCTCCAATGTTGCTTAAATTTCCATTTTTGCATGCACTTTTATACATTTTCTCTAACATTTGTTTGAGTATTTAACATCATGTGAGTGCATATTCTATTCCCTTAAACTTGAGGTAATGTTGTTCCAAATTTCTCCTTGAAAGTAAGACTCTTTTTCCATGTTATTTATGTTCCAAGTTTTTGATATATTCAAAATGACAAAATCCACAATTTTTCTTTCCAAAATTTAAATTGACAATCATTGTGTGTTTTTCAATTTATATGCTTATCGTGAATTCATGTATTAACTTTGTATCATTTAAAATGTATTTTCTTAGTATACAAGCATGTTTTCTATTATTATTTTCTGCATTGGCGCATAAATTGAATTTATGTGTGTTATCTTACAAATACAATTCTTGTTGTAGTTGTGTCACTTGTTATGACATTATTTTCATCTTGAATTTAGTGGTGATATAATTTTCGCCAAGGTAGGGGGAGCCTTCAGTGAGGACATGAAATGCAACGTCGTAAGTTTTGCCATCATAAAAAATGGAGAGTATGTGAGTGCAACTTCACCATTAGATGTTTTGAATGATGTCAAAATTAGGAAAACGTAACATTTATGTATATTGGACGGTATCTCTGTTTTTTGGTGCACCATTGTATTAGAGGTCTTACGAAGCATTCAAAACAAGTTTAAATTTGACTAAAAACATGAAAAATCATTTTCTGCATAAAAAATAATAGCATGTGCCGGTAAATCCGTTTTTTTGGCTGACACATGTACTGAATTATTAAAGGTTGTAGTTTCTGTTTTGCACAGGTCGGAAAATATACTATTTCAGGTCGGCACATTAAGATTAATAATAGTATGTGCCGACACATCCTGATTGTCTGGTCAATTTTTTAACTATTTATTTAAATCCGAAGTTTCCCTCTTTTCCATAATATTTCCTCAACTATAAATACATCACACATGCACCATTTCAACTTGATGAAACTCTAAAAACTTACCACCATTGCTCTTCATATTCAACATCTAACCTATTCATACACACTAATAAACTACACATAATCATTTTTTGTTGGGGTGTTATCTAGACAAGGTTTGATAACATCCAATTAGTTTTGTGAAACCGAGAATATTGGGTTGAGAATCGTGAGGGGTTTCATCCGGAAAAACCTAGGGTTTGTCCTTCAATATCTTTGGTAGATTTGGGGGTTTTGTTCAAGACTTCACAATAGTGGATTCGACCGAGTGAAAGCTTTAAAGATTGGAGATCTTTCAAAGGATTAGCGTGAGACGGTGAATCATATTGGAAGTTCTTGTGGTCAATAGTTTGAAATTGCATTCCATTGAGTGAAAGCTTTGGAGATTGTGGATCTCGCAAAAGGGGTAGAGTGAGATGGTGAATCAATTTGATCGACTGTGTCTTGGTCTTGCTCAAGATCAAAATAAAATAAGGGGTTGAATCAACATCAAACTGTTAGGGTTTGTAGGGTTTCTCTTGGAACACTTCTCTTGTAATCAACTTTTTAAAAAGTCAGAAATTTATCTTAATTCCAAAACAAAATTGGGGGGAGATATAGCCATAGCGAGGAAGGTTGATGAAATTCTTAAAAAAATCCTTGTATCCTTCTCTCTCTCACTCTCAATTACTTTCAATATACAATTTGTTGAACTTGGTGATTGATTAATCAATTTGTATACAACCTTTCTTTGATTGTTAAAGCTTAAATTTATTTGTTGATAATATTATAATCACTTTTATTGTAAATGGTATTCTAAAATTAACAAAGCTCAAAATAAAAATCTAAAAAATTGATTGCGCTCCAAGTGTTAGATAAATTCTCAAGTTCGGTTTTAATACAATTGCATTGGAAATAAGTTATTGAAGTGAGTTATTATAAACGATTAATTGTGAAATTTTTGTGTTAATTGTTTGTATCATTTTTAATTCCATAAGGCTCTCGCATATCCGATCATTTTTAATTCCATAAGGCTCTCGCATATCCGATCTTTCAATAACTAGGTTCGATTAGACGAATTTTTGATCTAGGCCAAAAATCTTCCGGGAAAAATAAAATTTTAATTACCTATTTTTGAAAGGTAATTTTACTTGGATATCTATTCACCCTCTCTAGATAAGTCGCCATCTTCTATCATCCATATCTTCCATAATGATTACATCTTCTATTATAGTTCTTGTTCTTACCATTGTAGAGATATACATGTCATGTCGATTGCTTGGCCATTTTGTCTAACATCTAGAAATCAATTTTTTTTACTCGAGAGGAATAATCTTATTAGGATGATTTATGTGCTTCTTGCTCATAGACCTAGGGTCAAACCCTATTCTCCGTGTTTCTGGATATTTTCCTAACTTCCAATATTTCATATAACATATCAGACCCATTTTTCAGCTTGGAGTTTAACATATCAACTTTTTCTTCTAGATCAGTAATGGTAGTATCTTGTTTCATCTTCTCTTGGAGGAGACAATTGATAGTTTTCTATTGTTTTCCCGCTTCCATGCAAGCTTAATCCCACTTGGTGAGCGAAAGTCTGCAAGAAGCAGCTAACTCCTCATTCGTCATGTCTTTAGCATTATACTCACTTTCTGCACTACTACGGAAAACACCTTTCGTCAAACAATGTTACAAGGACCTTTCGCTAACAATGGTGGAATCACGTTTTTGGGCTTTTTTTTTTGTTTTTACTAAAAGATATTTCACTATGGTCATTGTTTCAACTCCGTAGTGAAATGTAACAGGAGTTACAGGGTTCAAATTCCAACTCCTTCAATTTCCTGTTTTATCTTCACAAAAAGGGGATGTCCTTGTATATCACCACCGTTATTTTATTCAACCATGGTGTACAGTATATTTATTTGCACCACTGTTCTTCTAGTCAACCGTGATGAAAAGTGATACTTTTTAATATTTAACCAAAAGTATATGTCGCTCAATACATAACAGTCGTTTCTCTCAAAAGAAAACCCTAACATATTTCACTCATCTCTCTCAAAAACATAACCCTAACATCCATGTCACTCTTCAAACATACTTCAGCCTTCAGATTTGTCTTCATCAATCGCTACCTTGAGGTTCATTCATTAAACTTAGGCTCTAATTTCGTTTACGTTTCTTGTTAAAAATGGGTTCTCATTTTTTCATTTGGTGAATGTTCCATATAATGTTGTTAATGTCATTGTGTTTATTTTTAACTTTATAGGGAAAGTGATTGAAGAAAACCACCTTAGAAAAGAACATACTTTGGCTATGGTACACATGGTTTATGTTGCTTTGAAAAAATGCAAGGAGTATGAAACTATTTTGTAAACTTCACCACCTTGTATTTCTTTTTCATAACATCGTAAACTAGATGGACTTCATAACTGATTCCAGTTCCACGATTAGTTTTAATAAAATGTGTGTTCTTGGAACATTTAATTATATCTTGTATTGTTGAATGTTGTTGCATGTTGTTGTATGTTGTTAGTGTTTTTTTGTTAAAATGTATGTTTTTTATGTGTTGCTGATAATTGTTGCAGACCCGGCTCTAGGGGTAGGCAAACAAGGCCACCGCCTAAGGCCTCACTTTTTCAAAACACAATATTACCACCAGTCGGTAATATCATATATGGTTGTTTTGCAATTTGGCAATCATGTGACTGTTTTACAATTTGGCTAGTTACTACTTACTAGTTATGCGTTTATATCATTAGTTAATCAATATAAAATTATAAAAGATAAAAGGAAAGCTTGGAACAAAACAAATAATTTGAGATTTAAAAATCAAGGGAAAACAAATGAGCACTACATTTCTTTACCTATAGATTTTTAATGAGCACACCAAATGATTAAATAAAACAAAATATTTTTTATTATTAGTTAATATATTTACACAATTATAATTATTTTATAAAAAACTAATTTATAAAAACATGAATAAATTGTGGGATTTTAATATTATTACTAGGTATTTGTAAAATATAATATCTTATCATCTTTTTTATTAATATAAAAAAATTTACTATCAAATAAATGATATCTATCTAATTTAGACTATTTTTAATAAATTCATATTAGATAAATATAAAAAAATAATATTTAAATAAATAACTATTAATTTTATTAAATTAATATATAATTTTATTAAAACGATCTTAACTAATTTGCCCCGGGCCTCTAAATGTGTTGGACTGGCCCAATGTTATTGTATGTTGTTGTTGTTGATTAATGTTCTTAGAACAAGAATAAAATATTGCTAAGTCCCAAGGAAGAGGCTTCTTGTGACTTAGTAATGTTCCATTCTTTAAATTCTTATGCAGATTGACAGAAGATCAAGTTGAGTTTATTATATTCTATGTAGAGTGTTTGTTTCACCAACCCTTCTTCGAAAGCACATTCATTTAAATTGACATAAAAACTTATAATCTGAAAATTAAGTTGTATTTGAAAACCAACTTATATCAATCAATATTTTCCAAATTGCATGCATCTCATCGTTCATTTCTCGCTCTTTAACATATAAAATGTGGTTCAATGACCTAATTCCTTCATTATAATGATATCTAATCTTAGAGTTTAATTTTAATAACATCAAAATATTGGCCAAGTTTACCTCATCATCGTCACTTATCATCGTGATTGTTATGATGATAAGTCATCATAACAATCATGAAGATAAGCGACAATGATGAGGAAGACTTGGCTAATAAATTAATGTTATTCAAATTAAACTATAATCGAATGAATCAATTCCATGAAGGACTTAGACCAATGGACCACATTCTATATGTTAAAGAGCGTGAAATAAATTGTGACATGCATGCAATTCAAAAAAATGTGGCTTGTTTAAGTTGGTTTTAAATAATAGTTTAATTTTTAGATTATATACTTCTTCATTAGTTTGAATGGTTGTATTTCGTTAGTAGGTGTATGGAAAAAAGAAATCTACATGTTATATAATAAACTCTGAGTACTTTCTACAACTGTTATCTATTATAACCGTGATAAAATGTTATTTATATTCCAAATAAATTGATGTTGCTGGGTTTTGAATCGAGTATATATATATATATATATATATATATATATATATATATATATATATATATATATATATATATATATATATATATATATATATATATATATATATATATATATATATATATATATATATATATATATATATATATATATATATATATATATATATATATATATATATATATATATATATATATATATATATATAACGGTTGATAGATATAACCGTTGTGATAGATAGTGCGTGTCGTGCCTTATTATCATGTTCTCATGACCATGGTGGAAATAACCAAACATACAATCACACCTTACCTCACAACGGTTGGTCAGGCATTGCGGTATCCCTTTTCCAACCATTGTGGTATGGATTTTCCGTACTAGTGTTGGGTCATATTTTCCAGAGTAAGAAATCACATTGTTGTACTTTTCTTCCTCTGTCTCATTATCAGACCAGATGATGGATAATCCCTTATTCTATTTCTTTAGAAAGGTAGGGAATTCAGTTTTAATGTGACCATAGCCTTCACATTCATAGCACTAAGTAGCCTTGATACTATTGGGTTTTTATTCACTCTTGCCTTTATTTAGAAGACTGATATCGGTCCTCTTGTCCTGGACATTTGATCTCCACTTTCTGTCCAATTTCTTCAAGGATTGTTTGAAATTTTTCCAAGAAGAGCTATAACATTCGAAAAGCTTTCTTCTTTATCATCTTGACTTCCTTCCTCCTCAGTGTTGGAAATAAAGGCTATATCTTTGTTCTTCTTTTAACTCATGTCATTGATGGATATATCAAAGGTTTGTAAGGATCCAATGAGTTCATCAACCTTAATGATGCTCAAGTCCTGAGCTTCTTCAATAGTAGTCACTTTCATGTCAAACCTCTTAGGCAATGATTTAAGAATTTTTCTGGCAAGATTTTGTTCAAACATCTTTTCACCTAAGGCAAAAGAGATGTCAGCAATATCATGTAAACTGGTGTGGCATTCATTGGTAGAATCGTCTTCATTCATCCTCAGATTATCAAACTTGGTGGAAAGGAGCTCCAACCTTGACATATGAACTCTGGATATGACTTCATGTGCAGCTTTGAGAATCTCCCATGCTTCTTTAGCCTCTAAACATGTTTTAATCAACCTGAACATGCTCTTTTCCATACCATTGAAAATAGAATTCAAAGCCTTGGAATTTCCAAAAGCTTCGTCATCTTTAACATCAATTCAATCAGCTTCTGGTTTTAACCGGGTTGTACCATTTTCAGAAGTAACCACTGGATGTTTCCATCCTTTTACCATAACTTTCCATGCGTTTTTGCCAATGGATTTGAGGAAGAGAATCATCATTGACTTCCAATAATCACAGTTAGTGCCATCCAAAACAAATGGTATGTTGACTGACCCTCCATCTTTCATTGTCTCCATTTGAGCATAATTTATCTTCCCTGGAGCTGACCCAACAGGATAGGGTGCCTACTCTGATGCCACTTAAAATTATGTTCCTCAGGGGACAGATGTCGCACGGAATATCCTGGAAACTGGTCTAATAAGTTAAACCAGAATCACTATAACTTGTAAAAGATGATGAAGCAGAAAAGCAATAAATAACACAATTAATTGGTAACCCAGTTTGATGTAACTTGCACCTACATATGGAGGGTTGGCTTCCAACCCAAGAAAGGAAATTCACTATTAGTAGTTTAGTACATTTGGTATTACAAGCAATAACAAACCCTATGTTATTCAATGCATTTTCCTAACACTATCCAATCACTTTCTATTTAGGACCCCCTAAATATGAGACACGCTTTCACTTTCTGTTTCTCAAACATTAACCCATAGTGTTTGGATTACAATCACTAAATCCTAGTGATCAACTTTAATTAATAAGATGAATGATATTAAATCTTTTAACTCAACTAGACAAACCTACAACTATGCCAAGTTACTGAAACATAGTGTGGTTTACATAAAAATAACAAGGACTCTTGTAAACCTAGCACTAAAAAATATTCAATGTGAAAGCTTAAATTCTAATGTAGATTTGAGCTCCTTATAACTTAATTATTATGGGCTTTTCTTCATGGATATTTGATTTGATTTCGTCCAGAAATAATGCAGAATCTATTGGATATTATTTCTTCCATAAATATCTCTAATAAGATTTGATTTGTTTCAATTTAAACTCAAATTTAAATCCCCATTTAAATCTGAATTAATCTTCTTCTAGCTTTCAAACAAATCACCTAAACATATTGCTAAACCAATATCAATAGAATCTGATCTAATCTTTGACCATAGAATCTTCCAAAATGCAGCAGCAATAACCTGTTGTGCAAGGCCCAGATGTCACATAACCATGTTGGGACATCGTGTCCAGCATGTGTCCCTTCTGCACCTCCATACTGCTTAAGCAAGCTAGATTAATCTTGAACACTTTGAACACATATTTATGTTGTTATTTTGCAAAATGCAGCCAATCTAAAGTGCCAATCCACAAGGAACTTCAGAAAGAATAGATAATGAGAAAGAAGAAGAAAGTGTAAGGTTTGAAACAAGAGTTTCAATTTTGAAAAACTAGTATAAAGTATAGTGGGGAGAAGACTTCTTTATATAGGAAAAGATTTAGCTGGAAAATGAAGTGATTCAAGGGGATTTTTAATGTTCTAGTAGATTAACCCTAGCTGATAATCAATAAGACAAATAAAGAAGGAAATTTTTTAATTTCATCGTCATTAATTTATTAAAGTCTTCTCTAATCGATTAGAGTTATAAAAAATAAGTTAATAAATTAACCATAATATGTTAATCGATTAACTAATGTAAAAAGACCTCTTAAATTATTAAACAAGTCATATCAAATTATTTTTTAGGTTTTTTTACAAAATAAGAGAGGTTTTGAAAAGACTTTGACTGTGTGTGTTGTCTTAGTATATATAGAATTGCTCTTATGAATTTTAGATTAAAGTTATCACTCAGACACACACTAAGTGCAGGACTAGGAGAGTTTTCACACTTCCTCTCTTTCAAACCTTTAGAGGATAAATCCCCCTTGACCGATTCATCATGTACTTACCACATCAGTTGGAAATTGAATATTATGACTAGTGAGGATTGATATATCTTCTTCATTGGACCCATCATTAAATATTATTGGAAAACTAATACAAAATACTTCACCAAACGTTTTTCTCTTAAGGTATTGTCACCATTGAAGTGGCTTGAAATTTGTCATCATAAAAAACATCTTGACTGTTGGATCATATTGATAGATAAATACTTCTCTTAAATGGGCATCTGGAATAAGGTGTTGTCATCATCAAAACCAACAAGATCATTTAATGGATGCAGACAGTTGTATATGCACAACACATAAATCTAAATTCTCCCTCTTTTTGATGATGACAATGCATCTCTCTTGGAAGTGAAAAAACATAAAATATATGGATAACATATTGGGGTTGTTAAATTCCCCCTCATAAATAAAGAGAATATACTCCGCTCCCTATGATAGTATACTTCTCCTCTTTTGTCATTATCAAAAAGGCAAGAAAGACAAAACGATAAATAAATAAGGAAAACAAAAAAGATAAACAACATACACACATAGATCATAAATAAGTTTAAAAATTAAAAAACTTAATATTAAATTGAACGAGAAAGTTTAAAATACAATGAATATTTTTTTTGGGAATGTAAACACAACTAAATTAGGAAATAAAACATGTATCAAGACAACTACTCGTTGTCACCACCATCATCGACATTTGGTATTCTTTGCTCCATTGCATGCTTCATATGGAAGACAACTTTCTTGGAAAACTTTTTAAGAGCTATGGAGTTCTCTCGAGAGATTGATAGAATGGTTGAAATCATCCCTTTAGTAGACATATCTCGAGGCACATCAACATCATTTGTTTCCATATTTGTTGGTACAAGCTCTAAATCTCCATTGATGACTCAAATATTAATCTTACTAAGAGAATTTGATCCAATCAGAGCGAAAGATGAATTTTAATGTTCACCTTTTGAGTTTATTCTAGATTTGATTAAAATCTTGGTGATTAAATTTCCAAAGGGTAGCCAAGATGTGTTGATAATCTTGCAATCAAACATATGACAAATCACTCCATATACCTGGTTAGTTTAAAAATTCTGAGTCAATAGCCACATGATCATAGCCCCTTTTTTCAAGGTTTCTTTAGAGATTTCTATCCTTGGGAAAACCACAATAGTAACTAGGTGATGCACAACGTGAAAATTTTCTTTCAACAATTTCACCTTGATAGGAAGTTCGTAACTTCCCATAGGATTTGTGAGGAGACTTGAAATAGAAATAGAGAGATTGAAATTATAAGAATCGCAAGGAGCTTCTGTGGTGTAGGTTCTTCCAAATTATGGTATATAGCATAATTTTCCAAATTTCACCACGGAGTGAAAAATCTTGGTCTTGCAAAATTTTGAAATGTGAGCCATATCATCGAATTTGAGATTCATATAGAATATTTTTATAAGCCTTGGATAGGTAGGTTATGGTTTTTTGAAGAAGAAATCATTGAGCAAGGCTTGACAAATATTCTACTGGGGGATAAAATATCTAAAAAAACTTTGCATCTGATTCTTAGTGAGGTTTATAGAGCTAGTGTTATCACACTTAATTGGGACAATTTCAAGATTAATACCAAAGTAACTTAAATGTTTTTTTATCCAGATTACATTTGCACAACAACTACCGATAACGATGTATTATGCTTCACTTGCGGTTAACATTACACTTGCTTCTTTTTTACTATGTCTTGAGACAAGCGAGTTTTCAAGCAAGTGAAATGTACCACTAGTACTTTTTTATTTAGTTTACAACCCCCAAAATCAGAATCAGAGTACCCAATTAAATCAAAATCAGTACCACAAACCCATTAGTGGTGTTCTAGTGAGATACCTCATAATGCATTTGATTACAGTGAATGTGAGTCTGGAGAGTAGTAAGATAGACAAGAGAACCAATCATATCTTGATATGTGTTTTCCTCTACTGACTTCGTCCCTCATCTTTGTCTAAGTTACATGAAGTTCTCATGAAAGTTTATATTGAGTATTCATTTTCCATTTTGAATCTTTTAAAGAGTTATCTGTAGTATTTAACTTGATTTATGAAGGTACCTTTTTTTTTTTGTGATGTATTTGTAATCAAAGGAAGTACTAAAGTTCACCCATCGTTGAAATTTCAAGCTAATTTGAATCATATTGGAATAATCCTTGCACTAAGATCCGTCAGTAGCATTGAATTTTATATCATCAGCATAAATTTGCACAAGTAAAATGTTATGCTTAGATTTTTTGATAAATAATGTTGTATCAACTTTCTTTCTTTGAAAGTTTTTTTCGAGTAGAAACTTGATTAAACTTTCATACCAAACCGGACGGGTTTATACCGTAACGAGTCCTTTTTGGCTTGAAAACGTGACCAAGAGAAGAGAATATATTGAAACGAGGAGGACCATCAATGTACATTTTTTTCCTTGATGTAACCATTTAAAAATATTATATTTTTATCCGTTTTGAAAAGTTTCAAATTCATGATGAAAGAAAAAACCATAAGAATTAGTGGCCTTTAATCTAGCCGTAGATAAATAAGTCTCATTTAAATCTATGATTTCTTGTTAATTTTATCCTTTCACAAAATATCTTGCTTTATTTAATAAAAAAAATACCATTTTCATTAAGATTGTCGTGATAGACTCATTTGGTTCCTATCACTAGATTATTCATAGGTCTGGGAATAAGTTATCAAAAAGTGTGTCTCTAAAATTGATTTAACTCTTATAGCCTATCAAGAGACCAATTTTCATTAATGAAAGCGTCATTGACATTAATTAGCTCAATTTGGAAAATAAATTCCATAAACTTGAAGGCATGGTTAAAGGGGTGTTGAGTAATTACCTAGTTTTAGAGGTCTCATATTACGTTTTGCATTAGATTATCTCTCGTTATTTTTTATTTCTTAGGCAACTCTTGATAATTGTCCTCATTTACTTGTTGTCTTTATTTTTTTTCTTCTTTATCTTTGTTTTAATGCACAATCAAACACTTCTATCTCTACTCTAAATTTGGGATTAGTTTCATCAAAGGTAATGTGTAAAATTTCTTCTATAATCAAGGTTTTTTCTTAAAAATAAGAAACAATTTACTAGAAGTAGAATATCCAAGAAAGATATCTTAATTAGCTTTAACGTAAAATTTCTAAGGTATCCTTTCCACTATTAAGGAAAAATCATTTGCATCAGAAGATACGAATGTGAGAAATATTCGAATTTCTTCCTTTAAATATTTCATCGGGAGTTTACTTTAGAATTTTCCTTATCAAGACACACTTCATTACGTAGCAAGCAATGTTTACTGCATAAGCTCATAAATATTTAGGAAGGTTGAGTTTGTTGAACATCGTCGTTGCTAGCTCTTCAAGAGATCAATTTTTCTGCTACACTACTCCATTTTGTTGAAGAGTTCTTGGAGCATAAAAAGTACATTTTATGAAATTCTCAATATAAAGGCTTTCGAATTACACATTTTTAAATTCACCTCTGTGATCACTTTGGATAGATGTAATCCTTAAATCGTTTATTCATTTTGGATAAACTTAGCTAATTTCTGAAGGCAACAAACGCATAGTTTTTATGATAAATAAAAAGTGTCCATGTATACTGATAATAGTAATCCACTATAACAAGGACATAATAATTACTACCAAATCTCATAGTTTTAGACGGGTAAAAAAGATCCACGTGTAAAAGATGCAAATGGCTGTTTGTAGAAATAATATTTTTTATTTATTTAAAGGAGTCCTTTACTTATTTACTCTTTTGTCACAAGTCACGCAATTGATTCCTTTGTAAACATAATTTGGGTTGAATGATTACTAACTCCATGCGAACCAATTTGCTTAAATGGTTCATATTGATATGGGTTATTCTCTTATTCCATATCCATAATCCGCTCTCATTATATACTATATGTAGCGGTAAAAAATTGTGATGAAGCCATTGATTAACTTAACTCGCAAAGTGAAAGTTGCAACCGAACTATATTGTTCCAAAAGGAATGAGAAAAGATCGAATAAAACCCACAAAATAATAGAGATTAAGGTACGGGGGTCAATTATGCAAAGGGAAGGTATTAGCACTCTAATCATATGTTGTACTCAACGGGATCTACTATGCTTATTCTAATAAAAATGTGTTTTATCTAAAGACTTACCTTCTAAGAAAATGTATGAATGAATTATTAATGAACAAATATTTTTTTTATTATTGCGCTCGCCTCGGTTATACAACCCCGTGCCTACGTAACTTGAAAGAATCAGAGCACCGTAGTTCTTCTAAGAAATTTAGTTTGTTGTGTCTTTTTTAGTGAACAATGATAAAATTTGCATTCTACTGCAACTCGACCTTTGGAGACTTACAATTTTGTCGTAGAAAGGAATTAACACGTTCTTATGAAAAGGTTTTCAAAAGAAAAGGCCCGAAGGCAAAAATGTTTGAATTGGTTGACTGTTTTTGTTGTGATGATAGAAAACGACTTCTAATGCAGAGGCATCTACTATTTCTCCGCTTATTTGTGAAAAATATTGCAAATTGAACCATATTAAAGACTATGATTAAGAAGAAGCACAAGGTTAAGAAAGTACCACTTCATACTTCTCCCAATACTTAAGGCTCATGACATATGGTTCGCCTCTTTATTGTTAAATGTTTTTTTGAGATTTTTGATAAAGAAAAAGAAGTGTTTGTTTTAGATGCAAATGCAAAAGGCAAGAGAAAATCTAAAGGGAAAACTCAAATCCTAATGTTATCATGCACAATTGTCCTAGAGTTAGGATATAAAAGGGGAAACTACCTAGAAGTTATCATGCATTATGGACCTAATGGTTAAGGATTAGGGAAACTTCTACCCAATGTTAGAATGCTTGTTTTAGAACCTAGGTTCTAATGAATTCACACTTTGGACAAGATGAAATCAAACTCCTAAGGGAACATGTGAACACAAGAAATCAATAAAGAAGTAGAAATAAAGACGAAACAAAAGCAACAAAGCAAAACCCCAAGTATAGAAAGAAATGGAAAACAAACCAGACATACACCTAAGTGTGAAATGATCATCAACAACAAGTTGCAAGAAAACAAGTTTTAAACCACTAAGCATGTTTCAATATCATCAATAAACAAGAAAATATGTCAGAGTAAAGATTCAACACACACAAAACTTCCTAAGGGTCATTCTCAAAATGTTTTGTCATTAGAGGTTTTAAAGCTCAATCACAAGTAAACAACTAGTGCACAAGTGAACATGACTTAAGGTGTCAATTAAACAATCATAACTTAGCACATAAAAACAAGATGAATTAAGGAAGGTGAAGACCTAACCATGGAAGGACATACCTCATAATATTCTCAAGAAAACATGCTTCAAAAGGTTGATAAATATTCATAAAGCAATCAACCAAGAATTAGGTCAAAAGACCAAGCAATCATTAAAACTAGTCCCTAAGAACCAAACCACAAATGTTCAAGGCATTAAAGTGAACATGGAAACAATAGGTCATGGATTAAGCAATATGTCAAGTTAAAAACATAGACATCACATTCAAATCAAATCCAAGCAAACTAGACAATGCACTACTAACAATCATCCTAAAGAAAGAATCATTCATCCATGGTAAACAAAATGAACAAACAAACATGCATTTAAGGCATTGAGACAATACAAGTCAGAATAAAAGGCATGGTATTCACATCATTTAAAGCTTACAAGCATTAAGAAGTAATCACCCAAGACATGTTCAAAACTTAGACCACAAGTTAAACATGCATCAATTCAAAGAATCATCAACATGTATCATCTATGTAAAGCATTTGAAGGATCAATTGAACATGAATGGAATGGCTCTAACTCATGGAAAGTGACTCAAGAACAAGTGGAAAACAAACCCTAGTTGGTTGCACAAGTGCATTCCTCTAATCAAACAACAATGCAAGCAATCATCTAGGCAATTAGGCATGCATCAAAACTTTACAAGCCAATAATGAGGAAGCCTCAAAATAAATTGTAATGAAACCAAAATAACATGAAATCAGCAACCATTTGAGTAACGAAGGCTCAAAGCCTGGCCCAATACGTAGAAACAAACAAAATAGCCATTTTTTTTACTCATTATCCATTTTATTTATTATTCAATTTTTATTTAAATGAAACAAGATAAATAAATAAATAATAAAAAAGAGAAAGATGCCAAAACGCATGCGCCAATAGCATGCTGACACCTCACGTTTTTGTAATGAAAAAAAACATCCAACCTAGGGTTTCGATCACCCCTTCTGTTGAGATTGCCACCATCCACGGTGGTTGCATGATAGGGCCATGACCCCTATCTTGCTCATATTTTCGAGAGGATTACAAATCCGGTGCTTAAAATAACCAAAGCTAACTCAAAATTGAGATTTGAAATCAAGTCCAAAACACATCAACGAACATGGATCAAGCATATGCAGACTATCTACTGCAGCAAACATTTCCCTCGAAGGAGGGACTCAGATACACATCTAGCTACATGATTTCTATCATACAACAAGCCCTAACATGGTACTGAAGGATAAAATGAGTTTCAAAGAAACCTCACCGAACAGAGTACATTTTTCATGTTCTTATACTTGCACAAATGGAAGAAATATCGACTAATCTTCAAAGGTTGAGACCTTGGTGACAACAAAAGTTGTGCTCTACTTGCTTCACTTTTGGATAAGCTTGTAGAACTGGACCTCACTTGAAAAAGATGAAGTGATATAGTTGGTTAATATCCTTGATGCAAGGAAGAAGGAATGCATAAGAACTCTTAGTTTCCTTTAGATATGAGTGAAAACTATGATCTTGAAGATGAAAGGAGGAGAGAGCATTTTTGCGGTCTCAGCTTTGGAAATCTTGTTGCAGGTTTGTAACTGATTTTCTCTTCCCGTGAGAGCCTAAGATCGTTAATGATGATGATATAATAAATAAGGAGTTTGTTGGTGAGGATTAGAGAATGATAGTTTGTCACGAGTTTTTCTCATATCATCAAGTTGTTGTTGTGAAATTTTATGTGGAAAGGAATCTTCAAAGGTGTGAATGAGTGTGTAGTGTATGATGAGTTGTGTGTGGCCTGATGAGGTAATCTCTTGGTGTATGCGTCCCAGGATACCTATTGCATAACAAAATGCCTTGTTACACACAAAATTACCAAGTAATGATATCCAGAATAATGGCCATGCAGCCTTCTTTGACTGATCGTATTTTGATGCTCCCACCTCCAAATGCCAAGACCTTGGGATCAATAGAAAGCTCACCTGTCAAAGAACATTTCTTGTGTTGACACAAACACGAGAAAATGCCTAGAACACCCTTCTAAATAGTTATGAAGTTGTGGTATTAAAACTGATTGAGACATCTGAAATTTCTCTAAGTCAAATAATTATTCATCAATTTCATATTCACCACTTCATGAATCTCTAAATTTCTCAATAATGAATTAAATGTTGCAATCTTGATGTCATCTACCATATAAGAAAAGTTGATGCTCTGGAAAATCTTTTTCTACCCTTGCCTATGCATCTTCCACCTCACCAAACTGAGGGTAATTTGTGTCTAAAAATTACTTTATCAAACTAATAATGTCATATATTTCTGATTCAAGTACACAGTTGTATTTATTTGCCTTTGATAATACGGTTGGAATGGTATGATGACGTCATCAGATTCAATTTCAATTTCATTAGAAATAACACAACATACTTTCCATGTCCTTTATCTCAGATTCCTTTTATCTTTCTCTCTGATGCTCATTCCTGTTTCAATTTCTCTCTCAATTTCTTCTCACTCTTTCTATTCCTCATTCACTCTCTTCTTCCTCCCTCTCTCTCCAGATTCATCCATAAATCACTTTCTCGTTCTTTTTTTGTGTCTCACTTTCTCTATGTGTTTTCTCTTTCTTGTTCTCTCTTGCTCTCATCTTCGTCTTTTATATTGTAACCGACACTGAACAACAACATGGAGAACAATGCAGTCACCATTAGAACCAGGAATTTCATGACCAACAAGCTTCTATTAAGGAAGAAATTTGTGAGTTTCTCTTCTCTGTTCTCTATTATTTTCCACAAACCCTAATTTTGAATGCTATTGATTGATTTGAAAGTTTCAGGTATTGTTTGGCCACCCACCAGTACTCTCTACAATAGATAAGACCTTATCAAGCTATCGTTCGACCAGATCATTGAATACAATAACAATCAGATCTAGCGATGGAACTGCAGATTCAACCGACAAGTAAGCGGAGTACTGATTAGTCAATGTTTTTGCGGTTTTTTGATAAATCACAAGGAAGCAAATCATCCAACTTATGGTTTTAGTTTATCTTGTATTTTTTCATAATTTGTTCAATTATAAATATTTGTTATTTATGTTACAGTAAATGATGTTTAACTCAAATCATCCAACTTATAATTTTTTTACAAGAACTTCAGTTATAAACTTGTTCGACTTTGCTAAGGAAAAAGTGGAGATAACAACTTTCATATATTTGTCAATTGTTTTGATATATCTTTTTAAAAGACTAGATATATTCTTCCCCAGTTTCAAACTAGAATTTCGGAGAACGCATATTTATTAACAAAATTTAGAATCACTTTGTAATACGTTGGGAGAACTGAATTTTTAGCGTTTTATCGTAAATGTGCGGATAGTAAGAGTCGCCACCGACTTTTCTTTTATCCAATAAGGAAAGGGTGAAAAGAACAGGAAAGACCTTGATAGCTTTTGAGTTTGGGGGTAAGTTATGAAAAGGGAAGGTGTTAGCACCCTTTTCATCCGTATGTGATTTTGAAAGTCTTTCTTTGTGTATGTGATTTGTTTGAAAATATTTTGAAATCGCCAATATAAGGATGACTTTGTAATGATTCTTGTATCAATCCTCAAGAATGTATACATAGTATTATTTTTGAAAATATTTGTTTGAAAGGATACTTTAGCAATTTCGTAAGGGACTAGATCATTTTTATTAGGCAACATCGTAAGGGACTATGATCTTTATTCGATAGTCTTTTGCTAAAGTATCCCTACTTCCGAGGGACATGATCGTTTATCCGAAGGCAATGAAGAGAGGTTACCCTAGAGGTGTAAGTGTGCAAAGTGTGTTAGTTTCAGTTATTTTTGTCTTGAATTAGGATTTTGCTACGATTAATTTTAATCTTGCCATACAAACCCTAATTACTAGCGATTACATAAAAATACAAGAGTAGAAGGTAAAATATGAAAGGTAAACCAAAAAAATTACATGACTTCGGGCCAGTTACATAAGAATGAAAGATGCGGATAATAAAACCTAAAACTATTACATACTAGGAGAAGATACATAATAGAGAAAAAATGCGAGAAAAGTAAATCTAAGCTATTACAGTTGAACACGCCCTATATACTTGATATAGGAATTTTTAAAAAATGAAGAAAAAGAAATAAGAAAAAATAGAAAGAAAAGCTTGAAGGTTTTTGTGGTTTTGTATGGAAAATGATTTAAGTTGATAATTACTAAAAACCTAAAAATTCTAATTAATTTAAAAATTAAGAAAAAGGGTTAATTAATCAATTAATTAAAAAATAAGAAGATTAAAGGTTAATTAAAAAACCTAAACCTAATTAATTAGGATTAAATAAAAGGTTTATTATTAGGTTAATTAAAAAAGGAATTAGGGTTAGAGGAAGAAAAATCAAGGGAAAGATTAAAAAAAAATAAAGAAGAAAATTGCCCGGGGTGGGTGTTGAACCCACGCCCTCTAGCCTTCACAATGCATAGTTTGCCACTAGACCAAGCGCCTGTTGGTGTTAGTAGGATGAGCGTTGCACAAAATATTATAAACCTGCACGTTAATTGAGAAAATAACAAAAAGTTACAAAAGATTGTGATCGAACCCACACCCTTATAGATCAATGCCTTAGCGCGCGTCCTTGCCACTGGGGTGGCTATTAAAACTGGTAGTATAGTGAAAACAATTAAATATGAAATAAACACAAATCAATGGGTCGGAGAACCACTTGAGCCCTAGCTCCGGTCGTCTTCTCCGACGAGCTTCTTTTTAACCCTACAAAATAAACGCGTGTTAGTGATTCAAAGGGACCTTACCCCCTAACTTGACCCTTGCGAGTTCAATGCTGACCTTGGTTTTTACAGAATCGTCTTGTACCTTGAGATATAAAGAAAACAAAGCAAATCGGTGCAAATATGGTGAAGCATGATTCTCGTATCATGGGGCTCATGCGATGGTTCATACCTGCATAGTTACATCTCAGGAACACATTAGCACATTTAGTTTCAATCAAAGCAACATAGAAAACAAAATACAAATTTTGAATGAAACATGGAATTGGTGATGTATGGATGCAAGTTTCAGGCACTTTTGATCATCAAGAACGATCGAGTCTTACCCTACAACGCCTCAGGGATTGATTTGGATGGTTGCTTTGTTTTGAAAAGGGCTGTAAGTAGGGTTTCGAGTTTTCCCTAGTTTGACAAAAAATTGAGATTTGGAGGGGGTTTTCTTGTAAGGTTTTTCGTGGTGCTCTCTTGTCTAAATGTGGAGAGTATTTATAAGGGAATATTAGGTCCAGAAAGATGGACTTGGACCTTGTATGAAAACCTTGATCTTTGTATGAAAATAGAATTGGAATAAGACAAAATATCAAGATTTGTTTTGAGAATAATCCTCACACGGTTTCTAATGCAACATTAAGCCTCCAAAATGTTTGAAACAAAAGCCTTTTAAGCTTGACACCTCCATTTGATATTTTTTAAATTTATTTTTGAATTTAAATGAATAAAATCAAAATAAGAGAAAATAAAAATTAAGAGGGTGTATGAATAGATTTAGAGGTCCATTATGAGGTCAAGAACACGTTTGGACTCTAAAAGATAACCCCATTAGCCCAAAAATTCAAGTTTGCTTAATTGAGGTTTCATGCATTCTCTCAAAATTGCCCAACTTGCACAAATCATAACTCTCTCAATTTTGGTCATATGAAGGTGATCTTGAAATTTTTGGAAACCCCAAGATGTCCCTTACAATCTTTATGTTGATCATTTTCCATTTGAATAATTTATCTTGATGTAAATTTCTTTGACAAAAAGTGTCTTTTTGTTGACTTTGGAAATGACCTATAATGTTTTGGCCCATATCTCTCAATTGAAGCATTTTTTGGACTTGAGCATAGAGAGCCCTAGTTGTAGAGAATTTAATTTCCTTCAAAATGATCTTTGGTTGAGAAAAATATGATGAAGCATGCAAAAGTTATGCTTGGTCAAAGTTCAATTAACTTCTCCTAAAGAAAACCCTAATTTAGTAACTTTAGACTTTTGATAAAATCTTAAGTTTTCTTAATGAATCATGATCAACCCTTGATCAATGATGAATGTGACTTCAAAATCTTGATGTTGACCAAAAATCATGAAGTTTAATTGTATGTTGACCATAATGGACTTTTTTACCCAATATAGTTGACTTTCAATCATCTGACCAATTGACTGAGCAAAATTATGATGCAAGGATTGAAATTTGGCATGAGGATTCTTTGAGGCATATGAGAAACCATGAAATCCACTTGAGGCACTATAAGTACAATTTCCTTTGAGAAAAACAAAACCCTAATTGTAGGTCAACTACATATGAGGAGGATTTGTCTGATCAATCCTTGAGTAGTCTTGAGTAATTGAGAACCCTAGGAGCATGAGGAGATATATTAAAGAAAATGGGAGGGAAATTTTGTGGTACAAAAGCTGCCCCTGTCCAATCTTCTTAAACCTGAGGAGTTAGATTGGCATGTACGCCATTCGCGATCTAAAGGTGAAAGAGGATTGAACACTTAAGTGCTCTAGATTTTTGCACTCACATGTGCAAGAAGTAACACCGTTGGTTGATTTAATTGCTTAAATGGGCTTAGAGATGCCATTAGGAGAGGTGACAAAGTGTCATTAGAGATGGGCTTATAGATGCCATCCAAAGTAATTGTTGATAGGAGTATCAAAATGAGTCCATGTTCGATTGTATCTGAGAAGTATACCAGAATGAGTCTGTGTCCGACTGTATCTAGCAGATGTGCTAGGGAGTGTCAGAATGAATCTTATGACGCAATTGTATCTGAATGATGTTCTAGAATGAGTCTATGTCTTGACTGTATCTATATGAGAATGAGAATGACTGTTTGCCCGACTGTATCTGAGATCTTCCTTATAATGAGTCCACGTCTGACTGTATCTGATGTCTATATTAGAATGAGTCTATGTTTGACTGTATCTAAAGAAGTTCCGGAATGAATATCAGAATGGATCTACATCTTGATCGTATCTAAACTGTATCTGGAAGATGTATTGGAATGAGTATCAAAATAGATATATGTCTTGATTGTATCTGAATTATATCTAGAATATGTATCGGAATGAGTCTATGCCTGGTTGTATCCAAAAGATCATCATAATGAATTGTCGATTGATTGTATCTGAAGGAGTATCAGAATGAATCGTTAACAAATTGTATCTGAAGAATGATAAATTGTTGACAACCTTTATCTGTCTGTGAACTAACCTGAAAAACAAAGTTAGTTTTATGCAATGTCGTGATACATGTAATGTATTGCGTAATGATGCTCTCAAAATAAATGAGAATGATATATGCGTTTCTTATGTATATGCTATGATATTCTGTAAATGATGTATGGATGTAATATGTCACTGGAACATATCAGCAGCTCTGTATAACATCTTTGGTTGGGGAAAATAAATTCCCTAATTGTTGCTGGAGAATGAAGAATATGAATCTTCAATCTCGTTTAGAATGTCTACGCTGGAGGGATTCATGTTTCTTTTTGTGGATACTCTGCTGGGGACGTTCAACTTCTGCTTGGGGATAGAAGAATTCCAGGAAAATTGACCGTTCATCGTTCTTTTGAAGGATTTGATTCTTATGTACCATGACTGGGGACAAAAGAGATGAAGAATCCTCTTTATGTTGTCTGATGTCAACTCTTCTAGGGAGGACAAGGTTGAATGGCATATGGCCGGGGGAGAGAATCCTATCGGGGAACTGCAATATCAGAGAGGATCATAAGTTAGACGTGAAAATGGTAGATTCAATGGTTTGAATCAATTAATCTGGGAATACTAATTTCAAGTTAGATGCGTAAGGTGTGTTGAGATTTCGTAATCGGATTTGTATTCCTGATTATGTGGAGATGAAGAAAGTGATTCTTGAGGAAATTCATAGAAGCAAGTTAAGCATTCATCCGGGACAAAAATGTATCAGGATTTGAAGAATTTGTTTTGGTGGCCTGGAACGAACAGTGATGTGGATCGGTTTGTGTATTCATGTTTGACTTGTCAGAAGTCGAAAGTTGAACATCAGAAGCCTGCAAGGTTGATGCAACCGTTAGAAGTTTTGGAATGGAAATGAGATAGCATTTCAATGGACTTTGTAACAGGATTACCTAATACTTCAAGAGGACATGATTCAATTTGGGTGATTGTTGATAGGCTTATGAAGTCGGCCCACTTTATTCCTATTAACATCAGTTTTCCAATGTCGAAGCTGGCAGAGATTTACACTAGTGTAATTGTAAAGATGCATGGTGTTCCTTTGTGTATTGTGCTAGATAGAGATCTGAGGTTTAATTCTGATTTTTGGAAGAGTTTGCAAGAGGCGTTGGGTTCTAAGTTAAGTTTGAGTTCGGTGTATCATCCTCAGACGGATGGTCAAACTGAGAGGACTATTCAGTCGTTGGAATATTTGTTAAGGGCATGTCTTCTTAAGCAGGGAGGTTTGTGGGATACTTATCTTCTGTTGATAGAGTTCACTTATAATAACAATTATCATTCTAGTATTGAAATGGCACCTTTTGAAGCGTTGTACGATGGGAGATGTAGAACTCCTTTATGTTGGCATGAATCTGGAGAAAGTGTAGTACTTGGACCTAAAATTGTTCGAGAGACTACTAAGAAGGTGAAGTTGATTAGAGAAAAGATGAAAGCTTCCCAAAGTAGACAAAAGAGTTATCTTGAAAAACGAAGGAAAGATTTAGAATTTCAAGCAGGTGACCATGTGTTTCTGAGAGTTACACCAGTGACCGGTGTTGGGTGAGCGTTGAAGTCTAAGAAGCTCACTCCTTGTTTTATTGGTCCGTATCAGATTTCGGAAAGAGTTGGGGATGTTGCTTATAGAGTGGCTTTACCGCCTAATATTTTGAATTTTCATGATGTGTTTCATGTGTCACAACTCTAGAAGTATATTTCAGATCTATCTCATATGATTCATATGGATGATGTGCAAGTAAGGGATAATCTCACTGTGGAGATGATGCATATACGAATTGCAGATCATGAAATGAAGAGTCTAAGAGGAAAAGAGATTGCTTTGGTGAAAGTAGTTTGGTTAGGAGTTGTCGGAGAAAGCATGACGTGGGAGTTGAAAAGCAAGATGCGGGACTCCTATCCTGAGTTGTTTGAACAAGGTAAATTTTCGAGGACGAAAATATTCTAAGTGGGAGAGATTTGTAACGCCCGTTTGTTTAATTAAACTATTTTAGGGGTATTTGTTGAAAAGTTGTGGGATGTTGAGAATTGTTGGTATAAGTTGTTAGATTATTAATTAATTAATTAGTTGAATCAGTAATAATTATAATGTTGGAATTAATGGAATAATATTAGTTGTTGAGCTTGCTTTGGTGATAGACGTAGTATTAAGGGGGTGTGAATATTAGGCCCAATAGAAATAATAATATTATTGAGTTTAGTTTAATAATAGAAATTAGGTTAACTAAAAAGGGTTAAGAGAAAAGTTAGAGAAAGTGTTGTACGTGAGAAGGAGAAGTTGCAGAGAAGAGGAATAAGGAGAAGAGGCACAAGGCTAGGTTAGATTGGAAAATTGTAGAGCAACCTTCAATCTAAGGTAAGGGTGGGGTTCTGACTCTATAATTGGAATTATAATGCATGTTACGTGGGAATTGGGTTGTGTAAAATTGTTATTATGTGTGATGGTTGTATGAACAAATTGTTGTTTGGTATCTGTGATAATTGTGCTAACGTTGCAGTGATTCAATCGATAAATTGAGTGTTTGAAATTATCATGTATTGATGTGGGTGTAGTTGTTATGTTGATGTGAATACGTGTAGTTTTAGCCTGAGATCATGGGAAGGGAAGGAACCGTCAATCCAAGGAAAGTTCTACAGAACGGAAAGAATTATGGAAGGTGTGCTGAGCGGCACACGCATAATGGTGAAGGGTGCCGACCGGCACCATGTTTTGTGCCGAGGGGAAAAAACCCAATTACAATATCTTCTTTTGATTTTTCGTGTCTTTTTCTGCATGTTTGTTACTTAGTATTTTGTTACAGAAAAAGGTGTAGCAGGGTTAGGAAAGAATGAATAAAAGTATAGGTTATTTCTTAGTAACAGAAGTGAAAAATTTATAGATTTTCATAAATATAGCAGGTAAGATTAATAAGTAACAAAGTCAGTAAATGTTAGCAGAAAGTTAGTAATATCAGACAACATAAAGATAAATCATGGTAGCAGTAATTTATGAAAGTAGTAATAGTAGATATTTAGCAAGGATAATTATTAGGCAATAGAGTTAGTCTTGGAAAGAAGTATAGTAATAATAGAGGTAATTGTTATATAGGCTGATGTAATGTTGATGTTATTAATTGATGAAGTTGCAGGGGATGAATTTTGTTGTGTTGCCTCTATTGATTGACAATTATTAAGTTGTAGGCTTAGGTCAATGTTGCTATATGTTGTTGTTGTTGATGTTGCATTTAATCATGTTGTCACATACATGGCATATCATGTTGGAGCTTATGCTCGTTAAGTTGGCCTGGATTGGCAAATATAAAGTTGAAGGCTTATGCCTTGTTGATGCCTCTATTTATTGGAATATTTCTAAGTTGGGAGTTCTTCTCCATTGGCACCACATGCATGTGCATAAAAACAAGTCGCATTCCATGTTGCATATTTGGATTGTTGTGTTGATGAATTAATAGTTATATTTTGTTGATATTTTGTGTGATTACTGTTGTTTATAAGTTGTGAAGTGGTGATTTCCCATGAACTAATTCTAATGTAATATTTATCTTATATCCGATTATATTGTTCGATATCTCACCCCTTCTGTTTGAATGTTACCCCGATGTTGGTAACGTGCAGGTAATCCAGAGTGAAGGCGGTTACCTTCAGTAGTTCTAGTTGGTGTCATTGCTCTGATACGTAACACTCGGGGGGATGAACGCTTGCTGTTTTATTGCTATCATTATTCCAGTTGATTGAAATTTAATTTGTTGTTTGTTAAATTATTTGAAGTTGTTTCAGTTGGATAAAGAAAGTATATTTTTTTAGTTGAATATTTGATTCCGCTGCGTAGTTATGAAAGATGTTAGTTTTAAAAGACTAATTCATGTTGCTGTTGACTCATCCCAGTATAATGTGTTATATATCTATAATGAATGTCGTTGTTATAAGTTGATATTATGGCATCCCGATTCGGTTGTCGATAGTTTATAACTCTGATTTTTATATTAATTGTCGGGTAGAATTGGGGTGTTACACTAATTGATTCTCTTCTCGTGGAATATGTTAAAAAGTGATTTCATCGAAGTATGAAATTAATGTCAACACATCCTCCCGATAAGGAATGAGATTTGGATGTTTTGTATCCCAGTATAGGTTTAATATTTTAATTCTCATATCAATAGCAACCTTGATACCCATGATGCACGCTTCGTATTCAGCCATATTGTTGGTACAATCAAAACATAGTCTGGCAGTGAAGGGCTTATGAAAACCCTTGGGAGAGACAATTACAACACCAATTCCATTTCTAAGCGCATTGGAAGCTCCATCAAAAACCATAGTCCATCAGGATCCCGACTCAGGTCCTTCATACGGTCCAGGTTCTTCATAATTTGTAGCTAGCATAATACTCTCATCAGGGAACTCGAAATTCATATATTTATAGTCGTCTACAGCTTGATGAGCCAAATGATATGCCACCATACTTCCTTTGATTGCCTTCTGAGTGGTGTACTGAATGTCGTGTTCTGTCAAGACCATTTGCCATCTTTCTATTCTTCTGGAGAGAGCGGGTTTCTCGAATATGTACTTTATTGGATCCATTTTAGAGATCAACAAGGTAGTATGAGTCAACATATACTATCTTAGTAGGCGAGCAGCCCATGCCAAAGCACAACATGCTTTCTCAAGCAGTGAGTATCTTGATTTACAGTGGGTAAAATTTTTGCTAAGGTAGTATATTTCATGCTCTTTTTGACCAGACTCGTCATGTTGCCCCAATACACACCCCAATGAGTTCTCTAACATTGTTAAGTACATGATAAGAGGTCTTCCTTCAACTTGTGGCATCAGAATGGAGGTTTTTGGAGGTACTCCTTGAGTTTGTCGAAGGCTATCTAACAATCTTCGTTCCACTTTACTATTTGATCTTTCTTCAGCAACTTGAAGATTAACTCATAAGTAGCGGTCAAATGGGAAATAAATCGGGAAATATAGTTCAATCGTCCCAAGAAACCTCTGACTTCTTTCTCAGTATGGAGAGCTGGCATCTCTTGAATGGCTTTAACCTTGGCAGGATCAACTTCAATACATTTACCACTGACGACGAAACCTAGGAGTTTACCAAATATTACCCCAAAGGTGAACTTGTTTAGATTCAACCTCAACTTGGACTTTTTAAACCTCTCGAACAACTTGTGCGGGTGGTCGAGATGTTCCTCTTCAGTCTAAGACCTGGCTATGATGTCATCAACATAAACCTCTATCTCATGATGGATCATGTCATGGAACAAAGCTACCATAGCACGTTGATATGTTGCACCGACATTCTTCAAACTCAAAGGCATAACTTTATAACAGAAAGTGCCCCACTGTGTGACAAAGTAGTCTTCTCTATGTCTTCAGGTGCTATCTTAATTTGATTATAACCAGAGAAACCATCCATGAAGGAAAATACTTTATGTTGAGCGGCATTGTCAACCAGAACATCAATATGCGGAAGCGAAACATCATCTTTGGGGCTTGCCCTATTCAGATCCCTGTAGTCTACACACATATGCACTTTGCCTTCATTTTTAGGTATTGGCACCACATTTGCAAACCATTGAGGATAGGACGTAACAACTAAGAAACCTGAATTGAACTGCTTCATAACCCCAACTTTGATCTTTTCAGACATCTCAGGACGCATACGACGAACTTTCTGTTTTATAGGAGGACAAACTTCCTTCATCGGTAGATGGTGAACCAAAATGTCAGTATCAAGCCCTAGTGTTGTACCCCAAAATTTTCCCTCTATTTTCTTCAAGACATTCTCCTAGGATTCTAAAATGCTCAAGGTTGCTCAAGAATTGATCAGACAAATTCTCCTCCTAAGCAATTGACTTACAATTAGGGTTTTGTATTTCTCAAGGAAGATTGGGTTTCTAAGGCCTCAAGGGGGTTTCATGGTTTCTTATATGTCTCCAAGAATTCTCTTACCAAGTTTCAAGCCTTGCATCACAAGTTTTCTCAATCAATTGCCTAGACGACTGAAAATCAACTGTATTGGACAAAAAGTCAATTATGGTCAACATACAGTCAAACCTCAAGATTTTTGGTTAATATCAAGATTTTGAAGTCATATTCATCATTTGATCAAGGGTTAATCATGATTCATCAAGGAAACTCTCAATTCATCAAAAGTCAAAAGTTGCCAAATTAGGGTTTTCTTAAGGAGAAGTCAACTAAACTTTGACCAAGCATAACTTTCACATGCTTCATCATATTTTTCCCAACAAAAGATCATTTTAAAGGAAATTCAATTTTGTACAACTTTGTCTTTCTAAAATCAAGTCCAAAAAATGATTCATTTGAGAGATATGGACCAATACATTATAGGTCATTTCAAAAGTCAACAAAAAGACACTTTTTGCCAAGGCAACTTACATCAAGATAAAGTCTTCAAATGAAAAAATGATCAAAATAGAGATTGTAGAGGACATCTAGAGCTTTCTAAAAAGTCATGATGAAAATTGAGAGAGTTATGACTAGTGCAAGTTGAGAAATTTTGAGCAAATGCATGAAGTTCAAATTGAGCAAATTTCGATTTTTGGGCTAATGGGCTATTGTTTTAAAGTCCAAACATGTTTTGCAGCTTATAATGAACCTCACATATTACTCATACACCCCTTGACCTTTTGTTCTATTTATTTTTATTTTTTATTCATTATTAATTAAAAATAAATAAGATAAAAAACAAGGCTTTTCATACAAAGTCCAAGTCCATGTTTTACTGACCTAATTGCATGCTATATATTCCATGTATTCAGACATAACAAGCCACGGAAAATCATGCACAAAAAGCCATCCAAAAAATCACTAAATCATTAAAAATAGGGCAATCTTAGAACCCTACTTGCAGCCATTTCCAATGCTTTCCAACCCTCCCAATCGATCTCTGAAGATGTATAAAGTAAGTATGGATCAAACCTGATGATCCAAAGCTCGCAAAACTCGCACACATACATCTTCGATCTCATTATCTTTTGAAAATTTATATTTCAGTTTTCACATTATTTTAAGGCATACTAATGATATAAATGTGTTTCTGAGATGTGTTAGTACAAGATTGGATCATTACAGGGATCTCATGCTATCGGAAACATGAACTACCATGTTCATACCGATTTGGATAATTTTCATTGTACCTCTTAAGCTAGCGCGTATTAGCCAAAAATTCCACTCCCATTGAATTCACAGGGTTGGATTTACGGGGGTAGGGTACCCTTTGATCTCTAACAATGCTTATTTCCGACTCCTCTCCGGTCCAAGAAATGTCATTATTTTATATATATTTTGTTTTGCTGATAATAATGGATGTATCACCACTCCAGTGGTTAAAGCACGAGTGTTAAGGCTTTCCTCTATCAAGGGGTAGGTTCGATCCCTACCTTTTGTGATATTTTTTCATAATTTCTGATTTTTTACAAGTTAACGTACAAAGCTTGATGATCCCCTCCCTTGTATACAAACATGCTCTTAGCACTGTGGAGAACGTATTGGCTGAAAGAGCTAAGGGCGTGGGTTCAACACCCACCCCTTGCAGTATTTTTTTAAGCCCTTCTTTTTTTCATTAATTTCTCTTAAAAAACCTAAAATTCATAAATCATAAACCTTTTTAACAAAACCTAAAATTTTTTCAAATTCTTTTTATAAACCCTAATCAATTAAGTTTTTTTAGGTTTTCTTAATTAATTTAATTAATCATTTTTTAATTAAAATCAATTAGTTTTTTAGGTTTCCTTAATCACCATTAAAAAAAACCTTTTCATAAAAATCCTCAAAAAAACATTTTTCTTTTTTCACCTTTCTTTTATTCTTACTTTATTCCCACGAATTGTAATAGTTTAGATATTTGCCGCTTTCTTTAGTTATTGTAACTGTTTCCCGGGATATAATAGTAATTAGGGTTTACTTTTTCGCATTTTCATACTTATGTACCTCTCCCCAAGCGATATAATAGTCTAGAGTTTACATTTCCGCTTTTTAATTTCAACACCTTTACAGTTTTTTATACTTGCTATATTATTGATTAGTAATTAGGGTTTGTATGGAAAGACTAAAAACAAACGATAGCAAACCTAATTGCAAGACTAAAATAACTGGAAAAAAATCACTCGCACACTCACACCTTTAGGGACGCTTTAGCAAAGTCCAAAAAAAAAGATCACAGTCCCTCGATGACCCTTTCGATGTTGCCTTTGATAAATGATCTAGTCCCTTAACGATAATTGCTAAAGCGTCCTTACCAGTTGCCTTCGATGACTGTACGATAGCCCACGCTTGTCCCTTCACATCTAACGATAGGGCTTCCTACTAACTAATGGTAGGATATCACTATCTAAAGGAGGAGGAAAATTATAAGACAGGCCTTGAGTATGTAGAATGCTGTTAATCGCTTGCTCACAAAAACAAAACATTTTTTCACACAATTATACTTTTCAAAATGTTTTCAAACAAATAGTTTGTATGCATTCTCGAGAACAGATACGAGAATCATTACAAAATTTCGCCTTACAATTGACATATTTTCAAAATATTTTACAAACACACATCACAAAGCAATTTCAAAATTTGAGCTTAGTGATTAAGAGCCTGTAGATAACTACAGATGAAAAGGGTGTTAACACCTTCCCTTTTCATAACCTACCCCCGAACTCAAAATTAAAAACGGTATTTCCTGTTCTTTTCACCCTTTCCTTATTGGATAAAAGAAAAGTCAGTGGTGACTCTTGCTATCCGCAACATTTGCGATAAAACGCAAAACCAAGTCAGCTCTTCTACCGTATTACAGAACTGGAGACTCTGTCGGGGAAATACTAAAATAGGGGTTACCTTAGAGTTAGATCATTTAAAATTGTTTTCTTTGTCTGCTTTATCTTTATTGGGTTGCCCGATTTTACTTTTCTTGTAAAGATCCTACACCTGGATCTGGGGACCTCAGGTAAGTAGCTATAGATCATGGAAACTGTACGGCATAGACTGATATGGTTGAAGTTATGGCTATGTTAGTGCGATACTTTGGTTTGTGCTGGTGTCCCTTGAGTCAGTGGAGGAGAATACTAGGCTTCCGTGTGTTGTCATAAGCACTAACTAACCTTTAGAACCTTAATTGACCCAACTTAGCCATTAGAATGTAGTGAGATGGCCGACTTTGGTGCAGTCCAAAGTTGGTTGATACTCGATTCTACACTCATTTAGATTCTACTCTCGAGATATTTCGGTGGCAAGTCAGTTGCACTACTGAAACAATGACTTTGAGAAAGATCGGCGATATTAGACTCCTAGAACTTGATTACTATTCTTAGGACAGGTTGAGCCAACTAAAATTCAAGAGGGTACTTACCTACGTGCCCCATGCAAGCCTTAAACCTATAAGGCTCCTGTGTGATTTGTGTGTGCTTATTATCTGTTCAAACATGACATCATGACATAATACCATATCATATTCACTGATCATTTCAAGGATCTCAAAGGCGTGTGATACAGGTTTATCATGAACCAGACGTCTAGAAAGGGGCAAGGGGATTTAATTTCTTCTAATGCCGTCAAAGATCAAAGTACTTTCACTTGAGTCAAAGGCTAGGACCCACTCGACATGGTGAGCATGATTATCATAGAAGGATGTTCAAACATGCAAAGTTCTTTAGTCAAAGCTGCAGCCAGACTCGACTTCTAACTTTTCCTTTTGTTTATCCCACGAGATCCTTGAAAACATTGCATCCACATATCATACATATCATTACATAACAGGTATTTCCCAATTCATGTTTTCTCATCTTCTTTCTATTTATTTCAGTAAAAGATGGCTCTCTAGCAAACCGTGAAAGACCTTCAAGATCAAAACGCCCAATTCTAAGAGACGCTCCTGAACTTAGCCAAGGGGCAGAAAGAACTGATGGTGCTCATGGCCAAGAAGAAAAAGACTAGGAAACCGGCTGGTATCCTCAACATGGGGAGAAGATCCAAAGGTACCGCCAAATAGGTTCAAGCTTCTGATATCCCATCAGATGAAAATGATACTCAAGAAGAAGACAACCGAAGTATCAAAGCTGAGGGGGGAAGCAACCTTGGTTCTGGTAACATTCATGATGAAGAAGACTATTCTGATGAGCAATATCCTCCCGCTGATGACATATACAAACAACTGGAAGATCTTCTGAATGCAATGGAAATCCAGAAAGTGCCTAGGATGGATTATGAAGAGCCGGGTCTTATCTCGGGGGTTGTTATCCCTCACAAGTTCAAGGTCCCTACTTTTTCCAAATATGATGGTGTTTCTGTCCTAAGCTTCATCTGAGGTCTTATGTCCGGAAGATCCAACCCTATACTACTGACAGAAAGTTACGGGTTCACTTATTTCAAGAGAGCTTATCTAGGACATAACTGGAATGGTTCTATCAGCTGGAAGGAACCATTATACATACTTAGGAAGACCTGGATGCTGATTTTTACAAACAATATTAGTACAATGCTGACCTTGCACCAACTCGTGTGCAATTACAAAGTATGATTATGGGCTCGAATGAAGGATTTAAGGAATATGCCCAGAAGTGGAGAGATCGGCTGGAAGAGTTCAACCTCCTCTGTCTGATAGGGAGCTGGTTGATATGTTCATGGGAACTCTAACAGAACCTTTCTTTAATCATCTGATCAGAAGCTTTTCATCTAGTTTTATCAAGTTGATACTAACAAGAGAACATGTCAAAAGTGGTATCAAAAGTGGAAAGATTCAAGTGGCCGCGTCTCCAAGTACTATGAAGAAGAAGTTCAACGGTAAAAAGGAAACAAATGTTATGTATGGCCATAAGGGTCGTGTTAGAAGTGACTGTAACTAGTCTGTAGGAGTTGTGCTAATTTCTAATCCAGTTCCATCAGCGTAGGACAGACGCACCAAGAAGACAGTTTACCAAGATCAGCATGCCATTGTCTCAGGCGTTGCAACATCTTTTAAAAGCAGAGTTAGTAAAGTTAAGGGATCCTCCTAAGAATCCCAACACCTCCTCTCCTTGATACAATCCTAATGTGAAATGTTCTTATCATTCCAATAGTCCCGAGCATTACACCAATAGTTATTGGGCGTTGAAAAATAAAATTTAGGATATGATTGACAACAAAGAAATTGAGTTAGATCCTCCCGAGACCCCAAATGTGATTATTGCATCTATGCCTAAGCACGACAAAGGCATACGTGCTATTGATGATGTTCCATATGTTTCTATTATAAGTGATTTGGCTACTCCTCTCTCGATCATTAAGAAGAATCTGTTGCAAGCCAGTTTATTTCTGGGTTATATTGAAAGATGTTATTGCTGCGCAACCCAACCTAATGGCTGCCAATTGCCGAAAGAAGGTATTCAGCGTATGATGGACAACTATATCATTATAGTTGAGAGGATTCCTTCTATTGAGAATTTGTTTCAAGACTTATCTGTAATTTCCGGCACTCCTATCAGGATCACTACCAAAGGCCCTGTAAAGATTAAGGCTAAACCCAAAATCGCTCCTCTGATAATCACTGCACCCGATCCTATTCCACATTCCTCGGAAAAAGCTATCCCTTGGAATTATGGAGCTGATGTCTACTACCATAGCGTCAAGCAAGAGCCATTGACTGTTAAGAATGAAGGTACTGAAGTTTCTGATCCAAACATTAACAGTATTGCTGGGACCAGTAAGGTTACTAGAAGTAGAAGGGTTTTCTCTCTGGAAATATCTTCGAAGACTGTCGCCACACCAGTTCGTGTTACCGCTACTGAGTAAATTACTAAGACTCAGGGAAAAAAGAAAATGACGGAGCCTACCCAGACGGAGGAACCTAAAGAAGTTATAGTTGAAGATACCTCCAGAAAGGAGTTAGAGGAAGTATTGAAAATTATCCAAAAAAGGGATTACAATATTTTTGAACAGTTGGGACAAATTCCCTTTAAAATCTCCATGTTATCCCTGTTACTGTGTTCAGAAGCCCATGCACAGGCTTTACTGAAGTTCTTAAAATCTACTCACGTGCCACAAGAAATTTCTGAAGATCAATTTGGAAGCTATGTTGCTAGCCTAACTACTGATAATGGGCTAGGTTTTTCTGATGCCTATTTGACCCCTGAAGGAAGAAACCACAGAAAGGCTCTGTATGTCTCTATTGAATGCAGGGACACCACTTTAGCACATGTATTGGTTGATACGGGTTCCTCGCTGAATATCATACCAAATGGTGCTCTCGACAGGCTTGATTGTGAATGGGTTATGCTGAAACCCAATGATATTATAGTCTGAGCCTTTGAAGGTTCGAAGAGGATGGTACATGGAGAAGTGGATCTTCCGATTAAGGTAGGTTCGCAGGTCTTTGAATCTACCTTCTATGTGATGGATATCTGACCGACTTATTCTTGTTTACTCGGACGCCCCTGGATTCATGGGGTAGGCACTGTTACTTCAACCTTACACCAAAGGCTTAAGTATCCTTTGAAAGGAAAGGTTGTTACAGTCTGCGGTGAAGAAGAGTATAAGGTGAGTCACTTAAACTTGTTCAAGTATGTTTAGATGGACGGCGAATTCATTGGAACTCCCTTCCAGAATTTTGAAGTTATCCCTCCTACCGCTACTAAAGACGTTTATGCTATTCCCAAGGTTACCATGGTTCCACCCATGATGGCTTCTTTGAAGGATGCTAGAGTTGTAGTGGAAGAATGTGGTTGCACTACTTGGGGTCAGCTTCCTGACATTCCGTATAAATTTGACAAATTTGGTTTGAGTTTTACTGAAGAGGCTCATAGGGCTGTTCTTCGGCCGCGTTCTGAAAGACCATGATTTCGTGTCAGCAACAATGGAGTCAATGCTATAGAAGATGCTGACAATGATTATGACCTCGACAGTTGGATCTTTCCTACCATAGATAACAAACTCAACAACTAGAAGACCGAAGACCTTATCTCAATCTCCTTTAGTCATGAGTAATTGCTATCTTCTGTTTCTTTCAAAGTTTTGGTTATGTAATTTTAAACAATGACTTTAAGCCTTGTGTCTTACCTGGGGAACAATGGCTCATTTGTTAGGGTTGTCATCTTTCATAAGCATATTTTTATTTAATGAATCATTGGACGTTTTTCATTTAAATTTTGCGCTCTTTGTCTTTCCTTTTACTTTATCACACTCTAAAAAAATATATGTGTTCTTACACACACCCACATAATAACTTGCAGATCCACATCCACTCTGGATCTCGTTGATAACAATTCTGCTATTATCACTTATGACTTCAAGAATACGATCTACCAAGCCGAGGACGAAGGTGAGGAAGATTATGAAATACCTTGAGAACTTTCCAGACTGTTAATGCAAGAGAAAAAGGCTATACAACTGCAAGAAGAACCAGTTGAGGTTGTAAAATTGGGTACTAAAGCAGACATGAAAGAAGTCAAGATAGGTGCCAACCTAGAAGACATTGTCAAGAACAGGTTAACCCAAATGTTGCATAACTATATTGAGATCTTTTCCTGGTCGTACGAAGACATGCCAGGGCTTGATACTGATATTATGGTTCACTGTCTGCCAATGAAAGAGGGTTGTTCTCCAATAAAATTGAAGGTTTGTCGTATGCATCCCGAGATGTTCAAAAAGATCAAGGTTGAGGTTATGAAGCAGTTCAACGCATGTTTCTTAGCTGTTACATCCTATCCTTAGTGTATTGCAAATGTGGTTCCAGTACCTAAGAATGATGGTGAAGTGCATATGTGTGTAGACTACATGGATCTGAACAAGGTGAGCCCTAAAGATGAGTTCCCACTTCCCCATATCGATGTTCTTGTTGACAACATTGCTCAACTCAAGGTATTCTCCTTCATGGACGGTTTCTCAGGTTATAATCAGATCAAGATGGAACCTGAAGACATGGAGAAGACTACTTCTGTTACACAGTAGGGCAATTTCTGCTACATTGTTATGCCTTTCGGGTTAAAGAATGTTGGTGAAACATATTAACGTGTTATGGTAGCCTTGTTCCATGACATGATTCATCACGAGATAAAGGTTTACATCGAAGACATGATAGCCAGATCTCAGACTAAAGAAAAACATCTTGACCATCTACGGAAGCTGTTTGAGAGATTGAAAAAGTACAAGCTATGGTTAAATCTGAACAAGTGCACTTTTGGGGTGAGATCCGGTAAACTCCTAGGTTTCATTATTAGTGGTAAAGGTATTTAAGTTGATCCCTCCAGGGTCAAAACCATTCAAGAAATTTCAGCCCCCATATTGAGAAGGAAGTCAGAGGTTTCTTGGGACGACTAAACTATATTTCCAGATTTATTTCCCATTAGACCGCTACTTGTGAGTGGATCTTTAAGTTGCTGAAGAAAGATCAAGTAGTAAAGTGGAAAGACGATTGTCAAATGGCTTTCGACAAAATCAAGGAGTATCTCAAAGAACCTCAAATTCTGATGCCACCAGTTGAAGGAAGACCTCAGATCATGTACCTAACGGTGTTAGAGAACTCAATAGGGTGTGTGCTGGGGAAGCATGACGAGTCTGGTTGAAAAGAGCATGCAATATATTACCTTATAAAAAAGTTTACCGACTGTGAAATAAGATACTCACTACTCGAGAAAACTTGCTGCGCTTTGGCATAGGCTACTCTCCGACTAAGATAGTATATGTTGACCCATACTACCTTGGTGATCTCTAAAATGGATCCCATAAAATACATATTCGAAAAGCCCTCTCTCTCCGAAAGAATAGCCAGATGGTAAATGGTCTTAACATAATACGATATTCAGTACACCACTCAGAAGGAAATAAAGTGAAGTATATTGGAAGACCACTTGGCTCATCAAGCTGTAAACCACTATCAATCTATGAATTTCGAGTTCCCGGATGAGAACATTAAGCTAGTCACAGATTATGAAGAACCTGGACCGTATGAAGGACCTGGGCTGGGATCCCGATGGACTTTATTTTTCGATGGAGCTTCCAACGCGTTTGGTAATGGAATTGGTGTTGTGATTATCTCTCCCAAGGTTTACCATACGCCTTTCACCGCCAGACTTTGGTTTGACTGTACCAATAATATGTCAGAATATGAAGCGTGCATCACGGGTATCAAAGTTGCTATTGACATGAGGATTAAGTTCTTGGATGTGTATGGGGACTCAACCCTAGTCATAATTCAAATCAAGGGAGAATGGGATGCGAAGCATCCAAATATCATTCCTTATCAGAAGCATGTATTTACATTAATTTCGTACTTCGAGGAAACCACTTTTGAGAATATCCCACGGGAAGAGAATCACTTGGCAGACACATTGGCTACCATGTCATCTATGTTTAAAGTCAGATGGGATAATGAAGATCCACGAATCACTATTGAATAGCTAGACGAACCGGAACATTACTACAAGGTTGATATTGCCGGAGTAGAGGAAAAGCCTTGGTTTCATGAAGTAAACATATACCTCAAGGCTCAAGAGTACCCAGAGGGGGCGCCTATTAATGACAAGAAATTTCCGTGAAGGTTCTCTGCTAAGTTCTTCCTGAGCAACATAATTTTGTACAGATGCAACCAAATTCGACTCTGCTTCGTTGTATGGACAAGAAGGAAGCTGAGAAGATCATGGAATATATGAATGAATGAGTCTTTAGTACTCATTCCAGTGGGAATATTATGGCTAAGAAGATTATGAGAGTGGGTTATTATTGGTCTACTATGGAGACTGATTGCCATCACCACTCAAGAACTTGTCACAAATTCCAGATCTATATTGACAAAGTACACGTGCCTCCAGCACCTCTGAATGTCTTGACTGCTTCTTGGACATTTGCTATGTGGAGCATTGATATTATTTGAGATATTAAGCCTACTGCTTCCAACGGACATCAGTTCATCCTCGTTGCTATTGACTATTTCACAAAGTGGGTTGAAGCAGCCTTGTTTTTCTCTGTCACCAAGATTGTAGTGGCTCAGTTTATCAAGCATAATCTTATCGGTTGATATGGTATCCCCGAAAGGATCATCACCGACAATGCTACCAATCTCAACAATACTATGATCACGGAACTTTGCATACAATTCAAGATCAAGCACCACAATTCTTCTCTGTATCGACCGAAGATGAATGACACAGTGGAAGCCGCCAATAAGAAAATCAAGAAGATTATACAGAAGATAACGGTGACGTATAAAGATTGGCATGAGATGTTACCATTTTCTCTTTATGGCTATTTCACTTTAGTACGGACATCAACTAGGGAAACCCCATTCTCTCTAGTCTACGGTAAGGAAGCTGTCCTACCTATCGAAGTCCAGATTCCTTCTCTAAGGATCATGAAAGATGCAGATTTAAACTAAGACGAGTGGATTCAGACTAGTCTAGAACATTTGAGTTTGATTGACGAGAAATGGCTTGCGGCTATTTGTCACAGTCAGATGTATCAGAAGCGTATGATCAAAGCCTTCAACAAGAAAGTCAAACATCGGGTATATCAGGCTGGTGATTTGGTAATAAAGCGCATCATCCTGCCACAAGGTGATCCTAGTGGTAAGTGGACTCCTACCTATGAAGGTCCATTTGTAATCTAGAAGATATTTGCTGGCGGTGCTATGATACTTACCACCATGGACGATGAAGATTATCCGCACCCAGTAAACGCGAACATATTAGAAAAATACTACGCCTAAAAGAGACCCGCTAGGTTGACTGGCCTAGGCAAAAATAAGGGCATCCCGGCGAACCAAAAAGGTTCGGGCAAAAATTAGGGATAAATATAAAGATTGTACACCCGACAAGTCGAAAACCTGAAAAGGAGACTTGGGCAAAAAAGGGTATCCTGGTGGATTGAAAACCCGAAAGGGCGGTCCATGCTAAAATTAGGGATTAAAGAATACGAGTATATCCCGTTGGATCACCTATTTACAACAAGCTTTGCTACCAACGTCGAGTTCATATTGTACAGATCAATTCAGACAACTTATTCTGACATCAAGGGATGAGATGCTCGAAGACATAGACGAAATAGCATAGTTGAAACTCGATGGGGTCGTTTGCACATAGATATATGTTTTATTTTACCTTGTACTCTTTTCATGTCATGACGATTTCCTCATACTAGGATTTCTGTCTCTATGTACAAAAGCGCCTGTTTATAGGCAAATTTTCAATACAATTATCAAGTCAATTTCAAAATTCAATTTTTTTTTTCTTTTTCTGTTTTGTTTGCAAAAATGTCCAGTGACTAAATTGAATGAACATATGCATATGAATATGATTACTATTAACAAATGTATGCATAAAAACAGGAATAAGCATTTACTAAAGACTTTGGGAGTTAGGATAATGTTCAAGTCATCCACAAATCCCCATAGAGAGATCCCTACAGAACTACCTTCACAAGCTCATCACCAACAAATATATACTCCCCCACAAGTCTACTATGCCTTCAAGACAGAAATTAAGGCATCTTCCAGCTATTAACATGACCATACTCCCCAACAGATAAAGGAGTTTGATGATTTCCCCACCATACAACGAAAACGTCCTCAGCACAATTCATAGGGATTCAATTCTCCAACTGAGTTTATTTCTCCGAAACTGCAAAATCCCATGCAGAATTCTCTTCTCCAGTAGGGTTTACTTCTCCAACAGGGTTTATTTCTCGTAGAGTTTATTTCCCCAATAGGGTTTATTTCCCCAACAAAATTTAATTTCCCAAGCAGAGTTCATTCCTCTGATTACTACAAATCCCAGATAGGTTTCTCTTCTCCAGCAAAGTGTAGTCAAGGTTACTATCCCTTGAGATTTTCTATGGAATCAGAAATCAGGCCAGATGTCATTTAACTTTGTCTGCCCCAGAAGAGTTAGAATCTATATCGTAAACTCGGTCAGACAACACCTAAGAAAGTTACTCACCTCTTATCCCCAGTCAGGGTATATGAGAATTAAATTCCTCAGTAGAGCGACAAATGACCAATGTTCTTAAACTCTTATATCCCCAAGTAGAAGTCAAACATTCCCAGCAGAATATCCTCAAAATAGAAAGTAGGAATCCCCAACGGAAACATTCTAAACAAAATTGAAGATTCATATACTTCATCCCCAGCAACATTCAGGGATTTATTTTCCCCAGTCAAAGATGTCATACAAAGCTACCAATATGTTTCAACAATATCTCACATCCATACATCATTTAAAAGTACCATAGCATGTGCATAAGACACACATATGACACTCTCATTTACTTTGAGAGCATCATTACACAATGTATTACATACATCATGACATTGCATAAAGACTAATTTTATCTTTTCAGGTAAGGTTCACAAACAGACGGATATCATCGGCAATTCTTAAACAGGTCAGAGATTAATTCCCGAAACAGGACATAGCAACTATCTATATGACCGGGTCGAAGACTAAATCCCGAAACAAAATGGGGAAAATATCTTTATAACCAGGAAAAGATTAACTCCCGAAACAGGATGGGGAAACTATTGATATGACCAGGTGGTATGAATTCCCGAAATAGGATTTGTTTACCAATAAAAGCAGATTGTGGATCAATTCCCGAAACAGGAAGAGGCGACTGTCTACATGACAAGAATTTCCATAAGAGACTAAATCTAACAAGAATTTCCCTCAAAGATAAGTCTAAAAATCAGCTACTTAAGAACTTTCCCCAAAGGTCCATTTTGAAAAGCATTCTTCAGATACAGTCAAGCGTAGACTCATTTTGATACTCCCATCAATAGTTACTTTGGATGGAATCTATAAGCCCATCTTCGACGACATTCTGTCACCTCTCTGAATGGCATCTCTAAGCCCATTCAAGCAATACTATCAATCAACAATGTTACTTCTTGCACACGTGAGTACAAATTTTTGGGCACTTAAGTGTTTAATCCTCTTCTACCTTCAGACCACGAATGGTGAGCATGCCAATCTAACTCTTCAGGTTTAAGAAGATTGAATAGAGGCAGATGTTGTACCCTTAAATTTTCCCTCCCTTTTCTTCAAGACATTCTCCTAGGGCTCTCAAATGCTCAAGGTTGCTCAAGAATTGATTAGACAGATTCTCCTCCTAAGAAATTGACCCACAACTAGGGTTTTATATTTATCAAGGAAGATTGGGTTTCTAAAGCCTCAAGTGGATTTCATGGTTTCTTATATGTCTCCAAGAATTCTCTTACCAAGTTTCAAGCCTTGCATCACAAGTTTGCTCAGTCAATTGCCCAAATGACTAAAAATCAACTATATTGAATAAAAAGTCAACTGTGGTCAACATAAAGTCAAACCTCAATATTTTTGGTCAATATCAAGATTTTTAAGTCATATTCATCAGTTGATCAAGGTTTGATCATGATTCATCAAGAAAACTCTCAATTCATCAAAAGTCAAAAGTTGCCAAATTAGGGTTTTCTTAAGGAGAAGTCAACTGAACTTTGACCAAGCATAACTTTCACATGCTTCATCAGATTTTTCTCACAAAATCTCATTTTGAAGGAAATTCAATTCTCTAAAACTTTGTCTCTCTAAGCTCAAGTCCAAAAAATGCTTCATTTGAGAGATATGGACCAATACATTATAGGTCATTTCAAAAGTCAACAAAAAGACAATTTTTATCAAGGCAACTTACATAAAGATAAAGTCTTCAAATAAAAAAATGATCAAAATAGAGATTGTAGAGGACTCTTGAGCTTTCCAAAAAGTCATGATGAAAATTGAGAGAGTTATGACTAGTGCAAGTTGGGAAATTTTGAGCTAATGCAAGAAGTTCAAATTGAGCAAATTTGGATTTTGGGCTAATGGGCTATTGTTTCAAAGTCCAAACGTGTTTTTCTGCTTATAATGAACCTCACATCTTACTCATGCACCCTTGAAATTTTGTTCTATATATTTTTATTTTTTATTCATTATTAATTCAAAATAAATAAGATAAAAAACAAGGCTTTTCATACAAATTCCAAGCCCGTGTTTGGCTGACCTAATTGCATGCTATATATTCCATGTATTTAGACATAACAAGCCACGAAAAATCTTTCACAAAAATCCATTCAAAATATCACAAAATCATTCGAACTAGGGAAATCTTAGAACCCTAGTTGCAGCCGTTTCCAAAGCTTTCCAACCTTCCCAATCGATCTCTGAAGAGGTATATGGTAAGTATTCATCAAACCTGATGATCCAAAGCCATAGGTAGAAGCATACTCCAGATTTGAACCATAGCTTTCAACGAATTCGATGGAAACAAAACAAAAGGATGAAGAGAATTTTTTTGATCATTGATTGAGGACAATCAAGAATTTAAGTCGGGGAGAATTTGATAAATGCTCAAAAACAACAAAAAGTCTTCTACGAAAGTCGAGCATTTATCGAGTTTTCTATAGCATTTAATCATACAAACCAAGTATTTTATCAAAGAAATGGTATTCTTACTAACTATGCTCAAAATTTGCAGGAAAGAAGACCATAAGATGAAGAAAACAAGAAAAAACATTAACCTGTTTCGCTACAGCGAAATTCCAGAAAAAGAACGTTCGCTAAGCAAACTTATCTCGCGAAGAGAAAGTAAAATTCTAGAACTGAAGACCCCAGGTTCGCTGGAAGCGAAAGAAAGCGAAAAGCAGTGAAAGCCCAATTTACTTTACGAGACTAACTTCGCGTAGCGAAACCAAGTCAGTAGCAAAAATTCTAAAGTTTGCTGGAAGCGAGGAAGAGCGATGTCCAGAGTTCTGATTCCTTAAAGCTGAAGTAACAGAGTTCGCGAAGTGAACTTTGGCGGCCTCAAAAGACAAGTTGCAAGATAAAAAATTAATTTGAGAAGAAACAGAGGCCTCGCGAAGCAAAGTATGGTTCACTCAACGAACTCAGGAGGCCAGGAAATCTATAAAAGGGACCAAGATTAGTTGCAGAAGGATATCTGTTTTTTTAGAAATTACAGTTGATCTTAGTTGAATACAGAAAGGTTGTAATAGATAATTAGGAGAGGGAATCAAAGATACGAGCTGGATACACATCAAAGATCGAGGAATCGTCATTGATGCTCATTCATCTCTAACTCTTCCTTTTTATGCAAGCTAGCACGAGCATGGATAGCTAAACTCTCTCTTGCTAGGGATTGGAATACTCTACCAAATCATATGTATCTTATTCAATTATGCTTTTAATATAAATAATGTTTTCATGATTATTGATTTTATCTTCTTTATAGTGCTAAATTTTAATGAATCCAATTGTTAATGAAAATTGTATTTGAATTCAAGAACAAAAGATAAGAATAACTTAAATACCAATTTCTAGACATAGAATTAGGTTTAAGATCCATATCAAATACTTGAGCCTATGAGTAATCGAGTTGTTTAATGGATTGAGATATCGTTAATTAAACAAACCGAGGAAAATCGTAAAACTATTGTGTAGACATACATATGGTTTTGACATAGTACATGGAAATATGAATGAAAACAGAAGTAGTGCAAGAAATCAATAAGATACATATGTGACAGTAGAGGAAAACCAGTCCCTACAAGATTATCTCCCATAAAACCTTTCACTTACGTCATTTTCGTTATAAGATATTTTTTTGTATTTTCGTTACTTTTCAGTTATCCCGTCTTACTCGTACTTTAACCTCAAGGATATTGGTAATCCAAGTGTTAGTAATATCGCTACATTCTTTGTGGATACAATATACAAAATACTTCTTTTGATAATACACAACATCAAAATGGCACCGTTGCCGGGGACTAGCATTTAGATATTACGAACCTCACGATTACTTCCATCTTTAAAGTTTGTATATCTGTAATTAAAACTGTATAGACTTACATTTATAACTTATCCTAACATTTCTTGGTTAGAATTGCAAAGCTTTGTGTATGCGAGGTACGAGTTCAAGGAATTTAGTGCCTTTTGACCCCGAGATCGAAAGAACAACCTGACAAAACAAAAGACGCACTAAGAAACTAAAGCAATCGGAAAAAAACAGAAAAAGGAAATTACTCCTGAGCTATCAACCGCTTCAACCACTACAATCATGACAGAAGCAGAAATTGTTGATGGACCCTGTGAGAGCAGCCCAAGGCGATTCTCCCGTCTCAGCAAAAATCCAACCACATGACGGGCTGAAATGAAAACAAGTTTATTGTAGTTGGTTTATGCTAATCCTTTTGCAGGCTTAGGCCATGAAGATCCATATACCCACCTCATAAAGTTTTATGAACATGCGGGCACGTTAGATGCACCAACAACTGAAGAAGAAGCCATATTCATGAGACTTTTTCCGCACTCCTTGATTGGAAAAGCAAAAGATTGGTATCTCGACCAACCAACCGAGACCATGACAAATTGGAATGTGTTGGAAAGACGTTTTCTTAATAGGTTTTTCTCTCACAGCCGGTTCTTGGATGCAAAAACAGGTATTTCCTCATTCACCCAATCTGTAAATGAGACACTATGTGAAGCCTGGGAACGTTACAAATCAATTTTGTGAAAGTGTCCAAACCACGGCTTGGATAGCCTCACTCAAATTCACATTTTTCGCAAGGGATTGCAACCTCAAACTAAACTCATTCTTGATGCAAAAGCCGGTGGTTCATTGTTAACAAAAAGTGTTGAGGAAGCAACCGCGATTATTAACCAAATGGCTCTCACCGATCACCGAAGTTGGTATAATCGAGGAAATGCACAAAATAAACCAGGAATTCTAGGATTGGACACAAATGACACAATCCTGGCCCAAAATAAATTGCTCACCCAAACTATCAAAGAATTGACCAAACAACTTTCAAAACTGCCACAATAGCTTAAGGAGATGCATGGTTCAACAATCACACCACACCAAGTAGCTGTATATGAACTATGCACGGGAGATCATCAAACCGACTTTTACCCCCCACTCGAAGAAGAGATCAATTACATGGGAAGTCAGCACCTAAGATCAGCATTGTACAATCAAAACTACCAACGAGGAAATAATCAAAATTACAATCAATGATGGAGGCAAGAAGATGGGACAACAACTAGGCAAAATCCGTATCAAACCAATCAACAGCCACAACACTCAAATCAATAGGATAGAACATCAAAACTCGAAGATACGTTGCAGCAATTCATGCAAATGTCCATGGCTAGTCAGAAAAACACCGACACTTCAATCAAGAATCTCGAAACACAAGTCAGACAAATAGCAAAGCAATTGGCAAAACAACAGGGAGGTACTTTCACCGCCACACCTCAACCAAATCCAAAGGAGCAATGTAAAGCAATTGCAACTCGAAGCAGTAAAATATTGGAAGCAGCCAGGAACAACCAAAAAGAATAAAGCATAGCTGAAAACAAGGAAGAAGTAGAAGAAAATGAGGAAGAAAAAAAACCAACAAGGAGCTAGTAAAAAAAGAGAAGATAACTCAACGAACAAAGGAGGAAAAGGGAAAAATGCTCAATCAACCTATTCAAAATCTCCCCTACCCACATGCTCCAACAAAAAAGGATAAAGAAAGTCAATACGCCAGATTTCTCGACATCTTCAAAAGATTACAAATCAATATTCCCTTCGTAGAGGAACTTGAGAAAATGCCAACATATGCATGCTTCATGAAGGAAATTCTCACAAAGAAAAGAAGAATCGCTGATGAAGAAACCATACACCTCGACACAAGCTGCAGTGCTATCATTCAACGCACTCTTCCTAAAAAAGAAAAGGATCCAGGAAGGGTCACGTTACCAGTGACCATTAGAAATGTAAATGTGGGAAAAACACTAATTGATCTAGGCTCCAGCATCAACCTGATTCCACTTTCCGTAATACGAAGGATTGAAGACTTAAATATGAAGAAAACTAGGATGACTCTGCAACTCGTCGACAAATCAGTTACAAAGTCATCTGGTATCGCTGAAGACGTGCTTGTCAAGGTAGATAAATTTCTATTTCCTATTAATTTTGTTGTCATGGATATAAAAGAAGATGATGACGTACCCCTAATTTTGGGACGTCCTTTCATGAAAACCGCTCGCATGATGATCGATATTGACAACAGTCAAATGAAAGTGCGTGTCTAATATGAAGAGGTCAGCTTCAACCTCTTTGATTCCATGAAACAACCTAAAGATAAAAGGGGTTTGTTTTAGAGTTGATGCAATTGATTAAGAAATTATGAAAGTACAAGATCAAGTTCACTTGACAACCCCTTTAGAGAGAGCACTCATGGACGCTATTGATATTCTTGACCCGGAGGAGGAAAAAGAGCCGGATAAATTCTTGATAGATCTGAACTCAGCAAAAGAAATACCATTAAAAGAGGCTAAGATTAAAGAATTGCAAGAAAATTCCTTGGAGCATAACATCAACTTAGAGCTGAAATTATTACCGGATCATTTGAAGTATGTTTTCTTGGATGAAGAACACACGAAAGCAGTGATAATCAGCAAATTCCTGAACAACAATGAAGAAACAAAGCTTATTCAAGTTCTCAAAAGAAATCAAAATGCTATCGGTTGGGTGCTTTCAGATTTGAAAGGAATCAGTTCATCATATTGTATGCACAATATCATGATGTAAGACAACTGCAAACCAATTTCTCAACCACAACGACACTTAAATCCAACAATGAAAGAAGTTGTACGCAAAGAAGTCATCAAGCTGTTGGAAGTAGGTATGATTTATCCAATTTTTTATAGTGCTTGGATTAGTCCTGTGCATGTTGTACCAAAGAAAGGAGGAATGACAGTGATCACAAATGAGAAGAATGAGCTAATAACAACAAGGACCGTAACCGGATGGCGTATGTGCATTGATTACCGAAGACTTAATCAAGCAACAAGAAAAGATCACTTTCCACTTCCATTCATGGACCAAATTTTAGAAAGATTATATGGGAAGCAATTATATTATTTTTTAGATGGATACTCCTGATACAATCAAATTACAGTGAATACCGAAGATAATGAGAAGATAACCTTTACACATCCATTTGGTATATTCGTATATCGAAGAATGCCCTTCGGTTTATGCAATGCACCAGCAACATTCCAAAGATGTATGCAGGCCATTTTTTCATATTTGATTGAGAAATGCATTGAGGTATTCATGGATGACTTCTCTGTGTTTGGTGAATCTTTCGACCTATGTTTGGAAAATTTGGACACCGTACTGAAACGGTGTGTGGAAACGAATCTGGTCCTAAATTGGGAAAAGTGTAATTTTATGGTAACCGAGGGCATAGTCCTTGGACATAAGATTTCAGCCAAAGGGATTGAAGTTGACAAAGCTAAGGTTGACGTCATCAAAAATCTACCACCACCAATCAATGTCAAACGCATCCGAGGATTCCTTGGTCATGCCGGGTTTTATCGATGTTTCATCAAAGATTTCTCAAAGATCGCCAAGCCTGTAAGTAATCTCCTCAACAAAGACAAGTAATTTAATTTTGATAAATATTTGTTTAACTTCTTTTGAAAATCTAAAAGAAAATTTAAGCACTACACCCGTAATCACAGCACCCGATTGGAAAATCAATTTTGAACTCATGTGTGATGCAAGTGACTACGCGATCGGGGCTGTTTTGGGACAGACAAAAACCAAATTTTTTCATGCTATACACTATGCGAGCAAGGTCTTAAATGATCCACAAGTTAATTGCGCAACCACAGAAAAAGAACTGCCCGCTATAGCTTACACATTAGAAAAATTTCGGTCTTATCTTATAGGATCCAAGATTATTTGTTATACTGACCATGCGGCAATCAAATTCTTGATCAACAAAGCATATTTAAAACCAAGAATAATTTGTTGGATGCTCCTCTTACAAGAATTTGATCTAGAGATCCATGAGAACAAAGGTACCGAGAACTTATTTGTTGATCATCTATCAAGGCTGGTAAATCCTAAGATTATCAAAGAGGAAAGAGAAGTCCTTGAAGAATTTCCCGATGAAAAACTACTCATGACTGAGGAAAGGCCATGGTTTGTAGATCTTTCAAATTACAAAGCATCGGGTCTTATTCCTAAAGATCTCAATTGGCAACAAAAGAAGAAGTTCTTACGCGATGCAAATCATTATGTATGGGACGATCCATACTTGTTTAAAATTGGGGTTGATGGGTTACTAAGACGATGTGTCACAAAAGAAGAATCGAGAAGCATTACATGACACTGCCATAATTCACCATATGCAGGTCATTATAGTGGTGAACGAACAACTGCAAGAGTACTGCAAGCAGGATTCTATTGGCCATTATTATTCAAAGATACGTATGAACGTGCCAAGAATTACGATAACTGTCAAAGGGCTGGCGGAATCACAAAGAGAAATAAAATGCCAATGCAGAGTATGTAAGAAGTAGAGGTATTCGATTGTTGGGGGATCAATTTTATTGGACCCTTTGCCTCATCTCTCAACAATGAATACATCTTGGTGGTTGTTGATTACGTTTCCAAATGGGTTGAAGCAATATCATCACCAAAAGCGGACAACAAAACCGTAGTGAAATTCTTAAAAAGAAACATCTTCACAAGGTTTGGCACACCAAGGATCCTGATTAGTGATGGAGGCTCGCACTTCTGTAATGCACAACTAGAGAAAGCTCTTGAACATTATGGTGTTAGAAGCATCACTGTATCATCCACAAATGAATGGACAAGCTGAGGTATCCAATCGTGAGATCAAAAGAATCTTAGAAAAAACCGTTTCAACCTCACGAAAGGATTGGTCATTAAAACTCGATGAAGCTCTTTGGGCTTATCGCACCGCATACAAAGCACCAATAGGCCTTACTCCCTTTCAAATGGTATACGGTAAGGCCTGCCATTTACTGGTGGAACTTGAGCACAAAGCTTTTTGAGCCTTAAGAGCTCTCAATTTTGACTCACAACAAGCCGGTACGAAAAGGAAGCTACAAATACAAGAACTCGATGAAATAAGGCTGAAGCATATGAAATGTCCAAGCTATACAAAGAGAGAGTGAAGCGATATGATGATAGTAAAATTATTCCAAAGGATTTCAAAGGTTGTCAAATGGTCTTACTCTTCAATTCACGACTAAGATTTTTCCCCGGAAAACTCAAATAAAAGTGGTCTGGGCCATTCCAAATTAAAGAGGTTAAGCCGTATGGAGCTGTTGTATTAGAGGATCTAACCACTAATGCAACCTGGACTGTCAATGGTCAGAGACTAAAGCTATACTTGGGGGGTGAGGTCGACCGAATCACCATTACCATTCTGTTACGTGAACCATAGAAGTGGAAAAAGCGTCAAGCTAATGACGTTAAAAGAGCGCTTTTCGGGAGGCAACCCGACCCTGTAAGTATCTACTAAATTCATTTTGTTAGACAATTGTTTCGGGAACTTGGAACATGGTGAAGCAAAGAAGAAGATCTACAAAACAGTCTGATTTTGCAGAGTTCGCTAAGCGAACTTAGGTTCGCGACGCGAATGCTCGACCTAGAAAATTTCGCTATAGAGAACCTCTTTCGTAAAGCGAACTTGCAATGGTCAGAATGACTTTATAGTCATTAAAAACACCACCTACTAGGCTACCTCTCTTTATGCACGCCTAGTAATTGTTCCCAAACAGTTGTCTATTGTTCCTATTCACTTTTTACCGTAAAACTACTTCATCCTTCCTCTCACTTCCACACATCACAAATATCACTTCTTCATCTTTTATTTTTGGCATAACAACCTCCCTCCTTTACATATCCAAGAGATCAACAACGTCAGGTATTGAAAGTATATAAATTCTTACATTTTAAATTTGTATTTCTGTCATAAAATAGAGTTGTGCAAGATCTTGTCTTTCTAATGGGTTTTTCTCTATTGATTTCTTACATGTGTGAATCCCTTGGTAAGAGCATACTTGAAAACATAAAATCAAACATCTCTTATGCCTAGCTCATAAGTGATGGAACAATAACATAACATGTAACCATACTTTCCCTTGTTACTTAATTGTCTAGTTGAAAAAGAGGAAAACATTGCATAATATATGTTAGATCCCATGTCTGTTGATCATTCATACACTTGAAAAAGAGAAGTAGGAAAGCGTAGCTCTATCCAAAATTTTGTAGATATCGCAGAGTTCGCGACGCGAACTGAATCTTGCAAAGCGAACCTCATATGACAGCAGAAAACCATTTTTCTGACAGAAGAGATTTTGTGATATCAATGCATGCATGGCTCAAAAAAATGACAATACCTCCAAGAAGCAAAAAACCTCAGGGGCTGGCACATCAAGAGCACAGGAATCTTACGACCAAACTCGCTTCAATGGACTAAAGCAACAACAAAGGTTCGATGAATTGATGGAAAGACGCGTCTTGGCTGAAAGGATTTTTGATCTCAACCCTGAAGGTGATTATAGATCCCTTTGTGATTTATGGAGAGAACACAAGTGTACGAAACTCCTGAAACCCCATTGCAACGTAAACACGGACATCCTTCGAGAATTCTATGCCAATGCTTTTCTCTCAGAAGGAACACCATTTTCATCCTCTACCAAAGTTGTAGGAAGAACAATTCATTTCAATAGAGATGCAATTAGTGAATTCTTGCGTGATCCTCTTATTTTGAAAGAAGGACAATTATGTTGCTACCAAGCTGCAATCAATGCTGAAGCAAATGTTGATAAAATCTTAAAGGAAATTCTGTTGGAGGGATGAAGCGTAGAAAGGAATTCGTCGGGAGTTGCAATCCGTTATCATATGGATGATCTAAAACCCGGAGCTCAAGTCCTTCTTATTTTCATTTTGCACAACATGAGGCCAAGAAGTCATGCCTCCACCTTCACAATGGACACAACTAAGCTTTTGCATCTAATGATGATCGGACAGAGGATTGATGTTGCACGGATAATATCCAATGAGATGAGAAACATGGCTAAAAGTGGTAAGGAATTTGGGTCTGGAATCAAGTCCTCATGTCCTCTTGTTTTTCCTGGCCTCATCATGGGATTGCTCATTGCCTCACGAGTGTGGCTTCCAAATCTCACCATCTTCAAAATCAAAACAAAGGTGGATGACAAGTATGTGGATCGCTATTGTTTAGAGAAGAAGATTACGAAAAAGGATACGAGGGAGAATTCATTCGCTACTCTCAATTATGGAGATTGGGATCCACGCCTCCACTAAGCCTTCTCATACACTTGGGATCAAAATGTTTCCAATCATAGAGTTGTTCTTTCCTTACATGATTCTTTTTACAGGATGCAGATTCAGCCTGGCATGCAGTCCAATGAAGGACAACAGTTCATACAGTCCAATGAAGGCCAACCGTTCATGACGCCTGACGAATTTGCAGCACACATTGCATGGCCTTGGGATCAAGAGGAGGGGGCTGGCCCTGAAGAGGAGGCTGAAGCTGGAACTTCAGGAGGTTGCAAAACTACATCAGAAGCGGCTGATGGCATGGAATCCGAGTTCATGGGAAGAAAAGAGTAAAGGATGACGATCATGCTGAAAGCTCGCCTTTAAATGAGTGACATTTTATAATGCTTTCAGTGTTTAAATTGCATTAAGTAGTTTTCATTCATATTAGTATTTCTATTCCTATTTTCAAGTCAGTTTTTGTGGTTTTTACTGTAATACTTTTTGACGGTAATATTACCGTAAAAACTCATGACACTTGGTATGTATGCAAAAGTAACATTTTGTTTAGGTAACTTGTGACCCTTCAAAAATGGGCTGAACATTCTTGATTGACCTCACATCAAAGGTTGAAAGCCCCAAAAGCTAAGAAGTCTTTTTTTGCTCCAACCGAAATTCAACGAATCACACATGGTAATGATAATACTTTGGACAAAATGCACAAAGGCAAAGGTACATGTTTTCAAAAGCTTTGTACAATAGGAGCATGGTTTTGTAATGATGGTCTGCACAAATCATTTTATGCTTCAATTTTTCAAACTCATACTATCTTGCTTGAATCTCATAGCCAACAAACAAGAAAAGGGAGGAGCTTTCCATTGTGCATAAAAAGAAATATTTATGAATAATCCTTGATTGAAACTCGATTGGTTCATGAGGAATCTAAATGATTACTTGGCGAAATTCATTTGTAAATCATGAGCTCAAAGATAGAAGAAATGATGAGGTAAACAACTCAAGTATAACCCTCACAAAATCATGAAAAATCCTAGAAAAAATCACTTAACCACACAACTCAAGTATATAGTTAGGGAGAAAAAGAAAGAAAAAGTAAAACATGATACCTCCTCAAAGCTAAAAGAAGCATAATTTACAAAAGGAAAAAGATTAGAACCTCATCTCACAAATAAACCACCTATCTTTGGTACTCATGCTCATGAGAGATTTCAAAAATAAAAATCGTCAAATATGAAATCATGAATTGATTAAGATGTTGACAAGGTTATTTAAGAGAGTTCAACACACCATTGAAACTTAAAAGGAAATCTTCATCATTTTTATGAAGAGACAGTGTTAGGATGGTTCAAGAAAAGAAAAATATGGCTTGCATTAATTAAAGAATGAAATGATCCTTGTATGGAACATTATTATATTATCATGCTTAATTCTACCAAAGTGAAAAAAAGAACAACAAGCCATTGGTGGAAGCATACTCTAGATTTGAACCATAGCTTTTCACAAATTCGATGGAAACAAAACAAAAGGATGAAGAGAAATTTTTTGATCATTGATTGAGGACAATCAAGAATTTAAGTTGGGGAGAATTTGATAAATGATCAAAAACAAAAAAAGTCTTCTACGAAAGTCTAGCATTTATCGAGTTTTCTAAAGCATTTAATCATACAAACCAAGTATTTTATCAAAGAAATGGTATTCTTACTAACTATGCTCAAACTTTGCAGAAAAGAAGACCATAAGATGAAGAAAACAAGAAAAAACATTGTCCTGTTTCACTACAGCGAAATTCCAGAAAAAGAACGTTTGCTAAGCGAACTCATCTCGCGAAGCGAAAGTAAAATTCCAGATCTGAAGACCCCAAGTTCACTGGAAGCGAAAGAAAGCGAAAGGCAGCAAAAGCCTGATTCTATTTGCGATACTAACTTCGCGTAGCGAAACCAAGTCAGTAGCAAAAATTCTAAAGTTCAGTGGAAGCGAGGAAGAGTGAAGTCCAGAGTTCTGATTCCTTAAAGCTGAAGTAACAGAGTTCGCGAAGCGAGGATTAGATCATGAAGCAAACTTTGGAGGCCTCAAAAGACAAGTTGCAAGATAAAAACTTAATTGAGAAGAAACAGAGGCCTCACAGAGTGAAGTATGGTTCCCTCAGCGAACTCAGGCAGCCAGGAAATCTATAAAAGGGACCAAGATCAGTTACAGAAGGATCCAGTAGTACAGTGAAAACAATTAAATATGAAATAAACACAAATGGATGGGCTGTAGAAGCGTCGGAGCCCTAGCTCTATTCGTCTTCTTCAGCGAGCTTCTTTTTTACCCTACAAAATAAACGCATGTTAGTGATCATGATTCATCAAGAAAACTCTCAATTCATCAAAAGTCAAAAGTTGCCAAATTAGGGTTTTCTTAAGGAGAAGTCAACTGAACTTTGACCAAGCATAACTTTCACATGCTTCATCAGATTTTTCTCACAAAATCTCATTTTGAAGGAAATTCAATTCTCTAAAATGTTGTCTCTCTAAGCTCAAGTCCAAAAAATGCTTCATTTGAGAGATATGGACCAATACATTATAAGTCATTTCAAAAGTCAACAAAAAGACAATTTTTGTCAAGGCAACTTACATAAAGATAAAGTCTTCAAATAAAAAAATGATCAAAATAGAGATTGTAGAGGACTCTTGAGCTTTCCAAAAAGTCATGATGAAAATTGAGAGAGTTATGACTAGTGCAAGTTGGGAAATTTTGAGCTAATGCAAGAAGTTCAAATTGAGCAAATTTGGATTTTGGGCTAATGGGCTATTGTTTCAAAGTCCAAACGTGTTTTTCTGCTTATAATGAACCTCACATCTTACTCATGCACCCTTGAAATTTTGTTCTATTTATTTTTATTTTTTATTCATTATTAATTCAAAATAAATAAGATAAAAAACAAGGCTTTTCATACAAATTCCAAGCCCGTGTTTGGCTGACCTAATTGCATGCTATATATTCCATGTATTTAGACATAACAAGCCACGAAAAATCTTTCACAAAAATCCATTCAAAATATCACAAAATCATTCGAACTAGGGAAATCTTAGAACCCTAGTTGCAGCCGTTTCCAAAGCTTTCCAACCTTCCCAATCGATCTCTGAAGAGGTATATGGTAAGTATTCATCAAACCTGATGATCCAAAGCCATAGGTAGAAGCATACTCCAGATTTGAACCATAGCTTTCAACGAATTCGATGGAAACAAAACAAAAGGATGAAGAGAATTTTTTTGATCATTGATTGAGGACAATCAAGAACTTAAGTCGGGGAGAATTTGATAAATGCTCAAAAACGACAAAAAGTCTTCTACGAAAGTCGAGCATTTATCAAGTTTTCTATAGCATTTAATCATACAAACCAAGTATTTTATCAAAGAAATGGTATTCTTACTAACTATGCTCAAAATTTGCAGGAAAGAAGACCATAAGATAAAGAAAACAAGAAAAAACATTAACCTGTTTCGCTACAGCGAAATTCCAGAAAAAGAACGTTCGCTAAGCGAACTTATCTCGCGAAGGGAAAGTAAAATTCCAGAACTGAAGACCCCAGGTTCGCTGGAAGCGAAAGAAAGCGAAAAGCAGTGAAAGCCCAATTTACTTTACGAGACTAACTTCGCGTAGCGAAACCAAGTCAGTAGCAAAAATTCTAAAGTTTGCTGGAAGCGAGGAAGAGCGATGTCCAGAGTTCTGATTCCTTAAAGCTGAAGTAACAGAGTTCGCGAAGTGAACTTTGGCGGCCTCAAAAGACAAGTTGCAAGATAAAAAATTAATTTGAGAAGAAACAGAGGCCTCGCGAAGCAAAGTATGGTTCACTCAACGAACTCAGGAGGCCAGGAAATCTATAAAAGGGACCAAGATTAGTTGCAGAAGGATATCTGTTTTTTTAGAAATTACAGTTGATCTTAGTTGAATACAGAAAGGTTGTAATAGATAATTAGGAGAGGGAATCGAAGATACGAGCTGGATACACATCAAAGATCGAGGAATCGTCATTGATGCTCATTCATCTCTAACTCTTCCTTTTTATGCAAGCTACCACGAGCATGGATAGCTAAACTCTCTCTTGCTAGGGATTGGAATACTCTACCAAATCGTATGTATCTTATTCAATTATACTTTTAATATAAATAATGTTTTCATGATTATTGATTTTATCTTCTTTATAGTGCTAAATTTTAATGAATCCAATTGTTAATGAAAATTGTATTTGAATTCAAGAACAAAAGATAAGAATAACTTAAATACCAATTTCTAGACATAGAATTAGGTTTAAGATCCATATCAAATACTTGAGCCTATGAGTAATCGAGTTGTTTAATGGATTGAGATATCGTTAATTAAACAAACCGAGGAAAATCGTAAAACTATTGTGTAGACATACATATGGTTTTGACATAGTACATTGAAATATGAATGAAAACAGAAGTAGTGCAAGAAATCAATAAGATACATATGTGACAGTAGAGGAAAACCAGTCCCTGCAAGATTATCTCCCATAAAACCTTTCACTTACGTCATTTTCGTTATAATATATTTTTTCGTATTTTCGTTACTTTTCAGTTATCCCGTCTTACTCGTACTTTAACCTCAAGGATATTGGTAATCCAAGTGTTAGTAATATCGCTATATTCTTTGTGGATACAATATACAAAATACTTCTTTTGATAATACACAATATCAAAATGGCGCCGTTGCCGGGGACTAGCATTTAGATATTACGAACCTCACGATTACTTCCATCTTTAAAGTTTGTATATCTGTAATTAAAACTGTATAGACTTACATTTATAACTTATTCTAACATTTCTTGGTTAGAATTGCAAAGCTTTGTGTATGCGAGGTACGAGTTCAAGGAATTTAGTGCCTTTTGACCCCGAGATCGAAAGAACAACCTGACAAAACAAAAGACGCACTAAGAAACTAAAGCAATCGGAAAAAAACAGAAAAAGGAAATTACTCCTGAGCTATCAACCGCTTCAACCACTACAATCATGACAGAAGCAGAAATTGTTGATGGACCCTGTGAAAGCAGCCCAAGGCGATTCTCCCGTCTCAGCAAAAATCCAACCACATGACGGGCTGAAATGAAAACAAGTTTATTGTAGTTGGTTTATGCTAATCCTTTTGCAGGCTTAGGCCATGAAGATCCATATACCCACCTCATAAAGTTTTATGAACATGCGGGCACGTTAGATGCACCAGCAACTGAAGAAGAAGCCATATTCATGAGACTTTCCGCACTCCTTGATTGGAAAAGCAAAAGATTGGTATCTCGACCAACCAACCGAGACCATGACAAATTGGAATGTGTTGGAAAGACGTTTTCTTAACAGGTTTTTCTCTCACAGCCGGTTCTTGGATGCAAAAACAGGTATTTCCTCATTCACCCAATCTGTAAATGAGACACTATGTGAAGCCTGGGAACGTTACAAATCAATTTTGTGAAAGTGTCCAAACCACGGCTTGGATAGCCTCACTCAAATTCACATTTTTCGCAAGGGATTGCAACCTCAAACTAAACTCATTCTTGATGCAAAAGCCGGTGGTTCATTGTTAACAAAAAGTGTTGAGGAAGCAACCGCGATTATTAACCAAATGGCTCTCACCGATCACCGAAGTTGGTATAATCGAGGAAATGCACAAAATAAACCAGGAATTCTAGGATTGGACACAAATGACACAATCCTGGCCCAAAATAAATTGCTCACCCAAACTATCAAAGAATTGACCAAACAACTTTCAAAACTGCCACAATAGCTTAAGGAGATGCATGGTTCAACAATCACACCACACCAAGTAGCTGTATATGAACTATGCACGGGAGATCATCAAACCGACTTTTACCCCCCACTCGAAGAAGAGATCAATTACATGGGAAGTCAGCACCTAAGATCAGCATTGTACAATCAAAACTACCAACGAGGAAATAATCAAAATTACAATCAATGATGGAGGCAAGAAGATGGGACAACAACTAGGCAAAATCCGTATCAAACCAATCAACAGCCACAACACTCAAATCAATAGGATAGAACATCAAAACTCGAAGATACGTTGCAGCAATTCATGCAAATGTCCATGGCTAGTCAGAAAAACACCGACACTTCAATCAAGAATCTCGAAACACAAGTCAGACAAATAGCAAAGCAATTGGCAAAACAACAGGGAGGTACTTTCACCGCCACACCTCAACCAAATCCAAAGGAGCAATGTAAAGCAATTGCAACTCGAAGCAGTAAAATATTGGAAGCAGCCAGGAACAACCAAAAAGAATAAAGCATAGCTGAAAACAAGGAAGAAGTAGAAGAAAATGAGGAAGAAAAAAAACCAACAAGGAGCTAGTAAAAAAAGAGAAGAAAACTCAACGAACAAAGGAGGAAAAGGGAAAAATGCTCAATCAACCTATTCAAAATCTCCCCTACCCACATGCTCCAACAAAAAAGGATAAAGAAAGGCAATACGCCAGATTTCTCGACATCTTCAAAAGATTACAAATCAATATTCCCTTCGTAGAGGAACTTGAGAAAATGCCAACATATGCATGCTTCATGAAGGAAATTCTCACAAAGAAAAGAAGAATCGCTGATGAAGAAACCATACACCTCGACACAAGCTGCAGTGCTATCATTCAACGCACTCTTCCTAAAAAAGAAAAGGATCCAGGAAGGGTCACGTTACCAGTGACCATTAGAAATGTAAATGTGGGAAAAACACTAATTGATCTAGGCTCCAACATCAACCTGATTCCACTTTCCGTAATACGAAGGATTGAAGACTTAAATATGAAGAAAACTAGGATGACTCTGCAACTCGTCGACAAATCAGTTACAAAGTCATCTGGTATCGCTGAAGACGTGCTTGTCAAGGTAGATAAATTTCTATTTCCTATTAATTTTGTTGTCATGGATATAAAAGAAGATGATGACGTACCCCTAATTTTGGGACGTCCTTTCATGAAAACCGCTCGCGTGATGATCGATATTGACAACAGTCAAATGAAAGTGCGTGTCTAATATGAAGAGGTCAGCTTCAACCTCTTTGATGCCATGAAACAACCTAAAGATAAAAGGGGTTTGTTTTAGAGTTGATGCAATTGATTAAGAAATTATGAAAGTACAAGATCAAGTTCACTTGACAACCCCTTTAGAGAGAGCACTCATGGACGCTATTGATATTCTTGACCCGGAGGAGGAAAAAGAGCCGGATAAATTCTTGATAGATCTGAACTCAGAAAAAGAAATACCATTAAAAGAGGCTAAGATTAAAGAATTGCAAGAAAATTCCTTGGAGCATAACATCAACTTAGAGCTGAAATTATTACCGGATCATTTGAAGTATGTTTTCTTGGATGAAGAACACACGAAAGCAGTGATAATCAGCAAATTCCTGAACAACAATGAAGAAACAAAGCTTATTCAAGTTCTCAAAAGAAATCAAAATGCTATCGGTTGGGTGCTTTCAGATTTGAAAGGAATCAGTTCATCATATTGTATGCACAATATCATGATGTAAGACAACTGCAAACCAATTTCTCAACCACAACGACACTTAAATCCAACAATGAAAGAAGTTGTACGCAAAGAAGTCATCAAGCTGTTGGAAGTAGGTATGATTTATCCAATTTTTTATAGTGCTTGGATTAGTCCTGTGCATGTTGTACCAAAGAAAGGAGGAATGACAGTGATCACAAATGAGAAGAATGAGCTAATAACAACAAGGACCGTAACCGGATGGCGTATGTGCATTGATTACCGAAGACTTAATCAAGCAACAAGAAAAGATCACTTTCCACTTCCATTCATGGACCAAATTTTAGAAAGATTATATGGGAAGCAATTATATTATTTTTTAGATGGATACTCCTGATACAATCAAATTACAGTGAATACCGAAGATAATGAGAAGATAACCTTTACACATCCATTTGGTATATTCGTATATCGAAGAATGCCCTTCGGTTTATGCAATGCACCAGCAACATTCCAAAGATGTATGCAGGCCATTTTTTCATATTTGATTGAGAAATGCATTGAGGTATTCATGGATGACTTCTCTGTGTTTGGTGAATCTTTCGACCTATGTTTGGAAAATTTGGACACCGTACTGAAACGGTGTGTGGAAACGAATCTGGTCCTAAATTGGGAAAAGTGTAATTTTATGGTAACCGAGGGCATAGTCCTTGGACATAAGATTTCAGACAAAGGGATTGAATTTGACAAAGCTAAGGTTGACGTCATCAAAAATCTACCACCACCAATCAATGTCAAAGGCATCCGAGGATTCCTTGGTCATGTCGGGTTTTATCGATGTTTCATCAAAGATTTCTCAAAGATCGCCAAGCCTGTAAGTAATCTCCTCAACAAAGACAAGTAATTTAATTTTGATAAATATTTGTTTAACTTCTTTTGAAAATCTAAAAGAAAATTTAAGCACTACACCCGTAATCACAGCACCCGATTGGAAAATCAATTTTGAACTCATGTGTGATGCAAGTGACTACGCGATCGGGGCTGTTTTGGGACAGAGAAAAACCATATTTTTTCATGCTATACACTATGCGAGAAAGGTCTTAAATGATCCACAAGTTAATTGCGCAACCACAGAAAAAGAACTGCTCGCTATAGCTTACACATTAGAAAAATTTCGGTCTTATCTTATAGGATCTTATACTGACCATGCGGCAATCAAATTCTTGATCAACAAAGCATATTCAAAACCAAGAATAATCTGTTGGATGCTCCTCTTACAAGAATTTGATCTAGAGATCCATGAGAAGAAAGGTACCGAGAACTTATTTGTTGATCATCTATCAAGGCTGGTAAATCCTAAGATTATAAAAGAGGAAAGAGAAGTCCTTGAAGAATTTCCCGATGAAAAACTACTCATGACTGAGGAAAGGCCATGGTTTGTAGATCTTTCAAATTACAAAGCATCGGGTCTTATTCCTAAAGATCTCAATTGGCAACAAAAGAAGAAGTTCTTACGCGATGCAAATCATTATGTATGGGACGATCCATACTTGTTTAAAATTGGGGTTGATGGGTTACTAAGACGATGTGTCACAAAAGAAGAATCGAGAAGCATTACATGACACTGCCATAATTCACCATATGCAGGTCATTATAGTGGTGAACAAACAACTGCAAGAGTACTACAAGCAGGATTCTATTGGCCATTATTATTCAAAGATACGTATGAACGTGCCAAGAATTGCGATAACTGTCAAAGGGCTGGCGGAATCACAAAGAGAAATAAAATGCCAATGCAGAGTATGTAAGAAGTAGAGGTATTCGATTGTTGGGGGATCAATTTTATTGGACCCTTTCCCTCATCTCTCAACAATGAATACATCTTGGTGGTTGTTGATTACGTTTCCAAATGGGTTGAAGCAATATCATCACCAAAAGCGGACAACAAAATCGTAGTGAAATTCTTAAAAAGAAACATCTTCACAAGGTTTGGCACACCAAGGATCCTGATTAGTGATGGAGGCTCGCACTTCTGTAATGCACAACTAGAGAAAGCTCTTGAACATTATGGTGTTAGAAGCATCACTGTATCATCCACAAATGAATGGACAAGCTGAGGTATCCAATCGTGAGATCAAAAGAATCTTAGAAAAAACCGTTTCAACCTCACGAAAGGATTGGTCATTAAAACTCGATGAAGCTCTTTGGGCTTATCGCACCGCATACAAAGCACCAATAGGCCTTACTCCCTTTCAAATGGTATACGGTAAGGCCTGCCATTTACCGGTGGAACTTGAGCACAAAGCTTTTTGAGCCTTAAGAGCTCTCAATTTTGACTCACAACAAGCCGGTACGAAAAGGAAGCTACAAATACAAGAACTCGATGAAATAAGGCTGAAGCATATGAAATGTCCAAGCTATACAAAGAGAGAGTGAAGCGATATGATGATAGTAAAATTATTCCAAAGGATTTCAAAGTTGGTCAAATGGTCTTACTCTTCAATTCACGACTAAGATTTTTCCCCGGAAAACTCAAATAAAAGTGGTCTGGGCCATTCCAAATTAAAGAGGTTAAGCCGTATGGAGCTGTTGTATTAGAGGATCCAACCACTAATGCAACCTGGACTGTCAATGGTCAGAGACTAAAGCTATACTTGGGGGGTGAGGTCGACCGAATCACCATTACCATTCTGTTACGTGAACCATAGAAGTGGAAAAAGCGTCAAGCTAATGACGTTAAAAGAGCGCTTTTCGGGAGGCAACCCGACCCTGTAAGTATCTACTAAATTCATTTTGTTAGACAATTGTTTCGGGAACTTGGAACATGGTGAAGCAAAGAAGAAGATCTACAAAACAGTCTGATTTTGCAGAGTTCGCTAAGCGAACTTAGGTTCGCGACGCGAATGCTCGACCTAGAAAATTCCGCTATAGAGAACCTCTTTCGTAAAGCGAACTTGCAATGGTCAGAATGACTTTATAGTCATTAAAAACACCACCTACTAGGCTACCCCTCTTTATGCACGCCTAGTAATTGTTCCCAAACAGTTGTCTATTGTTCCTATTCACTTTTTACCGTAAAACTACTTCATCCTTCCTCTCACTTCCACACATCACAAATATCACTTCTTCATCTTTTATTTTTGGCATAACAAACTCCCTCCTTTACATATCCAAGAGATCAACAACGTCAGGTATTGAAAGTATATAAATTCTTACATTTTAAATTTGTATTTCTGTCATAAAATAGAGTTGTGCAAGATCTTGTCTTTCTAATGGGTTTTTCTCTACTGATTTCTTACATGTGTGAATCCCTTGGTAAGAGCATACTTGAAAACATAAAATCAAACATCTCTTATGCCTAGCTCATAAGTGATGGAACAATAACATAACATGTAATCATACTTTCCCTTGTTACTTAATTGTCTAGTTGAAAAAGAGGAAAACATTGCATAATATATGTTAGATCCCATGTCTGTTGATCATTCATACACTTGAAAAAGAGAAGTAGGAAAGTGTAGCTCTATCCAAAATTTTGTAGATATCGCAGAGTTCGCGACGCGGACTGAATCTTGCAAAGCGAACCTCATATGACAGCAGAAAACCATTTTTCTGACAGAAGAGATTTTGTGATATCAATGCATGCATGGCTCAAAAAAATGACAATACCTCCAAGAAGCAAAAAACCTCAGGGGCTGGCACATCAAGAGCACAGGAATCTTACGACCAAACTCACTTCAATGGACTAAAGCAACAACAAAGGTTCGATGAATTGATGGAAAGACGCGTCTTGGCTGAAAGGATTTTTGATCTCAACCCTGAAGGTGATTATAGATCCCTTTGTGATTTATGGAGAGAACACAAGTGGACGAAACTCCTGAAACCCCATTGCAACGTAAACACGGACATCCTTCGAGAATTCTATGCCAATGCTTTTCTCTCAGAAGGAACACCATTTTCATCCTCTACCAAAGTTGTAGGAAGAACAATTCATTTCAATAGAGATGCAATTAGTGAATTCTTGCGTGATCCTCTTATTTTGAAAGAAGGACAATTATGTTGCTACCAAGCTGCAATCAATGCTGAAGCAAATGTTGATAAAATCTTAAAGGAAATTCTGTTGGAGGGATGAAGCGTAGAAAGGAATTCGTCGGGAGTTGCAATCCGTTATCATATGGATGATCTAAAACCCGGAGCTCAAGTCCTTCTTATTTTCATTTTTCACAACATGAGGCCAAGAAGTCATGCCTCCACCTTCACAATGGACACAACTAAGCTTTTGCATCTAATGATGATCGGACAGAGGATTGATGTTGCACGGATAATATCCAATGAGATGAGAAACATGGCTAAAAGTGGTAAGGAATTTGGGTCTGGAATCAAGTCCTCATGTCCTCTTGTTTTTCCTGGCCTCATCATGGGATTGCTCATTGCCTCACGAGTGTGGCTTCCAAATCTCACCATCTTCAAAATCAAAACAAAGGTGGATGACAAGTATGTGGATCGCTATTGTTTAGAGAAGAAGATTACGAAAAAGGATACGAGGGAGAATTCATTCGCTACTCTCAATTATGGAGATTGGGATCCACGCCTCCACTAAGCCTTCTCATACACTTGGGATCAAAATGTTTCCAATCATAGAGTTGTTCTTTCCTTACATGATTCTTTTTACAGGATGCAGATTCAGCCTGGCATGCAGTCCAATGAAGGACAACAGTTCATGCAGTCCAATGAAGGCCAACCGTTCATGACGCCTGACGAATTTGCAGCACACATTGCATGGCCTTGGGATCAAGAGGAGGGGGCTGGCCCTGAAGAGGAGGCTGAAGCTGGAACTTCAGGAGGTTGCAAAACTACATCAGAAGCGGCTGATGGCATGGAATCCGAGTTCATGGGAAGAAAAGAGTAAAGGATGACGATCATGCTGAAAGCTCGCCTTTAAATGAGTGACATTTTATAATGCTTTCAGTGTTTAAATTGCATTAAGTAGTTTTCATTCATATTAGTATTTCTATTCCTATTTTCAAGTCAGTTTTTGTGGTTTTTACTGTAATACTTTTTGACGGTAATATTACCGTAAAAACTCATGACACTTGGTATGTATGCAAAAGTAACATTTTGTTTAGGTAACTTGTGACCCTTCAAAAATGGGCTGAACATTCTTGATTGACCTCACATCAAAGGTTGAAAGCCCCAAAAGCTAAGAAGTCTTTTTTTGCTCCAACCGAAATTCAACGAATCACACATGGTAATGATAATACTTTGGACAAAATGCACAAAGGCAAAGGTACATGTTTTCAAAAGCTTTGTACAATAGGAGCATGGTTTTGTAATGATGGTCTGCACAAATCATTTTATGCTTCAATTTTTCAAACTCATACTATCTTGCTTGAATCTCATAGCCAACAAACAAGAAAAGGGAGGAGCTTTCCATTGTGCATAAAAAGAAATATTTATGAATAATCCTTGATTGAAACTCGATTGGTTCATGAGGAATCTAAATGATTACTTGGCGAAATTCATTTGTAAATCATGAGCTCAAAGATAGAAGAAATGATGAGGTAAACAACTCAAGTATAACCCTCACAAAATCATGAAAAATCCTAGAAAAAATCACTTAACCACACAACTCAAGTATATAGTTAGGGAGAAAAAGAAAGAAAAAGTAAAACATGATACCTCCTCAAAGCTAAAAGAAGCATAATTTACAAAAGGAAAAAGATTAGAACCTCATCTCACAAATAAACCACCTATCTTTGGTACTCATGCTCATGAGAGATTTCAAAAATAAAAATCGTCAAATATGAAATCATGAATTGATTAAGATGTTGACAAGGTTATTTAAGAGAGTTCAACACACCATTTAAACTTAAAAGGAAATCTTCATCATTTTTATGAAGAGACAGTGTTAGGATGGTTCAAGAAAAGAAAAATATGGCTTGCATTAATTAAAGAATGAAATGATCCTTGTATGGAACATTATTATATTATCATGCTTAATTCTACCAAAGTGAAAAAAAGAACAACAAGCCATTGGTGGAAGCATACTCTAGATTTGAACCATAGCTTTTCACAAATTCGATGGAAACAAAACAAAAGGATGAAGAGAAATTTTTTGATCATTGATTGAGGACAATCAAGAATTTAAGTTGGGGAGAATTTGATAAATGATCAAAAACAAAAAAAGTCTTCTACGAAAGTCTAGCATTTATCGAGTTTTCTAAAGCATTTAATCATACAAACCAAGTATTTTATCAAAGAAATGGTATTCTTACTAACTATGCTCAAACTTTGCAGAAAAGAAGACCATAAGATGAAGAAAACAAGAAAAAACATTGTCCTGTTTCACTACAGCGAAATTCCAGAAAAAGAACGTTTGTTAAGCGAACTCATCTCGCGAAGCGGAAGTAAAATTCCAGATCTGAAGACCCCAAGTTCACTGGAAGCGAAAGAAAGCGAAAGGCAGCAAAAGCCTAATTCTATTTGCGATACTAACTTCGCGTAGCGAAACCAAGTCAGTAGCAAAAATTCTAAAGTTCAGTGGAAGCGAGGAAGAGTGAAGTCCAGAGTTCTGATTCCTTAAAGCTGAAGTAACAGAGTTCGCGAAGCGAGGATTAGATCATGAAGCAAACTTTGGAGGCCTCAAAAGACAAGTTGCAAGATAAAAACTTAATTGAGAAGAAACAGAGGCCTCACAGAGTGAAGTATGGTTCCTTCAGCGAACTCAGGCGGCCAGGAAATCTATAAAAGGGACCAAGATCAGTTACAGAAGGATCCAGTAGTATAGTGAAAACAATTAAATATGAAATAAACACAAATGGATGGGCTGTAGAAGCGTCGGAGCCCTAGCTCTATTCGTCTTCTTCAGCGAGCTTCTTTTTTACCCTGCAAAATAAACGCATGTTAGTGATTTAAATGGACCCTACCCCCTAATTTAACCCTTCTGAGTTTAATGGTGGCCTTGGTTTTTACCGAATCTTCCTGTACACAGAGATATAAAGAAAATGAAGCAAATCGGTGCAAATAAGGTGATGTATGATTCTGGCATCATGAGACTCATTCGATGGTTCAGACCTGCATAGTTACATCTCAGGAACACATTAGCATGGTTAGTTTCAATCAAAGCAACATAGAAAACAAAATATGAATTTTGAATGAAACATGAAATGGTGATGCATGGATACAAGTTTCATGCACTTTTGATCATCAAGAACGATCAGGTCTTTCCTTACAACACCCCAGGGATTGATTTAGATTGCCGGTTTGTTTGAAAAGGGCTGTAAATAGGGTTTCAAGTTTGCCCTAGTTTGACAAAAATTTGAGATTTATGGGGTGTTTTCTTGCAAGGTTTTTCGTGGTGCTCTCTTGTCTAATTGTGGAGAGTATTTATAAGGGAAGATTAGGTCAAGAAAGATGGGCTTGAACCTTGAATGAAAACCTTGATTCTTGTTTGAAAATAGAATTGGAGCAAGACAAAATATCAAGATTGTTTTTGAGAATAACCCTCACATGGTTTCTAATGCAACCTTGGGCCTCCAAAATGTTTGAAACAAAAGCCTTATAAGCTTCACACATCCATTTGATATTTATTTAATTTCATTTTGAATTTAATTGAATGAAATCAAAATAAATGAAATAAAAAATTAAAAGGGTGTATGGATAGATTTAGAGGTACATTATGAAGTCAAGAACACATTTGGACTCTAAAATATAAGCCCATTAGCCCAAAAATTCAAGTTTGCTCAATTGAGGTTTCATGTATTTTCTCAAAATTTCCCAACTTGCACAAATCATAACTCTCTCAATTTTTGTCATATGAAGATGATCTTAGACTTTTTGGAAACCTCAAAGATGTCCGTACAATCTCTATGTTGATCATTTTTCTATTTGAAGATTTTATCTTAATTTAAATTGCTTTGACAAAAAGTGTCTTTTTATTGACTTTTGAAATGACCTATAATGTTTTGACCCATATCTATCAAATGAAACATTTTTTGGACTTGAGCTTAGAGAGACAAAGTTATAGAGAATTGAATTTCCTTCAAAATGAGATTTGGTTGAGAAAAATATGATGAAGTATGCAAATGTTATGCTTGGTCAAAGTTCAGTTGAATTCTCCTAAAGAAAACCCTAATTTAGTAACTTTTGACTTTTGATGAATCTTGAGTTTTCTTGATGAATCATGATCAAACCTTGATCAAATGATGAATGTGACTTCAAAATCTTGATATTGACCAAAAATCTTAAAGTTTGACTGTATGTTGATCATAATTGACTTTTTTACCCAATATAGTTGATTTTCAATCATCTGAGCAATTGACTGAGCAAACTTGTGATGCAAGGCTTGAAATTTAGCATGAGAATTCTTTAACCCATAAGAGAAACCATGAAATCCACTTGAGACACTATAAGTCAAATTTCCTTTGAGAAAAACAAAATTCTAATTGTAGGTCAACTGCTTAGGATGGGGGTTTATCTGATCAATCCTTGAGTAGTCTTGAGTAATTGAGAACCCTAAGAGCACGAGGGGATATCTTGAAGAAAATGGAAGAGAAAATTTTAGGATAAGACACACTCTTTCTATTTTTTTCTCCAGTTTTTATATCACACTGACAATTATTTCTTAAATTGTTGCCTCTCTTGCATAATTTCAATTGTTTCTATGTGTTACTAACCTATTTTCACCTCATGTTAACAAGGTTGACACAACTCTGAAGAACTATGGAGTAAATGAACGTGTTCCATATTGTTTGAAAAGCTCGCTTATCTTGATTCTGCTCCAGCTGCGGTAGTGCGACTTTTCTCAATAAATCAGTGCATAAACCGAATCAATGGGAAGCAAGAAGTTATGACATGATCTGTAAAAATAAGGTAGCACAATTATCCCTATTATAGTACATTTTATCATAATCTATGATACATCTTTCACTTCCTCTAATAGTGAGCAAGCAGATAATGGTAATCATATCGTCAAATGTTCGGGTTCTTCTTCACTTCCTCTATTTTTCTCTATTTGATAAGTTATTATTGAAGTTATAAGTTGATTGAAGTTGTTAAAAAACTACTCAACCATTCATAATGTGCACACCTTCTTTATGGTTTTCTTATATTGAGGTTCAATGGCAGGATACTTTCCAAGAACTTATAAAGTGGAAAGCTATAAGAAGAACAATGTCAACTTGAATATCCCGACACAGGCCTGTAAACTCAACCACTCATTACTTGGGAGCATGTGACTGCATTATAACAAAAGTAAGTTATAATCACTAAATTTGGAGTTTGAACTCTGTTTATTATCCACTTGATGGTATACTCACTTTTTATCTTGTGGTACAGGCTATAACATCCTTAGGGACAAAGAAAGGTGAAGTGTTTTCGGGTGATGTTTATACCCCGTCGAAGAACAAAAACATCACTACTGATATCAAAGTTGACACAAGTTCTAATGTGAGTTTAACTTTCATGTTTCAATTATACAATTCATTTTCTCCTATTGGAAATAATGTCATATATATACTTCATTCTGATTTGCATGATTAGATGATTAGATGGTTATTTGGTTGTTTCAACTTCTACATAAAGAAGTAACTTGAGAAGATTCTTTCAGATGATTAGATGATTACTCATATGAATATAACAAATTCTTTGCACACTTATGTGGTTCAACTAGGCCACTGAATATCATACTGTGCATATGCTAGGAACTCTTCATTGATTAGAGAGAATTACTTTTTCAAAAATATTATGGTAAACGATAATCACTAAAATAATACTTCATGAATGACTTCATATTTTGACAATGGTGTTGTCCCATCTAAATTCCCTACATATTATGTTGTCAAGAGGAATACCCACATTTTGTTGTTGATGTGAGACATCTTTATTTTCTTTATTGATTACTATTTTATTTGCATAGTATATATGAACTTGGATTTTATCATTGGCATGAATTATTCAAATTATTTTTAGTTGTCTAAAATGAACTATTTCAAAAGGAGTTTAACTTCTGTCTTTTTGTTTAATTGATTATTTATCAAAATAGACTTAATCTAAACTATTGATTCAAATTTATATTCGGAAACAAATTTATTTACGAGAATAAATTTACTATTGATACAAATAATTAAAACTTATATACGGGAATAAATTTACTATTGATTCAAATATTTTTATAATGTTAAAACTGATTTATTTTTAAATTATTTATGTTAGTAATATTTTTTTATTTTTGTAAATGAGAACAAATTTCTTATTGATCCAAATACTTTTTATAAATAATGTCAAAACAAAAATAATATTTACTCACGGAAAAAAATATTTTTATACGTATGAAAATTATATTTATGATTATTAATAAAAAATATGTATTTTTAAAAATAAATAAAAAACTCTTTTGATTATACAATTTTATTTTTCTTTATTTTCATTATTAGTATTATATTTTGAAAACAAACGCGCGTAACACACACTAATGTCCGTGCAAACGCACAAGTATATCCCACTAGTTAGAAAGAGAAAAATTAATAGACTAACTTTGTAATTGAAATGATTCTGAAAATAAACTTGCATCATCACGTAAATTCCACACCAAATCATGCACTTGATCACTTTTTAAACTCTTCAATTTTTTTTCCAAGTGTTGGACTTGTACCAACATTGAGGTACCAATTTCAACCTTTGTAACTTTTGATTCAAGCATCAAATAGATTTGATTTCTTATTCAAAAATGGAGTATGAATCATGCTCTTCAATTTGACATTTTGTTTGCACTTATTTGGCTCAAAAATGAGAAGATACACTTATGTGAAGTGGTGAAAATGACCATGAATTCTCTCTTATACCTAAAAAAAATTCTAAGTCCTCAATTTCAACCAATTTAAGATTTTTCTTGATTCTTCTGATTTTTATTGGTCAATCTTCTTGATTTTATGAAAAATGATGGAAAATTCTTTTGTTGACCATAATTTCATCAATTTTACTTTCCTTTGACTTTTGCTGACTTTTCAGTCAAATAGATAAAAAAATTCCTCTTTTGATCGATCTGAATCTTTGAAAGACCTTGTGATGAACAATAATGGACATGTGGATATCTTGAGAGATATATGAATCCATGGAATCATGTGTTGCTCAAGAAATCACTCATAGTCTGACTTTATTCAAAACCCTAGTTGGGCACCAATAAGATAGGAGAATGTGATCCACCATCAATCAACTGAAACCTTAATCACCAAATGGCCATGAGTGTTTAGTGATAATATTTTGAGATGTATGAAGCTCTTGTAGATTGAGTGTGCCATTATATTGAGGAGTTATCACTCCCCTCCTTGCCTTGAACTCCTCTCTCCCTCTCTCTCTCTCTCTCTCTCTCTCTCTCCTCTCTCTCTCTCTCTCTCTCTCTCTCTCTCTCTCTCTCTCTCTTCTCTCTCTCCTCTCTCTCTCTCTCTCCTCTCTCCTCCTCTCTCTCTCCCTCTCTCTCTCTCTCTCTCTCTCTCCTCTCTCTCTCTCTCTCTCTCTCTCTCTCTCTCTCTCTCTCTCTCTCCCCTTTGGAATGAACAAGATCATCAATACCAAATACCTTGATCCCATAACTATATAACCAATTATATGCATGCATGTGTATGAGAATGAGGTATAATCTTATTAGGGTATAAATATAAGGGGGCAAAAAATTAGGTATGACACTATCCATTACAACATTTGAAGTTAATTTATTAAAATTAACAAAATAAGTATATTTATTTCTTTAACTAGTAAAAAATAATTTGTTTGTTTTCAATTTTTATGACCTTGCATCTAGACGAATCAAACATTATTTCATTAACTTTGTTGCAAATTGACTATACTAAGAAAGTCTATAACTAGAGATGAAAATTGTTTCTTTCACTACTACAAAATATACATTTCATAACATCTTCTTACTTTTTCCATTTAATCAACCGAAGTAATAACTCATCTTTAGGAACCTTTTTTTTGTTACTTGTTAAAACATTTTTCCTCACACTCCATTTAAACAAACATGGTGATAAGTTAAGGAGTGACACCCTTTGAATCTCAACACTAGCAATTTTCCATTTTTTCGTTACAAAAAGGTTGTCCCCCTATATTTTTATATTTATAGTAAAATTAAATTGCTTTTCACTACAGTAAAATATAGAAATTGTTATGATATGTAACTCATTAACACACTTAAAACGTGTTAATTATAGGCATTTCATCATGGTTTCTTATAACAACTTTGGTGAAAAGTATTACCTATATATAAGTGAAACATTTCTCATTTTTGTACATACCAATCACCGCTCTCCTAATGAAAACCCTAACATCTCTTTTACACCTTATCCCAATCTCCATTAACATTTACGCACCATTTCTTCACAAAACTCAAACATATATTCACAAACTTGTATGGATCAAGGAAAGATTTCACACAACGTCAAAGACAGAAACATCAAACTCATTTCTTTGACTTCCTCTTCACATTTCAGGTACGTGAGATATTTCCATCTTCCATGTTATGAGTTATGTAGTTGAGAAGATAAACCCTTATAGGTTGTGTGTTGTTTATTTTTTATTTAGTTATTTTGTAGTTTTTATAAGGTCCTATGATGGTGTTTTTGTTATTTTGATATTTTTTATTAGGTATATTGATTTTTTGTTGATGTATGTTGTTGTTTTTTATGGTAAGTTTTTGTGTTGTTGATAATCATTGGTGTTTGTGTAATTTTTGATGTTTTCTATTATGTATGTTGATGTTTTTGTTGAGGTATGTTGTTGTTTTGTAAGGTAAGTTTTTGTTTTTGTTGTTAAATATTGTTGTTTGTGTTATTGTAGAAGTACGTTGATGTTTATGTTAAGGTATGTTCTTGTTTTGTTAAGGTAATTTTTTGTTTTTGTTATTGTAAATGTTTTTTATGTATGTTGATGTTTTTGTTGATGATGTTATTGTCTGTGTTATTATTAATGTTATTTCTTACATTGCAACATTCATTTCATTCAACCAACATGCCTGGAAGATGAGTTTATTATATCATATGTGGTTTGTATGTTTTACCAACCCCTCACTCAATATATTAAGGGTGTGTGCGGGTTGGGTTGAACCGAGATTGACCTAATACGTTACCCAACCTGTTCAGATTTCATTAAGTTGGGACCATCTTCTAACCTGCCATTTAACAGTCAAAATCGACCCGTGCAAACCCGTTCATTTATGGCTTAGGTTAGGTTCACGGGTTATGTTTTATATATAATTTTTTTTTCAATTATATTTTTTTAACACAACTCAATATAATACGCACATTTCTAACACTCAAACTGAATGAAACACGCCATATAATATCTAATATAATTCATCCATATGGCATAACACTTAATAATAATAGAGAATTCCATAAAAAAATATCATTTTTATAAAACACGTAAGTTGAAAATGAGACAAAAGAAATGAGAAACAAGACTTATCTATAAACTTACATAAAAGGAAGTATTGTTTGATGAGTTATAAGCATTGAAACAAATTCTTACTATTAAAGAGCATGATAAGTGTTATTTCTCTAATTTTGAGGTTGACATTATGTTTAGTAAAACAAACTTAGCAGAAACATGTTGAATGAAGATGTTCCATCATCTGGTGCATCATGGCGAATGTGATGTCCTATGAAGGTTCTTAGACATTGTAATTCCGTACAACTAGATTGTTGGATTATTAGTTATTACAGGTGCAGAATATTCTAGAAATGTTATGCTATCCTATATGGCGCATAATTTGAAGATTGAGATGATTCAAGATGATTTCAAGGAGTATTCTTAGTTTATAATTATATATATAATTGAGGAAACTAATGATTGATGTCCTATCTTTTAGGAGATAAGTCTGCAACACCTCTATCATATCCAGTTGTGTTTGAAGAAGCCCAAATCCAGTAAATTGAAGATTATAAAAGGAAGGCTTCAACCCTAGTACAAGTGTGGAACTTACTTTGTATTTTTATTAGGGTTTTTTGTTCATTGTGAGTCTCTCGATTATCGTGTTGATAAAAGAGTAGGAATGTTTTTGAGTTGTAAGTTTTGTCAATCATTCCAAAGCTTTGCAGAACAGAATGATTACGTGTCTTTGAAGTGTGACTTCTGTTTTTGTTCTAAGTATTTAGAATTTTTCAGTCACTGTGTTGTGACTGGAAGGGATTTGAGTAGGGTCTCATGCCTAGGTGAGTCTTAGGTACAATTTAAACACAGGTAGTGATTAAGTGTGTAGATTGTAAACTAGGTGAATGTTTATTGTGGGTCTACGAATTGCTACTATCTAGTTAACTTGGTCCCTGGCTTGGTAGAAACCATAGTAGGTGTGTCGATTCATCGAACTTGGTTAAAAATTCTGTGTGTTTGTTATTTTTATGCACTGTGTTTATTGTTTACCTTGTCATTATGAGAAATCTCAGAGAAAGGTGTCTCGACATCTCTTAGGACATCTGTGATCTGATTACCAGAATTTCAATTGGAATTAGAGCATGCATCCCGCTCTGACTCTGGGTGAGATTCAGGTGAGTTACTTTCTAGTACAGTGGACAGGGAAGGAGGATTTTTAAACAAACTTCCCATTCTTGATGGAACCAATTGTGACTATTGGAAGCCTCGAGTGGTGGCTTTTATTTAGTATGTGGACATCAAGGCTTGGAAATATGTTGTCAAATGATGGGATCCACCACTGGCCAGAGATAAGGATGGGAAGACTACGGGTGAGCTGAAAGCTGAGGAAAACTGGGATGATGAAGATGACCAGTCAAGAGAGGGAAACTCCAAGGCATTGAATGCCTTATTCAATGGAGTGGATAAAAACATATTTGGACTGATAAAGAATTGTACTAGAACTTAAGAATCTTGGGAGGTGTTGAAGATTGCACATGAAGGAATTTATAAGGTGAAGGAATTTAGACTCCAAATTCTTACCACTCAGTTTAAAAATCTAAGAATGAAGCATTCATGATTTTCACATGAATATTATTGAGATAGCCAATGCCTCAAGTGCTCTGGGGGGAAGATGTTAGAAGCCATGTTAGTAAGAAAGATTCTCATATCTCTTCCAAAGAGGTTTAATATGAAAGTGAGTGCCATCGAGGAAGCTATAGATATAAAAAACATGAAGGTGGATGACCTTATGGTATATCTACAAACTTTTGAGTTAGGAATCAGTGAAAGATCTGAGAAGAAGAAGAGCATAGCCTTTATCTCCAATACTGATGACTTGGAAACAGAAGAAGGGATATCAAATGCTATTGTGTTGGTGGGAAGACAACTCAACAAAGCATTAAAGAGAATGGAATGGAATTCAAATTCAAATGTCAAGAACAAGTCATCCGACATCAACAATAACTAAGATCTCGATAGAAGGACCAAAATTGATGGCATTTCCAGCCAGGAGGGAAAAGTTCAATACCCTAAATGTGAAGGGTTCAGACACGTACGAGCTGAGTGTCCCACTTATCTTAAGAAACAAAAGAAAGGGTTGTGTGTGTCATGGTCAGAGGAAGAATCTGAAAGTGATCATGAAGAAAAAGGTGAAAAATAGGTCACAACCTTGACTGGCGTCTGGAACTCTGGTGAAGACTCGGAGTGCGAAGGACTTACCTTTGAAGAACTTGCTGCCTCCTCCAAGGAGTTGGGCATCAAAAGACAATAGGTGAACAATATAGAATAAGAACAAAAGAAAACTATTGCTCACCTAAAGGCTGAAAAATTAGAGCTTCTATCCACCATCTCTAGGCTGAAGGATGAAGTTCTCTTTCCCAGATCACAATTTGATAATATGAACAACTCTGTAATAATGCTTAAAAGTAGTTCTGGTGTGCTTGATGATATTCTTGAGTCTGTAAAGAATGCTTGAAATGGTAAATGGATTGGCTATAAAAATCAAGCTATAAAAAACCAAGGTAAAAGGTTGAAGAAAAGTGTGTTCGTCCAAAGAAAGAATTGGAACATAAGATGTCAAATCAAATGTTCAAACATCAACACGGAAGCTAAAAAAATAATTTAGGAAACAAGCCTGAGAGACGGAGATGGTATCTGTTATACCCCAATTTTTGCCCCTAAGATTCCTCTATCATCTCATATGAACTTAATCACAACAAGATCACACTAGGGTTTGGTTCTTCTTCCTATCTCTAGGTTTGCTCATGAGGAATCACCAATTACCTTTATGTGTATATTGTGATCATCTATGTTTTGTATTGATTAACTTTTAACTAATAAATACAATGAATGTTTTCTCTAATTGATGATATTATAAGTGAGGGCACAACATACTTCATCAAGTTGATTCATAGGTTCATGAGTTTATTTCCATGCCTTCTTCAACAAAATTTCATTGAGATTCAAGCTTCATCGTTGAGGATGCTTTAATTTACATCATGATAAGGTCTACTGTGATTCATCATGCGTCAATTTGTCAAAGAAAGTCAAAAGATGCAAGGGTTGGTTGAAGAAGTTTGACCTAATTGGACAAATCCTTGATTCTTTGATCACAAGCGCATAACTCTCTCAATATTTAATATTTAGAGGTAGTTATTATTGCTATGGGTTCTTATTATCATCTACAACAACCTCTATTCACATGGAAAAAGTTATTATGCAAGAAAGTTTGTTAAAATTGAAAAGGGTTTCCAAGTCATTTTGGTGCTTGAAGAGCTAAGATTTTGAACTTATAAGGGCTATATCTTGTTCATATTTTGAGATTTTTGAGTGATTCCAAATATGTGCTTCTCTTTAAAGTGTTATCAACTGATCACTTCAAGGGTTTCAAGAAAATTTGGTGTGAAAGATGCCTAATGACGAAGAAAGATCACAAGCCCTCTAGATAAGCCATCAAATTTACTTATGTGACTTCAAAAGATCATAACTTGGTCAATTTTTATCTACTTGAGCCCATTATTTTTCCATAATGATCTTAAGGATGTTAAATTTAACTCCTAGTTTTTGTGAAAAGCTTGAAAATGAGTGGAAGATTCCCTAAGATCCCAAAAGCTTATAGGTCACCTCATGAATTTTCACCAATTTTACAAGGCCATAATTTTCAATACTTGGTATTTTTTAGTGATTCAAGTTCACAATGCTCTATAGGAAGTCTACTTCAAGCTAGCATCAATGGTCAAAGCTCAATTTTGAAAGAATACCTTATTTGGAATCAAAACATTATAGGTCACTTTTAAAGAAAAACTTAGAATTGTTCTAAGTACAAAAAGTCAACATCTTTTTCTCAACTTTGACTCATCACAACTTCTGGCTCAAGCATCCAATTGATCTCACTCTTTGTACATTATAAAGTTTGTGACCTTATCTTTCAAAAGCTTCAAGAATCATGCCCTAAGACACCTTGAGCCATGAACACCATGGATTCAAAGATGGTACATTAAAGTTGAAATTTTCTCCAAAGTCAGAATTTGAAATTCATAATTTGGCTTCTAATCACTAAATTTCCACGCGTTTTCCACTTAAACATGATTAGCAAATATGTTTGGATCATTTAGAGTGATAAAACGCATCGTTTGATTGAGTTTTGATGCACATGTGATCACACTTTCTTCGTCATCATAGGCGTGCACGTAATTAAGGGAAATTGCATCATTCACCCATCCTCTTGTTTCCATTTGCTTCTCCTATAAATACAAGCTCTATTCCACTCATTTTCGCAAGCTTGAACAGTCGAAATCACTTTTTCAAACTCCCTCCATAACTCACTTTTCTAAGATTTCGAATTCCCCTTTTCTCCACTTTTCAATTCAATTTCTTCATTAATCCTTCATCCTTAAACTTCATTGAAGCTAACCGAAGAAGAATTAAACCTGGAGGTGCCCTGTATTGTGCTAGCCAAGTTCATCTACAAAGCCAGTTCATCTGACTTTGTTCAGGTAGTTTAAGGCACCAAATCCTCTAACTCAAATTGTTGGAATGGTCTATGATGTTCACTGATGCTTTCTCTTAACTCAATTTTGGTGAAACAATGCATTTGATGATTCTGATTCTCGATTTTAACATTTTTAAACATCTCTAGTTTTTTCCAAATCGATTACGCTGTGCATTATGTAAATTTTTCGCGAGAAAATGGTTGTGATCATCTCATGTAGACACATCTAATGGTACCACTATGAACGCATAAATTTACGGATTCAAGGATCTTGGATTTGCCCTACTTGCAGGAGGCTAGAGGTTGAAGACGACCTACGTGTCGTTCTTTAACTAATGACATTGAGTCAATTTTTTTATTTTGATTGGTTGGACTTACTTGTGTTGTATGTGCGCGCTTCAACTTGGATCCATGATGCTCCCTCACCTCAGATCCATTAGATCGACCAACATGTATAAGTGAGAGAGATCCAACGCGCGTGGTTTTTTTGATTTTTTTTATTTTAAAAAAATATTTTTTAGTTTCTTTTATCTTTAAAAATTCATAAGTCTTTTTATTTTTTATTCAAAAATTATGAAAAAAATATACAAAAATACTTTGAATTGTTTCTGACTTTGTGAATATTTTTTCATATTTTTATTTTAATTTTTGATATTTTTCATAATTTTTGTTTGATTTTCCTAATTTTAATTGTTTTAAAATTACTTTTTGATATTTCTAAATTCTAATTTTTTTTATAAAAATAATTTTCCTTACTTCTGACCTTCTGAAATTTTTCTAGAATTTTATTTCGACTTCTACTATTTTTTATCCTTTTTTCACTTATTTGAGTGATTTTAATTAGTTTAAAAATACTTTTCTGTTTTAAAAAATTACCAAAAATTTTATAAAAATATTTGAGCTCATTTTATAAAAATACTTTTCTTTTTCTTTTATTCATTAAATGGAATTTATTTATTTTTAATATTTTCTTGTTATGTGATTGTTGATCATAGACTTCATTAATATCATTGGATCTTGAGTATTGAGTTTAACTCCACTAAAATGGATGGATGATTTTAATGATAGTTTGGTTACATTTTTTATTCAAATATATCCCCTCCCTCTTCATCTTATCCCCTTCTCTTTTGTGCTGCATGTTGTTAGAAGATGATCTACATATCATCACTCCAAATATATGGCACATAGATTGCTATTGACCGACCTCAAAATAGGTGAGACTTCTACATAAGTCCACTTATGATTGCTTAATATAACGCTAAATTTTGTCCTGATTCGAGAAATTATTATTCGTGGATCAAACTTATATTTGCAAGCCCAAGTATGTTTAATTTGAAACCTGTGACCCAATGAACTTGAGGTTCATTGTTAGGAGGCTTTGGTCTTATCAATCCTCCAATGAACTTGAGATTTTGAAATGAATGATATACTTGATAAAAAGTAAATGCAACTTGTTGTTGAGAGGCTTTGATTTTATAAATCTTCTAATGAGTTTTCAAATGCAAGATTCAAGATGGTCATTCAACTAACCTCTAATTTCTAACTCATTAACTATTGACTTTTATTTTTATGCTTTTACTTTAAGCACCATTTATTTTAACATTTATTTCATGCTATTTTCATCTTTTCTTACTTGAGCATTTATCTTTATGTCATTTTTATTTTTCTCACCTGAGCTTTTCATTTTCTTTTTGAACATACTTAATAACCAACTTGAACACTAAAAAAATTTAAGGTTACTTGGACTATTTGGCTACTATCCTTGGAATTTTGGAGTTGTGGACTTCTTGGACTTAGGATTAGAGACATTGACTACCTTGAGACCTTGTGACTTCTACTATTATTTTGTCTGGAGTTCTTGGGGTTTACCCCAAGATATTGGGTTGTTTGTTTTCTTTATGTGTAGGTTATTATGATTATATGCTTTGTCTGTGATTGGGGATTCATCTGTATACAGTCGTTACTCTGCCCAATTTTTATGAAGACTTAATGCATTTGAAGCTTGGCTTTCTTAAGAAGTTTATTATATTTGCTTGTTTGGTTTCAATACAAAGGATAGAAATTCTACATTGACTCATTATGTCAAGTGTTGGCTTCTTGTTGATTAGACGATTCTTTTCCCTAGCTTTTACCTTATGCTTTAGGATAGTCCCTTCATCTCCTCTCATCTTCTTTAATTTCAAAAGTCTTCTCCCTCCTTTTGAAAACTTTTTTTGTTTTTTAAACTTGAATCGCTTTCAACAGAAACTTGGACTTAGGACCATGCATTTTCAAAAAATATTTTCTTAATCAAATTTTGACCAACTTAATAATACCTTGACATTTTTGTGAGAAGACTAAAAGTCAATCAATCTCATTCAAACCATTTTTCCACTTTGGCTTTTTACCTTAAACACTTTTTCTCAAAAGATTAGACTCTTGTCAATCCTTGTAGTGATGCGAGCTACTATATTTCCACGATATGTAGTGAAGTGGGATATTTTCCACTTGGGTGTTGAGCGAGGCCTTGTTGAATTTCAAATGCAAGCCATATCATCCACTTTGAGATGTCGCAAATTCTCCTTTCTCATAACTGTGGGTAGTGAGTATGTTCTTCCACTAGGATATGAAAATGATATCTCGTCTCTTAAAATTAACCAACACACCTGTGTTTTAAAATTTTTAAAGCTGAACTACAAGTGTCCTCATCCCCTATTGCACGTAAGGTGGTACGTAGGCACTAAAGGTTCACAATTGTGGCGGGTGAAAAAATTGTAAGAAATACTTCTTTTCTCATGCCCACCATTTATTTTTTTTTGTATACAACTCTTATAGCTGAAATACACAAATTTTTAAAGAGGTTCCTGCAGAGTACCATAGATGTTTAGGGTGCTAATACCTTACCTTTGCATAACCAACCCCATAGATTCTCTCACTCTCCTTTTGGGTTATTCACTCTTTTCCCATTCCTTTGGAAACAATAAAGCGCGATGGAGATTTTTAGTTTATCAGTGCGAGTCAAGTAACTCCAATGGCTTAGTCTCAATATTTCTACCGCTACAGAAAAAATGGTGACTCTGCTGGGGAAAGATTTACCAAATACTGGTCCATCTCTAAGTGGGTTAAGCCTATATTTGTTTATCTGTGTATGTGTTGTTATTGGTTGTATATTATATGTTGTATATATGTTTGTCTGGATTTTCCTTGTTTTCAGGGTGCTTGGTGATTTCTCATAAGTCCTCTACCCATATTTGGGCAAACATAAGATAGGAAGGGAGATATAGTCATGTTAAATTTTAGGGAGTAATCCCAAAAAAGGAGGCATGAGATCCCCCACTCAGTGGAGGCCCCTTTGACTTTAGTGTCATTTATCGAGTAATCGGGAAGATGTGCTGCTTTCGACCTGGGAGCCTATTGAAATTAAGGATCGTAAAACCTTTAACCCATATTGGCCTTTTAGGTGTAGTGCGGAAACTATGACGGAGTAATCCGGAAATCGTTGTCATGCGATAATACACTCAGACGAGTTTTTCCTGAGAATATTACTAATTACCGAGTTAATCAGGACGTTGGTAATATCCGAAGGAAGGATGTAGATTCTGGGTGTAATACCCCAAATTTGTCCTACCCTTTTACTTCATATCTGGCTTACGCATTTTTGCATTTTTCTCAGATTAGGTCATCTAACACATCATGCATCATTAATTGATAAATTAGCACAAGATCATGGATTTCGAGGAATAAGGGTTGGTGTATGGCTTTAAGGCTCCCATCTTCGCACAAGCTTGTTTCGGTTGATTTCTCCATTAATAATCTGTTTGAAGCTAGGTTTTCATTTCATGGACCTTATCATCATCAGGCTACGATGCTATTCTTTTCTTCTCAATGTCAAGTTGCAAGGTTTTATGAGACGAAGCTAAAAATCAGGGTTTATATATTTTCATATTTGAGCTTGTCAGCATTCTACCTGAGGTTCATTCCATATCAAGGTATTCGCATGTCTCATCTTTCATATTCATCTGCAAAAAAACCCCTCAGGGCATAGTCATTATCATCTATTGAGAAGGGGTCCAAGACGTCGTTATTCTAGTGCTCATATAATCGGGACATGGTACAAGATGTTGATTGTGATCAAGGTGTCGTTATTTCAAATGTTTATTGCTTGACACACAAGTTTGGTTTATACTGAGGAATTGAATTGAATTAGGGGTTCACTGAAGCTGTGGTTTGATTAGAATTCATTCATCAATATTTGAAGTGGATTTGGAGAAAATCAAAGTTCTTAAATATTTGCATGGCTTTTCTTGGAATTCAAACCACAAGTATGAAAAAGCATGCATCAAATTCATCCAACCATCAAAATATCGTCCAAATAGCCTCTCTTGGATTCATTCAAGATTCATGTCTCTTTTGGATACCTTGCAAATATTTTGGATTTATACCATTTATTTGAATTCATACAAAGGCCATTTCATTATGTGGAAATAAAGTCAACATACATTCCAATGTGTATTCAAATACATACAAGTCCAAATTCCACTACAATTATACATAACATTTATACATTTTTACCAAAACCTATCCTAATTTTCAATCATTCTCCATGTTTCAAACTTCAAGCTTCCAAAACTTCGTGTTATGCGCCTTTGTTCCAACTTCACATCATCTTGATATGAACCAAACCTGCAAAATATTGGATAAACTGTCATAAGCATGAACCGCATACACTACACTTCCATTTGCCAAAACCAATTCCCTAACCATTCTCTAGAGGCAGCCCGAAACCATAACCAACTTAACAAACCCAAAACAACTTTCCATAACCAACTCTAACAAACTACCAGCGTATACATAATAGAGCTCACAACATATATATAACCAGGGTGGACAGAATAGATAGAGGAATTTCAACACAGAAAAAGGGAGGATTCAACACAAAAAAAAAAATCTCTTACCTCTCAATCATCTCATTCTGGAACTACAAAAGAATCACCAGAAAAATACATAAAACGCTCTCAACTTTTCTCGCTACCATTCATCATCATTCTTTATTCTGTAGAATAATCACAAAAAAACCTTCTCTTGGCTCCTCTCACCTTCATTCTTCAACCTTTTAAGAATCACCACCAAAACATGCAAGCTTCTTCTGAAATCATCTATACTCCATAGCCATCTTCGTCATTAATCCTCTCAATACTCACTCTGTTTGAAATTGCATAATCATCTTCCTCAAGGAACTACATCAATTTCTCTCATTGTAACACATTCTTAATTATCAACCCGTAAGTGCATCCTCATTCGTAACAACATCGGTGTTCCATCATCTTCGCAGAACAAGAATTCAACGCATACAACAAAAATGCAACAGCGGAGACGCCAAGAACGAAAAGAACAAGAAGAATAAGATTGAGACAAGAACGCGCATACCTGATTCTACAGATTTCTCTGGTTTTCTCATCATCTTCATCAAGTCAAAGAAGTTTCGGACGTTCTCTGGCAGGCGGAAAAAAAAAGGGTCGTTCACGGAGGATTGAATTGCAAACGAGACCGTGAGGATGAATCTAAGAGGATATGAACACCGAGATCACGAACGGAGTGAGACAGAGTCTCCGTCATCGTCGAAGAAATGGTCGAAGCGATGAAGAATGTCGCTAAGCTTGACGTTGAGTTGACGGTGGTGAGCGGCGGAAATCGCCGGAGCAAAGAAGAAGGCAACGGAAGAAGGCCGGCGGCGCCGACTCTGTTCGCCGCGAGAGAAGAAGAGACTTTCTTTCTAAAAACCCTATTCCCTTTCCAATTTCCATGCTTTTTTCTTTTTAGTTTTAACTGTTTTATTATTTTATGTTTTTATTTCAAATTAATAATAATAATAACTAAGTAAATAATAAATAAAATGTTAAAAATCTTTTTGGGCAAATTACTTCAGCACCCATATTTTTAGACTTCATACCCCCTAACTCTTCTAATTTTTTTCTTTTCTTTTATTATTTTAGTTTTTTCTTCTAATTTAATTTTTTTTAATCAATAATAAAACAACAAAAATAATAGAATATTTTTAGAATAGAATTTCTTTTTAGAATTTCGATTAGAATTTTTTCTATTTTATTTTTCATATTCGATAATCATTTTATTGAATTTTTTAGTCAAGATTTTTGTGATAGCATCGACATAACTCTTGCAATGTGGAATGCTCGGGGTGAACTCTTCAATCACCTGCCCAAGGGAACTTTGATAGAATTTTCTTACCGCTTGCACAATTTTGAAGAGGAAACGGACCTTCTCCGTTCGGTATCGTCACAACCCTATTTTATCCTTCATTTCGGTATTTTATCGCAATTCAAACATGCTAACATTAAGTAGAATTCCTTCAAAATTATAACTTTAGGTCTAACGCATAATAACATTAGGTTTAGAAATAGGCTAATTCCCCTTTAACTTTTCTTTCTCTTTGAACATACGCACCTAAAACTAAAACTTCTTTTTCTTTCAAAATTCAAAATGCTTTAAAACTATTGATGAGAATCATGCTTTTGCTTAGTATGAGAAATGATAAGCGGGTCTCTTCTCGATCTTATTGTTCTTCATCTCAAGCATAGGTGTGGTTCAATTCTCAAAGACTCCTTTCATGACTAAGTAGAAAAATGGCTAATATCTCTCTCTTGAGGTCAATCAGTCATCATCTACAACAAAAATACAAAACAAAATCAAATCTTTTGTGCGCTCGAGCACCATTTCATTAAAAAAACCTTTTCAGATAAGGACACGGTTAATTTACTTCTGTACCAACGCATAAGTCTCCAAACGTTGAGCTGCGGCAGAAGGCGGAATTAACTTCGTCCACACAAAAACATCTATAACAAAAACAAAAAAACCAATTCAAATCTATTGTGCGCTCGAGCACTTTTCTTTTAAAACCTTTTCAGGTAAGGACACAATCAATTTACTTCTGTGCCAACGCATAAGTCTCCAAAGGTCGAGCTGCGGCAGAAGGCGGGAATAACTTCGTCCATAAAAAACACAAAACAAACAAAAAATGTGAGCCGAACTACGGTAGCTCTGATTCCTCAAAACGGATACGTAGGCATTGGGGTAGGGCCCAAGCGAGCACAATTTTATTTTCCCTAAATTCTTTTCCCCTTTCTTTTGCATGCATTCCTCCAGTAGTATAGTAAACAGTAAGCATAGATTAAACACACCCATAAGATAGATAACAAGAGTGGATACCGTAGAGTACTACGGGCGTGTGGGGTGCTAATACCTTCCCCTCGCGTAACAGACTCCCTTACCCGATCTCTCAGTCGCAAGACCGTGACTTCTTCCTCATCAGGTTTTCTCGATGTTTACCTTTCCCTACATGTGGGATAAAAGACGTTCGATGGCGACTTCATTGTTTGATGATTTTCAGCCGGTTGTTTCAGCTGGCGACTTCACTGGGGAATAGGTCGACCAAGTGCTGGTCCATCCCGGAGTCGCTCCTAGCTCTTGTTTTCTTTCCTTAGGGTGTTTATTTTTATGCTTTCAGTTTACTCATTTGTACATGTCTGCATTGCATTTTATGGCTTTCCATATCTGTTATCTATTATGCTGGACTCTGTTCTCTATGTTGGGTGGGGATGTCACTTCTGAGGTAAAAGGCCCAGTACCCAGGTCAGAGTGCACTAGGACACTAGGAATATAGTGGGGGCATGACGGCTATAGGACATGGTCCGATTAGTGCAGTCATGTCATATACCACGCTCGGATGATGTTCAAATGAATTACTATCGGCACCCACGTCTGTGGGCAAGCCCATAGCACTTTCAGGCGAACCCGTGATTTTCGAGTTACCATTATCTTACCCTGACCTAGTTTTCACCCGATAGTTGTGGTAGTTTCCTCAATGTACCTCTTCTTGGTAAAACCAGAGGAATTAACTACAATCCTGTTCTTGCACGACGACAACTTGGATATCGGATGAGAGACAAGCCAAATAGTATTCATCTGAGTGATGTCTTTCTCAAAGAGGGATAATATCATTAGGAATATAAATAGGATATTATAAAGGATTGGCGCCATATTCACAGGAAGAGTAGAAAGGACTTTGGACCTAGAGGAGTTGTTGCTTTAGAGCCTTATCTCCGGTGGGTACAAGCGATGATAATTCAGTTGAATATGCCATATTCCCGTGAGGAACCTTTGCCTGATATGTTTGTGAATACCACTCTTCCCCTTTTAGATGATGTGAAAGAGCTTCAACTTGCCCTAGTTAGGATGCATCAGGAGAAAGAGGCTTGGAAGAACTAGTGTCAGACTTTAGAGATGTCCTACCGAGCAGAATTAAAAGAGAAGGATGACCTGATCGAGATTCTTGAGAGTCGTGATGTAGAGATGGTGGAGAGGTAAGAGGATTTATTTTCCTATGAAGCTCGATCAAGACTTAGTCATTTACTTCATGACTCTGGTGATTGGAAAGAGGTCGCTGACAAGTTTGTAGAAGAGACCAAAAAATTGAAGGCTCATATTGCAAGACTCACAGGAAAGCGTCAGTGTGTGGAGAGATCTTCATCAGATTTGCTTTCTTAGGATTTTAGATTCTATCTTCTCTTGTAATTAGGATTGGTGAAACTTGTACTAAAAGTTGTAATCCATTTTGAAGTTATTATAATTAGATTTTCAGTATTTCAAAATGTGTTAGTACTTTGGTATTTATAAATTGTCTATAATTCTTTGAGTCCCTTGAAATATTAATAATAATAAAATAAATCATGTGCATTGAATATTATGCATCATCTTATACATATTTCTTGCATTTATGTTCATACCTAGGTGTCTTACTGTGTTTTGCTACTTTGTTCAGCAAGCTGTCTCACTGATACAATACTCGGGCTAATTCGAGGAAGAAAATGGAGAATCTTGAACAAGAGAATCACGAGCTATGCGAGGAAGTTACCGCTTTGAAGGCCGGTATGGACAATCTGAATGCTTTGATGGAATCATTGGTGGCTGCTCAGAATCATCCACCACTTGCTCAGCCACAACAAACAACAATTGCTTTTGAGGAACCATCAGTTCCCGTTTTTATTACTCCAGTTACTGTTACTCAGAATCATATGCCTCCGGGTTACACGTGGGGGATTCCAGAAAACTTCATGTAAGAAGGGTACAACATTGATGCTCAAGTCGCTCCAGTTGTTAAAGCTACTGCTACTCCTGCACCTCCTATGGTGCATGTTACTCATGCTGCTAGAAATGAGATCCATTATACTGCACCTCCTTAGTAAATGCTATGCCTTTAGTTCAATGAGATGCAGAAGGAAATAAAGGCCATTCAAGGAAAAGAATTGTTTGGACAAAATTCCAATGAACTCTGCCTAGTTCCCAATGTAAAGATGCCAGTGAAGTTTAAAGTTCCAGAATTTGAGAGGTACAAGGGAAACTCTTGTCCTCGTGACCACCTCGTGATGTATATAAGGAAAATGTCTACCCATACTGATGATCAACTTTTTCTCATTCATTTCTTCCAAGATAGTTTGACTGGTGCCACTCTGAAATAGTATATGAGTCTGGATAGTAGCAGTATCCGTACCTTCAATGATTTGAGAGAAGCCTTCATTAAACAATATAAGTACAATATTCTCATGCGCCTGACTGTGACCATTTGAGGGTAATGGCTCAGAGACAAAGGAGTCGTTCAAAGAGTATGTGCAGAGATGGCACGGAATAGCTGCCCAGGTGGTACCACCTACGGGAGAACAAGAAATGACCAATGTATTCCTGAAAATCCTTGGATCATTTTATTATGAAAGGATGGTTGCCAGTGTGCCGAGTGACTTCACCGAAATGGTAAGCATGGGTGTTAGTTTAGAAGAGGCTGTGAGAGAAGGGTCACTTGAAAAAAGATGAAGGGACAAAGAAGTCGTCATACAGGTTCTCTCGAATGAAATAAAGTGAAACAAATGCTGTTATTGGGGAAAGGAAGATTAGGCCACCTAAAAGATTTCATCGGTACCAACAATAGGTTTCTTCTGTGACTCTAATCGTTAATATAGCTCCAACCACTATTGCCTATCAGAGACCATCCCCTCAGAGGAATCAAGGGCAAAGTCAGAAGAGAGAGGATTTTGACTCTATTTCAATGAGCTACGTAGAGTTACTCCCAACTTTGATTCAGAAGAAGTTGGTTCAAACCAGGCCGCCCCTGCTATACCTTCACCTTTACCCTGGTATTGTAAGGCATACCAGACATGTGCTTTTCATCAGGGAGCACCAGGGAACTGTATTGAGAACTTTTATCCTTTGAAATCTGAAGTACAAAAGATGGTGAGAAATGGCCTCTTATCTTTTAAAGATGTTGGCCCTAACGTGAAAGATAATCCTTTGACTAAGCATGGAAGAGAAAATGCAGTAAACATGGTTGCGAGATGTCCATGGGAATTCCGTATTTTTGATATCAACCTGTGTAGACAGGATCTGGTGAAAATGCATGCTAACCTCTACGAGTTCAGTTACTATACGCACGACCATGCTGGTTGTAGTATTTACAGTACTGATATCCAGGGATGTGTTAAGATCAAATCTGATCTTCAGGAAATGATGGACGAAAGCCTCATTAATATAATTAGGACAAGGGTAGAGTACAAAGAGGATGTGAATATGGTCTTTGGATGTCTTGGAGAATTCCTTCTTTTTGACGTGAACCATATGAATGATGATTTGGTGCAGTTACACGCTACTTTATGTCACATGGATGGTCAGGAAGAACACCTTTATGGGTCTTGCTGGATCTTTTGTAGAGATTCTTGTGGTTGTTCCATAGTAAAAAGGGTGTTTAGTTTTTATTGGACAATGGTACTATAAAAGTCTCAAGCAATAGAGATGATTAGTGTGGGATTAACGTGATTGAAGATTGCTTGGCTGAGACTGTGTTGGACAATGAGTATGTTTCTGCAGATGAATTCTTTTCCTCAGATGAAGATGTGTTCACCAACAATGATTGTGTTGTCTGAGTATTCTGAAGAAGGGGTGAATGTTATTGTGCCTCGTTTCGGTGTTCCCACCCTTATAGAGATTTAGTACCATAGCAAGCCAATTGTTGCTCCAGTGGTGATTTGCTTCCCGGATCCTGTTCCTTACAAATCAGACAAAGCCATGCCATACAAATACAATTATAAAATGTTGGAGGATGTTTTGGAAGTCCCCATCCAACCTTTTTCTGAAGTCAAGAATATTGTTGAAGCCAGCCGAGTGACTCACAATGACCTTGTTTTTGCACATATTATTCGAGGGAATGTTAATGTTGATAAAAAGGTTGTTGAAAGTACTGAACCTAAGAAAGAAGTGGGGGAATATAGTGGTACTACTCTGGAAAAATATGTGGACGATATATTGAAGATTATCAAGATGAGCGACTACAAGATCATAGATCAATTATTGTAGACTCCATCAAAGATATATGTTCTAGCCTTGCTAATGAACTCTTCTGCCAACAGGGAATCTTTGATGAGAGTATTGGATCAAGATTTCATAGAAAGTGATATGCCTTTGGACCAATTTAGTAGTGTTGTCGGGAATATTACATCCTATAATAACCTAATTTTGTATGATGATGAGTTGTCCGCTGAAGGAAGGAATCATAACTTGGCTCTCTATATCTCCATGAATTGTAAGAACGATTCATTGTACAATGTGCTGATTGACAATGGGTCTGCTTTAAATGTCATACCGAGAAGCACACTCATTAAGTTGAAGTATCAAGGAACTCCCATGCGCCCAAGTGGCACAATTGTGAAAGCTTTTGATGGATCAAAGAATTATGTCACCGGGGAAGTAGACTTGCCTATTCACATAGGCCTGCACGTATTCCAAATTACTTTCTAGGTTCTGGATATTGTTCCCTCTCACAGCTGTTTAGTAGGACGGTCGTGGATCCACGAGGCAGGGGCTATTACTTCAACTTTGCACCAGAAGCTGAAGTTTGTTCGTGAAAGAAAGGTGGTCATCATAAATGGAGAACAAGCATTATTAATATCTCATTTATCCTCTTTCAGTGTTGTGGAAGCGGATGAAGCTACTGTTGTAACTCAGTTCCAAGCTTTATCCATTGATAATGTAAGAGAAAATGAGAATTTTATAGCTTCGTTTAAGGATGCTCATTAGGTAGTGCGTAATGGCCCTAGCAAGGTGTGGGGGCATATTGTTGATCCGCTTGTGAATAAGAATAGAGCTGGTTTGGGATTCTCTGTGAAGAATGGTAAAAGTGAGATCATGAAGCCGAAGTCTGCTTTGGGCAAATATAAATACATATTTCGTAGAGGAGGTTATCTTCATCCAACTATTCCTAGGATCAATTCTATTCTGGAAGGAGAAGCAGAGCAAGAGATGTCGAACTACGTGACACATGTAGTCAGAGTCCAAAATTGGATCACTATTGATGTTCCCTCTTGCATTCATATCTCAAAGTATTTTGTTTTTTGTTAATATTTTAAAAAATCTTTCACTCTGCCTAATGTGAAAGTATTGACATTGTATGGGAATATTTGTTTGCTTTGATCTTTAAAATCAATAATAAAAGTTGTCTTTGATTCCCAAATTGTGTCTTTATTTTATTCTTTTTCTTGGAAAATGGTAATCAGAAAAAGCCTTTCAAAATCAAATATAACTGTAATTGAATATGCATAATCACTTGCTATGTATGTCAGTTTCTAAAAGCAATCTTAAATCATATGTGCATATTAATTAAAAAAACCGTTGAATACAATGACCTTGCACCCTCTCCCAACTTTGAGTATCATGCGTATGTGGCCAAAGAAGAAGAATATGATGAAATCCTAGAAGAGGTTTCACGGTTGCTTGAGCGTGAGGAAGTTACCATTCATCCGTATAAAGAGCCATTGGAGACGATTAATTTGGGTAATGAGGAAGATCCGAAAGAAATCAAGATTGGAGCATTGCTTCATCCCAACGTGAAGAGAAGGTTGATTGAATTATTGAAAGAGTGTGTGGACATCTTTGCTTGGTCTTACCAAGACATGCATGGTTTGGATAGTGATATTATGGAACATTATTTGCCGCTAAAACCAGAATGCCTGCCAATCGAGCAAAATTGCGAAGAACTCACCCTGATATGGAATTGAAAATTAAAGAAGAAGTTTTAAAGCAGATTAATGCTGATTTTCTTGTAACATCAGTGTACCCTCAGTGGACTGCCAATATTATCCTAGTACCAAAGAAAGACGGAAAAGTTCGCATGTGCGTTGATTATAGACATTTAAACAAAGCTAGTCCAAAATATGACTTTCCATTGCCACATATTGATATGTTGGTTGATAGTACAAAAAAATTAAAAGTATTCTCGTTCATGGATGGATTTTCCGGATATAATCAAATCAAAATGGATCTCGGGGACATGGAAAAACAATGTTTATCACACCCCGGGGAATATTCTGTTACAGAGTGATGCCCTTCGGGTTGAAGAACGTTGGTGCAGCGTACCAGAGGGCCATGACAACATTATTCCATAATCTGATGCACAAGGAAATTGAGGTATATGTTGATGTTATGATTTCCAAATCCCATACTGAAGAAGGGCATATAAAGGATTTGTTGAAACTGTTTCAGCGTTTGAGGAAGTATCGTCTCTGCTTGAATCCAAATAAATGCACCTTTGGTGTTCGCTCAAGAAAATTGTTAGGTTTCATTGTCAGCCAAAAAGGAATTGATGTTGATCCTGATAAAGTTAAAGCAGTTCAAGAAATGCCAACGGTAAGAACTGAGAATCTAGTTAGAGGCTCCCTTGGGTGTTTGAATTACATTTCTAGATTTATTTCCCATATGACTGCAACGTGTGAGCAGATATTTAAGTTGTTAAAGAAAGATCAAGGTTGTGTATGGACAAATGATTGCCAAAGGGAATTTGAAAGCATTAAAGAGTATCTGCTTGAACCTCATATTTTTCTCCCTCTTGTTTAAGGAAGACCATTGATTATGTATCTGACTGTGTTAGATAATTCTATGGGCTGAATTTTGGGACAACAAGATGAAACATGAATAAAATAATATGCCATTTATTATCTCAACAAGAAGTTTACTGACAGTGAGTCTCGGTATTCTATGTTGGAAAAAACCTGTTGTGCTTTAGCCTACGCGGCAAAACGGTTGTGGCAATATATGTTGAATCATACTACTTGGTTGATTTCCAAAATGGATCCAATTAAGTATATTTGTGAAAAGCCTGCTCTTAATGGGAGAATTACCCGTTGGTAGATGCTGTTGTCTGAATATGATATTGAATAACATACTCAGAAGGCTATAAAAATTAGTGTGTTGGCAGATTATCTTACTCACCAACCGGTTGATGATTATCAGTCTGTTAAATTTGATTTCTCTGATGAGGATGTTATGTTTTTGAAAGTAAAAGATTACAATGAACCTTTTCCTAGGGAAGGTCCTGATCATAAATCTTGGTGGGGCATGGTGTTTAATGGAGCTGTGAATGCTTATGGGAAAGGAATTTGTTTCGTGATTATCACTCCTCATGGATCACATATCCCATTTACTACAAGGTTGGCATTTCATTGCACCAATAATATGGCAGAGTATGAAGCTTGTATCACGGGTCTCGAGGAGGCTAATGATCTCAGAATTAAAATTATAGATGTGTATGGTGATTCAGATTTGGTAATAAATCAGATTAAAGGAGAATGTGATACTCGCTACCCTGGCTTAATTCCCTATAAAGACTGTACTAGAAGATTATTACCTTTCTTTAATAAAGTTGAATTCTGTCATATTCCTAGGGATGAGAATCAGATGGAAGATTCTTTATCCACTTTGGCCTCCATGTATCAAGTAAATACTTGGAATGACCTTCCTCGTATCACCGTTTGACGTAGATAGACCAGCTCATGTGTTTGCAGCAGAAGAGACGTTAGACGAAAAACCTTGGTATTATGATATCAAGTATTTTCACCAGACTCAGGGATACTCGGCTGTTGCATCAAACAAAGATAGAAAGACATTAAGAAGGTAGGCAGGCAGCTTTTTCCTTAATGAAGATGTGATATACAAAAGAAATTATGACATGGTCTTGCTCAGATGCGTGGATAGACACGAAGCAGACATGTTGTGCATGAAATCCATGAAGGTTCCTTTGGGACTCATACCAATGGACATTCGATGGCAAAAAATATGCTTAGGGCGGGTTACTATTGACTGACAATGGAATCTGACTGTCATAAATTTGTAAAGAAGTGCCATAAATTCTAGATTTATGCTGATAAAATTCATGCGCCTCAGACACTTCTCAATGTTATTTCTTCCCCATAGCCTTTCTCTATGTGGGGTATTGACATGATTGGAATTATTGAACCCAAGGCATCAAATGGACATCGTTTTATCTTCGTGGCAATAGACTACTTCACCAAATGCATGGAAGCAACTTCATATGCTAATGTTACTAAGCAGGTGGTAGTACGCTTTATCAAGAACAATATTATATGTTGGTAAGGTGTGCCAAGTAGGATTATCACTAACAATGGCTCGAATATGAATAACAAGATGACGAGAGAACTTTGTGAAGAATTCAAGATTGTCCATCACAATTCATCTCCCTATAGGCCAAAGATGAATAGGATTGTTGAAGCTGCTAATAAAAACATTAAGAAGATCATCCAGAAAATGGTCGTTACCTATAAAGATTGGCATGAGATGCTCCCTTTTTCTTTGCATGGGTATCGTACATCTATCTGCACTTTAACAGGGGAAACCCCATTCTCTTTTGTGTATGGTATGGAAGCAATGCTCCCCGTTGAAGTTGAGATTCCCTCTTTACGTGTGATAATGGAAACCAAATTGTCAGAGGTTGAATGGGTCCAGAACATGTTTGACCAATTGAATTTGATTTAATAAAAGAGAATAACGGACTTGTGTCATGGTCAGTTATAACAAAAGAGAATGAAGAAAGCTTTTGATAAGAAGGTCAAACTTCGTGAATTCTGAGAAGGCTACCTCATGCTCAAGAAGATCATGCCTTTTAACGCTGATTTTAGGGGAAATTGGACTCCCAATTTTGAAGGCCCATATGTTGTCAAGAAAGCCTTCTCTGGCGGTGTATTGATTCTTGAAACTATGGATGGCGATGATTTCCCACGTCCTATGAATGCTGACACAGTCAAGAAATACTTTGCCTAAAGAAATAAAAGAACAACTCGCTGAGTCGAAAACCTGAAAGGGCGACTTAGGCAAAAAATAGCGTCTCGATAGGCTGAAAACCCGAAAGGGCAGTCTAGGAAAAAATAAGAGACATAAACGGAATAAACCTTCCCGTTAGGTAGAAAACAATCAAGGGATTTCTTGACGAGTAATTGCATCAGACAAGACTTGATCATTAAAGCAACAATCTTCTTGGATCCTCACCACACTTTAATAAAAGTTGCTGCTCAGGAATTCAAAGTTGTTATGGAGAATAATGGTCATTGTGTGTCAATGTATCTTTTCCAATATATTACCATTCACAGGCTACCATTCTATTAATAAATTTTGAGCTTTTATCCAATTCTTTGCAATTCTTATTTTATTCCGCTTACAAAGACTCCATTTATTATTGATAGTAATTTTCAAAACAAAGAGATTTAATAATAAAATTGTTTTTGAAAAGAATTTACAAATTATCTTTTACTTTAGATTTTGTGACTCAAGAAAAAAAAAAACAAAAATAGTGATTTCGAGGATGGACGAACTCTGAAGTAGGTATTCCCCAGGAAATTTTTTTCAGGTCGCTTTCGCGGATATGCGTATGATCTTCTTGTTGTTTCTCAAATAGTTGGAGATGATACCAATTGAGGTATGATGCAATGTTGGGTTTTTAATCCAATTTTCCCCAGTCAAGTCTTGGTTCAACTTTTCTCTAGGTTAATTATTTTGGTTTCGGGTTTGCATGGTCTGAAGCCTCTATCCTAGATTCCCTAGTGAGGTCTTCACTCATATGATGGAAATTCCTTCTCCCTTTATGTAATAAGGTGGAATCATTTGTAAAACATCGCCCTTTTGCAGTGTTTGCATTATTGTTGTTGTTTCTTTTCCAGGCGACTAAACAAGGGCAGTATCTTTTCTAAGAAGTGTTGAAACAATTGTCAACTTTTTGAGTTTTCTCCCTCCAAGTGCTGAGTTTGATTTAAAATCCCCATAATTTTGATTTCATGTTGTATTGTTTTACTTCTTAAATCCCTAAGTAAAGCTAAAATAACTTCTCTCTCTAAAAGTTGTTATCCCCATGTGGTTTCATAATTTCTCCCCAGGAAAGTTTGTGTAATCATCACTCTTAGTATTGAAGAATGTATTTTGGGCTCCTCTTGATGTTGTGGTGTTGTACTCCCCAATGAAGTCAGCCTAGGATCTCCAGCTGATATCTCGATGGCATGGTATTCATCTTTTCTAATGAAGTCAGTATTATAATCCCGGGTAGAAGTACAGACATTGAAGCATTGTTTTCGCCATTGAAGTATGTTTGAATATTCCCCGGTGAAGCCTGAAGGAGGATGTTATATCCTTGTATCTGTTTTGATTTACTATTTTGACTTGATTATCTTTCGAATTGTGTTTCTCCCCAGTGTAGTTAAGCTATGAAATAGGAATTTATTTCCTCATTTGGTGCTTACTTCCTTGTGAAATTTTCATCCTGGATGTGAATTAGCCGAGTGTTGACTTTACCCAAGCTGGTTTGGTCTTGTTATTGCTAGTGTTGTGTGTCTGTGTTGTCGGCATATACATAATAACATTAATACATTCATATATAAATCATGTATATATGAATTTAAAATTCATTGCTCATTTGCATTCATTAATATTTTGTTGGCATATTACCCTATTTTGCAGAGTTATGTTACCCCCTCTCCAATAGAGTATCAACCTTAAGTAGAAAGTGTATATTCTTTCAATTTCCGGACTGAGTTATCCCTCATAGAAGAATTTTGTTTTATCCTTCCTATTCATATCATTATCTGGATGGAACGTTATCCCCATTCGAGCTTAGTCCTCATTGGGTGTTGTCTTGGTTGACTGTTACACTCCAGTATATTTCTGGTTTAAATTTGTGATCCCCGACAATATTATGGGAGATAGTTCATTGTTAATATTTTGTTACTCCAATGGATAGTAGTCTCATCATTATGGGAGATAGTTCGTTGTTGAGATTTTGTTACTCCAATGGATGATAGTCTCGTCATTATAGGAGATAGTTCATTGTTGAGATTTGTTACTCCAATGAATGGTAGTCTCGTCATTATGGGAGATAATCAGTTGTTGAGATTTATTACTCCAATGAATGGTATTCTCGTCATTATGGGAGATAGTTCGTTGTTGCGATTTGTTACTCCAATGAATTGTAGTCTCGTCATTATGGGAGATAGTTCATTATTGATATTTGTTACTCCAATGGATGGTAGTCTCGTCATTATGGGAGATAGTTTGTTGGTAAGGTTTTTTTTACTCTAATGGATGGTAGTTTCGTCATTATGGGAGATAATTTGTTATTAATATTTGTTTACTCCAATGGATGGTAGTCTCGTCATTATGGGACATAGTTTGTTGTTGAGATTTGTTACTCCAACGGATGGTAGTCTCGTCATTATGGGAGATAGTTCATTGTTTGAGATTTGTTACTATGATGAATGGTAGTCTCGTCATTATGGGAGATAGTTCGTCATTGAGACTCACTGTGCTCAGAAGAATTCATATGTTTCTAGTCATAAGTATTGATGCTAATAATTTGTTACCTACCGTAATATTGGTATTTGCTGGTATTATCCTACCATTTCTCCCCCCTATGGATTGATGTTACTTTTTTTCTATCTTCTCAGTGAGCGGATAGTTTGCATTCATCTGTCGATCATTATCATCCCTTACTTGTCTCCTCAATATTTGAGTTTATGTTTCTTTATCTCCTCCTTGGGCCTTACCCCAATAGAGTCGAGTCTTTTCTTCACCAGTAATTTATTTTCCAGGTCGGGTTTTTTTTATCCTTGTTTTTATTTCCTGCTTCCCCAATGGTGTTCTATGTCACCTTTGGAGCCATTCATTTGCGTTCATAATCATAAGCATTGCATGGTATCTTAGGAACAAAAATAGGGCTTGTTTTATATTTAAGTATCTTCAACCGCGTCGACACGAAGATTTTAACCTTCGTATATCCGGATAGAAGACACTTAAATTAAGACATTTGTTGTACTCCAATTCCCCCCCTAATATTCCTCTATCATCTCATATCAACTCAATCACAACAAGATCACACTAGGGTTTGGTTCTTCTCCCTATCTCTAGGTTTACTTATGAGGAATCACCAAGCACATTGATTTGAGAGAAGCCTTCATTAAACAATATAAGTACAATATTCTCATGCGCCTGACTGTGACCAGTTGAGGGTAATGGCTCAGAGACAAAGGAGTCGTTCAAAGAGTATGTGCAGAGATGGCACGGAATAGCTGCCCAGGTGGTACCACCTACGGGAGAACAAGAAATGACCAATGTATTCCTGAAAATCCTTGGATCATTTTATTATGAAAGGATGGTTGCCAGTGTGCCGAGTGACTTCACCGAAATGGTAAGCATGGGTGTTAGTTTAGAAGAGGCTGTGAGAGAAGGGTCACTTGAAAAAAGATGAAGGGACAAAGAAGTCGTCATACAGGTTCTCTCGAATGAAATAAAGTGAAACAAATGCTGTTATTGGGGAAAGGAAGATTAGGCCACCTAAAAGATTTCATCGGTACCAACAATAGGTTTCTTCTGTGACTCTAATCGTTAATATAGCTCCAACCACTATTGCCTATCAGAGACCATCCCCTCAGAGGAATCAAGGGCAAAGTCAGAAGAGAGAGGATTTTGACTCTATTTCAATGAGCTACGTAGAGTTACTCCCAACTTTGATTCAGAAGAAGTTGGTTCAAACCAGGCCGCCCCTGCTATACCTTCACCTTTACCCTGGTATTGTAAGGCATACCAGACATGTGCTTTTCATCAGGGAGCACCAGGGAACTGTATTGAGAACTTTTATCCTTTGAAATCTGAAGTACAAAAGATGGTGAGAAATGGCCTCTTATCTTTTAAAGATGTTGGCCCTAACGTGAAAGATAATCCTTTGACTAAGCATGGAAGAGAAAATGCAGTAAACATGGTTGCGAGATGTCCATGGGAATTCCGTATTTTTGATATCAACCTGTGTAGACAGGATCTGGTGAAAATGCATGCTAACCTCTACGAGTTCAGTTACTATACGCACGACCATGCTGGTTGTAGTATTTACAGTACTGATATCCAGGGATGTGTTAAGATCAAATCTGATCTTCAGGAAATGATGGACGAAAGCCTCATTAATATAATTAGGACAAGGGTAGAGTACAAAGAGGATGTGAATATGGTCTTTGGATGTCTTGGAGAATTCCTTCTTTTTGACGTGAACCATATGAATGATGATTTGGTGCAGTTACACGCTACTTTATGTCACATGGATGGTCAGGAAGAACACCTTTATGGGTCTTGCTGGATCTTTTGTAGAGATTCTTGTGGTTGTTCCATAGTAAAAAGGGTGTTTAGTTTTTATTGGACAATGGTACTATAAAAGTCTTAAGCAATAGAGATGATTAGTGTGGGATTAACGTGATTGAAGATTGCTTGGCTGAGACTGTGTTGGACAATGAGTATGTTTCTGCAGATGAATTCTTTTCCTCAGATGAAGATGTGTTCACCAACAATGATTCTGTGTTGTCTGAGTATTCTGAAGAAGGGGTGAATGTTATTGTACCTCGTTTCAGTGTTCCCACCCTTATAGAGATTTAGTACCATAGCAAGCCAATTGTTGCTCCAGTGGTGATTTGCTTCCCGGGTCCTGTTCCTTACAAATCAGACAAAGCCATTCCATACAAATACAATTCTAAAATGTTGGAGGATGTTTTGGAAGTCCCCATCCAACCTTTTTATGAAGTCAAGAATATTGTTGAAGCCAGCCGAGTGACTCACATTGACCTTGTTTTTGCACATATTATTCGAGGGAATGTTAATGTTGATAAAAAGGTTGTTGAAAGTACTGAACCTAAGAAAGAAGTGGGGGAATATAGTGGTACTACTCTGGAAAAATATGTGGACGATATATTGAAGATTATCAAGATGAGCGACTACAAGATCATAGATCAATTATTGTAGACTCCATCAAAGATATATGTTCTAGCCTTGCTAATGAACTCTTCTGCCAACAGGGAATCTTTGATGAGAGTATTGGATCAAGATTTCATAGAAAGTGATATGCCTTTGGACCAATTTAGTAGTGTTGTCGGGAATATTACATCCTATAATAACCTAATTTTGTATGATGATGAGTTGTCCGCTGAAGGAAGGAATCATAACTTGGCTCTCTATATCTCCATGAATTGTAAGAACGATTCATTGTACAATGTGCTGATTGACAATGGGTCTGCTTTAAATGTCATACCGAGAAGCACACTCATTAAGTTGAAGTATCAAGGAACTCCCATGCGCCCAAGTGGCACAATTGTGAAAGCTTTTGATGGATCAAAGAATTCTGTCACCGGGGAAGTAGACTTGCCTATTCACATAGGCCTGCACCTATTCCAAATTACTTTCTAGGTTCTGGATATTGTTCCCTCTCACAGCTGTTTAGTAGGACGGTCGTGGATCCACGAGGCAGGGGCTATTACTTCAACTTTGCACCAGAAGCTGAAGTTTGTTCGTGAAAGAAAGGTGGTCATCATAAATGGAGAACAAGCATTATTAATATCTCATTTATCCTCTTTCAGTGTTGTGGAAGCGGATGAAGCTACTGTTGTAACTCAGTTCCAAGCTTTATCCATTGATAATGTAAGAGAAAATGAGAATTTTATAGCTTCGTTTAAGGATGCTCATTAGGTAGTGCGTAATGGCCCTAGCAAGGTGTGGGGGCATATTGTTGATCCGCTTGTGAATAAGAATAGAGCTGGTTTGGGATTCTCTGTGAAGAATGGTAAAAGTGAGATCATGAAGCCGAAGTCTGCTTTGGGCAAATATAAATACATATTTCGTAGAGGAGGTTATCTTCATCCAACTATTCCTAGGATCAATTCTATTCTGGAAGGAGAAGCAGAGCAAGAGATGTCGAACTACATGACACATGTAGTCAGAGTCCAAAATTGGATCACTATTGATGTTCCCTCTTGCATTCATATCTCAAAGTATTTTGTTTTTTGTTAATATTTTAAAAAATCTTTCACTCTGCCTAATGTGAAAGTATTGACATTGTATGGGAATATTTGTTTGCTTTGATCTTTAAAATCAATAATAAAAGTTGTCTTTGATTCCCAAATTGTGTCTTTATTTTATTCTTTTTCTTGGAAAATGGTAATCAGAAAAAGCCTTTCAAAATCAAATATAACTGTAATTGAATATGCATAATCACTTGCTATGTATGTCAGTTTCTAAAAGCAATCTTAAATCATATGTGCATATTAATTAAAAAAAACTGTTGAATACAATGACCTTGCACCCTCTCCCAACTTTGAGTATCATGCATATGTGGCCAAAGAAGAAGAATATGATGAAATCCTAGAAGAGGTTTCACGGTTGCTTGAGCGTGAGGAAGTTACCATTCATCCGTATAAAGAGCCATTGGAGACGATTAATTTGGGTAATGAGGAAGATCCAAAAGAAATCAAGATTGGAGCATTGCTTCATCCCAACGTGAAGAGAAGGTTGATTGAATTATTGAAAGAGTGTGTGGACATCTTTGCTTGGTCTTACCAAGACATGCATGGTTTGGATAGTGATATTATGGAACATTATTTGCCGCTAAAACCAGAATGCCTGCCAATCGAGCAAAATTGCGAAGAACTCACCCTGATATGGAATTGAAAATTAAAGAAGAAGTTTTAAAGCAGATTAATGCTGATTTTCTTGTAACATCAGTGTACCCTCAGTGGACTGCCAATATTATCCTAGTACCAAAGAAAGACGGAAAAGTTCGCATGTGCGTTGATTATAGAGATTTAAACAAAGCTAGTCCAAAATATGACTTTCCATTGCCACATATTGATATGTTGGTTGATAGTACAAAAAAATTAAAAGTATTCTCATTCATGGATGGATTTTCCGGATATAATCAAATCAAAATGGATCTCGGGGACATGGAAAAACAATGTTTATCACACCCCGGGGAATATTCTGTTACAGAGTGATGCCCTTCGGGTTGAAGAACGTTGGTGCAGCGTACCAGAGGGCCATGACAACATTATTCCATAATCTGATGCACAAGGAAATTGAGGTATATGTTGATGTTATGATTGCCAAATCCCATACTGAAGAAGGGCATATAAAGGATTTGTTGAAACTGTTTCAGCGTTTGAGGAAGTATCGTCTCTGCTTGAATCCAAATAAATGCACCTTTGGTGTTCGCTCAAGAAAATTGTTAGGTTTCATTGTCAGCCAAAAAGGAATTGATGTTGATCCTGATAAAGTTAAAGCAGTTCAAGAAATGCCAACGGTAAGAACTGAGAAGCAAGTTAGAGGCTCCCTTGGGTGTTTGAATTACATTTCTAGATTTATTTCCCATATGACTGCAACGTGTGAGCAGATATTTAAGTTGTTAAAGAAAGATCAAGGTTGTGTATGGACAAATGATTGCCAAAGGGAATTTGAAAGCATTAAAGAGTATATGCTTGAACCTCATATTTTTCTCCCTCTTGTTTAAGGAAGACCATTGATTATGTATCTGACTGTGTTAGATAATTCTATGGGCTGAATTTTGGGACAACAAGATGAAACATGAATAAAATAATATGCCATTTATTATCTCAACAAGAAGTTTACTGACAGTGAGTCTCGGTATTCTATGTTGGAAAAAACCTGTTGTGCTTTAGCCTACGCGGCAAAACGGTTGTGGCAATATATGTTGAATCATACTACTTGGTTGATTTCCAAAATGGATCCAATTAAGTATATTTGTGAAAAGCCTGCTCTTAATGGGAGAATTACCCGTTGGTAGATGCTGTTGTCTGAATATGATATTGAATAACATACTCAGAAGGCTATAAAAATTAGTGTGTTGGCAGATTATCTTACTCACCAACCGGTTGATGATTATCAGTCTGTTAAATTTGATTTCTCTGATGAGGATGTTATGTTTTTGAAAGTAAAAGATTACAATGAACCTTTTCCTAGGGAAGGTCCTGATCATAAATCTTGGTGGGGCATGGTGTTTAATGGAGCTGTGAATGCTTATGGGAAAGGAATTTGTTTCGTGATTATCACTCCTCATGGATCACATATCCCATTTACTACAAGGTTGGCATTTCATTGCACCAATAATATGGCAGAGTATGAAGCTTGTATCACGGGTCTCGAGGAGGCTAATGATCTCAGAATTAAAATTATAGATGTGTATGGTGATTCAGATTTGGTAATAAATTAGATTAAAGGAGAATGTGATACTCGCTACCATGGCTTAATTCCCTATAAAGACTGTACTAGAAGATTATTACCTTTCTTTAATAAAGTTGAATTCTGTCATATTCCCAGGGATGAGAATCAGATGGAAGATTCTTTATCCACTTTGGCCTCCATGTATCAAGTAAATACTTGGAATGACCTTCCTCGTATCACCGTTTGACGTAGATAGACCAGCTCATGTGTTTGCAGCAGAAGAGACGTTAGACGAAAAACCTTGGTATTATGATATCAAGTATTTTCACCAGACTCGGGGATACTCGGCTGTTGCATCAAACAAAGATAGAAAGACATTAAGAAGGTAGGCAGGCAGCTTTTTCCTTAATGAAGATGTGATATACAAAAGAAATTATGACATGGTCTTGCTCAGATGCGTGGATAGACACGAAGCAGACATGTTGTGCATGAAATCCATGAAGGTTCCTTTGGGACTCATACCAATGGACATTCGATGGCAAAAAATATGCTTAGGGCAGGTTACTATTGACTGACAATGGAATCTGACTGTCATAAATTTGTAAAGAAGTGCCATAAATTCCAGATTTATGCTGATAAAATTCATGCGCCTCAGACACTTCTCAATGTTATTTCTTCCCCATAGCCTTTCTCTATGTGGGGTATTGACATGATTGGAATTATTGAACCCAAGGCATCAAATGGACATCGTTTTATCTTCGTGGCAATAGACTACTTCACCAAATGCATGGAAGCAACTTCATATGCTAATGTTACTAAGCAGGTGGTAGTACGCTTTATCAAGAACAATATTATATGTTGGTAAGGTGTGCCAAGTAGGATTATCACTAACAATGGCTCGAATATGAATAACAAGATGACGAGAGAACTTTGTGAAGAATTCAAGATTGTCCATCACAATTCATCTCCCTATAGGCCAAAGATGAATAGGATTGTTGAAGCTGCTAATAAAAACATTAAGAAGATCATCCAGAAAATGGTCGTTACCTATAAAGATTGGCATGAGATGCTCCCTTTTTCTTTGCATGGGTATCGTACATCTATCTGAACTTTAACAGGGGAAACCCCATTCTCTTTTGTGTATGGTATGGAAGCAATGCTCCCCGTTGAAGTTGAGATTCCCTCTTTACGTGTGATAATGGAAACCAAATTGTCAGAGGTTGAATGGGTCCAGAACATGTTTGACCAATTGAATTTGATTTAATAAAAGAGAATAACGGACTTGTGTCATGGTCAGTTATAACAAAAGAGAATGAAGAAAGCTTTTGATAAGAAGGTCAAACTTCGTGAATTCTGAGAAGGCTACCTCATGCTCAAGAAGATCATGCCTTTTAACGCTGATTTTAGGGGAAATTGGACTCCCAATTTTGAAGGCCCATATGTTGTCAAGAAAGCCTTCTCTGGCGGTGTATTGATTCTTGAAACTATGGATGGCGATGATTTCCCACGTCCTATGAATGCTGACACAGTCAAGAAATACTTTGCCTAAAGAAATAAAAGAACAACTCGCTGAGTCGAAAACCTGAAAGGGCTACTTAGGCAAAAAATAGCGTCTCGATAGGCTGAAAACCCGAAAGGGCAGTCTAGGAAAAAATAAGAGACATAAATGGAATAAACCTTCCCGTTAGGTAGAAAACAATCAAGGGATTTCTTGACGAGTAATTGCATCAGACAAGACTTGATCATTAAAGCAACAATCTTCTTGGATCCTCACCACACTTTAATAAAAGTTGCTGCTCAGGAATTCAAAGTTGTTATGGAGAATAATGGTCATTGTGTGTCAATGTATCTTTTCCAATATATTACCATTCACAGGCTACCATTCTATTAATAAATTTTGAGCTTTTATCCAATTCTTTGCAATTCTTATTTTATTCCGCTTACAAAGACTCCATTTATTATTGATAGTAATTTTCAAAACAAAGAGATTTAATAATAAAATTGTTTTTGAAAAGAATTTACAAATTATCTTTTACTTTAGATTTTGTGACTCAAGAAAAAAAAAACAAAAATAGTGATTTCGAGGATGGACGAACTCTGAAGTAGGTATTCCCCAGGAAATTTTTTTCAGGTCGCTTTCGCGGATATGCGTATGATCTTCTTGTTGTTTCTCAAATAGTTGGAGATGATACCAATTGAGGTATGATGCAATGTTGGGTTTTTAATCCAATTTTCCCCAGTCAAGTCTTGGTTCAACTTTTCTCTAGGTTAATTATTTTGGTTTCGGGTTTGCATGGTCTGAAGCCTCTATCCTAGATTCCCTAGTGAGGTCTTCACTCATATGATGGAAATTCCTTCTCCCTTTATGTAATAAGGTGGAATCATTTGTAAAACATCGCCCTTTTGCAGTGTTTGCATTATTGTTGTTGTTTCTTTTCCAGGCGACTAAACAAGGGCAGTATCTTTTCTAAGAAGTGTTGAAACAATTGTCAACTTTTTGAGTTTTCTCCCTCCAAGTGCTGAGTTTGATTTAAAATCCCCATAATTTTGATTTCATGTTGTATTGTTTTACTTCTTAAATCCCTAAGTAAAGCTAAAATAACTTCTCTCTCTAAAAGTTGTTATCCCCATGTGGTTTCATAATTTCTCCCCAGGAAATTTTGTGTAATCATCACTCTTAGTATTGAAGAATGTATTTTGGGCTCCTCTTGATGTTGTGGTGTTGTACTCCCCAATGAAGTCAGCCTAGGATCTCCAGCTGATATCTCGATGGCATGGTATTCATCTTTTCTAATGAAGTCAGTATTATAATCCCGGGTAGAAGTACAGACATTGAAGCATTGTTTTCGCCATTGAAGTATGTTTGAATATTCCCCGGTGAAGCCTGAAGGAGGATGTTATATCCTTGTATCTGTTTTGATTTACTATTTTGACTTGATTATCTTTCGAATTGTGTTTCTCCCCAGTGTAGTTAAGCTATGAAATAGGAATTTATTTCCTCATTTGGTGCTTACTTCCTTGTGAAATTTTCATCCTGGATGTGAATTAGCCGAGTGTTGACTTTACCCAAGCTGGTTTGGTCTTGTTATTGCTAGTGTTGTGTGTCTGTGTTGTCGGCATATACATAATAACATTAATACATTCATATATAAATCATGTATATATGAATTTAAAATTCATTGCTCATTTGCATTCATTAATATTTTGTTGGCATATTACCCTATTTTGCAGAGTTATGTTACCCCCTCTCCAATAGAGTATCAACCTTAAGTAGAAAGTGTATATTCTTTCAATTTCCGGACTGAGTTATCCCTCATAGAAGAATTTTGTTTTATCCTTCCTATTCATATCATTATCTGGATGGAACGTTATCCCCATTCGAGCTTAGTCCTCATTGGGTGTTGTCTTGGTTGACTGTTACACTCCAGTATATTTCTGGTTTAAATTTGTGATCCCCGACAATATTATGGGAGATAGTTCATTGTTAATATTTTGTTACTCCAATGGATAGTAGTCTCATCATTATGGGAGATAGTTCGTTGTTGAGATTTTGTTACTCCAATGGATGATAGTCTCGTCATTATAGGAGATAGTTCATTGTTGAGATTTGTTACTCCAATGAATGGTAGTCTCGTCATTATGGGAGATAATCAGTTGTTGAGATTTATTACTCCAATGAATGGTATTCTCGTCATTATGGGAGATAGTTCGTTGTTGCGATTTGTTACTCCAATGAATTGTAGTCTTATCATTATGGGAGATAGTTCATTATTGATATTTGTTACTCCAATGGATGGTAGTCTCGTCATTATGGGAGATAGTTTGTTGGTAAGGTTTTTTTACTCTAATGGATGGTAGTTTCGTCATTATGGGAGATAATTTGTTATTAATATTTGTTTACTCCAATGGATGGTAGTCTCGTCATTATGGGACATAGTTTGTTGTTGAGATTTGTTACTCCAACGGATGGTAGTCTCGTCATTATGGGAGATAGTTCATTGTTTGAGATTTGTTACTATGATGAATGGTAGTCTCGTCATTATGGGAGATAGTTCGTCATTGAGACTCACTGTGCTCAGAAGAATTCATATGTTTCTAGTCATAAGTACTGATGCTAATAATTTGTTACCTACCGTAATATTGGTATTTGCTGGTATTATCCTACCATTTCTCCCCCCTATGGATTGATGTTACTTTTTTTCTATCTTCTCAGTGAGTGGATAGTTTGCATTCATCTGTCGATCATTATCATCCCTTACTTGTCTCCTCAATATTTGAGTTTATGTTTCTTTATCTCCTCCTTGGGCCTTACCCCAATAGAGTCGAGTCTTTTCTTCACCAGTAATTTATTTTCCAGGTCGGGTTTTTTTTATCCTTGTTTTTATTTCCTGCTTCCCCAATGGTGTTCTATGTCACCTTTGGAGCCATTCATTTGCGTTCATAATCATAAGCATTGCATGGTATCTTAGGAACAAAAATAGGGCTTGTTTTATATTTAAGTATCTTCAACCGCGTCGACACGAAGATTTTAACCTTCGTATATCCGGATAGAAGACACTTAAATTAAGACATTTGTTGTACTCCAATTCCCCCCCTAATATTCCTCTATCATCTCATATCAACTCAATCACAACAAGATCACACTAGGGTTTGGTTCTTCTCCCTATCTCTAGGTTTGCTTATGAGGAATCACCAAGCACATTGATGTGTATTTTGTGATCATCTATGTTTTTTATCGATTAACTTTTAACTAATAAATACAATGAATATTTTCTCTAATTGATGATATTATAGGTCAGGGCACAACACACTTCATCAGGTTGATTCATAGTTTCATGAGTTTATTTCCATACCTTGTTCAACAAAATTTCATTGAGATTCAAGCTTCATCATTGAATACTCTTTAAATTACAACATGCTAAGGTCTACTATGATTCATCATGCCTCAATTTCTCAAATAAAGTCAAAAGATGCAAGAGTTGGTTTAAGAAGTTTGACATAATTGGACAAATTATTGATTCTTTGATCACAAGTGCATAACTCTCTCAATATTTAATATTTGGAGGTGGTTATTGTTGCTATGGGTTATTATTATCATCTACAACAACCTCTATTCACATGGAAAAATTTATTGTGCAAGAAAGTTAGTCAAAATTGAAAAGGGTTTCCAAGTCATTTTGGTGCTTGAAGAGCTAGGGTTTTGAACTTCTAAGGGATATATCTTGTTCATATTTTGATATTTTTGAGTGATTCCCAATATGTGCTTCTCTTTAAAGGGTTATCATTTAATCACTTCAAGGTTTTCAAGAAAATTTTGTGTGGAAGATGCCTAATGATGAAGAGAGATTACAAGTCCTCTAGATAAGCCATCAAATTTTCTTATGTGACTTCAAAAGATCATAACTTGGTCAACTTTTATCTAATTGAGCCCATTATTTTTCCATAATTATCTTAATTATGTTAACTTTAACTACTCTTTTATATGCAAAGCTTGAAAATAAGTGGAAGATGCCCTAAGAACCCAAAAGATTATAGGTCACCTCATGAATTTTCACAAATTTTACAAGGCCATAATTTTTCAATACTTGGTATTTTGAAGTGATTCAAGTTTCACAGTGCTCTTATGGAAGTCTACTTCAAGCTAGCATAAATGATCAAGGCTCAATTTTGGAGGAAGACCTTGTTTGGAATCAAAACATTATAGGCCACTTTTGAAGAAAAACATAGAATTTTTCTAAGTACAAAAAGTCAACATCTTTTTCTCAACTTTGACTCATCACAACTTCAGGCTCAAGCATACAATTGATCTCACTCTTTTCATATTGTAAATTTTGTGACCTTATCTTTCAAAAGCTTCAAGAATCATGTCATAAGACCCCTTGAGCTATGAACACCATGGATTCAAAGATGGTACCTTAAAGCTGAAATTTTCTCCAAAGTCAGAATTTGAAATTCATAACTTGGCTTCTAATCACCAAATTTCCACGTGTTTTCCACTTAAACATGATTAGAAAATATGTTTGGATCATTTAGAATGATAAAATGCATCGTTTGATTGAGTTTTGATGCACATGTGATCACACTTTATTCATCATCACAGTGAAGATGTGAAAAACACAAGAAGGGGGGTTGAATTGTAAAACTTAAAACAAAATGTGCAGACAACACTGTATTTTTATCCTAGTTCGTTTGATCTCAAACTACTCCAGTCCACCCGTCAAGGTGATTTCGCCTCTCTCCAACGAGGTCTAAATCCACTATATTCAAAGGAATACAATAACTACTTTAACAACTGTTAAAGCCTTCTTGAGTATAACCACAAACCGGTTTATCTCAAGGAAATCTCTTTACAAATAATTGAACAATAATGTGTTTGATGTTATCTAATAAAAAAGTATACCATAACTGTGATAATACACAAATTTAAGCTTAGAATGAAACTGGATTTGCTAGAGCGTTTGAGTAAGCGTGGTTGGAAAGCTTAGCAAATTGTATGAGTGCGTGCGTGTAGATTATTAGCCTTTTCTTTTCTCACGCAGACTTGTTTATATAGCCAAGGCAAAGATACGTTGTTGTCCATAAATCACTTTCAATGATAATAACGTTCTTTCCTTTTTGAGAAGATCTTGTCTTGGATAAAGCCGTTGGTAATTAATATGTCTTGAATGCTTAGTAACACTTCAGAGTCTTCTTTATGATAATCAGAGTGTTCTTTGCTTTAACTTATGCTGACGCTTCTGAGTGCTGATGACTTGGTAAGGATCTTGATCAGAGTCAGAGTGTATATGTATATGCGTAGAATCTGGTCATCAAGCTTCAGCGTATGATCTGGTAACTTCAGCGTGTAGCATATGTTATTGATCTTTTGATGCTGATATGATCTTCTGTAAACACAAACCATAATTTTAAGTAGCATATATGTCTTATATATAAATCTTACAATTTATTTATTCTTGTATTTTGTTATCATTAAAACTCTAATCAAGGGTTGTAGAATCAAACTCTGTTCTGACAATCTCCCCCTTTTTGATGATGACAAAAACAAGATTTTTTTCCAATTAAAATTAAGGAATAAAAGGTATCAGAGATTAAAATAAGGAATAAAAGGTATCAGAGCTAAGAAGAGAAAACTCCCTCTGAATTGATTACTTCCCTTTAATTCCATGAGTCTTTGAGCATCAGAATTTTATTGTCCTTTACTGTATCTTTCATCAGAATTTTGTACCTGTAAGCTTATCAGAAGAAAGAAATTCAAATAGATTAGAATGTCAGAATGTTTGAGACTCATGTCTCAGTAATTCGTTATTGAAAAATATCATTCTTTCTCCCCCTTTTTGTCAGTTATCAAAAAGCACAAATAATCAGAGCTAAAATGATCAGAGCTAAAGTGCGTTTATATTAAAAACAGAAGCAATGATAAGTTCAGAACATGTAAAAATATTACAGATAAACAAGTTATAAAAACAACAAGGAAATTTTAAGAAGGAGGAGGTAGACGTGTGAAAAAGATTGAAAGGGTTTTTTGAGAAAGTAAGAACGCTGAAATCAGTAAGTTTGAGAGAAAATGAAAGTGAAGGTAAAAGAGTGTAAATGGTGTGAAGTGTGTTTAAATATATTTCTAAACAATTTTGAAAACATAAACGTCCAGAGAGAGAAATTAATAATGATTATTAGCATTTAATGATAGCTGATTTTAGGGGATTCAGAAAGATATTTGGAACGCTTACCCATGACACGTGTCTCAATCCATCCAATCAGCGCTTTTGCCTTTTCAGAAATGTGAACACGTGTTCAGCCTTAGAAAATAGCTGATGACTGGATGACACTTGTTTGCTTGAGTGAACAACACATTTCTATCCTTGAAATGAAGCGCTCAGATCCTCATGGATAGATTCTGATTCAATTTGTACTTCTAAAGATCTGAAGAAAGATTGATCAGTAGTTCACAGAAAAATAAACAAAGTTCTGAAGGTTAATATATGGAATCAAAACAATTTTATTCTGGGCAGAGCTTCATGCTGAGATGTTTCAGAATGAAGTTGAACCTATCTTCAGAAAGAGGTTTTGTAAAAATATCAGCCCATTGATGGTCTGTGTTAATAAATTTAAAATTTAAAATCCCTTTCTGAATATAGTCCCTAATAAAATGATGTTTTATTTCTATATGCTTAGCCCTAGAATGTAAAATTGGATTTTTGCTGAGACAAATAGCAGAAGTATTGTCACACAGGATAGGAATGTTACTCTCAAATATCTGGAAGTCCTCAAGTTGACTTTTCATCCAGAGCATTTGTGTGCTGTATGCAGCTGCTGCTATGTATTCAGCTTCTGATGTTGATAGAGCAATTGTGGATTGTCTTTTGCTGGACCAAGAGATCAGATTTTCTCCTAGAAACTGGCAGCTTCCAGAAGTGCTTTTTCGTTCTTCTCTGTCTCCAGCAAAATCAGCATCACAGTATCCTACTAAGCTGTAATCACTTGATTTTCTATAAAACAAACCCAGATTAGTAGTACCTTTCAGATACTTGAAAATTCGCTTAACTGATGTTAAGTGAGATTCTCTAGTATCTGATTGGAATCTAGCACAAATGCAAGCACTGAATAAAATGTCAGGCCTTGAAGCCGTCAGATATAGAAGAGAACCAATCATACCTCTGTAGACCTTCTGTTTTACCTTTTTACTTACCTCTTCTCTTTCCAGAATGCACGTGGGATGCATTGGAATCTTTGATGGCTTACATTCTGAGAGATCAAATTTCTTCAGAAGTTCTCTGACATATTTGCTCTGATGAATGTAAGTTCCTTCTGGGGTTTGATTAATCTGAATGCCCAGAAAGAATTTCAGTTCCCCCATTAGGCTCATCTCAAATTCTGCCTGCATACACTTAGCAAACTTTCTTCCCATAGAAGGTTTAGTAGATCCAAATATGATGTCATAAACATAAATCTGACATACTAAAATGTCATTCTTAACTGTCTTACAAAATAAGGTTGTGTCCACTTTCCCTCTGGTGAATTCTTTTTCTAACATGAAGTTACTTAGTCTTTCATACCAAGCTCTGGGAGCTTGTTTCAGACCATAGAGTGACTTCTTTAGTTTGAAAATATATTCTGGATTTTTGGAACTTTCAAAACCAGGGGGTTGGTGCACATATACCTCTTCTTCTATATAGCCATTTAAGAATGCACTTTTAACATCCATCTGATACAGAGTGATGCCTTTATTAACAACAAATGAGATTAAGAGTCTGATAGATTCTAACCTGGCGACTGGAGTAAAGATTTATGTATAGTTTATCCCCTCTTGCTGACTATAACCTTGTGCTACCAATCGTGCTTTGTTTTTGATGACTTCACCTTGTTCATTCAGTTTGTTTCTGAACACCAATTTTGTTCCAATGACGTTGAATCCTTTTGGTTTGGGAACTAGATCCCATACGTCATTTCTTGTGAATTGATTTAGTTCCTCTTGCATTGCTAGAATCCAGTCATTGTCCAGAAGAGCTTCATCAACTGTTGTTGGTTCAGTTAGAGAAACCAATCCCATGAGGGATTCTTCAGAGTTTCTGAAGCTAGATCTTGTTCTGATTGGATCTTCCTTTCTTCCTAAGATTGTTTCTTCTGGGTGATCCATGCTACTTCTGGATGGTCTTTTCTGGAGTTGATCAACAGAGGGTACTGGATTGCTTGCAGTGCCTCTTTCCGATGTTGAGGGAGTTTCTCTGTTAAGAGCTTCTGATGATTTGTCTTCAGTACCTGTGAGTTCAACTTCCATACCTGCAAGGAATTCATTCTGCTTTGACTTTTGAGAGTCAAGCTTATCATCAAAACGAACACTTATTGATTCTTCCACAATTTGTGTTTCTGTATTGTATACTCTGTACCCTCTTGAGCGTTCAGAGTATCCTAACATGATACACTTTTGTGCTTTAGAGTCAAACTTGTTGAAATAATTTTTTGTATTCAAAATAAAGCATGTACATCCAAATGGATGAAAATAGGAAATGTTGGGCTTTCTGTTCTTCCACAGTTCATATGGAGTCTTTTCCAGAATAGGTCTTATGGAGATTCTATTCTGAATGTAACACGCTGTGTTTATTGCCTCTTCCCAGAAGGTCTTAGCAACGTTAGTCTCGTTGATCATGGTTCTGGCCATTTCTTGCAATGTTCTGTTCTTTCGTTCTACAACTCCATTTTGCTGGGGAGTTCTAGGACAAGAGAAATCATGCAGAATGCCTTTGTCATTAAAGAATGACTCAAAATCTTTGTTTTCAAACTCTCCACCATGATCACTTTTGACTTTGACGATTCTAAGATCCTTTTCATTCTGAACTTGGTTGCAGAAGGTGAAAAACAAATAGTGTGACTCGTCCTTGTGTCTTAAGAACTTTACCCATGTCCATCTGCTATAGTCATCTACGATTACTAACCCATACTTCTTGCCACTGACTGAAGCAGTTTTAACTGGTCCAAATAAGTCAATGTGCAGAAGTTCTAATGGCTTAGAGGTGGAAACAACGTTTTTGGATTTGAAAGCTGGTTTTGCAAACTTGCCTTTATGACATGCTTCACACAGAGCATCTGAATTGAACTTCAGGTTAGGAAGTCCTCTGACCAGATTGAGTTTGTTAATCTGAGATATTCTTCTCATACTAACATGTCCCAGTCTTCTGTGCCAGATCCATTGCTCGTTGTTAAAAGACAGAAGACACTTTACATTCTGACTTTTTAGTTCAGAAAGTTTTATTTTATAAATGTTGTTTCTCCTCTTTCCATTAAATAGGATAGTCCCATCTTTCTGACTAACAGCTTTGCATGAATTTTGATTAAAGATTATATCATAACCCGTTATCACTTAATTGACTTATGGATAACAGGTTATGCATTAATCCGTCTACTAATAAAACATTACTTATAGAAGGAAGATTTCCATTACCTACAGTTCCAGAGCCAATGATCTTTCCTCTCTGATTTCCTCCAAAACCTACGTGGCCTCCAGGCTTAAGTTCCAGGCTTTGGAACATATGCCTTCTTCCCGTCATGTGTCGTGAGCAGCCAGAGTCCAGGTACCATGACTGGTGTTTTTGCTTTGCTGCTAAAGATATCTGCCACATGTATTATTTTATCCTTAGGTACCCATATTTTCTTGGGTCCTGATTTGTTAGTTTTACCAAAACTCTGATTGAATTTTGGTTTGACAGAGTAATCACTACTAGTATATTTTATGTCATGTGTGTGCCCATATACAAAGTGTGAATCAAGTGAAGTGCGTTTTATAACTAAATCCATGGCATTCTTTGGTGTAGGTACCTTACCTTGATATCCTATCCCTTTTCTGCCATTTCTGCTAACTCCATAGATCATTAAAGCCATTTTGCTTTTGTCTATGTTTTTAGCTATAAACTTCTGAAAGCTGTGATCATACTCCTTGATGATCTTATCAGCATTGCTTGGAGTTTCAGGGATTGTTTCCTTCTGAGAGTTTTGCAATTGGTTTTCTAATTTTGAAACTTTATCTTTTATCTCAGAATTCTCCAATTTGAGACTCTCAGTCTTATCAAAGTCAGAAGCAAGATTCCTTTTCAGGTTTCTGAATTTGACTCTGATGTGCTGATATCTTTCCAGAATTTCATTAAGGCTTTCAGCTAGTTCAGCCTTAGTAAAGTTTATAGCAAAGTCAGGGAATACCTCTTCTGTATCTGATTCAGATTCAGACTCAGAAGCTTCACTGTCTTCTGTTATGTTTGCCATGAGAGCTATGTTTTCTCTTTCATCATCTGATTCTAAGTCAGCTTCAGATGTGTTAGAATTATCCCATGTAGCCATGGGACTTTTCTTCTTTTCCTTGCCAAACATCTTTTTAGGCTTTTCCTTATGAAGCTTTGGGCAATCACTTTTGTAGTGCCCTTTCTCGTTACATTCATAGCAGATGATGTCTTTGTTGTTTGGCTTTCTGTTTCCTGAAGAACCTTCAGATCTTTTGTGTCCAGAGGAGGATTCTGACCTTCTGTATCTGGAGAAAGATTCATTCTGGTTTTCTGATCTTCTGGGATTCCTGAACTTCCTTTGCCTCTGCTTCCATAATTGGTTCACCCTTCTGGAGAGGAGAGACAATTCATCTTCTTCTGATGAGGACCCATCAGAGGTTTCTTCTACAGCCTGCAAAACTTTGGAGTCAGATTTTCTGTTAGATTTTAAAGCTAATGGCTTACCTTGCTTTTGTGGTTCATCTGCTTTTAGCTCTATCTCGTGACTTCTGAGGGAGCTGACAAGTTCCTCCAGAGAGATTTTGTTGAGATCCTTGGCTAGCTTAAGCGCTGTGACCATTGGCCTCCACTGTTTTGGAAAGCTTCTGATGATCTTCTTAACATGATCAGCAGTGGAATACCCTTTGTCAAGAACTTTTAGACCAGCAACAAGAATTTGAAATCTTGAAAACATAGTCTCTATTGATTCACTCTCTTCCATCTTGAATGCCTCATACTTCTGAATGAGCGCAAGAGCTTTGGTTTCTTTGACTTGAATGTTGCCTTCATGCGTCATTCTCAGAGAGTCAAACATATTCTTTGCAGTGTCTCTGTTTGATATCTTTTCATATTCTGAATAAGAGATGGCGCTGAGAAGAATTGTTCTAGCCTTGTGATGATTTCTGAAATCACGCTTTTGCTGATCAGACATTGTTTTCCTGTCAATCTTATGACCACTTTCATCCACTGGGTGCATGTATCCATCAGTCACCATGTCCCACAGATCATCATCATGGGCCAGAAAGAAACTCTCAATTCTGTCTTTCCAGTAGTCAAAGTTCTATCCATCAAAGACTGGAGGTTTGCCACTGAATCTGTCTCCATCATCATTGTGTTTTTTTGATGCTGGATCTTGTACTAACACAATTAAGTGTAATAAGCTCAGAACCAGTCGCTCTGATGCCAATTGAAGATGTGAAAAACACAAGAAGGGGGGTTGAATTGTAAAACTTAAAACAAAATGTGCAGACAACACTGTATTTTTATCCTGGTTCGTTTGATCTCAAACTACTCCAGTCCACCCGTCAAGGTGATTTCGCCTCTCTCCAACGAGGTCTTAATCCACTATATTCAAAGGAATACAACAACTACTTTAACAACTGTTAAAGCCTTCTTGAGTATAACCACAAACCGGTTTATCTCAAGGAAATCTCTTTACAAATAATTGAACAATAATGTGTTTGATGTTTTCTAATAAAACAGTATACCACAACTGTGATAATACACAAATTTAAGCTTAGAATGAAACTGGATTTGCTAGAGCGTTTGAGTAAGCGTGGTTGGAAAGCTTAGCAAATTGTATGAGTGCGTGCGTGTAGATTATTAGCCTTTTCTTTTCTCACACATACTTGTTTATATAGCCAAGGTAAAGATACGTTGTTGTCCATAAATCACTTTCAATGATAATAACGTTCTTTCCTTTTTGAGAAGATCTTGTCTTGGATAAAGCCGTTGGTAATTAATTTGTCTTGAATGCTTAGTAACGCTTCAGAGTCTTCTTTATGATAATCAGAGTGTTCTTTGCTTTAACTTATGCTGACGCTTCTGAGTTATGATGACTTGGTAAGGATCTTGATCAGAGTCAGAGTGTGTATATTTATGCGCAGATTCTGGTCATCAAGCTTCAACGTATGATCTGGTAACTTCAGTGTGTAGCATATGTTATTGATCTTATGATGCTGATATGATCTTCTGATGTTGATTCCATCAGATCTTCTGTAAACACAAACCATAATTTTAAGTAGCATATATGTCTTATATATAAATCTTACAATTTATTTATTCTTGTATTTTGTTATCATCAAAACTCTAATCAAGGGTTGTAGAATCAAACTCTGTTCTAACACACATGTGTGCACGAACTCAAGGGAAATTGCATCATTCATGCCTCCTCTTGATTACATTCGCTTCTCCTATAAATACAGGCTCAATTCCACTCATTTTCACAAGCTTGAACAAACAAAATCACTCTCTCAAGCTCCCTCCATAACTCAAATTTCTGAGATTTCGAATTCCCCTTTTCTCCACTTTTCAATTTAATTTCTTCACTAATCCTTCAACTTTGAACTTCACTGAAGCTAACAAAAGAAGAATTAAGCCTTTAGGTGCCCTGAATCATGCTAGCCAAGTCTATTTATAAAGCCAGTTCATATGACTTCGTTTAGGTAGTTTAAGTCACCAAATCCTCTAACTCAAATTACTGGAATGGTCTATGATGTTCACTGATGCTTGCTCTTAACTCAATTTTGGCGAAACAATGCATTTGATGATTCTGATTCTCGATTTTAACATTTTTAAACATCTCTAAAATCGATTACGCTGTGCTTTATATAAATATTTCGCGAGCATATGGTTGTGATCGTCTCAAGTAGATGCATCTAATGGTACCACTATGAACACATAAATTTACGGATTCAATGATCTTGGATTTTCCCTACTTGCAAGAGGCTGGAGGTTGAAGACGATCTACATGTCATTCTTCAACCAATGACACTGAGCCAATTTTTTTATTTTAATTTGTTGGACTTTCTTGTGTTGTATGCGCGCGCTTCAGCTTGGGCCCATGATGCTCCCTCACCTCAAATCCATTGGATCTGCCAGCATGTATAAGTGAGAGAGATCCAACGCGCGTGGTTTTTTTGATTTGTTTTTATTTTACAAAATTATTTTTTAATTTATTTTATCCTTAAAAATACATAACTCTTTTATTTTTTATCCAAAAATTATGAAAAAAATATAAAAAAATACTTTGAATTATTTATGAATTTGTGAATATTTTCTCATATTTTTAATTTAATTTTTGATATTTTTCATAATTTTTGTTTTGTTTTCCTTATTTTAATTGTTTTAAAATTACTTTTTGATATTTATAAATTCTAAATGTTTTTTATAAAAATCATTTTCCTTATTTCTGACCTTCTGAAATTTTTCTAGAATTTTATTTTGAATTTTACTATTTTTTATCCTTTTTTCACTTATTTGAGCGATTTAAATTAGTTTAAAAAAACTTTACTGTTTTACAAAATTACCAAAAATTTTATAAAAATATTTTAGGTCATTTCTGATTTTTCTATGGTCTCTTTAAATTTTTCTTTGATACTTTGAATATAGTTTTCTATTTTACCTCTTATTTTCATTTCAAAAACAATTTAAAAGTCATTTTTCTTTTTATTTTATTCATTAAATGAATTTTATTTATTTTAAATATATTCAAGTTATGTGATTGTTGATCATAAACTTCATTAACATCATTGGATCTTGAGTGTTGAGTTTAACTCCACTAAAATGGATGGATGTTTTTAATGATAATTTGATTAAATTTTTTATTCAAATCTATCCCTTCCATCTTCATCTTATCCCCTTCTCTTTTATGATACTTGTTGTTAGAGGATGATCTACATATCGTCAATCCAAATATATGGCACATAGATTACTATTGACCGGACTCAAAATAGGTGCAACTTCAACATTAGTCCACTTACGATTGCTTAGCATAGCGCTAAATTTTATTCTGATTCGAGAAATGATCATTTGTGTCCCAAGCTTATGTTTGCAAGCCCAAGTATGTTTAATTTGAAACCTTTGATCTAATAACCTTGAGGTTCATTGTTAGGAGGCGTTGGTCTTATCAATCCTCTGATGAATCTTCATAAATTTTGGACTAAGTGAATCATTTAAACATCATTGATCATTTGTTGTTGCCTTGACATTTTGAAATGAATGATATACTTGAAAAAAAGCAAATGAAACTTGTTGTTGAGAGGCTTTGATTTTATCAATCTTCTAATGAGTTTTCAAATGCAATATTCAAGATGGCCATTCAACTAACCTCTAATTTCTAACTCATTAACTATTGACTTTTATTTTTATGCTATTATTTTTATGCTTTTACTTTAAGCACTGTTTATTTTAGCATTTTCATTAAATGATGTTTTCATCTTTGCTCACTTGAGCATTTATCTTTATGTCCTTTTTATTTTGCTTACTTGAGCTTTTCATTTTATTTTTGAAGATACTTAATAACCAACTTGAACAATAAAAAACTTTAAGGTTACTTGGACCATTTGGCTACTATCCTTGGCATTTTGGAGTTGTGGACTTCTTGGACTAAGGATTAGAGACCTTGAATACCTTGATACCTTGTGACTTCTACTGTTATTTTTTATGGAGTTCTGGGGGTTTATCCTAACACATTGGGTTATTTATTTTCTTTGTGTGCAAGTTATTCTGATTATATGTTTTGTCTGTGATTGAGAATTCATCTATATACGGCCGTTACTCTGCCCAATTTTTGTGAAGACTTAATGCATTTGAAGATTGGTTTTCTTAATAGGTTTATTATCTTTTCTTGTTTGGTTTCAATACAAATGATGAAAATTGTACATTGACTCATTATTTCAAGTGTTGGCTTCTTATTGGTTAGACGATTCTTTTCCTTAGCTTTTACCTTATGCTTTAGGATAGTACCTTCATCTCCTCCCATCTTCTTTAATTTCAAAAATCTTCTCCCTCCTTTTGAAAACTTTTCTTGTTTTTTAAACTTGAACCGCTTTCACAAGAAACTTGGAATTAGGTCCATGCATTTTCAAAAAAATATTTTCTTAATCAAATTTTAACCAACTTAATAATACATTGACATTTTTGTGAGAATACTAAAAGTCAATCAATCTCATTCAAACCATTTTTCCACTTTGGCTTTTTACCTTAAAAACGTTTTCTCAAATGATTAGACTCTTGTCAATCCTTGTAGTGATGCGAGCTACTATACTTCTACGATATGTAATGAAGTGAGATATTGTCCACTTGGGTCTTGAGAAAGGCTTTGTTGATTTTAAAATCCAAGCCATATCCTCCACTTTGAGATGATGCAAATTCTCCTTTCTCATAACTATGGGTAGTGAGTATGTCCTTCCACTAGGATATGACGATGATGTCTTGTCTCTTAAAATTAACCAACACAGTTGTGTTTTAAATTTTTTAAAGGTAAACTAAGAGTACCCTGATCCTCTATTGCACGAAAGGTGGTACATAGGCACTAAAGGTTCGCAACCATGGCGGGTTCAAAAATTGTAAAAAAAATACTTCTTTTTTCATCCCTATCATCTATTATTTTGTATACAACTCTTATAGCCGAAATACACAAATTTTCAAAGAGGTTCCTACAGAGTACCGTAGATGTTTAGGGTGCTAATACCTTCACTTTGCATAACCAACCCCTGAACTTAGATTTTCTCCCTTTCCTTTTGGGTTATTCTCTCTTTTCCCATTCCTTTGGAAATAATAAAGCGCGATAGAGATTTTTATTTGATCTGTGCAAATCAAGTAAATCCAATGGCTTAGTCTCAAAATTTCTACCGCTACATTATTTTGGAAGGATTGGCCATATAAGATCCTTCTGTTATAGATTATATGGTTATCTCAATTATGAAGCACAACCCAAAAGAGAACAAACATGTGGTAGAGCTAAAAGGAAGCGGTTCCCAAGAAAATGTACCTTTGGACTCATATCTCATACCTCTCTCAGAGTATCTCCAAGAGAGGATTGATACTTTGATAGTGGCTGTTTCAGACACATGACAGGTGTCCAGAAATTTATGGTGGATATCAAACCTCACTCCACTAGCTATGTCACTTTTGGAGATGGGTCAAAAGGTGAAATAAAGGGTTCTAGAAGGATGAACTCCACTGAGTTTTTAGATCTCAATAAGGTGTTATTTGTTAAGGGACTGACTGTTAATCTGATAAGCATTAGTCAACTGTGCGAACAAGGTCTCAAAGCCAACTTTACTGCTTCTGAATGTCTGGTGACTAATGAGAAGAATGAATTTATCATGAAGGGAGTCAGGTCAAAAGATAATTTTTACTTACGGATTCCTCAAGAAACAAATTATTCTTGCATATGCTTAATACCAAAATAGGTTGAGATGAATTTGTTGTAGAAAAACTTGATCAATTACTCCTAAAAGATGTATAGAGAGTCAAGTTAAAGGAAGAAGCCAAAAGTATATCCAAATTTGTGGAAGGAATTCTTTTGGTAAAGATCAAGTTGGGAAGCAATCTGAGATGCTCTCTTAAAAGTTTCAGCATCAAATTATTTACAAAAGGGGAGAAACACTTCATATGGCGCTAATAAAACCTGAGCAAGTTGATGGTTTTGGTAGTAAGAAATATGGTGGCATACCTGCTTATTTATCTGGTATTAAAAGCCTTAGGGGTTTATAGTAATTATAGATGGGGAAAAGTGCAACAAATTCTACATTCTTCATCCAGGTTGTTGTGATTGGAACTGCTAAAGGAAGGAACAAATGGTCTCTGCAAAGGGATGATTTGAATGAGATCTTTACTGAGGTAGTGACAAGTGAAGTTAGTGATGTCACTCCTAATACTTGTGACAGACTCAATGAGTGCATAAGGCTATTTGACAGGTGCAAGGATTGGAAGATCATATTAAGACAATCATGTTTGTCTTATTCCATGGCTATAGTGTGCCCCTACTGCTATGAAAGATGTCCTATCAAATGCTAAAACATCTTTTCTTATGTATGAAGTTCATATTGGTTTATTGCTTCTTGGTTGTCTCTTGAAAGGAGAATGATAGATCACTAGTGTGAATAATACATCTTTTACAAGTGGTTCATCACAAAGTGTGTTGGTCTCCAATGTATATAGGGGATTTATGGATGAAACTCTCAGACTGATGTTGAGATATCATCTCAACATTTTAAGGCTTCAGAAGCCAGGAGGATCTTTATTTGAGAACTCTCTAGTCAAGATTGCTATCGTCAGAGAGATCATATTGGTGACTAATCCTCTTTTGATGGAAGGATAATAGTTGATGAATCGGCTGAAGTATTTTTGTTTTGGCCAAGATTGGTGTAGTCAGTATCCTTGGAAAATTCTTTTTCATGGTCAAGATTGAGGGTAGCCTAAACTCTCAACGTTGTTGGAGTTTTTAAAAGATTGCATTGTTCAACCAAGTGTCAAGCAAGTTGTGCTAAAGTGGAGGGTTGTAATTGCATCTCTGAAGATTGAATGTAGGCTCTAAGTGGTCAGAGTGCCTACCTCTAGTGTCACATGAATAAGTGTTCTCTTGAGATGAAGAAGTTATATCTGATGTTGGAACATCTTTATAGTCAAGACTTGAGAAGAAAGAATTGTGCATCGATAACAAGGAGGTCTTATATTCTTAAAAAATGAATGAATTGACTATTTATGTCATTACAAATAAGGCAGCGGTACAAACTATGCTATCCCTATTTGGATTTATTTACCCCTCATTAGTTGTGTCTTCTTTTGGCTAAAAAGGGGGAGAGAAGGTGTTGTTGAATGTTTGTTGAATGTTGCTGCTCGGCTCTTTGGGGTGACATGCAACAATCAAGGGGGAGAAAGTTTATGTTTTTTTGTCCCTAGTGACCTTAGTTATGAACATAATGGTTTCTTGTGTTCTGAGGTACCCGAAATTAGAGTCTGCTCCTCTGAGTCAACATCTGGATTGGTCAGGAAAGTTCTGTGGTCATTCTGTGTCAATTAGTGGTTCTAAGTGTGAGGGGGAGTTATTTGGATGGTTCTAAAGATGCAGGTTATTGTCTTTCCTCATGTACACCAACACAGGAATATAAACTCCATGTTGATATGTTCTTGGATGAGTCTGAGTTGTTGTTGTTGAGGGGGAGATTGGATCTGTCTTGTTTGAAGAAATGTCAGACATGATGTCTGGACATGTTGAGAATTTGTTATTATTGGTTATCGTGTTAAGTAGCTTCTATGAGCTAGTGCTTGTACTATGACATGTGTTGTATTGACTTCTGCTACTGTTATTGCTGCTTCTGCTGCTGCTGTGTCTCTGATTATGATTACTTGTGTGTTTTATTTTGTTTAAAACTGAGCAGATGTTTGGTTATTTATGTGTGAAAGAATTACTAAGTTGTTTTAGCCAAAATAATCCAAAGGGGATATTGTTATTTCTCTATTTTTTAGGTTGGCATTATGTTTGGTAAAATGAACTTAGCAGAAACATGTTGAATGAAGATGTTCCATCATCTGGTGCAACATGTCAAATGCGATGTCCTATGAAGGATCTTTCGACATTGTGATTCTCTACATCTGGATTGTTGCATTTATTAGTTATTACAAGTGCATAATATTCTGGAAATATTATGCTATTCTATGTGGCGCGCAGTTGGAAGATTGATAAGATTCAAGCTAATTTCAAAGAGTATTCTTAGTTTCTAATTATATAGATAATTGAGGAAACTAGTTATTTATGTCCTATCTTTTATGAGATAATTCTGCAGCAACTCTATTATATCCAGCTATGTTCAGAAAAGCCAAAATCCAGTATATTGAAGATTATAAAAGAAAGGCCTCAACCGTAGTACAAGTGTGGAACTTACTTTGTATTTTTATTAGGGTTTGTATGTTAATTGTGATCCTCTCGATTATCATGTTGATATAATAGTAGGACTGTTTTTGAATTGTAAGTTCTGTCAATCATTCCAAAGCTTTGAAGTAGAGAATGATTGCGTGTCTTTGAAGTCTGACTTCTGTTTTTATTCTAAGTGTTTATAATAGTTTAGTCATTGTCTTGTGATTGGAAGGGATTTAAGAAGGGTCTCATACCTAGGTGAATCTTAGGTAGAAGTTAAACACGGGTAATATTAAGTGAGTAGATTGTAAACTAGGTGAAAGTTTGTTGTGGGTCTACAAATTGATACTATCTAGTAAACTTGGTCCCTGGCTTGGTATCCCCCATAGTAGGTGTGTCAATTCATCAAACTGGGTTAACAATTCTGTGTGTTCTTTATTTTTCTACACTGTGTTTATTGTTTACCTTGTCATTATGTGCAATCTTAGAAAAAGGTGTCTCGACATCTCCTAGGACATCTGTGATTTGAGTACTAGAGTTTCAATACGGATAATGGATTATAGAAAGCTCGAAAAGATTGATTAGTGTAAGTTATTTTTCTAATATAAATTAATTTTTTTTATTATTAATTTCTAAATCGGATTGAAATGTTATATGTTTAGTAATCAGCTAGTGAAATAAGCATTCCATATACATTATAATAAAATCAAGTGATTATATCACCATAGTTGAAACCTATAACCATGGTGAAATGTTGTGGGTTAAGTCTTTCACTATGGTTGAAACATACAACTATGGTGAAATATTGATAAATTTCCCAAATTTCGGGCGTTGGGTATCAAATCCATGACCATTCCATCTTTTACTACATTTGGTTTCTTCAACTGTTGTGATATGTTACGCGCTATTATGTTTTTATCATGGCTACAAGCCCGAGGTGGTAAAGAGGGCACATACTACCATACTCTTTGTTACTAAAGACCTGTAACTGTGGTAATACTCTTCTTTCAACCATGATAAAATATGTTTTTATAGTAGTAGTGTTTTAATTTGTTTGACTCATTATTTAAATTTTACAGATGAGGAAAAGTTCAAATAGGTAAATTGATATGTTTGATTATTTTACCTTGTTTTCTCCATGGTTTTACATGTGACATATATTATCTTCTTCCTCTTTTTCAGATTCATCGGAGGAGTCCATGTCGTTGTTGTAACACCCCAAAATTTATAATTATTTATTTAATTGATTTATTATGAGTATTTGTGAATTATTGGTGAATATATGATGTTTTGTTAAATATGATGTGTGTCGCAATGTCATCTGTGGAATAGTGGGAATTAATGTGATTTTGGGTATTTTAGTAATTTAGATAATTAGTATAATTATTTCGAATTATTCTATTAAATTAAATAGGATAATATGAGTTGAGATATTAAGGGCAAGATTGTAATATTATGAGGATTAGTGAGGATAAGATGGGAATATCATAAAAAGGGTCCTAGGGGTAAGAGTGACAAAAGGGAAGATTGGGGTTTTGTACAATCAGATGAGTCTGTTTTTGCTAGACTTCTTCGCCGAGTAAGTCTCAGGCAAGCAAAACTGCTTGCAATCTTGAAAAGGCCATAACTTGAGTTTTCGGTCTCCGTTGAATGCACTTTTCAAAGAATTGGAAAGCTAACATGATTAACTATATTTTGGTGGAATAAAATGAGTAAAATGATGTATTTTCCCATTTCCTATACTATGATGGAAGTAGATTCTTATGTGATGAATTATTATGGTGTGTGTTGTATTCGCGAATTGATGTTACTATGTTGTACTATGACGTATTTGATGTTATTAGAGTAAATGAAGTTGATAATAAGCATGTTTGATATGCGTACATGCTATGTGAAGAATGTTTATATGATGATTACATGAATTGTGATGCAATTGATTAGCCGTGGTCGAATTATTAATATGATGTGCATCATGCATTCATGGCATATGTTAGGACATTGGTCCACACGTGATGTTAGGACGGTTATCCAGTGAAGGCCTCAATACCATTGTGTGGGTTGAGTGTGTTATTTTGATGTGCTCCGATTACAAGCGAGAAATGATCCTATGATGGGGATATCTGGAGGGCGATGACCCAATGTTCATCTGTGATGTTTGGTACCACATGCATGAGTCAATGAAGTTGAATTACATTCTTTGTGTCATTGCATGATTATTAATTAAATGATGTTTTAATGATTTTGTAACTTAAATGATGCTTTGGTGATGATTTATGAATTAAGGATATAATAAAGTTGCGAAGGAATTAATTATGTGAAAATGTGAGTATAATATGTGATGTATGTCGGTATATGGATTTCCTGATGATTATTGTGGTAACTATTATATCTATTTCGTATATCCTTTGTAATGATTTGTGATTACTCACCCTTTTTATTTGAATGTTGCCTCCACGTGGGTAACACGCAGGTGATCGCGAATAGATTGTAGAAGCGTGAAGATAGATTTGGAGTTATTTAATGTGTTTCTTTTGAATATAAATGGTCTTGCCCTAATATATAACATCAGGATTGGGGACGCTCGAGTTTTTAAAGATTGTTGTTTTGTTTAAAAACACATCTCATGAGTTTTTTTATTTGTTGAATTTACTTTGATGTTAACAATGGATAAGAATAAAAGATCTTGATATTTTTATGAAATAAATGAAGTTATGTTGAGAACAATGATTCTGTTGTAAAGTCTGAAGTTTAAGTTTATATGTTGATGTTATTAAAGAATTAATTGTTATAAATATCTGAAAACCCATGTTAAGGAGCATGATGTTTTATTAAGATGTTTGTATGACGATGTGACACCGTCGTTGGTTCTTTGTGTTGATTTGTTTATTATTTTATTCGAAAATTAACCTTGGGGTTTAGAAGGGTGTTACATTAGTGGTATCAGAGCAGGTCAATCTATTTGTCCAAGTTTTATATGATGTACATGTCCTGTCGATTGATTAGTGTGAGTACACTATTGATATGTTGTCTTTTCTAACATCGTTTTCCTATATGTAGAGTATGGTTGGAAGGAACGATGTTGTGTTTGCTGGTGGGAATGATGATGGGGCTTGTGCATGGGGAAGGTTTCATAGAAACAATCCGCCGATCTACAAAGGCAGGATTGATACAAATGGTGTATAAGCGTGGCTTAAGGGGATTGGAAATATTTTGAGTGGTGATATCCACGGAGGATCAGAAGGTGCAGTTTAGCACTCACATGTTGGAAGAAGAAGCTGAGGACTGGTGGAGTAATGCACGTCAGAGGATGGATATTATAGGTACAAAGATTACTTGGGCTGTATTCAGAACTGCTTTTCTAAACAAGTACTTTCTTGAATAAGTGCATGGTAAGAAGGAGATCGAATTACTTGAGATGAGGAAAGGGAGTTCGATGGTTGTTTAGTATGCTTCTAGATTTGAGGAACTAGTGAAGTTTTGTCCGCATTATAACAACCCAATAGCTGAGGTGTCTAAGTGCATCAAGTTTGAGAATGGACTATGTCCAGAGATCAAGAAGGGTATTGGGTATCTTGAGATTGGCCTGTTTCCTATGCTGGTGAATAAATGCAAGATCTTTGATCAAGATGGTAGAGACGAAGCTTCTTATTATAAGAGTCTTAATGATAAGAATGGAAAGAATCAGGATAGTGGAAAACCTTATATTGCTCTTCCTGATAAAGGGAAGCATAAATTTTTCAATGGTAAGAAGACAAGTGGGGGAGGAGCTCCCGCTTTTGGTAAATGTTTTAGGTGTGAATAACCAGGTCACCACTCTAATGATTGTGAGAATAAGGTCCTGAGATGTTACAAATGTGGAATTTAACTCCAGGTACAAGTCTAGTGTCAATGGCTCCTTATAAAATGTCAGCTTCGAGTTGGGTGAATTGAAGAAACAATTGAAAGAATTTCTCGAGAAGAAGTTTGTTCGACCGAGTGTTTCTCTGTGGGGTGCTCCTATGTTATTGGTTAAGAAGAAAAATGGTAGTATGAGATTATTCATGGACTACAGACAATTGAATAAGGTGACTATCAAGAATAAATATCCACTTTCGAGAATTGATGACTTAATGGATCAATTGGTAGGAGCTCGTGTGTTTAGAAAGATTGATTTGGGGTTGGGTTATCATCAGATTTTTATTAAACCAGATGAAATTCAGAAGACTGCTTTCAGATAGAGGTACGATCATTATGAGTATATTGTGATGTCGTTTGGTGTGTCTAATCACCAGGAGTTTTCATGGAGTATATGAACAATATCTTTCATCCGTATTTAGATAAGTTTGATTTATTCTAAATAATAAGAAGAGCATATTGAACATTTGTGAACCGTGTTGCAAGTGTTGAAAGAGAAGAAGTTGTATGAAAATCTATCAAAGTGTGAGTTCTGGTTGAAGGAACTAAGTTTCCTTGGCCATGTGATTTCTAGTGGTGTAATTTTAGTGGATCCTTTGAAGGTTGATGTTGTGTTGCAATGGGAGATTCTGAAGTCAGCGAGTGAGATTTGAAGTGAAATTCTGGTTGTCAGATCCCGGATGTCCTAAGAGATATCGAGAAACCGGATCCGACTTCAACACGTAACAACAAGATACACAAAACAAAACAAATGGTGCTGAAGGTAAATAACACACATATATGTTTTACTAGTTCAGTGACAACAACACCTACTTTGGGGGCTACCAAGCCGGGGACGAAATCAACTAGATAGTATCAATTTATAAACCACACAACAAACATATCCGTTTACAAACTACGAACTTAATCACTACCATTTGCTTAACTTCTACATAAGACACACCTAGATATGATGCCCTCCTCAAATCCCTCTTGAATCATGTTTAGCAATTGGAGAAACTCTGAACACAGTAGATAACAAACACAGGAAATCACTCTTCCAAGACACACAATCGTTAATGCTTAAAAGCTTATGAGAACTGACACACAAACATCCAATGCTTAAAAGCTTATGGATGCTTGACAGAACTTACAAACCAAAAAAGTCCTACTGTCAGCTGCTGCAGACACAATGCCCTATCCTCCTAGTTGGGACATCTTATTCCACATGTTGAAAACTGAAAGTTGGAACATCTTGTTTAACATATTGCTTCCAAGTTGGTTTTACCAAAATGTATGCCAACCATAATTTCAGAGAAATAACAATCTCCCCTTTTGGCATATTTTTGCTAAAATAACCAAATAACCCTTGCATAAGAAAGCACAAAAAATATTTGAAAATAAATCAAACACATCCATCAGAGGCACAATACAGAAAACACATTAGCAAGGATAGCAGCAAAGCATAAAAACAATCAGATACACAATTAGTAGTTAGTTGATCTACTTACACAGTTGCAACAAATGGAGAAACTAAGTTCTCAACACAATGATGTCAATACATCGTGTCTGACATCTCTTCAGAGTATCCAGTCCAAAGCAGGGACTCCCCTTCAATACAAGAAGCAGAAAAATTCTCCCCTCAACAGTAGTATCATTACCAGCACCCTCAATATCATACTACTCTTCCTTTTTAGACATAATTCGACAAAGGCAAGTAGACAATATTACAAAATTTAAGCACCTAAAGTTTTAAGAGATAAGGTGCAAAAAGAAACTAAAAACATCATGGGCATTTAACCCATACAAAATCATAAAGTAAGATAACAAAAGAAAATAATGAAAATAAGAGACAAAGCATTCTTCATGTATCAATAACACCATCACCGTCACTATCTGAACCAAATTCCTCACTTTCTTCATCAGCTCAACCACTTACAGACGTATCACCATCGAATGTATCATTATCAGATGCATTGTTGTCTTCAGAACCCCCATTTGTAGATTCATCACCTTCAGCAGAACTATTGTTTTTAGGTTCATGATCTGCGGACTCAATAACTTTATCTGGTTCCTCCATCATAGATTTAATCAAGGTTTCAAACGTTATATTCTTATATGTGTTAATCCTGATAGAGTCCTCCAGCTCTCTGCATGCCTCCTTTAGTTGGGAAATTACTCCCTCCTTTTAAGTTGCATTCCCAGGAAACTGTGAAGATGTTACAACAATGACTAGGACATGTGTTCCACCAAAACATTTGTGATGAAGTGACAAAGGGGATGCTCTTTTCTTTACATTTTCATTAGGTAACACGATTCTAGGGTGTTAATTCAACGCTATTCCACATATGAGTGAAGGAAAGAAAATGGGCATCTTCACTGCAGTAGATGAAGCTTGCTTCATGATTTGATCAAAGATGTATCTTCCTTAATCGAAAATCCTTTCAATACAAACAACAAAAATTAACTTCCCAAGGCTAGTGGAAATAGTGGAGGTATGTTGAGTGGGAAACCAATTAGTTGTAGAAATCCTATGAAGAATGGCATACTTCACAATGAGTCTACCAGATGACAGGTTTCTATTATCAGGCCATTGCACCGCTTGTCCATCTGTGATTTCCCTACAGACTTGTTAATCAGACTCTTTTAGTTCTGCTTGAGGTTATTCCGTTCTACCATGAAATTTGTTGATCATCATAGGAGAAAAAATCATAACCTTCCCTCTGACTACAAACTTTCCATAGTCTTTACTTCCCTTATCACTGCATTCATCAGGAACACTAACAACAAATTCCTTGACCAAACTTTCATAGCAAGGACCAATTTTTGTGACTGTTTTCATCAGGAAAGCAGCCTTTATGAGCTTCACAATATCAGGAAATTTCTTAAAATCCTTTCCTAATTCTCTTTCCCAAGCTACCCTTCTCTGATCAACATACTTCAATTTTTTAGCATGTTTTTCAGACCAGAATGGTACTTTGTTCACTGAAGAGATCTTCTAATTAGAAAAACAAGTCTTCTTAAGAGCATATCTCTTATGAGGGATGATGTCCTGGACATATTATTCAACATTATACTTAGAATCACTTTGTAATACGGTGGGAGAATTGACTTTACTTGTTTTGCGTTTAATCGCAAATGTTGCGGTTAGAAAGAGTCGCCATCGACTTTTCTTTTATCCAACACAGGAAAGGGTGAAAAGAATTGGAAAGAACTTTTTAAAGAATTTAAGTTTTGGGGGTAGGTTATGGAAATGGAAAGTATTAGTACCCTTTCAATCCATAGTTATCTAGGGCTCTTAGTTGTTAGCTCACTTTAGAAATGCTTTTTTTTGTGTAAGTGTATTTTGAAAATATTTTGGAAAGATTCCTTAGTGAGGCAAACTTTGTAATGTTTCTCGTATCATTGAGAATGTATACAAAGTGTTTTATCTTTGAAAATATTTTACAGAAGAGTTTATGTAGGAGTGAAAAATTGTTTGTTTGTTTTTGTGAGCAAGCAACTATAAACAGTCTACTTACTCGAAAGATCTTTGTTCTTTTCCTCTTTTCCTTTAGACAGTGCTATACTACCATTAGTCGGTAGGTAGCCCTATCATTGGATGTATTGAGGGACATACGAAGGTCATTGTATAGTCACGAAGGCAACTTGTAGGAAGCTTTAGCAATTTTATCGTAAGGGACTAAGATCATTTACCGAGGCAGCATCAAAGGGTCATCGAGGGACTATGATCTTTTAACCGAGGGTCTTTGCTAAAGTGTCCCACGTTCGAGGGACATGACTATTTGTTTTCCGAAGGAAACAAGTGGAAGTGCCTTAGTGGTGCGCGTGTGCGAAATGTGTTGTATTTCAGTTATGTTTGTCTTGAATGTTAGGTTTTCTAACATTTGCTTTTAAGTCTTATCATGCAATACCTATTAGCATACATCTAGCAGTTAAATATATACATAGGGCAGAAAATAAAAGTGCGAGAATTTAAACTACGCTATTACATCGCTTCGGGATGGTGGGAGTACAAACCAAAGTGGGAAAAAAATATAAAAGGTCCTAAATTAAACTATTACATCCTTTGTACAGTTACATAATTTATAATAATAATGCAAATAAAATAAATAAACACACAGAGAAGAGAAACCCTAAGAAATTACTAAGTAGTGAAAAAAATAAATATATTTTTTGTTTTTATTTTATGAAAACTAATTTAATTAATTGAAACCTAATTCTAATTAGTTTAATTAATTAAGAAAAAAATGATTAAATAATTAATTAAAAAATTACAATAATTAAATTAAGAAAAAAAAACCTTAAGTCTAATATTTTTTGTGATTTTCTGATTTTATGATTAAAAGAAACCAATTAAAAAAAAGAAAAAAATGTAAACTAAACAAAACAAAATAAAAAAAAAAGGTAATGGGCTTCGCTGCAAAAAATAGTTAGCGGTGCAAAAAATAGAAATCCTTAGGCCCAAAATAAACTGAACCCAGAAGCTCTGTTTGATCCAGTAGGGAAGCACACCCTGGAGTGCACTATTGTCACCATGGTTTGGAACTTTGGATTGTATATTTGATGAATCTAATGGTCCAGATAAGAGCCACACCATGCGCTTGTTGACCCCCTCACGCACTGGATCTGAGAATATTGAAAAATAAAACACAAAACATGGGGATCGAACCCAGGCTCATATGCTTCACACATGCACGCTTTACCACTGGACTAGTTAACTCATTCGTTAAATTAGTTCAAACAAAACAAAATAATATAAAATGAGCCAATCAGAACATCGTTTCCGTCCATGCATGCCCTTGCCAGAGTCAAAGAAGCTCATGGATGCCGGAGTCAAACTCCGATCGTCTTCTCCGACCATGGGCAATCTCAAACCTGCAACAAAAGCATAGGTTAAAATGTACAAGCTACCCTATCTCCCTTAAAATCTTCCCCTGAGTCCAAATCTGGCATTGGTTTGGGCTGAAAGTCCTTGTATCGCCCAGATTGATGCTCAACAACTTTAAAACCCTAGCAACTTCAAAGCTCACATGAGTTACGTCTAACCTATCCTAAATGGTCTCACAAACATATATCAATGCATAAAAAGAATTTATAAGACATGAATAAAATTTTTGAGATCTAAGAATATGAGCAAACCGGAGCAATTTGGCTGGTGAGTTCTGGCCCGTTTAAGAATGAGTTAAGGATGTGAGTCGTCTCCTGGAGCCTTCAAGAAGGTGATAAGATGTTCTTTGCTACTTGGGAAAGGCTGGAAGTGAGGGTTTCCAATGGATCAGATTTTTGAGAATTTGGAGAAATTTTATGGTGTTTCTTTGAGCAGCTTTGCACGTGTGTTTTGGCTTGCTTTGGCTCAGTACTTATAGAAGGAGAGATGAACTGATAAACAGGGCAAGGGATCAAGAATTGATGGCCCTAATAAACCCAAAATAAAATAACTTAAAAACCTTCCTTTTGCACGTTTTCTTGCCATTTTAAATGTGCAACGAATCTGGACAGTTTGTATGTGTCTTGCACGAATTATTGGGCCTCATAGCTTTTCCAATCAAGCCCTCATGCTTTAGCCCATGCTTTCTTATGATTTTATTTAATTTATCTTGTTTTAAATTAAATAAAATCAAGATAAATAAAAATAAAAGCCATGTATAAATGGACTTAGAGGTCCTCTAATATTTGGTAAACATGTTTGACACCAAAAATTAGGCTCACTAGCTCAAAATTTCAAAATTATGCAATTTGAACTTCATGAATTTCTTCGAAATCTCCCAAATTTTGCACCTCATAAATTGCTCAATTTTTATCTTTTGAATATGATCTTAGACTTTTTGGAAAGCTCAAGATGTCCTCTACAATATATGTTTCTAATTTTTTCTTTTGAAGACATTATCTTGATGTAAATTACCTTGACAAAAAGTGTCTTTTGTTAACTTTTGAAAATGACCTATAATGTATGAGCTCATATCTTCCAAATGAAGCATTTTTTGGACTTAAGAATAAAATAAAAGTTGTAGAGAATTTAATTTTCTTTAAAATGGGCTTTGGTTGGAGAAAAGTTGATGAAGCATGTGAAAGTTATGCCTAGTCAAAGTTCAGTTGACTTCTCCTAAGGAAAACCCTAATTTGACAATTCTTGACTTTTGATGATCTGAGGACTTTACATAGGGAATGATGATCAACCCTTGATAAAATGATGGATATCACTTCAAAATGTTTATGTTGAACAAGAATATTGAAGTTTGCATGTATGTTGACCATAGTTGACTTTTTGGCCAATAAAGTTGATTTTCAAACATTTAAGCCATTGACTGAGCAAACTTGTGATGTAGGACTTAAAACTTGACATGAACCTTATTGAGGATCCAAGGAGAACCATGGAATCCCCTTGAGACCTTTTCAAACCAAATTTCCTTGAGGAACTCCAAACCCTAGTTGTAGGCTTTTGGCTTAGAAGGAGCATCTTGACTAGTCAACCCTTGAGTGTCTTAAGTATTTAAGAAGTATTGAAAGAATGTCTTGAAGAAAATTTGAGGGAAACTTTTAGGGTACAACAGTTGCCCTTGTTCAATATTCTTAAACCTGACGAGTTAGACTGGCATGTTCGCCATTCGTGACTTGAAGGTAGAAGATGATTGAACACTTAAGTGCCCAGAAATTTGCACTCGCATGTGCAAGAAGTGACATTGTTAGTTGATTGTACCGAGAATGGGCTTATGTATGCCATTTGGAGCAGTGACGGAGAGTCGTCAGAGATGGGCTTATAGATGCCATCAAAAGTAACTATTGATTTCAAACTAGAAGAAGTATGATAATAAATCTTTGGGCGATTTAAACTGAACCTATAGATGTACGTACTTGACTTTAACTAGATAAGAATAAAAATAAATCTTTGAGAAATTTAAACTCAACTAGAGAAAGGTCTTCATTGTTTTTAACTGGATAAGAATCAAAATGAATCTTCGGGCGATTTAATCTGAATAATAAAAATTGTCTACTGGAAAAGAATCAGGATAAATCATTGGTCAATTTAAACTGAACTAGCAGATGTCTGTATTAAACTTTAACTTGATAAGAATCAGAATATATCATTGGTGGATTTAAGATGAACCAGAGAAAGGTCTTAATTGTCTTTAACTGGATAAGAATCAGAATAAATCTTTGGGCGATTTAAATTGAACCAGAAAAAATGTCTACTGGAAAAGAATCAGGGTAACTCATTGGTCGATTTAAACTGAACCAGAGAGTCTACTGGAAACGAATCGGGATAAATCAATGGCAGATTTAAACTATACCAGCAAAGGTCTTTAATTATCTTTAACTGGATAAGAATCAGAATAAATCTTTGAGTGATTTAAACTGAACTAGATAAAGTATCTACCAGAAATAAATCACGATAAATCATTGGTCGACTTAAACTGAACCAACAGAGGTCTTGAATTATCTTTAACTGGATAAGAATCAGAAAAATCTTAGGGTTGATTTAACTGAACCATAGAAAGTATATATGGGAAACAAATCAGGATAAATTATTGGTCGATTTAAATTGAACCAACAGATGTCTTTTGAGGATGACCTTATGAGGAAAATGATGAAATAACCCTTCGTCAGATGTAGCCTTTGAGAAGATTGTCAGGTCATATAAGTAGTTGATGATGTTCATCTGTCGATTGATCTTTCCTGAAAAGGTAAAGAGTCAGCTGTATGCAATGTCATGATGTATGAAATGCATTGTGTAACAATGTTCTCAAAATAAATTGGATTGTGTTATATGCGTTTCATATGCATATGCTATGATAGTCGGGTAAATGATGTATGAGTGTGACATGTTATTGAAATGCATTTTTAAAGTTGAGCAACATCTTTGTCTAGGGAAAATAAATCCCTGACTGTCGTTGGGGATGAAGAGTATATGCATCCTCGACCTTCCGGGGATTGTTTCCTTGGGAGCTCCTGCTTTCTTATTTGAGGAAAATTCACGAGGGAACATCGATTTCAGCTTTTTGCTTGAGGAAACTCGATGGGAAAGTATTAATTCCTGCTTGAGGAGAGGAATTCAAGAACATTGGTTGTTCATTGCTCTATTGGGGAATTTATACCTTGATTGGGGATGGAAGATGTGGATAACCTTCTGACTTATCTAGGGAAGATAAGGTTGACTGGTATTTGGCCCAATTTTAGATTCAGTAGCAACTCCCTAGGGATAGTGGCAACTTCACTTGAGAGAGAAATTTTGCTGGTGATTTGTGGTAGAAGAAACACTCAAGCTGAGGAGTGTCAGAATGAATATGTGCCTTGATTGAATCTGAAGATATACTGAATGAGTATCAGAATGAATCTATATCTAGATCGTATCTGAATTGTATCTAGAAGAGAATCTAGAATGAGTTCCAGAATGAATCTATATTTAGATTGTATATACATTGTATCTAGAAGAGATCCTGGAATGAGTATCAAAATGAATCTGTATCTTGATTGTATCTACACTAAATCTAGAAGAGAGCTAGAATGAGTGTTAGAATGAATTTGTATCTTGATTGTATATGCATTGTATCTAGAAGTAGATCTGGAATGAGTGTCTGAATGAATTTGTATCTTGATTGTATCTACATTATAACTAGAAGTGGATCTGGAATAAGTGTCAGAATGAATCTATATTTAGACTGTATCTGAATTGTATCTAGAAATGGATAAACTGTTGGAGAAACAAACCCTGTTGGGGAAATAAACCCTGTTGACGGGACTCTGAACACCGCTGGGGAAGTAAACCCTGTTGATGGATGAATATCCTGCTGAGGGAAACTCTTTGCTGAAGAGAATGAGCTCTGCTGAAGAGACGTGACCTGCAGGGAGTTTTGTAATCTCAAACGAATAAGCTCAGCTGGGGACGATAACTTCCATGAACTGTACTGATCCGAACTCCGTAGGTTGGTGACATTACTGGGAAGAAGATCATTCTCCTTTATCCGATAAAATGATTTGTCGGGGAAATTATGGGGAACATATGAGCTTGTGAAAATTACTCTATGGGGATTTGTGGATGGCTCGAACATTATCCAAACTCCTAGAGTCTTGAATAAATGCTTATTCCTGTTTTTATGCATTCGTTAACAGTCAATTGTATTCATATGCATATTCTCATTCAATTTTAGTCATTGGACATTTTGCAAACAAAACAAAAAATAAAACAAAATTTGGCTTTGAAATTGTATTTCATTGATAGTTTTGCCTATAAACAGGAGATTTTTGTACAAAGAGACGAAATATCCTAGTAAGAGGAAGGCATCGAAGGAAATATTTACAAAGTGAAAACATATATCTATATGGGAATAATCTCCTCAAGTTCCAACTTTGCTATTGGCCCCATATCTTCAAGCATCTCATCCCTTACTGTCGGAAGAAAGTGAGTAAATTGATCTGTACCGTCTGAACTTTGACTATGGTAATAAAGCTCATTGCAGGTTACCCAATGAGGTCATAGTCATACGCTTTAATCCTTAATCTTTCCATGGACTTCCCTTTCAGGTTTTCAGTCCACCAGGATACCCTTTTTTGCCCAAGTTGCCTTTTCAGGTTTTCGTCTTGCCGGGTGTACAGTCTTTTCATATATACCCCTAATTTTGCCCGAACCCTTTCGGTTCGCCGGGATGTCCTTATTTTTTCCTAGGAAATTCAACCTAGCGGGTCATTTTTATGTGTTGTATCTTTTGACTATGCCATCATTTACAGGGTGCGGGAAATCTTCACCGTCCATGGTGGTCAGTATCATGGCTCCGCCTGAAAATATTTTCTTAATTACAAATGGTCCTTCATAGGTAGGAGTCCATTTTCCCATGGGTTCATCTTGTGGGAGGATAATGTGCTTTATTACCAAGTCACCAGCCTAATATATCAAATGCTTGATCTTCTTATTGAATGCCTTGATCGTGCATTTCTGATAATTTGACTGTGACAGACATCCGCGAGCCTCTTCTTATCAATTAGATTTAACTGATCCAACCTGATTTGAATCCACTCGTCTTTGCCTAAGTCTGCATCTTTCATAATTCTTAGCGAAGGAATCTGAACTTCAACAGGTAGGACAACTTCCATACCATATACCAGGGAGAATGGGGTTTCCCCAGTGGATGTTTTAGCCGAAGTGCGGCAACCGTGAAGAGAAAACAGTAACATCTTGTGCAAATATTTATATGTCACAACCATCTTTTGTATGATCTTCTTTATGTTCTTATTGGAGGCTTCCACTGCGCCATTCATCTTAGGTAGATACGGAGAAGAGTTGTGATGCTTGATCTTGAATTGTGTGCTGAGCTTAGTGATCATTGTGTTGTTGAGATTGGTACCGTTGTTTGTGATAATCCTCTTGGGGATTCCATACCGACAAATAAGGTTATGCTTAATGAATCGGGCAACCACATTCTTAGCAACAGAGGCAAATGAGGCTGCTTTAACCCATTTTGTAAAGTAGTAAATGGCGACGAAGATGAAGCGGTGTCCGTTAGATGTTGTGGGCTTGATTTCTATGAACATGTCAATGCCCCACATTGCAAATGGAAAAGATGCAGTCATGACATTCAAAGGTACTGGGGGTACACAGACTTTATCTGCATAAGTTGACACTTATGACATGTTCTCGAGTGATGGTGACAGTCAGTTTCCATAGTCGACCAATAGTAACCAGCTCTTAAGATATTTTTCGTCATAGTATGCCCACTAGAGTGAGTACCAAAGACACCTTCATGCATATCTAACATAATCCCCTCTACTTCCTTCTTGTCCACACAACGAAGTAGAGTTGAGTCATGATTGTGTTTGTATAGAACTCCATTGCTTAAGAAGAATTTAGCTGAGCATCTTTGAAAGAATTTCTTATCTTTGATGGATGCCCCCTCGAGGTATTCTTGAGCCTCAAAGTATCTTTTCACCTCAAGAAACCAGGGTTTCTCCTCTACTCCATCAGTGTCAATTTCGCAGAAGTGCGCAGGTTCGTTGAATCTTTCAATGGTAATTCTAGGAGCCTCAGTGTCTCATCTGACCTTAAACATGGATGAAATGGTTTCCAGAGCATCCGCCAACTAATTCTCTTCTCTTGGTATGTGCTCAAAGGTAATCTCCTCAAAATATGGGATCAGGGTTAGTACATGGTCTGTATAAGGAATGAGATTTGGGTGCTTCTTATCCCAATCCCCCTTACCCTGACTGATCACCAAGGCTGAGTCTCCAAACATGCTTAAGAACTTGATTCTCAGGTCAATAACATCCCTAAGACCCATGATGCATGCTTTGTATTCTTCCATGTTGTTGGTGCAGTCAAAGCATAGTCTGGTGGTGAAGGGCGTATGGCAACCTTCGGGAGAGATAATCACAACACCGATTCCATTTCCAAGTGCATTGGAAGCTCCATCAAAAACCATGGTCCATCGGGATCCCGGCTCAGGTCCTTCATACGGTCTAGGTTCTACATAATCTGTTACTAGCATGATGTTCTCATCCAAGAATTCAAAGTTCACAGATTGGTAGTCGTCTACCGCTTGATGTGCCAAATGATCAGCTAGTACACTTTCTTTGATTTCCTTTTGAGTGGTGTACTGGATATCATATTCTGTTAAGACCATCTGCCACTGGGCTATTCTTTCGGAGAGAGTTGGCTTCTCGAATATGTACTCGATAGGATCCATTTTAGAGATCAACAAAGTAGTATTGGTCAACATATATTGTCTTAGTCAGCGAGCAGCCCATGCCAAAGTGTAGTAAGTTTTCTCGAGCCGTGAATATCTTATTTCACAGTCGGTAAACTTTTTGCTAAGGTAGTATATTGCATGCTTTTTCGACCTAACTCATCATGCTTCCCCAGTACACACCCCATTGACTTCTCTAGCACTGTTAAGTACATGATTAGCGATCGTCCTTCAACTTATGGCATCAAAATAGGAGTTTCTTGCAGGAAACCCTAATTTTATCAAAGGCTACATGACAATCGTCGTTCCATTTTACTACTTGATCTTTCTTCAGTAGCTTGAAGATTGGCTCACAAGTAGAAGTCAAATGCAAAATGAAACGGGAAATGTAATTCAGCCGTCCTAAGAAACCTCTGACTTCCTTCTCGGTACGAGGAGATGGCATCTCTTGAATGGCTTTAACTTTCGCAGGATCAACCTCAATACCATTACCACTGACAGTGAAGCCCAGGTGTTTACCAGATCTCACCTTGAAGGTGCACTTGTTAGAATTTAGCCTCAGTTTATACTTCCTCAGTCTTTCAAACAGTTTATGTAGGTGATCAAGATGCTCTTCTTCAGTTTGTGACCTGGCTATCATGTCGTCAACATAGACTTATATTTCATGGTGAATCATGTCATGAAATAATGCTACCATGGCACGCTAATAGGTCGACCCCGTGTTCTTCAACCCAAAAGTCATAACCTTTTAACAGAAAGTTCCCCACTGTGTGATGAAGATGGTTTTCTCCATGTCTTCAGGCGCCATCTTGATCTGATTGTAACTTGAGAAGACATCCATGAAGGAGAATACCTTATGGTGCACAGTATTGTCAACCAACACATCCATATATGGTAGTGGGAAGTCATCTTTAGGGCTTGCCCTGTTCAGATCCCTGTAATCTACGCACATATGTACCTTGTCGTCTTTCTTTGGCACCAGAAAAACATTAGCAACCCAGTGAGGATAAGACGTCACTGCCAAGAACCCTGCATTGAACTATTTCATAACCCCAACTTTGATTGTTTCAGACATTTCAGGACGCATGTGACGAACCTTTTGTTTTATCGGAGCACAACCCTTTTTCATTGTTAGACGGTGAACCACAATATCGGTATCGATCCCTAGCATGTCTTCGTATGGCCAGGTGAAGATTTCAACATATTCATGTAGCATATGGATTAACCTTATTTTGACACTGCTTTCTAGGCCAGCACCTATCTTGACCTCTTTCCTGTCTGTCTCGGTACCCAAGTTCACCACTTCAATCGGCTCTTCATGTGGTTGGATAGTTTTCTCTTCCTGTATAAAGATTCTGACAAGTTCTCTATGTATTTCAAAATCTTCCTCACCTTCATCCTCGACTTGGTAGATCAGATTTTCGATGTCATATGAGGCAATAGCAGAATCGTTATCAACGAGATCCAGAGTGGGTGAGGATCTACAATGTAGTGTGTGGGTGTGTGTAATAACACATAGCTATTTGAAAATTCAATAAGATAAAATAAAGACAGAGATAACATAATTTGTATGCAAAACGTCCAATTTTTTTATTAAATGAGCAAATGTTTATGAATAGTTAATCAACCCTTTAACAAATGAACCATTGTGACCCGGGTAAGACATAAGGTTTTAAAGTCATTGTTTATTACATAGCCAAAAACTTTTGAAAACAAAAGAAAAGAATACAGCTTATTACTCCTGACTAAAGGAGATTGGAAAGATGTCTTCTACCTTCCAGTTTTCCAGTCCATCACCCATGATCGGGAATATCCAGTTATTGAAGTCACAATCACTGCTTGCATCCTCTATAGATTGACCCAAGTGTCGCTCATATGAAACGGAGGTCTACTACCACGAGCCCGACGAACAACCCTCTGACCTTTTGCAGTAAAGCCTAGACCAAACTTGTTAGACTTGAAAGGAATATCCAGAAGCTGAACCCAAATAGTATTGCCACCTTCTTCAATAGTGGCCTTAAAATCTTTCAAGGAGGCCATCTTGTGCGGAGCTTTGGTGATCTTCAGAATGGATGAAACATCTTCAATAGCAGCATTGGAAATTACCTCAAAGGTTTGACAGGGTGTTTCAATAAACTGCCCATTCATCTCGACATATCAGAATGAGTTGAGGTGGCTGACCATGTATTCCTCCTCTCCACAAACAGTAACAACTTTCCCTTTCACTGGATAATTCAGCTTCTGGTACAGAGTGGAAAAGACAACACCTGCCCCATGGATCCAAGGGCGTCCCAATAAACAAGAGTAAGCCGGCCAGATGTCCATGACATAGAAAGTGGACTCAAAAATATGTGAATCCACCTTGATTGGGAGGTCTACTTCTCCATGCACCATTTGTTTCGATTCCTCGAAGGCTCGAACTATGATAATGCTGGGCTTCAGCACCAACCCTTCACAATCTAACCGGTCAAGAGCTCCTTTCGGCAGAACATTCAAAGACGATCTTGTTTCAATCAATAAATGGGACAATGTAGTGCCCTTACACTCAATGGAGACGTATAAGGCCCTATTGTGATTCCTTCCATCCGGAGTCAAGTCAGCATCGGAGAAACACAAACTATTGTTAATTATCAGACTAGCCACGTAGTTTCCAAATTAGTCTGCCGAAATTTCTTGCGGCACATGGGCAGTCTTTAGAAATTTCACTAAAGCCTTTTCATGGGCCTCGAAACACAATATTAGTAACAACATATCTATCTTGGATGGGGTCTGCCCCAACTGTTCGACAATTTTACAATCACTTCGACGAATGATATTCAGAACCTCTTTTAAATCTTCTCCAGAAGTATCTTTGGCAGGAGCTTCTTTTGGAGCCTTCGTCTGGGCAGGCTCTATCTTCAGCTCTTTACCCCGAGCCCCAACCGTCGTCTTTGAAACTATAATATGAGCAGGTGGAGATATTTCCTGAGAGAACATCCTTCCACTTCTTGTAATCTTACTGGTCCCCGCGATATTGACAATACTGGGATCAACTTCTTCTTTTTCTTCATCGAACAATTCTTGCTTGACGCCATTATAATAGACGTCATACCTATAATGCGATTGAATTGTCTTCTCCATGGAATATGGGATAGGCCCAGGCATTGTAATAACCAGCGGAGCAACTTTTGGATTGGAGATAATCCTTATAGGACCTTTGGAATGGATCATAAAAGGAGTACCGGAGATAACAGACAGATCTTTGCAGAAATTTTTGGTAGGTGGAACTTTTTCAATCAGAATAATATGTTCATTCATCAAGCTTTGACCACCCTTTTTAGTCACCCGCAGCCATTGGGTTCGACTGCACAATAATAAAAACCTTCAACACAACCTGGAAATAAACTAGCATGTAACAAATTCTTTTTTATTGTAGAGAGTGGAGTAATCACATCATTCATAGAAGTAACATACAGAATATATTCAACAACACTTATGCCTTTATCATGTTTGTGCATAGGTGATGTAATCACATTTGGAGTCTCTGGAGGATCGAACTCAATATCCTTGTTGTCAATCATGTCCTGAATTTTGTTCTTCAGGGCCCAACAATTGTTGGTGTCATGGCCTGGACTGTTTGAATGATAAGCATACTTTGCAATCGAATTGTACTTAGAAGAGGCAGTGTTGGGATTAGGAGGAGGATCCCGCAGCGAAATGAGTTCGGCTTTTAGCAGGTGTTGTAATGCCTGAGACAAAGGCGTATTAATCTTGGTGAATTTCCTTCTCGGAGCGTCTGGCCTTCGGTGGTTACCCTGTTGTTGTTTTTATTGTTGTTGAGCAGGCACCAGATTGGAAATTAACACTTCTCCCACATATTGGTGACAACTATTTTTACTACGGCTCTTCTGGAAATAGACAACATTGACCTCTTTTTTTCATCCAAAGGACTTCTTCACAGTATTTGAAGATGCAGCCATCAGGATCTTCCCGCTCTTCATACCATTTTCTATTCTTTCCCCAATAAGAATCATCTCTGTAAAGCCAGGCGACGAACTCTCGATCAGCAGATTAAAGAATTGGCCCGTCAGAGTGCCCATGAACATGTCTACCATTTACCGATCATTTAGAGGAATTTGCACCCTGCCAGCTAAATCTCTCCACTTTTGTGCATATTCCTTGAACCCCTCGTTAGAGCCCATGGACATGTTCTTTAGTTGCACCCGAGTTGGTTCCAGGTCAGCGTTGTATTGGTACTGCTTCTAGAAAGTAACACCCAAGTCCTCCCAAATATGAATATTGGTTTCCTTCGGCTGATAGAACCATTCCAGTTGTGCGTCATCCAAACTTTCCTAGAAGAAATGGACCCATAACTTCTGGTCAGCAATGTGAGGCTGGATCTTTCTGACGTACGACCTCAAGTGGAGTTTAGGACAACGTACCCCATCTTACATAGCAAAGACAAGGACTTTGAACTTAGGTGGGATAACCACTCTCGGAACCAGAACTAAATCACCAAAATCCAGTCCATGCACCTTCTGGACTTCCGTTGCCTTGAGCCTGTCCTCCAACTTTTTATATCTGTCACCCGCAGGGGGTACTTTTCATCAGAAAAGTCTTTGTCTTCAGGAGTATTCTCATAATTCTACTTTTCCTTGTCATATTCATCATTGTTGTCATCTTCTTCAGAGGAGTCATCTTCTACATGGACTGGTTGAACAGGAACCTTGAATCTCCTCCCCAGGTTGAGGACAACAACTGGCTTTTTGGTCTTCTTTTTCTTGGAGACAAGCGCCAACAACTCTTTTTTCCTTTGGGCCATATTCATGAGAGTTTCCTGAAATTGAGCGTGTTGAGCCTGGAGATCCTTTACGGTTTGTTCGAGGGCCATTTTTCTGCTAAAATAAACATTGAGAAAATGAGAAACATGTACGAAAAACCTGTTATGAAATGGTGCATGATATGTAAATGCAATGATTTCAAGGACTTTAGGAAATTTAAATTTTCAAACAAGGAGGAAACAAGAAACAAAAATTTAATTAGCAAATTTCAAATTACAACTGCTTTTTAGGCTTACAAAAGCTTTCAAAGATAAAATGAACTCCTAAAATCTAAGAATAAAATCTCCCAAGGATGCTTCCTCTTTGTACTGATGTAAGCATTAAGACTCTACTCCTCCTGAAGTTGCCTTGTGAGTTCCAACACTTTTTTCTCACTTGCATAGAATTGGGTCTCAAAGATGTCCCGTTCTTCCTTCAGTTAAATCCAAGACTTTTGTAACTTTTCAAGGTCAGTAGGCATATCAGGTTGGAGAATGGTATAAGGAACATCCCCCTCAACAACAGGCTGCATAACTATTGGTAGGATGGCTGGATATGGCATCATGAGACTCTGAGCACGAGCTCGTACCCATTTCAGATAAGGCTCATGAGGGATGGAATTCTTATGCCCCAAATTCTTTCTATCCACCTTGCTTAGCATTCCCCAAGCATGTACGAAACTTCGATGATAACCTTGGACATCTTTCTCGTAGTTGAATATAATACCTTGAATGAGTGTGTCATGGGGACCATCTCTTCGAGCATAGCCAAATTTTCGTAGGATCTAGAGAAGGGTTATAAGTAATACCTCCCATATTTCCTAAGAGGCGAACATTAGGGAACTCCCGACAACGGTAAATGCTAGTGTGATGCGGTGGGAGAACTAACTTGAGGTTTTGCGTTTGTGTTCACAAATGTTGCGGTTATCAAGAGTCGCCACCGACTTTTCTTTTATCCAAAAGGAAAGGTAAAAAAGCACAGGAAAGACCTTTGAGATGTTTTCTTGAGTTCGGGGGGTAGATTATGAAAAGGGAAGGTTCTAGCATCCTTTTCATCCATAGTTTTCCATGGGCTCTTAGTTGCTTGCTTAGATCACTTGCTTTGTTTTGTTTGAAATGGTGTTTGGTGTGATTTTGAAAGTATTTTGAAAAGAGGCCATTCGTTTAGGCAATCTTTGTAATGATTCTCATTCGTAAGAATGTAAACAAAGATGTTTGTCTTTTGAAAATGTTTTCAATGTTTTGTAAGATGTTTTGAAATGTGTATGTGTTTGTTTTTGAAAATAACAAGGATTATTTTGAAATGGAGCAAGTAACTTAGAAGCTATCTACCTACTCAAATGTCTTTCTTGTGCATTTTTATTCCTTTGACATTGTTGACTTACCATTGATTTGGTAAGCAACCCTATCTTTGGATGTAAACGGGACGGACGTGGGTCATCGTATAACCATGATAGCAATGTTGCCAAGTATCTTAGCATTTTTTGAGGGACCAAGATCATTTTGTTTAGGCAACCTTGAATAGCGTCATCGAGGGACTATGATCTTATTTTTGTCTTGTTTTTCCAAGATACTTCACATGCGTAACATGGCCATTTTATTTTAGGCAACCAAGTGGGAGAAACCCTAAGGGTGCTTGTGTGCAAAGTGTATCATTTTCATGCTTTTGTCTTATATTTAGGGTTTTCTATTTGTTTTGTTTTTTATTCTTGTCATGCAAACCCTAATTACTAAGCATAGTATATAAAGCGATAAATTGCGTAAAATAAACTAAGCTATTACAACAATTATTATGGGAGGGGGGAATTACAAGTTTGAATAGGGATTTGCACAAATATAAAGCTAAATATATTATTACAACCAAATCGAATATTGCACGAATTAAATAAATATAAGGCAAGTATTTAAAATGCAATGCAATGGATTCATGTAAAAAATGTTTTGTGTCTTGTTTTTGTATGAGAAAAATAATCAATTTACAACCCTAAAAAAGGGAAAAAAATAATATTATTTTTGGAGGGTGTTAAACCCTAGTTTTTTATTGTAAAAGAAAATAAGGTTCTATATTGTTATCTTATATATATTTTTTTGTATAAAAGAAAAATAAATAATATTGTGTTTAAATATTAAAAATTGAATATGTATAGAAAATAAGTATTTATGAGTATAAATAGTATAATAAAAATATTAAGTATTTTTTACTGTATTTACAAATTATTTAAGAAAATAAGTTCTATCCTATTCAAATATATTAATTTTTATGTAAAAAAAATAATAAAAAAATAAAATAAAATTGTAAAAATAAAGAAATTATTTTTTAGGATTTTTTATTATTTAGAAAAAATAATCAAAAGCATATAAATATAAAAATATAAAAAAATATGAAAAATATAAAAATCAACCATGGGGTGAAAATAACAAGTCATGGGGTGTGATTAGTAAAAACAAAAAGGCCCAAGGTGCCAAAAAGTCCAGGACTTCATCCCTGACCTTCGTCCCTCTCTTCTGCGCGCGCTTCTAGTTCAAACCTGTAACTTGTTAATGCTTGCATAAAAACAAAATCTCATAACATGAAACATGTGGCATTTGAGCTCACGTTTCCAACAATATAAATTATGTAACCTAACTCTTAAAAATCAGAGAGAATTTTTGAATCCCTAATTCGTGACCTAACTTTTTCAGGATTTTCAATCTTCAAATTCTCTTAGCACAAGTAATATAAATGAAAAGTAATGATATGTACAACTTTGTCATGATAAGGGCTGCATTTTTCCTTCACAAATTGTGGCTTGAGGTTGCCTATTCAGAGAGATAGAGTTTGAAAAAATACCTCCTTCAGCTGGATTCGAGTAGGGCAATGTAGGGACTTTAATGGAGGCCTGATAATTGTTTGAGCTTCCTTGAACTTCCCTGAAGCTATTCCAATGCTTATCTTGCTTTGAGGATGGCTGGAACTCTCTGAACAAGTCAAGCTGCAAGCTTCCAAAATGAAAATGGTGGATGCTGAAACAGGGGTTACAGAACCAAGGTGATGGCTTGGATTGATTAGTTATCAAGTGTATCAGATGTTTGAAGTGATTAAACACAAAATGCACGAGCCAAATGAGGGTTGGCTGTGATTTTGCAGAAGTTATGTGTTTTGGAAGTTTTGTGGAGTTTTTGAGTTTTAGAGAGTTTTAGGTTCAATCCAAACTTGCTATGCCTTGTAACAAGTTTGTATATTTGTATAGAAGTGATAGAAAGTCAGCTCTCCACTAGTTGTGCAAGCCTTGGACCTTTTTGCAACTTTTCTTGCATTTTAAGTAAAGTGAAGTGACTAATCCCACATGCTTGTACTGGCTAGCTTGAGGGCTGATAAGAGTTGGTACACATTTCTTGAGAGCTGTAGAGATTGCTTGTACCACAGGGACAGGTTCAATGCTCAATATTGACAAAGTTGCAAAAGTTCAACTTTATGAAAATGGCATTGTAACCTTTTGGCCAAAAATGGAAATAGCTCTTGTGTAAAGCGTCAAAAGCAAAGATAAAGCCTTTGTCAACTGAGTTTGCATTTAATTATGGAGTGTATAGAAATCTTAGGACCTATAAAGCAAGACACAACCAGCATAGATTTGATTTGCAACTTGATGCTATGTGAAAATGGCTTGAACAAAAGTGAGAAAATGCCAACTTCCCTTCTTCGATTCTCCCTACTCAAAAATGATCTTGGAGATTTCTTGGACATTTTGTAAATATTTCAATGTGCTTTATAATCCATCTTTGAAATGCAATTTGAGATACCTCTTGGAACTAGGTGAAAAATGTCCATGAAGTTGGGTCCAAAACCTGCCTAAATTAGGGCAAAAATTCACTAAGTTAAGAAGTTCATGGACCTATATTCACAAATTCATAACTTGAGATCCAAGCATATATTGGGAAATTTTTTTGAAGCAAAGTTGTAGATTTCATGGAGGACTACAACTTTCATGTTGGAAGCTTTTCTTGAATCAAAATGCATCATGGTGAAAAAGTGGTGCAAAGTTGAGAAAAAATAAAAAATTTTATACTTAGAAAAATTCTAAGTTATGAAAATTTTCAAATTAAAACCCTAATTTTCAAATTTGAGTTTCTTGGTGAACAAGTTTCATATTTTGACCTATCTTGATGAATTATGACCCTTGGCACTTGATTTTGACCAAAAAGTCAAAGTTTGACTTTTCAATACACAGTTGACTTTTGATCAGTTGACTGCAAAATTCATTTGTCAATCCAATGAACTTGAGATCTTTTGAACCATGTAATTAGTTCAAGATTATGCAATTGGATACTTGAAATCATGTTTGAACTCAATTGGTCATTGGCTAGGTTAAAAATCAAAAATTTCCCTTTCTCAATCAAAACCCTAATTTTGACCATTTTGCCCTATTGATGATTTGATCAAATTTCTTGAGGAGTTGTGATACAAACTTGATCAAATGGTACATATGAGTTTAAATGTTGATATGGATAAAAAATTTATGAAGTTTGACTGTAAATTGGCCATAGTTGACTTTTTTCTCCATTACAACTGATTTTTAGGTCAACTGTCCAATTGACTGATCAAAAATGTGGTTCAAGGCTTGAAACTTAATATGAACAATCTTAGGGGTCCAAGATGATGTATGAAAGTCAAATGAAGCATTGGTGGTCCAAAAATCCTTGTGCAAACTCAAACCCTAATTTTGGCTTATCAGTGCAAGATGAGATGTCTTGAGCTGACCAAACCCTGATCTTGTCTTGAGTCCAAGAAGTCTTGTGAGAAAAATATTGATAAATGAGAGGGAAAATTTTGGGGTACAACAGCTTCCCCTGTTCAATCTTCTTGAACCTGAAAAGTTAGATTGGCGACTTTTACCGTTTCTTGACTCGAAGGTAAAAGATGATTGGACACTAGAGTGCTCATAAATCTGCACTCGACAAAGTGTAGTTGAGGCAATGGGCTTAAAGATGCCATTTAGAGAGGTGATATAATCTTGTTTGAGATGTGATTGTAGATGCCATCCAAGAATGTTTGTTGAATTGTAAGTTGTAAGTCAAAAGAATAAGTATCAGAATGGTGACCGTGTCTGGAACGTATCTGAACTGTATTTGGAGACTGAATCGGTATGAGCAATAGAATAGCGTCCGTGTCTAGAGCGTATCCGAGTTGTATCTGAACTTGAACCTGAATGAGTAACAGAATGGCTTCCGTGTCTGGAGCGTATCTGAACCGTATAATGAACTTGGAATCTGAATGAGTATTAGAATGGCATCCTTGTCTGGAGCGTATCTGGACTATATCTTGAAGTTGAGGTCTGAATGAGTATCATAATGAAATCCTTGTTTTGAGCGTATCTGAACTGTATCTTGAAGTTGAAATCTGAATAAGTGACAAAATGGCTTTCGTGGAGGAGCATATCTGAATTGTATCAGGTAGTTGGATCTGAATGAGTCTCAAAATGGCATTCGTGTTTGGAGCGTATCTGGACTGCATCTTGAAGTTGAGGTATGAATGAGTAATAGAATGGCTTCTGTGTCTGAAGCGTATCTAAACTGTATCTGAGCTTAAATCTGAATGAGTAATAGAATGACTTCCGTGCCTGGAGCGTATCTGAACTGCATCTGAAAGTTGAATCTGAATGAGTAACAGAATGACTTTCGTGTCTGGAGTGTATATGTACTGTATCATGATTGCATATTGTTAAACGGTAGCTGTTAATCTTATCCTGAAAAGGGTAAAATGTTAGCTGAAGCATAAAGTTATGATGCATGAAATGTATGATGCAATATATGTACTTTATCAATGTTTATGATATATGGATGTAATGTATGCGCATGTAAGGCGATTTGCTGTATTGCTGAGGAAAATAAATCCTTGATTGCTGAGGATATGCAGATTCTTCATGTCTTGAAGTTGGAGTATTGACAAAAATTCGGTTGGGAGCAATGCCATATACTTCTTGAGTAATCTGCTTGGGGAATCCAGAGAATTTTGATGACTTCTGCTGGGAATTAATAATGGGAATCTTCAATCTGTTGGGGAGTAATGAAAACTCTATGGGGAAAAAGCTTATTCCTGTTTTTGGAAAAAGTTCAGGAGTTTTGGTCGTCTGCCGCTCTACTGGGGAATTATCCTAGGTTAAGGAGAAACAGAAGTCAGCTGTTATCCGGTTGATTTTCAGGCTTCAAGACAACTTGCTGGGGGAACCTGGAGAAACTGGATGGTTTCCGCTGGGGATTGATAGTTTTGAAGTTTCAGCTCCACTGGGATCTTAATGATGTACTATAGGGATTGCTCATGAAATAGCCTAAAGACGTTTTCCTATTCTTTCAACCTGTCAGTAATGGTTCTTTTCCATTTTGTTTATTTGTAAATAGTAATTATGTTCAAATGCATATGTTCATTAATGAATCATTGGACGTTTTTGCAAATAAAAACACAAGTGTAAAGAAAAAGGCAAATAGTTTTCTATACTTTGAAAGAGATATCTTCGTATTTACTTTGAATAAGTATTTTGTACAAAGGAGACAGACATCCTAGTAAGAGGATGGTGTCATAAAAGTAAGAAAAATTTATACAAAGAAAGATAGCTATATGTGATAATCCCATGGGGTTCCCATTTCACTATAGCCTTCGTATCTCCGAATATCTTGTCCATTCGTTGCTTCGTCCGAAGATGATTGAATTGATCAGAAGCTCCGGGTTTGTGAGTGAAGATATTGTCCTTAAAGTGATCTGACGAGACATAGTCATACGCTTTAATTCCCTAACTTTTTCCTGGTCCGCCCTTTCGGGTTTTCAGTCCACCGGGAAACCCTTTTTGGCCCAAGTCGCCCTTTCGGGTTTTCAACTTGCCGGGTGTACAAATTTTTTTATTTTATCCCTAATTTTTTCCCGAACCTTTTTGGTTCGCCGGGATGCCCTTGTTTAGCCTAGGTGTGTCAACCTAACGGGTCTCTCATGCGTAGTATCTTTTGACTATGTCTGCATTCGCAGGGTGTGGCAGGTCGTCGCCATCCATGGTGATTAAGATCATTTCCCCACCAGAAAAGATGTTCTTGATTACAAATGATCCTTCATAGGTAGGAGTCCATTTGCCCCTGGGATCACTTTGTGGCAAGATGATGCGCTTGATCACTAGATCTCCAACTTGATATACTTGGCGTCTGACTTTCTTGTTGAAAGCTTTGATTATCCGCTTTTGATACGTCTGATCGTGGAAAATAGCAGTAAGTCTTTTTTCGTCATTTAAGTTCATTTGATCAAGCCGGGTCTGGATCCAATCGTCTTCACTCAAACTTGCGTCTTTCATGATTCTCAAACAGGGGATCTGAACCTCAATAGGCAAGACAACCTCCATGCCATAAACTAAGGAATATGGTGTTGCCCCAGTTGACGTGCGAGCCATGGTACGGTACCCGTGGAGAGCAAACGGTAGCATCTCATGCCAGTCCTTGTAGGTGACTATCATATTTTGTATGATCTTTTTAATGTTTTTATTAGCAGCTTCGACGACACCATTCATCTTTGGCCGATAGGGGGGTGAATTGTGATGTTGAATCTTGAACTGCTCGCACAAGGAGGTGATCATAGTATTGTTAAGGTTTGTACCGTTATCAGTGATGATCCTTTCTGGGATACCGTACCGGCAAATGAGATTCTGTTTGATGAAGAGGGCAACAACATTCTTAGTAACGAATGCGAATGAAGCTGCTTCGACCCACTTTGTGAAATAATCAATGGCCAGTAGAATGAAGTGGTGTCCATTAGATGTTGTAGGCTTGATCTCCCCAATTATATTGATTCCCCACATAGCGAAGGGCCAAGGAGTTGTTAAGACATTTAGAGGAACCGGAGGCACGTGTACCTTGTCTGCATAGATTTGACACTTATTGAAATTCTGGCAACAAATACTTAATGTCACAGTGAATGTTATGACACCGTATCTGACACACTTTAAGACAGTAATTCAAAAAAAAATAGTAAAGAACACAATCAATTGTTAACCCAGTTCAGTGTGTAACAACACCTACTCTGGGGGCTACCAAGCCAGGGAGGAAATTCACTATAAGAGATATTAATTCAGGAATAAACCAACCGGTTTATCTCCTTCACTTAAGATCTACCCAATGCAACTTCAATCTAAGTTCAACTTAAACCTGAGTTCCTACTCACTCCCCCTCAATCACAGCAGTGATACTAAACTATTGATTAATGAGATTATAAAGACACTCTTCAGTACACACACTTGATTTTGCTTCACAAATTTAATCAAGTGACAAACACTCGTGCTTCAAAGCTTTGAGTGATAAACAACCCTAACTTGATTTTGCTTCAAAGCTTTAATCAAGTAACACAAACACTCATGCTTCAAAGCTTTGAGTGATACACAACCCTTACAATCAAATCCTACTCCAAGTCACTTATCACAATGATAATTGCTTGGCTCACAGTAGTTACAGCTATACAATCCCTTATTGATCTTCTGTCAAAAAGTATCTTTCACCATTAATCTTCATAAGGAATATATAAGCCGACTATTCTTCAGTTAGGGCTTCCATGAAAATAGCTAGGGTTAACTAAAGTTAACCTAAAGACTTGGTCTTAGGCTTTCATCATACAAGATTAGGTTTAAGCAAGGTTAACCTAATGTCCACGTGAGCATCTGATCTGGACTGTATACACCAACTCAGAGAAGCATATCAGATTCCTGAAAAATCTCAGGAATAACAAATCTGCACAAATGTTAGATCAGTACAGGATGTCTTAACATTGGTTATGACAACAAGTATCCTGTTCACTGATTTTGGTAGAATGCAATAAATATGATCATTGCTTAATGATCATGCTAAACACTCATATTGAGTAACTCCTGTATGACATTCTCTTTCTGCAGAATGTACCTTTATCCCAGAATGTTATGACATCAGTCATGACATTCACAAAACTGGTTTTACCAAAAAAAATGCCAACAAACAAACACTTACAAACTCCCCCTTTGGCAAATTTTTGGCTAAAACCCCTAAACAATCCTAAACAATCAGAGATTAGAATGTAGCAAATCAGAGATTAGAATGCAGCAGAATTTTTTTAATACCAGCTACCAAGTCTAATTCTACCAAAATTACCACAAATTCTTCTCCCCCTTTTTAGCCATAAAGAGGCCAAAGATACTTGTACTTTTAAGTTATACAGTCATCCAAAACAAACACAGAAATAATAAGAAGTCATTTGGCAGTAACAAGATCCAGCAGCAATCTTTTCAACAATATTGATCTTCATGCACTGTCATCTTTCGAGGAAGCACTATCTTCAGCATTATGCTGGTCTTCATCAGCATCTTCTTCCCTTCTTTGTTCTTCATTCTCCTCCTGTTCTAGTCTAGGAATCAACTCCTCAAGAGTCCTTTTTCTTGTATCAAGCTCTCTGCAGGTTTCTTTTAGCACAGCTATAACATCAGTTTTCTTGGAATGAGATTTGACAGTTGATGTCTCAGCAGATGTCATAACAATGTCAGGGACATGTGTTCCCTGAAATAGTTTATAGTGCAAACCAAGAGCAGGGGCTCTTTTGCATACATAGTCTTTTTTAACTAGTATATCAGGATACTGAGTAATGATTATACCACACAGGAGAGAGGGAAAAACAATAGGGCCTTTAATAGCACAGCTTCCAGCATGTTTCAATGTTTGATCAAAGATGTACTTGCCATAATCAAAGTTTGTCCTGGTTCCAACAGCATAGATAAATCTTCCCAAACCTGTGGAAATGGTGGATTTATGGTTGGTGGGAACCCAGATAGCTGCACCTATTTTGTGCAGTATGACAAACTTCATGCTCAGCTTGCTCGCATTTAGCTTTCCTTTCAAGGGCCAGTTCTTGACTTGTTTGGCAGTGATGGTTTGACAAACTTGGTTGTCAGTAACTTCCAGCTCAGGACAAGCATCATCAGGCCTTCCTAGGAATTTGTTTATTACAGAAGGAGAGAAATTTACCTTCCTTCCTCTCACATACACACTCTTAAAATCAGCTGTGTTTCCATCAGCACACCCATCAGATAAATTTACTATGAATTCTTTGACAAGAATCTCATAGCAGTTGGAAAACTTGACCACAGTTTTCATTAGACCAGCAGTCTTGATTAGATCCATGATTTCCTTACACTCAATAGCACTGCTGTTCAGCTCTCTCTCCAAGGCAATCCTTTTCAGAAACACATACTTCCACCTGTTTTCATTTTCTGGATGGTGAAAGGAGATGTTGTCAATGGCAACTTCATGGACTTTAGGCATTTTGCTCGAAGAGGGTTTCTTCCTGAGAGGAACATTGCTCTCAACATCAAACTCAAAGTCTGATTCCTCATCAGATTCAGAGGGTTCAGGATCCTTCCTTTTCTTGGCTATTGGTTGTCTCAATGGTTTTGAGAGACTACCAACAGGTACTCTAGCTTTTACCTTCCCCTTCCCTTTCTACATTCCAGCTTTTCGATCCTCCTCAGCTTCTACTCTAGTCTTGTTCTCAGACCTGGTTTTCTTATGAACAACTTTAGTAGCTTTCTCTTTGGAGGGGCTTTGGGCAGCATCCTGCTTTTCTTTTCTACTCATCATCCTTCTAGCTATGCTAGGGTTGATATTAGCAATTAAATCATTGTCAGAGTATTCTTCATCAACATCAATAACCGGGGGTTCAACAACCTTGTCAGTAGGGTTCTGGTGGTCATCATGTTTTTCTGGAGATTTCCTAATGTTGTCATCAGGTGTCTCAACATTCTGAGTGACATCTGGATTCATTTCTACATTAGGACTAGCATTTTCTTGGTTCAAAGGTACAGAAATGCCAGGAATAGAGTGATTCTCATTAAGTATCCTAGTGACTAGTCTAGAAATAGCTTGATGAACATAAGCAGATCCTTCCCTATTTGCTATTTCTGGAGGAACAGAAGATGATGGTTGAGAAGATTTACCAGATGAAGAGGCTTGTGATCTTCTTGCATGTCTGTTTCGCAGCTTCTTGACCTTAGTGGGATCAGCTGCCAGTTCACGAAGAGGAGTTATCTCAAGAACATCAGTATCCATGCAGTTTGTGATTGCCCTAGGTTCGTTTGAGAGAATGAATATTGTTGCAGAACCGCGAGAAGAGGGAGATATATGAATGTCTATTCAACTTCTTAAAATTTTGGAAGGAAATAGGAAAACAGATGATTAGCCTAATCAGAATAGACTTAGCTAAAATATATCTTTCATCCCTTGTTTTAAGCAAAATTAATTGCTACATCTCTTCATATTGGAAAATACCCAGCTTGCCCCTCAAATTTTCAAATTGACTAGCATCAAGTGCCTTGGTAAAAATATCAGCCAGTTATAGTTCAGTGGCAACATGTTCCAGCTTAATCACCTTTTCCTCCACAAGATCTCTGATAAAGTGATGTCTAATGTCAATATGCTTAGTCCTGCTATGCTGTATAGGATTCTTGGAGATGTTGATAGTACTCAGATTGTCACAGTATAATGTCATGACATCTTGTGTGACATTATACTCAGTTAGCATCTGTTTCATCCAGATCATCTGAGAGCAGCTGCTACCAGCTGCTATGTATTCAGCTTCAACAGTAGATAGAGACACACAGTTCTGTTTCTTGCTGAACCAAGAGACAAGATTATTTCCCAAAAAGAAGCATCCTCCAGAGGTGCTCTTTCTATCATCAGCACTACCAGCCCAATCAGCATCACAGTAACCAGACAGAATTGGTTCACATCCATGAGAGTACAGCAAGCCATAGTTGTAAGTTCCACTCACATACTTCATAATTCTTTTCACTTGGTTGATGTGACTTACTTTGGGTTCAGCTTGGTATTCTGCACATACTCCAACTGCAAAAGAAATGTCAGGTCTGTTGGTTGTTAAGTATAGCAGACTTCCTATCATGCTTCTGTACAAGCTTTGATCCATATTTGCCCCACTTGTGTCTTTGGACAACTTTAAATGAGTAGGTGCAGGAGTACTTTTGTGAATGGCATTCTCCATTCCAAACTTCTTGACAATATTCTTTGCATACTTGCTTTGAGACAAAAAAACTGAGTCTTCCATCTATGTGACTTGCAGTCCAAGAAAGTAGGTCAATTCTCCCATGAGGCTCATTTCAAATTCAGCTTGCATTTGGTCAGCAAAATGTTTAACCATTTTATCTGACATTCCTCCAAACACTATGTCATCAACATAAATTTGAGCTACCATTATCTTTCCTCCTTCATTTTTGACAAAAAGGGTTTTATCCAAGCCTCCTTTCCTGTATCCTTTGTCAGTGAGGAATTTTGTCAATCTGTCATACCAGGCTCTAGGAGCTTGTTTCAGGCCATATAGAGCTTTCCTCAATTTGTAGACATGATCAGGACAGTTTGGATCCACAAATCCTTTAGGATGTTCCACATATACTTCCTCATTTAAGTACCCATTTAAGAAGGCACTCTTTACATCCATCTGAAATAACTTAAACTTAAGGAGACAAGCAACTCCCAAAAGAAGTCTGATTGATTCTAGTCTGGCTACAGGAGCAAAAGTTTCATCAAAATCAACCCCTTCAACTTGAGTGTAGCCTTGAGCAACAAGCCTTGCCTTATTCCTGGTGACAACTCCTTCAGCATCTGATTTGTTCTTGTAGATCCATTTTGTGCCAATAATGTTTGTTCCTTCTAGTCTAGGAACTAACTCCCATACTTCATGTTGCTTGAATTGGTTCAATTCATCTTGCATTGCTCCAATCCAGTATTCATCAGTCAAAGCCTCCTTAACATTTTTTGGTTCAATCTTAGAGACAAAGCAAGAGTTTGAGATGATTTCTCTAGATCTTGTAATGACTCCACTGTTAGGGTCTCCTATGATGAGTTCCTTAGGATGATCTTTCTGAATTCTGATGGAAGGATCTTTGTTAGCTTCCTTTGATTCAGATTCTGATGAAGTAGTTTTAGGTACATCATCCTTTTTAGACACTTGAGTTGAAGTCTCAAAGAATGTCTCAACATCATAGGGGACATCTGGTTCCTCATGATAATCATTAACTATGACATTTATAGATTCCATCATAGCTTTGGTCCTGGAATTGAATACCCTATATGCTCTGCTGGTGGTAGAGTATCCTAGGAATATTCCTTCATCACTTTTAGGATCCATCTTTCTCCTTTGTTCATGATCTGTCAGAATATAGCATTTGCTTCCAAAGACATGGAAGTACTTTACTGTAGGCTTTCTTCCTTTCCATAGTTCATAAATGGTGGATGATGTTCCCTTTCTCAAGGTGACCCTGTTATGGACATAACAGGCTGTATTCATAGCTTCATCCCAAAAATGAATAGGAAGTCCTTTGGCATGTATCATTGCTCTGGCAGATTCCTGTATAGTCCTGTTTTTCCTTTCCACAACTCCATTTTGTTGAGGAGTTATGGGTGAAGAGAATTCATGATTGATTCCTTCTGAGGAACAGAACTCATCAAACTTACTGTTTTCAAACTCCTTGCCATGATCACTTCTGATTCTGACAATGCATCCTTCTTTTTCTCTTTGAATTCTTTTGCACAGTTCCTTAAATACATCAAATACATCAGATTTTTCCCTAATGAAGTTAATCCAGGTGAATCTAGAAAAATCATCCACAACAACATACGCATATCTCTTTCTTCCAAGACTTTCCACCTGCATTGGACCCATCAGATCCATATGTAGAAGTTCTAGCACCTTAGAGGTGGTCAGATGTCTTGTCTTTGGATGTGACATTCTAGTTTGCTTTCAAACCTGACATTCACCACAGACTCTCCCTTCATCAATTTGAAGCCTTGGAATCCCTCTGACTGCCTCCATGGATATGATCTTTTTCATCCCTCTTATATGTAAATGACCAAGTTTTTTGTGCCACAGTTTCACTTCCTTTTCTTCTTTGGCTATAGAGCATACAGTAGAGTAATTAGTGTTCTCAGACTCCCATAAATAACAATTGTCTTTTGATCTGACTCCTCTCATTACAACTTCTTGTTTTTCATTAGTTACAAGACATTCAGACTTGGTGAAGTTGACCTTGAATCCTAGATCACATAATTGGCTGATACTTATGAGATTAGCAGTCAAGCCATTTACCAGCAACACTTCATTTAGGTTTGGAACTCCAGGACAATCCAAGTTTCCAACTCCTTTTATTTCTCCTCTAGCACCATCTCCAAAAGTGACATATCTAGTAGTATGAGGTTTAACATTATTCAGAATATTCTTGATTCTAGTCATGTGTTTAGAGCATCCACTGTCAAAGTACCAGTCTTCCTTGGCAGAAACTCTGAGGGAGGTGTGAGCTATTAGGGCTACAGACTTTTTCTTCCACTGATGAGCATATGGTGCCTTGTTAGACTTAAGTTTGACAACTGGGATCTGATTAGGATATCCGTATAATCTGAAGCATAATGGCTTTATGTGACCAAACCTTCCACAATGATGACATCTCCATCTTTGATATTTTTTCTTCATATTTCTCTGTTCTCGATGTTGAGTGCTATGTTGTGACATCTGCTTTGACATTTGTTTATTAGGCCTGATCTTCTTCTTGACTACAGTAGGTTTCTTTGCAGCCACAAATCCTAGACCAGACTTGTTTCCCACATTTTGTCCAGCCTGAAGGATTTCTTCCAATTTGTCAGTTCCATTTGTCAGCATCTTAACAGATTTGGTCATCTGATCAAGTTTTGAGTATAGCATTTGAACTTCACCTTCGAGATGGTTTATAGTATCAGTGTTTGCCTTCTTTTCAGCCTCTAATTTTACTATGAGTTTTTTTTGTTTCTCATTTTGCTGGCAGACTTCAGCACTTCTGATACATAACTTCTTGTAGGTGTCAGCAAGTTCTTCAAATGTCACTTCCTCATCACTGGAGTCACTATCAGAGTTACAAATACCAGCTAGTGCAGTAACTAGTTTGGAAGATTCTTCTTCAGAGTTACTTTTTGAGTCACAATCAGACCAAGTAACAAACATTCCTTTCTTTTGTTTCTTAAGAAAGGTAGGACATTCAGCTCAAATGTGCCCATATCCTTCACATCCATGGCATTGGATTCCTTTGCTTTGATTTACCTTTTCTTCATACTTTGGTCTTCTACTGGAGTCATAGGATCTGTTAATGTCAGAGGGAATGTTCTTGACATTTGACCTTGACTTTGGGTCCATTCTCTTGATGAGTTTGTTGAACCGCCTTCCAAGCATAGCTATAGCTTCTGAAATATTCTCTTCATCATCCTCCTTGTTTTCATCTTCAGTATTGGATACAAGTGATATGCTCTTGTTTTTCTTGTCAACATTTTCACTGATCCCCATCTCAAAAGTCTGAAGTGACCAAATGAGTTCATCAACCTTTAAGTTGCAGATATCCTGAGCTTCCTCTATAGTAGTCACCTTCATTGTAAACCTTTTAGGTAAGGATCTGAGAATATTTCTTACCAGCTTTTCTTCTGACATTTTTTCTCCCAATGCTCCTGAGGTGTTGGCAATTTCCAAGATGTTCATGTGAAACTCATGAATGGTCTCATCTTCCATCATCCTTAGGTTCTCAAATTTTGTAGTAAGCATCTAAAGTCTTGACATTTTTACTTTGGATGTACCCTCATGGATGGTTTTGAGAGTGTCCCAAACATCCTTGGCCAGTTCACATTGATGTACTAGTATCAATATGTTTCTATCAATTCCATTGAACAAGGAATTTAATGCTTTGGAGTTACCCAGGGCTAACTCATCTTCTTCTTTGCTCCATTCTTCCTCAGGTTTCAGACTGGTCGTCCCATCTTTCTCAGTTATGGTGGGATGGTTCCATCCTTTGTCAACAGCTCTCCAAGCCTTTTTGTCCAGTGACTTCAAGAAGGCAATCATACGAGGTTTCCAGTAGTCATAATTTGATCCATCCAGAGTAGGTGGTCTGTTCCCAAATCCTCCTTCCTTGTCCATAACGCCAGAAAATAATATCCCTAGATCTCACCCAGTAAGACAGGTAGGGTGCCTGCTCTGATACCAATTGAAATTATGGCAACAAATACTTAATGTCACAGTGAATGTTTTGACACCGTATCTGACACACTTCAAGACAGTAATTAAAAAAAAACAGTAAAGAACACAATCAATTGTTAACCCAGTTCAGTGTGTAACAACACCTACTCTGGGGGCTACCAAGCCAGGGAGGAAATTCACTATAAGAGATATTAATTCAGGAATAAACCAACCAGTTTATCTCCTTCACTTAAGATCTACCCAATGCAACTTCAATCTAAGTTCAACTTAAACCTGAGTTCCTACTCACTCCCCCTCAATCACAGCAGTGATACTAAACTATTGATTAATGAGATTATGAAGGCACTCTTCAGTACACACACTTGATTTTGCTTCACAGCTTTAATCAAGTGACAAACACTCGTGCTTCAAAGCTTTGAGTGATAAACAACCCTAACTTGATTTTGCTTCAAAGCTTTAATCAAGTAACACAAACGCTCGTGCTTCAAAGCTTTGAGTGATACACAACCCTTACAATCAAATCCCACTCCAAGTCACTTATCACAATGATAATTGCTTAGCTCACAGTAGTTACAGCTATACAATCCCTTATTGATCTTCTGTCAAAAAGTATCTTTCACCATTAATCTTCATGAGGAATATATAGGCCGACTATTCTTCAGTTAGGGCTTCCATGAAAATAGCTAGGGTTAACTAAAGTTAACCTAAAGACTTGGTCTTGGGCTTTCAGCATACCAAATTAGGGTTAAGTAAGGCTAACCTAATGTCCATGTGAGCATCTGATCTGGACTGTATACACCAACTCAGATAAGCATATCAGATTCCTGAAAAATCTCAGGAATAACAAATCTGCACAAATGTTAGATCAGTACAGGAAGTCTTAACATTGGTTATGACAACAAGTATCTTGTTCACTAATTTTGGTAGAATGCAATAAATATGACCATTGCTTAATGATCATGGTAAACACTCATATTGAGTAACTCTTGTATGACATTCTCTTTCTGCAGAATGTACCTTTATCCCAGAATGTTATGACATCAGTCATGACATTCACAAAACTGGTTTTACCAAAAAAAATGCCAACAAACAAACACTTACACTTATGGCAGGTCTGGGAGTGTTGATAGCAGTCAGCTTCCATGGTAGACCAATAATAGCCTGCACGTAGGATTTTCTTTGCCATCGTATGCCCGCTAGAGTGAGTGCCAAAGGTACCTTCATGCAATTCAGCCATAATCCTTTCAGCCTCAGCCTTGTCCACACAACGGAGCAGAATAGAATCATGATTGCGTTTGTACATGATGCAATTACTTAGGAAGAACTTAGCAGAGAATCTCCTTAAGAACTTTTTGTCATTGACTGAAGCTCCTTCTGGATATTCTTGAGCCTCAAGATACCTTTTAACTTCATGAGACCAAGGCTGGTCCACTACTTCTTTGGTATTAATCTCGTGACAGTGTGCTGGTTCGTCCATTCTTTCAATGGTGATCTGAGGAGCCTCGTTATCCCAATTAAGTTTAAACATGGATGACATTGTAGCTAGAGCATCTGCTAGCTGATTTTCTTCTCGTGGGAAATGCTCGAAGGTAATCTGCTCGAAATGTGGTAACAATGTCAAAACATGTTCTTTGTAAGGGATAAGGTTTGGATGCTTAGTGTCCCATTCTCCTTTAATTTGACTGATGACCAAAGATGAATCCCCAAACACATCCAAAGATTTGATTCCCAAGTCTATGGCAGCCTTGAGACCAAAGATGCATGATTCGAATTCTGCTATGTTGTTCGTACAGTTGAAGCAATGTCTGGCGGTAAAAGGAGTATGGCATCCTTCTGAAGATATGAGTACAACACCAATACTGTTACCAAGTGCATTGGATGCCCCATCAAAGTACAGGGTCCATCGAGATCCTTGTTCAGGTCCGTCATATGGCCTGATTTCTTCACCGTTGTCCAATGTCATGATGTCTTCGTCAGGGAAGTCAAACTTCATGGATTGATAATCTTCTACAACTTGATGGGCTGGATGATAAGCTAGCACACTGCCCTTTATAGCTTTTTGGGTAGTGTAATGTACGTCATATTCTGTTAGGATCATCTTCCATCTAGCTATCCTCCCAGACAGAGCAGGATTCTCAAAGATGTACTTTATCGGATCCATCTTAGATATCAGCAAAGTGGTATGAGTCAACATATACTGTCTTAGCCGGCGAGCATCCCATACCAGAGCGCAGCCAGTTTTCTCGAGCAGTGAATATCTGGTTTCACAGTCGGTAAACATTTTGCTCAGGTAATAAATGGCGTGCTCTTTTCGGCCAGACTCGTCATGCTTCCCCAATACGCACCCCATTGAGTTCTCTAAGACGGTCAGATACATGATTAGCGGTCTTCCCTCGACTGGTGGCATCAAGACAGGAGGCTCTAGTAAATACCCCTTGATTTTATCGAAAGTAATCTGAAATTCATCATTTCATCTGACTACCTGATCTTTCTTCAACAGTTTGAAGATTGGTTCACAAGTAGATGTTAGGTGAGAAATGAATCTAGCAATATAGTTTAGGCGTCCCAAGAATCCTCTGACTTCCTTCTCAGTGCGAGGAGCAGGTATATCTTGTATCGCTTTAACCTTGGCAGGATCAACCTCGATGCCTTTGTTGCTGACAATGAAACCTAAGAGTTTACCGGACCGGACTCCGAATGTGCACTTGTTTGGATTCAACCTTAGTTTTTACTCCTTCAATCTGACAAACAGCTTTTGCAAATGATTAAGGTGTTCTTCTTCAGTCTGTGATCGGGCTATCATGTCATCTACGTAGACTTCTATCTTATGATGTATCATATCATGAAACAAAGCTACCATGGCGCGTTGATAGGTTGCCCCGGCATTCTTCAGTCCGAATGGAATCACTTTGTAGAAGAATGTACCCCACTGTGTAGCAAATGTAGTTTTCTCCATGTCCTCAGGTGCCATTTTGATCTGGTTATAGCCTGAGAATCCGTCCATGAAAGAAACTACTTTGTGTTGGGCTGTATTGTCGACTAGGATGTCAATGTGTGGGAGTGGAAAATTATCTTTAGGGCTGGCCCTGTTTAAATCTCTATAATCCATGCACATTCTCACTTTGCCGTCCTTTTTAGGTACGGGAACAATGTTGGCCACCCATTGAGGATAAGAAGTAACAGCCAAAAATCCAGCATTGAAGTGTTTCATAACTTCTACTTTAATCTTCTCTGACATGTCAAGTCTCATGCGGCGGACTTTTTGTTTCACTGGTGGACAGTCTTCTCTGGTGGGTAGACGATGTACCACAATGTCTGTATCGAGTCCTGGCATGTCTTCGTATGACCAGGCAAAGTTCTCAACATAATCATGTAATAGCTGAATTAGGCGCTCCTTGACACTCGGCTCTAGATTGGCACCCACTCTGATTTCCTTATTATCCTCCTCGGTACCCAAATTGATTGTATCCAACAGCTCCTCATGAGGCTGAATAGCTCTTTCCTCTTGTTGTAGTAGTCTGGTCAATTCTCCTGGCACCTCACAATCTTCCTCACCTTTGTATTCGGCTTGGTAGATCAGATCTTCATAGTCACTGAAGGCTATAGCAGTATCGTTACCCATGGGATCCGGAGTGGAAGGGTACCTGCATTTGTGAGTGTGGGTGTGTGTAAGGATATAGTCATCTTAAAACCATAAAATGTAAAAGAAAGACAATGAGCACAAAAGGTTTATATATGAAAAAGCGTCCATGATTCATTGAATGTCATAAGAAGATGAAATAAAAACCCTTACAAATGGACCATTGTGCCTCGGGTAAGACACAAGGTTTTTAAAGTGCGAATTGTTCGTGAATATTACAAGTCCAACAGAAATGTAAAAGATAAATTACAGAGAGATGAAAGTTATCAGGACAAAGTCTTTGGCTTCCCAATTGCGAAGTCCTCCGCTGACAGTAGGAAATATCCAATCTTCCAAGCTGCCATCTTCTTCATTGTCCTCTACTGCATTGACCCCTTGGTTGCTGATCTTCATAGGTGGCCCTCCGGCATGGGTGCGGCGCACAGCCTTCAGAGCAGTTGAAGTAAACCCCAAGCCAAACTTGTCTGATTTGTACAGAATGTCTGGAAGCTGCCCCCAGATGGTGCATCCACCCTCTTCCACTACTGCTTTTGCATCCTTTAGAGATGACATCCGAAGTGGAGGTCTTGTGATCTTATCAATCGAGGATACCGCCTTGGTCGCTGCTACTTCTGGAGAGACTTCTTCGAAATGTTGGAAAGGGGTTTCAATGAACTCACCATCTAACTCCACATATCGGAAAGAATTTAGATGACTAATCATGTACTTCTCCTCTCCATGGACAATTATGATATTTCCTTGGACCGGGTACTTCAGCATCTGATGCAAAGTAGAGGTGACAACACCGGCATTGTGGATCCAGGGGCGTCCTAACAGACAGGAATAAGAAGGACGAATGTCCATCACATAGAAGGTTGAGTTGAAAACCTGAGTTCCCACCTTTATTGGGATGTCCACCTCCCCGTGGACCATCCTCTTCGAACCATCAAAAGCTCTCACCACTATGTTGCTGGGTTTTAAAGTCATCCCTTCGCAATCCAATCTATCAAGGGCTTTCTTTGGTAAGACGTTTAAAGATGATCCAGTATCAACCAAAACATGGGCTAGGGTTGTTCTTCTACACTCAACTGAGACATGTAATGCCTCATTTTGTTTTCTCCCTCTGGGTGTCAAATCAGCATCGAAGAATCCCAAGCCATTATCAGCTGTCAAACTGGCCACACAGTCCTGGAACTGGTCAGTAGACGTCTCTTGTGGCATATGAGATGTCTTCATAAATTTTACCAGAGCTTTGGCATGTGCTTCAGAGCACAATAGTAGGGCTAACATAGAGATCTTGGAAGGGGTTTTCCCCAACTGTTCAACCACATCATAATCACTTTTCTTTATTATCCTCAAGATTTCTTCCATCTCCTTCTTGGATGTTTCAGGAAAAGCTAGTGATTGAGCCTTCGTCCGGACAGGCTCCTCTTGAACGTTTTTTCCTTTATTCTCAGCAGTGGAAGTAGGGATAGGAATTGTATTGACATTGTCAGTAGGTATGCTTGCAGGTATAATCACTGGTGCAGAGGTAATCTTCGGAACGGCCACGGGTCCAAAGACTGTTTTTGGAGGGGAAATCTCTGGAGAGAAGATTCTAACACTGCGGGTAATCTTGCTAGTTCCGACAATATTGCTAATGTCGGAATTGTCCTCTTTGGAGCTTTCTTCTTCGGCAGTCAGTTCATCCTGTTTAATACGATGGTAGTATATTTCTCCATCGTAATTCCATGGTACTATTTTATCAGATTTGTATGGGGTCGGCCCAGGCATTGTAATCTTAAGTGGAGTAGTCTTTGGAGCAGATGTAATCCTAACGGGTCTTTTAGGGACCCTGGAAGGATTGCCGTAGATGGTTATGATAGAAACCTATTTAACTGGAACGGGTGAAATAAGTGCTTTCTCAAACAAAATTTATTGGTTATCAATCAGTCGTTGGATACCTTTTTTCAACAGAGGGCAGTCAAATGATGAGGATAGGCAAACATGGCAGTCTTTGTCACAACCTGGGAATATACCAGCTTTCAATAAATTCAACTTAATAATCAGGAGCGGAGTTAACAGTTTATCCACGGTAGCAACAAACAGATCTTCTTCAATAGCGTTGGCATTTTGACCATGCCTCGACATCGGAGCAGAAATAACATTCGGTTTCTCAGGCATTTCAAACTCAACTTCCTTCACATCTATCAGGTCCTGAATTTTATTCTTCAAAGCCCAACAGTTGTTGGTGTCGTGCCCTGGAGTTTCAGAATGGTATGCGCACCTGGCATTCGGATGGTAGTGAGGAGACGCAATATTGGGATTCTTTGGGGCCTCTTTTAAAGTGGCCAAATTCAACTTCAGAAGATGTGGTAGAACTTGGGCTGGAGTCATGTTAATCTTGGTGAATTGCCGAACTGGCCTTTCTACCCTTTGCTGATTATTTCTTGGCTGGTCTGATGCAGGCTTCGGAATCATAACGGCCCCCACAGTTGGTCGGCGCTCAGTTCTTCCTTGATTTCTATGTGAATAGACAACAGACACTTCCTTCTTCCCAGTGAAGGGCTTTTTCACAGCTGTAGAGGTAGACGCATCTTTCTGAATCTTCCCACTTCTTATACCGGCCTCCACTCTTTCGCCGGTTAATATCAATTCAGTAAACCCTACAGAGGAGCTCCCAATCAGATAATTGAAGAAAGGACCTGAAAGAGTTCCCAAGAACATGTCCACTAACTCCTTTCAAACAAAGGGGGTTGCACCCTTCCGGATAGATCCCTCCACTTTTGGGCGTAGTCTTTGAAGCCCTCATTTGATACCATAGCCATACTCTGAAGTTGAGTACGAGTTGGTGCCAAATCGGCGTTGTACTGATACTGTTTATAGAAGGCTGCTGCCAGGTCTTCCCAATTATGGACATCGGCCCTTTCCAACTGGTAGAACCAATCAAGTTGCATTCCTGATAAACTGTCTTGAAAAAAGTGGACCCACAAGTCTTTGTCAGCAGAATGCGGATGAATCTTCCTGAAATATGACCGGAGGTGCATTTTAGGATAAGGCACCCCATCATACTTGGCGAACAATGGCACTTTAAACTTTTGCGGGATTACAATTCCGGTCACCAACCCCAATTCCTCGAAATCTAGCCCCGGTACTCTTTGTATTTCCATAGCAGCTAGACGCTCTTCCAGGTGTTTGTATTTGTCATCAGCCGGAGGGTATTATTGTTCAGAGTAGTCCTCTTCTTCCTCTTCTTCCTCATAATCTGATGGTACTGCCGTTTCTTTTCCTTTTCTTTCCCCTTCTTCGGATGTTGTTGGAAAATCTAAGGTCCTTCTGGCTTGTCCCTGAAACCTTCTGCCCATGATAACCACACTAACTGCCTTCTTCTTCTTTTTATCTTTCTCTTTTTCTAGCAGAGTCTTTAGCTCCTCCTTCCCCTTGGCTAAGGTCAAGAGTAACTGTTGAAATTGTGTATTTTGAGCTTGAAGGTCTTTCACCATTTGTTCGAGATCCATCTTGCTGAAATAAACAGTAGAGGGATGAGGAAACTTGTTGCAAAGACCTGTTTATGCTCATGATGAATGATATGTATTCATGCAATGTTTTCAAGGATTTAAAAATTCAAATTTGTGTCAAACAAAAAGGAACACACGTTATATTAATAAAATATAATTTGAGTACATCAATGCCCCTAGGGCAAAATAATACAAAATTCTAAGATAAAAAGACATTGCACATCCTCTTTGGTGAAATGTAGGTATTGAGAGTCTGCTCTTCATGAAGTAGCCGAGTGAGTTCCAAAACCTTCTTCTCGCTTGCATAGAATTGGGCTTCGAAAGTATTGCGCTCTCCATTGAGTTGTATCCAATCCCTTTGTAGGTCTTCGAGTGATGTCGGCATGTCAGGATGTAGGATAGTGTATGGAACTTCTCCTCCTTTAACAAGCTCAATAATCATTAGGAGAATGGAGGGATAAGGCATCATAAGACTTTGAGCGCGGGTTCGTACCCACTTGAGGTAAGGCTCAAGAGGGATATAATTCTTGTGACCCAAAGTCTTTCTATCTACCTTGTTTGGCATCCTCCAAGCTCGGATGAATCTTTGGCGAAGACCTTGATCGTCGTGGTTGTAGTAGAAAACCAAGCCTTGAATCAACATATCATGTGGGCCATCCCTTCGAGCATAACCAAACTGTCTTAGAGCTAATCACGGGTTGTAGGTGATGCCTCCCCTAATGCCAAGTAGAGGGACATTAGGGAATTCCCCACAATGGTCAACAATGGTAACATTCTCTTTGGATCGAGAACACCAATGAATATCTGAATGTTTAAGTGTCATTAACCTTTGTGACCACCTCAAAACTTTCTCATTCTTCAAGACTGATTGGGGAAGATGAGAAATAAACCATCTTGCCAGGAGAGGAGTGCAACACATAAGAACACCTCTTTTCCTCATTGTACGAGTGTGAAAAGAGTGTAAGATATCTCCAGGAAAAGTAGGCACCAGATTGTGTGACATGAAGATTTTAACAGCGCTTACATCTATGAGTTGGTCAGGATTAGGGAACCAGACCATCCCATAGATGAGAAGAGCTACAATCTCCTCAAAAGCTTCTAAGTCTATAGAATTCCAACAGCTTTGGGATTTCTCAAACAAAAACTTTGCCAAGAAGCCTTTGACACCACTTCTAGTTTCCCAATGAGTTGTGACATCAGATGAGTTCAAGTGCAGGGCTTGAGCAATCTCTTCTGGATTTGGATCTCTTTCCGTACCGTTGAAAGGTAGTTGATTGAGAATAGGAATCCTCAGAAGTTGAGAGAATTCTTCCAAAGTGGGCACAAGTTGATAGTCAGGAAGTGTGAAGCAATGATGCAAAGGGTCAAAGAACTGGAAGAGAACCTTCATCATATCCTCCTCTGTGTTGGAAGTGACCAAGTTGAGTAGAAGACCATGTCTCTCGGTGAATGGAGAATTCTCAGGGATCCTTGAGGCTAGCTCCTTGAGTTATGGAGGAATTCTTACAAGGTTGATTTGGATAGTTTTCATGCGAAGTGAATCCATAACCTACAAAATAAGAACAAAGATGAATCTCCAAAATCCTTGAAATGGTTAGTGAATGCATATGATGTTCATGATGTCTATGATGTTATGCACAAGTATATATGTACAAGAAAATCAAACAAGTTCCTAGTTTAGGCTTTCATGGGGTTTCATAGGTAAGTACCCTCTTGAAGTTTAGTTGGCTCAACTTGTCTTAGTAATAGTAATCGGGTTCTAAGGAGCTCAATATCACTGGATTGTTTCCTTGTTCATTGTTTCAGTTCAAGCCTCTTTACTGGCGGCCGAAATATTCCAAGAAACCAACCCTCAATGAGTGTAGTATCGAGTATCTACCAACTTCGGACTGCACCAAAGTCGGTCATCTAAATACATCCTAAAAGGCCAAGTTGGTCAAGTAAAGGTTCTAGAAGTTCATTAGTGCTTCATGACATCACTCAGCGGCCTCGTATTCTATTTGATTTACTCAAAGGCTACCGGTACCCACAAATATGTCACACTAATATAGCTATTGCTTAGACCATGTCGGTATACCCCGCACAGTTCCCATAACGTATTGCTATTTACCTATAATGTTTCCCAAATCCGGGTGGAGGATTTAAACCCAAACAATGAACCATAATGTAAAGAAAACAAGTCAAACAAGGTAAGCAAATAAATGTGATCTAAACCCTAAGGTAACCCCACTTTTAGAATTATCCCCAGCATAGTCGCCAGTTCTGTGATGCGGTGGGAGAACTGAATTGAGGTTTTGTGTTTGTGTTTGCAAATTTCGCGGTTAGCAAGAGTCACCATCGACTTTTATTTTATCCAAAAGGAAAGGTAAAAAAGCACAGGAAAGACCTTTGAGATGTTTTCTTGAGTTCGGGGGGTAGATTATGAGAAGGGAAGGTGCTAGCACCCTTTTCATCCATGGTTTTCCATGGACTCTTAGTTACTTGCTTAGATCACTTGCTTTGTTTTGTTTGAAATGGTGTTTGGTGTGATTTTGAAAGTATTTTGAAAAGAGGCCATTCGTTTAGGCAATCTTTGTAATGATTCTCGTTCGTAAGAATGTATACAAAGATGTTTGTCTTTTGAAAATGTTTTCAATGTTTTGTAAGATGTTTTGAAATGTGTATGTGTTTGTTTTTGAAAATAGCAAGGATTGTTTTGAAATGGAGCAAGTAACTTAGAAGCTATCTACCTACTCAAATGTATTTCTTGTGCATTTTTATTCCTTTGACATTGTTAACTGACCATTGATTTGGTAAGCAACCCTATCTTTGGATGTAAACGGGACGGGCGTGGGTCATCGTATAACCATGATAGCAATGTTGCCAAGTATCTTAGCATTTTTTGAGGGACCAAGATCATTTTGTTTAGGCAACCTTGAATAGCGTCATCGAGGGACTATGATCTTATTTTTGTTTTGTTTTGCCAAGATATTTCGCATGCGTAACATGGCCATTTTATTTTAGGCAACCAAGTGGGAGAAACCCTAAGGGTCCTTGTGTGCAAAGTGTATCATTTTTATGCTTTTGTCTTGTATTTAGGGTTTTCTATTTGTTTCGTTTTTTGTTCTTGTCATGCAAACCCTAATTACTAAGCATAGTATATAAAGCGATAAATTGCGTAAAATAAACTAAGCTATTACAACAATTATTATGGGAGGGGGGAATTATAAGTTTGAATAGGGATTTGCACAAATATAAAGCTAAATATATTATTACAACCAAATCGATTATTGCACGAATTAAATAAATATATGGAAAGTATTTAAAATGCAATGCAATGGATTCATGTAAAAAATATTTTGTGTCTTGTTTTTGTATGAGAAAAATAATCAATTTACACCCTAAAAAAGGGGGGAAAATAATATTATTTTTGGAGGGGGTTAAACCCTAGTTTTTTATTGTAAAAGAAAATAAGGTTCTATATTGTTATCTTATATTTTTTTTTGTATAAAAGAAAAATAAAGAATATTGTGTTTAAATATTAAAAATTAAATATGTATAGAAAATAAGTATTTATGAGTATAAATAGTATAATAAAAATATTAAGTATTTTTATTGTATTTACAAATTATTTAAGAAAATAAGTTCTATCCTATTCAAATATATTAATTTTTATGTAAAAAAATAAAATAAAAAAATAAAATAAAATTGTAAAAATAAAGAAATTATTTTTTATTATTCAGAAAAAATAATCAAAAGCATATAAATATAAAAATATAAAAAAAATATGAAAAATATAAAAATCAGCCAAGGGGTGCAAATAACAAGTCAGGGGGTGTGATTAGTAAAAACAAAAAGGCCCAAGGCGCCAAAAAGCCCAGGACTTCATCCCTGACCTTCGTCCCTCTCTTCTGCGCGTGCTTCTAGTTCAAACCTGTAACTTGCTAATGCTTGCATAAAAACTAAATCTCATAACATTAAACATGTGGCATTTGAGCTCAGATTCCAACAATATAAATTATGTAACCTAACTCTTAAAGATCAGAGAGAATTTTTGAATCCCTAATTTGTGACCTAACTTTTTCAGCATTTTCAATCTTCAAATTCTCTTAGCACAATTAATATAAATGAAAAGTAATGATATGTACAACTTTGTCACGATAAGGGCTACATTTTTCCTTCACAAATAGTGGCTTGAGGTTTCCTATTCAAAGAGATAGAGTTTGAAAAAATACCTCCTTCAACTGGATTCGAGTAGGGCAATATAGGGACTTTTATGGAGGCATGACAATTGTTTGAGCTTCCATGAACTTCCCTGAAGCTATTCCAATGCTTATCTTGCTTTGAGGATGGCTGGAACTCTCTGAACAAGTCAAGCTGCAAGCTTCCAAAATGAAAATGGTGGATGCTGAAACAGGGGTTACAGAACTAGGGTGATGGCTTGGATTGATTAGTTATCAAGTGTATGAGATGTTTGAAGTGATTAAACACAAAATGCACGAGCCAAATGAGGGTTGGATTTGATTTTGCAGAAGTTCTGTGTTTTGGCAGTTTTGTGGAGTTTTTGAGTTTTAGAGAGTTTTAGGTTCAATCCAAACGTGCTATGCCTTGTAACAAGTTTGTATATTTGTATAGAAGTGATACAAAGTCAGCTCTCCACTAGCTGTGCAAGCCTTGGACCTTTTTGCAACTTTTCTTGCATTTTAAGTAAAGTGAAGTGACTAATCCCACATGCTTGTACTGGCTAGCTTGAGGGCTGATAAGAGTTGGTACACATTTCTTGAGAGCTGTAGAGATTGCTTGTACCAAAGGGACAGGCTCAATGCTCAATATTGATAAAGTTGCAAAAGTTCAACTTTATGAAAATGGCATTGTAACCTTTTGGCCAAAAATGGAAATAGCTCTTGTGTAAAGCTTCAAAAGCAAAGATAAAGCCTTTGTCAACTGAGTTTGCATTTAATTATGGAGTGTATATCAAGCTTAGGACCTTTAAAGCAAGACACAACCAACATAGATTTGATTTGCAACTTGATGCTATGTGAAAATGGCTTGAACAAAAGTGAGAAAATGCCAACTTCCCTTCTTCGATTCTCCCTACTCAAAAATGATCTTGGAGATTTCTTTGACATTTTGGAAATCTTGCAATGTGCTTTATAATCCATATTTGAAATGCAATTTGAGATACCTCTTGGAACTAGGTGAAAAATGTCCATGAAGTTGGGTCCAAAACCTGCCTAAATTAGGGCAAAATTTCACTAAGTTAAGAAGTTCATGGACCTATATTCACAAATTCATAACTTGAGATCCAAGCATATTTTGGGAACAGTTTCTGAAGCAAAGTTGTAGATTTCATGGAGGACTACAACTTTCATGTTGGAAGCTTTTCTTCAATCAAAATGCATCATGGTGAAAAAGTGGTGCAAAGTTGAGAAAAAATAAGAAAATTTTTATACTTAGAAAAATTCTAAGTTATGAAAATTTTCAAATTAAAACCCTAATTTTAAAATTTGAGTTTCTTGGTGAACAAGTTTCATATTTTGACCTATCTTGATGAATTATGACCCTCGGCACTTGATTTTGACCAAAAAGTCAAAGTTTGACTTTTCAATGCACAGTTGACTTTTGATCAGTTGACTGCAAAATTCATCTGTCAATCCAATGAACTTGAGATATTTTGAACCATGTAATTAGGTCAAGATGATGCCATTGGATCCTTGAAATCATGTTTGAACTCAATTGGTCATTGGCTAGGTTAAAAATCAGAAATTGCCCTTTTTCAGTCAAAACCCTAATTTTGACCATTTTGCCCTTTTGATGATTTCATCAAATTTCTTGAGGAGTTGTGATCCAAACTTGATCAAATGGTACATATGAGTCTAAAATGTTGATATGGATAAAAAATTATGAAGTTTGACTGTAAATTGGACATAGTTGACTTTTTCCCCAATACAGTTGATTTTTAGGTCAACTGTCCAATTGACTTATCAAAAATGTGGTTCAAGGCTTGAAACTTAATATGAACAATCTTAGGGGTCCAAGATGATGTATGAAAGTCAAATGAAGCATTGGTGGTCCAAAAATCCTTGTGAAAACTCAAACCCTAATTTTGGCTTATCGGTGCAAGATGAGATGTCTTGAGCTGACCAAACCCTGATCTTGTCTTGAGTCCAAGAAGTCTTGTGAGAAAAATCTTGATAAATGAGAGGGGAAATTTTGGGGTACAACAGATAGTAATTTCCTCTTGAGGTCGAGAGCACCAATGGATATCTGTATGAAAAAGCGACATTAACCTTTACGACCACCTCAAACTATGCTTATTCTTCAATACTGATCGAGGAAGGTGCGAAATAAACCACCTAGACAACAAAGGCAAGCAACACATAATAGTCCATCGCTTCTTCATATTGCGTGTATGAAGAGAGTGAAAAATGTATCCAAGCAATATAGGCATAGGGATACGAGTAAGGAAAACTTTGACATCATTCACATCATTAGCCCATGATTTCTTATGATTTTATTTAATTTATCTTGTTTTAAATTAATTAAAACAAAGATAAATATAAATAAAAATCAAAGCCATGTATAAATGGACTTAGAGGTCCTATAATATTTGGTAAACATGTTTGAACACCAAAAATTAGGCTCACTAGCTCAAAGTTTCAAAATTTCCCAATTTGAACTTCATAAATTTCTTCAAAATCTCCCAACTTGTGCACATCATAACTTGCTCAATTTTCCTATTTTGAAGATTATCTCTAACTTTTTTGAAATCACAAGATATCCTCTACAATCTTTATGTTTGTTACTTTTTCTTTTGAAGACATTATCTTGATGTAAATTTCCTTGACAAAAAGTGTCTTTTGTTGACTTTTGAAAATGACCTATAATGTATGAGCTCATATCTTCCAAATGAAGCATTTTTTGGACTTGAGAATAAAAGATAAGTTGTAGAGAATTGAATTTTCTTCAAAATGGGCTTTTGTGTGAGAAAAGTTGATGAAGCATGTGAAATGTATGCCTAGTCAAAGTTCAGTTGACTTCTCCTAAGCAAAACTCTAATTTGACAATTCTTTACTTTTGATGATCTGAGGATTTTCCTTGGGGAATCATGATCAACCATAATCAAATGATGGATATCAGTTCAGAATGTTGATGTTGACATAAAATCTTGAAGTTTGATTGTATGTTGACCACATTTGACTTTCTGACCAATATAGTTAATTTTCAAACATTTGAGCCATTGACTGAGGAAACTTGTGATGTAGGACTTGAAACTTGACACGAACCTTATTGAGGACCCAAGGAGAACCATGGAAGCCACTTGAGACTTTTTCAAACCAAATTTCCTTGAGGAACTCCAAACCCTAGTTGTAGGCTTTTGGCTTATGAGGAGCATCTTGACTAGTCAACCCTTGTGTGTCTTGAGTATTTGAGAAGACTTGAAAGAATGTCTTGAAGAAAATGGGAGGGAAAATTTTAGGTTATAAGACACTGTAAGAGACAACCTTCCTCTTCTTAGTATAAACAATAACCTTACTTTGTGGCTTTTGAGGAGCAAAAGGAGCTTTCCTCCTGAAACTCTTTGGAGGTCTGCTTCTTATTTCATCAACCTTTCCTTGACCCTCCTTAGAATCATGAATATCAACCATCACAGCCTCTCATTTCCTACTCTTAAGTATTTTGTCTATTCCAGGAGCCAAACTCTTGATGATATATTCCTCATCAAATGCTAAGTCATCAACATCAACCACATCCATAACCATAACATGAGCCTTTTACTTACACAGTTTCTCACGAACAACTTGCTCAGGAGTAAATTCCTTAGTCCTTGCCCTAAATGTTTCAATAGTACTAGTCTTTTTGCCTAATATGTTAGATCATATGACAGGACATCTACACCTAATTCTTTCAAAACTTTGGTCACAAACCTCCTACATCTCTTATCAAAGTTACTCTTATCATCTTCAGACAGGCTTTCATCAACAATAATAGGCCCAATAGGATTTTTATTCTCAAATTCTTTCTCTATGTTAACATTGACCCTATTTTTGCAAGTATTAGAAGAAGATGACTTACCAGAAGCCCTGACATCTTTTGAAGTCGATGGTCGTGCTTCCTCCTCAATAAAGCCTGGAATAGTGGATAATGGAACAACATCCAAGACTAGGTTAGACAGATTAATCATTCAACTTGTATCATCAACCCTAGAATTTGATTTATATGATCCATGGTCTTCAAACGAGGCATGCATGAAATCAGATGAATGATGTTGATACATTGTTGATTTTTGTAGAACCAAATTAGAAGTTGATCCAAGGGAGTACAAACACACTCGCATTTTTTTGAATAGATGCAAAAGTTTTGAGAGAACGGTCGATTTGGTATAAATAGTGTGTCCAAATGATTAAGCCTTAGAGGAATGGGCTTAGGTAGACGTAGGAGTCATGAAATTTGAAAATTTGATTGGCCCACATAAATAGCAGTAATTGTTGTAATTCCCTATACTTATTCACTTCAAGTCGCTCTCCTAATTTTTAAATGTTTACACATTTAAAAACTAAGCCTTCCACTTTTACTCGATCTTTTATATCATGTAACTTGATATTTGTGATTTTAGTCCTACTTTTTTGAATAGGTTGTTTATCACCTTTTGTCATCCTCAAGTTGTCACAATACTATGTCCTGACATCTTGTGTGACTTTATAGGCGGTCAACATCTATTTTAGCTCAAAACTTCTTCCAACAACTTTCTTGGCCCTCAAGCATGTCGCAGAGCACTTTGTTTCTTCAGGACTCCACAAATAGAAATTGTCTTTTGATCTGCTAGCCTTTATGATAACCTCATCCTTCTCATTTTTTATCAGGCATTTAGAATTAGTAAAGATAAATTTGAGACCTTCATCACATAGTTAACTTATACTTATCAAGCTTGCATCTAATCCTTTTAACCAATAGCATATCATCAAGGCTAGGTTGTCCTGCATAATCCAACTTTCTAACACCCATTACTTTACCTTTTGATCAATCTCCATAAGTCACAGTTTTAATGAAAGATGTTTTTATTCCCACTAGGAATTTCTTGACACTTGTCATGTGTCTAGAACAACCACTATCAAAATACCATTCTCCTTGAGTTGATGCTTTGAGAGAGATGTGAGTTACTTCCTTAGACAAACCATTTTTATGAATCCTCCATTTTTCTTTATTCACACTCTGTCTTCTTCTAGATTATGGTACAGATTTGGGATATCCATATAACTTGTAGCAATAAGGTTTTAAACCTTTCTGCAATAAGAACATTTCCATCTCTGATTCCTGCCTCCCTTGTACCTTATTTGATGTCTATGCTAATGTTGGGGAATGAGATCTGACATCTTCTGCTCTTGGTCCTTCATTGAGACTACAAAACTTACTTCAGGCTTTACTTATTTCTTCTTCACACATTGACTCACATAACCAATACCTCTAACATTACAAACATTCCTCCTAGCTCTAAGAATCTCATCTGGACCATCAGAACCATTATTTAACATTCTTACAGATATAGTGATATTGTCCAACTTTGAATTTAGCAATACAACTTCCTCCTTCAGATAAAAAATAATGGATAAATATTTTACTTCATCAGCTTGTAGTTGAGAAATGAATCTCTTTTTCTCTTCTCCTTGTTGACACACTTCTTCATTTTTTATACACAACTTCCTGTATGAGGCAGTGAGTTCCTCAAAAGTAAGTTCTTCATCATCTGATTCTTCTTTAGAATCATAAACTCCAGTTAAGGCATTTACTTACTTGATTGATTCCTCTTCAAGATTGCGTTCAGAGTCTTCCTCTGACCATGACACATATAGACCTTTCTTCTGCTTCTTGAGATAAGCGGCACACTCAGATTTTATGTGTCCAAATCCCTCTCATTCATAGAACTGAAATCCTTTTCCCTGATTTGGCTTTTCTTCAATCCAGGACTTTCCTCCATGGTCCATATTTTTGTTGATGTCGACTGACATGTTCTTTGCATTGGACCTGGACTTCCTCAGCACTTTGTTGAATTGTCTTCCTAATAACACAAGATCCTTAGATACTCCTTCTAAGTTCAACTCACCACTATCCTCTGATTCTTCAATAATAGAAGAAAAGGCTATACTTTTCTTCTTTTCAGACCTTACTTTGATAGCAAATTCAAAGGTCTTAATGAAGCTTAAAAGTTCATTCACAATCATAGTGCTTATATCATGGGATTCTTCAATGACAATCACTTTCATGTCAAACCATTTTGGAAGAGATCTGGGCATCTTCCTGATCAACTTATCCTCTGATATCTTCTCTCATAGGTCTTCTAAGTCATTAGCAATGTCTAGAACAAACATGTGAAAGTCCTGAATACTTTCATCCTCCTTCATCTTCAGGTTCTCAAATTTTGTCGAGAGAAGTTGAAGTTTTTCCATCTTTACCTTATAATTTCCTTCATGAACCATCCTTAAGGTCTCCCAAGCAACATTAACATGCTTACAATTCTTTATCAACTTGAGAATATATTTATCAACTTCATTGAATATGGAATTCAATGCTTTGAATTTTCCTTGGGCTAATAACTCATCAACATCATGCCAATCTTCTTCAGGTTTAAGCACATAAGTAACCTTTCCATCTTCACCCACAACCTTTTGGGGATCCCATCCTTTGACAACATTTATCTAGGCCTTGTTTCCCAGGGATTTTATGGATATTTCCATACGAGGCTTCCAACTGTCATAGTTGGTACCATCCAAAATATGTATTTTAACCATAATTCCACCATCCATATCCATTGCAGCAGAAAGTAACTTCCTAGAATCTAACCCAGAGTTAGAGCAGGATGCCTGCTTTGATACAAATTAAAATTCTGGATATCAGATTTCACATGTTCTAAGAGATGTCAAGACACGGATCCAAATTCAACATGCAACAACAGTATATACAAAATAAAACAAATATTGTTAAAGGTAAATAACATACATATATGTTTACCCGGTTTGGTGACAACAACACCTACTCTGGGGGATACCAAGCCAGTGATGAAATCAACTAGATAGTATCAATTTGTACACCACGCAACAAGCATATCAATTTATAATCTACAAACTTAATCACTACCCTTTGCTTATCATCTACCTAAGACACACCTAGGTATGAGGCCCTCCTCAAATACCTCTTCAATCACACTCAGCAATTGGAACAACTCTAAACAAAGTAGGTAACCAACACATGAAATAAATCTTCCAAAACACACAATCCTCAATGCTTAAAAGCTTATGAGAACTGACACACAAACATCCAATGCTTAAAAACTTATGGATGCTTGACAGAACTTACAAACCAAAACAGTCCTACTCTTCAATCAAGATGATATTAGAGAGGATCACAAATAAGGATTCTAAAAACCTAACAAAAACACACGTAAGTTATACCTAAATCTAGGTATCCACCAGTCTATATATAACATTATTCTAGACTGGGTCGGGCTTCAAAATCACAGCAGTGAATAGGTCTTCAATCATTTGTTTCCTAAAATGTCTCCATGTTTAGAAACTTTGTAAATATTCGAAAACCAACATAAAATCTATGATTTGTCAATCTTGGATGCCACATAAGCTAATTAAATATTCTCTGAATATTCAATAACTAACATATCAACAGAAACATAACTGTCAGCTGCTGTAGACACGATGTCCTATCCTCCTGGTTGGGACATATTATTCAACATGTTGAAAACTGCAAGTAGGAACATCTTGTTCAACATGTTGCTTTCAAGTTGGTTTTACCAAAATGTATGTCAACCATAATTTCAGATAAATAACAATCTCCCCTTTGGCATATTTTGTCTAAAACAACCAAATAACCCATGCACAAGAAAGCACAAAAAATGTTTGAAAATAAATCAAACACACCCATCAGAGGCACAGTAGCAGAAAACACATTTTCAAGGACAGTAGTGAAGCATAAAAACAATAAAAGACATAGTTAGTAGTTAGTTGATCTACTAACACAGCTGCAACAAATGGAGAAACAAAGTTATCAACACCATGATGTCAAGAAATCATGTCTGACATCTCTTCAGAGCATCCAGTCCAGAGCCGAGACACCCCTTCAATACGAGAAGCATAAAAATTCTCCCCCTCAACAGTAGTACCAATACCAGCACCCTCAATATCATGCTACTTCCCCTTTTTAGCCATAATCCAACAAATGTAAGTAGACAATATTAAAAAATTTAAGCACCCAAATTTTTAAGAGATAAGGTGCAAAAAAAAACTAAAAACATCCTGGGCATTTAACCCTTACAAAATCATAAACTAAGATAACAAAAGAAAACAATGAAAATAAGAGACAAGGCATTATTCATGTATCAACAACACCATCACCATCACCATATGAACCAAATTCCTCACTTTTTCTTAAGCTCCACCACTTGCAGAAGTATCACCATCGGATGTATCATTATCAGATGCATTGTTGTCTTCAAAACCACCATTTGTAGATTCATCAACTTCAGCAGAACTGTTGTCATTAGGTTCATGATCTGTAGAATCAGCACCTTTATCTGGTTCCTCCATCATAAATTTATTCAAGGTTTCAAACATGATATTCTTATATATATATATATTAATCCTGATAGAGTCCACCAGCTCTCTGAACGCTTCCTTTAGTTGGGCAATTACTCCCTCCTTTGAAGATGCATTCCTAGCTAACTGTGAAGATGTTACACCAATGTCTGGGACATGTGTTCCACCAAACAATTTGTGATGCAGTGACAAAGGGGATACTCTTTTCTTTAACATGTCATTAGGTAACAAGATTCTATGGTTTTAATTCAGCACTAGTCCACATATTAGTGAAGGAAAGAAAATGGGCATCGTCACAGCTGTAGATGTAGCTTGCTTAATGATTTGGTCAAAGATGATCTTCCATAACCAAAAAATCCTTTCAATACCAACAACAAAAGTGAACTTCCCAAAGACATTGGAAATAGTGGAGGTATGCTGAGTGGGAAACCAATTAGCTGTAGCAAACTTATGAAGGATGGCATACTTCACAGTGAGTTTACCAGATGGCAATTTTCCATCATCATGCAAGTGCCTCGCTTGTCCACCTATGATTTCCCTACACACTTGATCATTAGACTCTTCTAGTTCTACTTGAGGTTATTCCATTCTACCAAGAAATTTGGTGATCATCATAGGAGAAAAAAATCACAACCTTCCCTTTGACTATAAAATTTCTATAGTCTTTACTTCTCTCATCATTGCATTCATCAAGAACACGTACAAAAAATTCCTTGACCAACCTTTCATAGCAAGGACCAATTTTTGTGATTGTTTTCATCAGGCCAGCAGCCTTTATAAGCTTTACAATATCAGGATAATTCTTAAAATCATTTCCTAATTCTCTTTCCAAAGCTACCCTTCTCTGATCAACATACTTCAGTTTTTCAGCATGTTCTTCTGACTGGAAGGATACTTTTTTCACCAAAGAGCTCTTCTAAACAGAAAAACAAGTTTTCTTAAGAGCAGATATCTTATGAGGGACGGTGTCCTAGACATCTTCTACAACATCATACTCAGAATTGAAGAAACAATTGAAAGAATTACTCCAGAAGAAGTTTATTCGACCGAGTGTTTCTCTGTGGGGTGCTCCTGTGTTATTGGTTAAGAAGAAAGATGGTAGTATGAGATTATGCATGGACTACAAACAATTGAATAAGGTGACTATCAAGAATAAATATCTACTTTCGAGAATTGATGACTTAATGGATCAATTGGTAGGAGGTCCTGTCTTTAGCAAGATTGATTTAAGGTCGAGTTATTATCAGATTCGTATTAAACCAGATGATATTCCGAAGAATGCTCTCAGATAGAGGTACAATCATTATGAGTATATTGTGATGTCGTTTGGTGTATCTAATCACCAAGAGTTTTCATGGAGTATATGAACATGATCTTTCATAAGTATTTAGAAAAGTTTTTTGTGGTCTTTATTGATGATATTTTGATTTATTCTAAATCAGAAGAAGAGCATGTTGAACATTTATGAAGCATGTTGCAAGTGTTGAAAGAGAAGAAGTTGTATACAAAGCTGTCAAAGTGTGAGTTTTGGTTGAAGGAGGTGAGTTTCCTTAGCCATGTTATTTCTAGTGGTGGATTTTCTGTGGATCCTTCAAAGGTCGATGTTGTGTTGAAATGGGAGACTTTGAAGTCAGCAACTGAGATTTGAAATGAAATTATGGCTGTCAGATCCCGAATGTCCTAAGAGATATCGAGACACCGGATCCGACTTCAACACGCAACAACAAGATATACAAAACAAAAAAAACAATGTTGAAGGTAAATAACACACATATATGTTTACCCAGTTCAATGACAATAACACCTACTCTGGGGGCTACCAAGCCATGGACGATATCAACTAGATAGTATCAATTTATAGACCATACAACAAACATTTCACTTTATAATTTATGCACTTAATCACTACCCTATACTTAACTTCTACCTAAGACACACCTAGGTATGAGGCTCTTTTCAAATCCCTCTTCAATCACACTCAGCAGTTAGAGAAACTCTAAACACAGTAGATAACAAACACATGAAATCACTCTACCAAGATACATAATCCTCAATGCTTAAAAGCTTATGAGAACTGACACACAAATGTAATGATTAAAAGCTTATGGATGCTTGACAGAACTTACAAACCAAAACATTCCTACTCTTCTATCATGATGATATTAGAGAGGCTCGCAAATAAGGATTCTGAAACCCTAACAAAAACATGCATAAGTTATACCTAAAGCTAGTTATCCACTAGTCAATATATAACATTATTTTGGATTGGGTTGGGCTTCAAAATCATAGCAGTGAGGATGTATAAAGTCTACAAAATCTTCTCCAAGAAAATAGGTCTTAAATAATTTGTTTCCTAAAATGTATCCATATTTTGAAACTCTATAAATCTTCAAAAACCAACACAGAATCTTTGATTTGTCAATCTTGGACGCCACATATGGTAATTAAATATTCCCTGAATGATAAATAACTAACATATCAGTTGAAACTTAATTGTTAGCTGTTGTATACACGATGTTCTATCCTCCTGGTTGGGACATCTAATTCAACATGTTGAAAACTGTAAAGTGGAACATCTTGTTCAACATGTTGCTGCCAAGTTGGTTTTACCAAAATGTATGCCATTCATAATTCCTAAGAAATAACACGAAGATTTCTTGGTCTGGCTGAACATTATTGCGGGTTTATTGAAGGCTTTTCTAAGTTGGCATTTCCTTTGACTCAGTTGACTCGAAAGGGCCAGGCTTATGCGTGGGATGCAGCATGTGAAGAAAGTCTTGTGGAGTTAAAGAAGAAGTTGACAACTACTCCGGTATTGATTTTGCCTAATTCGAATGAATCTTTTATGGTGAATTATGACTCAAAGAAGATGGGTCTTGGTGGTGTGTTAATGCAGAATGGGCAATTGTTGTTTATGCTTCTAGTCAACTGAAGGTTCATGAAAGGAACTATCATATGTATGACTTAGAGTTGGCGGCTATGGTGTTTTTGTTGAAAATTTGGATACATTATTTGTTTGGTTCCAAATTCGAGATGTTCAGTTTCACAAGAGTATGCAATACTTGTTTGATTCGAAGGAATTGAATATGAGGCAAAGAAGATGGCTTTAGTTATTGAAAGATTATGATTTTCATTTAGGTTACCACCCTTGTAAAGAAAATGTTGTGGCACATGCTTTGGGCAGAAAATTCTTGCATATGTAATGCTTATGATCCACAAGTTAGAAATGCTTGAATAGTTTAGAGACATGAGTTTAATGTGTGAGGAGGCTCCTAACAATGTGAGTTTGGGAATGTTGAAACTGACTAGTGGTATTCTTGAAGAAATCCTAGAAGGTCATAAATCTGATATAAGGTTAGTTGATCAACTGACGTTGATGAATCAAGGTAGCGGAGGTGAATTCTGAGTTGATGAAAATGGTGTAATGAGATTTGGTGATAGAGCATGTGTTTCAGATGTTCTAGAGCTTAAGAAGAGTATTTTTGAGCAAGGATATTGAAGTGGTTAAAGTATTCATCTAGGTGTTACAAAGATGTACCAAGACTTGAAGAAATTATTTTGGTGGTTGGGTATGAAAAAGGAAGTTGCTGAATTAGTTTATGCTTGTATGATTTGTTAGAAGTAAAAGATTGAACATCAAAAGCATACAGGTCGGATGCAACCATTGAATATTCCAGAGTAGAAATGGGATAAAAATTTTATGAATTTTGTGATGGGTTTACCGAAGACTGCTAAGGGCAATGTTTTGATTTGGGTGATAGCCGATAGATTGACTAAGTTTGCTTATTTCTTGCTGATGAAGATTAATCACTTTATGCCGAAGTTAGCTGAGATGTATATCGAAGAGATTGAGAGGTTACATGGTATACCTTTGAGTATTATGTCAGATAGAGATATGAGGTTTAAGTTGAAGTTCTAAGAAGGTTTGTAGGATGCTTTCGGTACTAAGTCGAGGTTGATTTCTACATACCATTCGTAGACGAACGGTTATACAAAGAGGACTATCCTATCGTTGGAGGATTTGTTGATGGCTTGTGTGTTAGAACACGAAGGCGCTTGGGATAGTTACTTGCCATTGATTGAGTTTACTTATAATAGTAGTTTTCATTCAAGTATTGGAATGGCACCATATGAAGCATTGTATGGTAGTAGGTGTAGGACTCTGATGTGTTGGTATGTGTCAGGTGAGAGTGTTGTGCTCGAACATGAGATTGTGAAGGAAATGACTAAGAAGATCAAGATGATCCAAGATAATATAAGAGCTTCTCAGAGTTGTCAAAAGAGCTATCATGATAAGAGGAGGAAAGCACTAGAATTCCAAGTGGAATATCATGTGTTTTTGATATTTACTCTAATAACTAGTGTTGTACCCCAATTTTCCCCCCTAAGATCCCTCTATCATCTCATGTCAATTCAATCACAACAAGATCACACTAGGGTTTGGTTCTTCTCCCTATATTTAGGTTTTCTCATAGGGAATCACCAAGCACCTTGATTTTTATATTGTGATCATATATGTTTTGTATTACTTATCTTTTAACTAATAAATACAATGAATGTTTGTTCTAATTGATGATATTATAGGTGAGAGCACAACACATTCCATCAAGTGGATCTATAGGTTCATGAGTTTATTTCGATGCCTTCTTCAACAAAGCTTCATTAAGGTTCAAGCTTCATCATTGAAGATTCTTTGAAGTAATATCATGACAAGGTCTACTATGATTCGTCATGCCTCAATTTTTCAAAAAGAAGTCAAAGGATGCAAGAGTTGATTAAAGAAGTTTGACCTAATTGGACAAGTTCTTGATTTCTTGATCACAAGTGCATAATTCCCTCAATTCTTAATATTTTGGAGTTGGTTTTTGGTGGTATGGTTTCTCATTATCATCCTCAACAACTTCTATTTAGAATACAAAATTATTTGTGCAAGAAAGTTTGTCAAAATTGAAAAGGGTTTCCAAAGCATTTTGTTTCTCTAGGAGCTAGGGTTTTGAACTTCTAAGGGTTATATCTTGCTCATCTTTTGTTAGTTTTGAGTGATTCCAAAGACATTCTTCTCTTTAAAGGGTTATCAATAAATCACTTCAAAAGTTTCAAGAAAATTTCATGTGGAAGATGCCTAACGATTGAGAAAGATTATAAGTCCTCTAGATAGGCCATCAAATTCCCTTGTGTTACTTCAAAAGATCATAACTTGGTCAATTTTTATATACTTGAGCCCATTCTTTTTCCATAATTATCTTAAAGGTGTGAACTTCAACTCTTCTTTCATGTGCAAAGCTTGAAAATGGATGGAAGATGCCCTAAGGATGCAAAAGATTATAGGTTATCTCATGAATATTCACCAACTTCACAAAGTAATAACTTTCTCAATTTTTTAAGTTTTTAAATGGTTCACGTCTCAAAATTTCATTCAAGAGATCTACTTCATGCCATATTTTTGGGTCAAGAGAAAATTTTAAATGGAAAGCCATGTTTGGATGCTAGACATTATAGGTCATTTTTGAATAAAAACTTAGAATTTTTCTAAGTATAAAAGTCAGCATATTTTCTCAACTTTGACTCATCACAACTTTTAGCTTAAGCATCCATTTGATTCCATTCTTTTCACATTGTAAAGTTTTTGATCTCATCTTTCCAATACATCAAGAATCAAATCATAAGGTTCCATATATCGTACACACCATTGATTCAAAGATGGTACCTTGAAACTGAAGTTTTCTCCAAAGTCAGAATTTGAAAATCATGATTTGGCCTCTAAACACGAAATTTATGCACGTTTTTACTTTTAATCATGGTTAGAAATCTTCCAGGAGTGATTAGCACCTTGAAATGCAAGTTTTAGTTGAGTTTTGAGAAAATTAGAAGTTACATTTCTCATGCTTGCAATTTCACAAGAATTCCCTCCAAACTTCATCATTCCACACACTTGAGCTTCCCATTCACTTCCCTATAAATAGAGGACCTCACTCCTCTCATTTTCTCATACTTGAAGATCCAAAATCACCTTGCCAAACTTCATGCATAGCTCACTTTTATGATTTTTTGAATTCATATTTCCCCACTTTTCAATCCAATTTCTCCATTGATCCTTCATCCTTAAACTACCTTGAAGCTAATAGAAGAAGAATCAAGTCTTAAGGTGTCCTAAATCGTACTAACCATGTCCAATTTCAGAATAATTTTCAGCAACTTTGTTCAGGTAGAATTATCCATCAATTTGAACCAAATAAAGTCTGTGGAACGGTGGCAGAACTGACTGTTTTTACTGGTTTGCGTTTTGCGTTTTGTGTTTGAAAAATGTCGCGGTAAGCAAGAGTCGCCACCGACTTTTATTTCATCCAATTGGAAAGGAAAAAAGTACAGAAAAAAATCCTTTTTCAAGATATTTTGAGTACGGGGGGTAGATTATAGAAAGGGAAGGTGTTAGCACCCTTTCTATCCATGGTTTTCCATGGGCTCTTAGGTACTTGCTCATTTTTAAATTTCTTGAGTGTGCTTTGATTTGAAAAGTTTTACTTCGTGATAACCCTTGTATCAGTCCTCAAGGATGTGACGAAGTTGTTTTGAAAATTTGTTTTAAAAGGTGTTGGTGTGAAAAGTTTTTATTTGAGCAAGTACCTACTAGCATCTACCTACTCGAAAAAAATATTGTTTTTGTTCTATTTCCTTTAGCCAGCGTTATCCCACTATTGAGGAGTATGTAGCACCATCGTTGGAGTTTGTAAGGGTCAATTCGAAAGGGACGTACGGTCACTAGAGCAATACTAGGACACCTTAGTAATAACCCTAGAGTCTTAAGATCTTATTTGAGGCAACATTTCCGAGGCAACATTCGAATGGGACATTTGATCTATTTAGACAGGAGGGCGACCACTAAGACATCCTATGCTTAATGATCGTTTACTGAAGGAAACCGAAGTGAGAGTATACCCTAAGAGTGAATATGTGTGAGTGATTTGTTTCAGTTATTTATCTTTGCACATTAAGGTTTTCTAACTGTATTAATTTTTCATGCATTCTTGTCATACAATCCTATTAGCTTACATCTAGATAGTTAAATATTTGCAGGAATTAAAAATGCGAGAAAATAAACCTACGCTATTACAAGGCTTCGGGGAGGGGATTAATTACATATCCAAAAATTTGGGATTTAAAAAGTAAATAAAAATCCTAAGTTAACTATTACAAACCATGAGCAGTTACAAAATATTGGAGAAAATAATGAACAAGCGCGTGGCGAACTAAATGCGAGGACGATTAGGGTTTTGACCCTTGACTAAACCTAATTGTAATTGATTAAAGAAAGAAAAAAAATTTTTTGTCATGTTTTGTTATTTAAGAAAATCCTATGTTCTAATTAATATTAATTTTTAAAAATAAGTTAATTAATTCTAAACAACCTATTTTTGTATTTTTTTGTTTGAAAGAAGAAAAGAATTAAATCAAGAACTTAACCCTAATTTTTCTAATTGATTTTAATTATAAAAAACAAGTTAAAATTTCCCTAAATTAAATTAAACTAATTAAATTAAATTTGATAAAAAAACCTAATTCTAATTTTTGTGAATTCTTGATTTTATGATTTTATGATTTTATGAAAAAAATTGATTTTAAAATAAAATAAATGATTAAACAAATTAAAATAGGAAATAAAAAATCCATAGAAATTGAGAATTGGGCCTGATAGTGTTAACAAATGCAGGGGGTGCACATCTGAATTCTGGGCCCAAGATGCTCCAAGCCTGTTTGACCATATTTGATTTGGTGTGGGGGTTGACTTGAGGACTATGGTGGTCTCTCATTGGAGAGGCATGGGATCTGATGGCATGCTGGATCAAAGGATGGACGTTGATAGCATATGGTGGGCGCTTGAGATTGTAGTGAACCTGATCACATGAAGAAAAATAATATGAAGCAAATGTTGGGACCTAGGGATCGAACCCAGGTCCTTATACTCAAATCCAATGCTCGCTTGCCAGCTGCGCTGCGTTGTTAACTTGTCATCATATCAACAATAAAGCATAATATAAGAAAAGCAAAAAGAAACTGAATCCAAGGCGCGAAAATTCAAATGGACGAGTGGCTGCTTGACACGCCAGCGTCTTCTTCCTCTTTCTGTCGTTTTAGACTCTGGCACTTTTACCTACAGACACTTTACTGTAACTACAAACCTGTCACATTCCAAAATCCTATACAAGCAATATAAATGAAAGGTAAGGGTACCAATCAACTCGTCTCATCCTCACGAGCATCATGGTACCCGATTCGAGGTCTAATTTTTCCTGTACTTAAAACCCCTAAAGAAGAACATAAAACCCTAACAATGGCATGTTATGATTCCTGCACTGCAAATACAATTAAGTGGTACTAATAGCTTGCAAAGACGATGATGAACAATAATACGTAATTAAGACATGCTTATGATGAGTAAATCAGTGAAATCAGAATCAAGTTTTTAGGCAAATAGTGGTGCCTGTAGGGCGCGATTCTGGGCGTTTTGAAGCTTGCAAAGGATGCTGTTAACTTCCTGAGATGTCTAGCAAGCGATTGGAATGACTAGGAAGGCTTGAGATAGCCGATGGAATGAAATTCGTCTCACACTTTTCTTGGAAATTTTCATGTTTTGTTCTGGTTCTTGGAGCTAGGTTGTGCACGAAAATTCTTGTGTTTAGGGTTACACAAAATTCAGTATATGTATTGAATCCAATTAGGTTAACAATTTTGGATCCAATCTTGAGAATTCATGAATGGAATATTTGATTTTTAAGCCATATGATATCATTCTATTTTCGTGCCAATCATGCCTTTCTTGTACCAATTATGCATGATTTGATTTGATCATATAAACTCAGCATATCTTGATTGCTAATCTGTCAAAAAAACAAATAAAATCATATCTTTATTAATTTTCATCATTTATTTGATTTAATCCACTTTTTAATCAATGAAAAATCAAAATAAATTGAAAAATGAAGCACATAATGAGTGAGTGAACATTTGAGTCGTGAACCACATTATAATTGATGTGCAAGCATAAAAAGTTGGGCCCATTTAGCAAAAAATGCAAATTTGAGCACATTTGACTTTTGGCAATTTTGCACAAATGGTAAACTTGGCCAATGCATAACTCTCCCAATTTTGACCTTAGAGAGGTGTTCTTGGACTTTTTAGAAAGCTTAGGATGTCCTATAAACAACCCTTTTGGTCTCATCTCAAGTGCGTCTTCCATGTTCATGTATGAAGCTTTGACCCAAAAGGTGTTTTTGTTGACTTTTCAAAAGGACCTATAATGTCAAAATTCATATCTTTTTGTGAGTGCATATTATGAACTTGAGAGCTGAGGATTAATTGTAGGTAATTTCATCCTCTTCAAAATGAGCTTTGGATGGGTCATTTCTGATAAAGTATGAGAAAGTTATGCTTGGTCAAAATTGAGTTGACTTTTCCTGTAAAACCCTAATTTAGCAACTTTTGGGTTTTAATGAATTATGAGCAATCCTTGAGGAATCATGATCAAACCTTAATAAAATGATTAATAATACTTCAAAATGAGGATTCTGACCAAAAATATTGAAGTTTGACTGTATGTGGGCCACAGTTGACTTTTGACCTAGTATAGTTGATTTTCAGACATTTGAACAATTGACTGATCAAACTTCTTCTGCAAGGCTTGAAACTTGACATGGATGATCTTGAGAACATATTAGGACAATGGTTAGAATTTGAGTCCTTTGTGGTTCACACATCTTGATGAAGATGGAAACCCTAATTTGAGGTATACTACTTTAGGAGATATTTGTCTTGTCAATTCTTGAACTTCCTTGAGCAATTTGGAGACCTCACTTGCCATGTGTTGAGAAATATGAGAGGGAAAATTTTGGGGTACAACAGCTGCCCCTGTTCAATCTTCTTAAACCTGAAGATGTAGATTGGCTCGTCTGCCTTTCGTGATCTGAAGGTGGAAGATGATTGAACACTAGAGTGCCCAAAAATTTGCACTCGCATGAAGTGGCACTTGATTTGTAATACCAGAGATGGGCTTAAAGATTCCATCCGAAGAGGTGTCGATCGCATAAGATATTCCTTTGTGAGAACCCGTATACCTGTTGTTGAGGAGGACTTCGCTGGGGAATGTTGGTCTCTGTCTTGGGAGAAATAGAGTTTTAGGAGCTTTAGTTGTCCGTTACTCTACTGGGGAATAACTCCGGTTTGGGAACTGGAGGTGAACTGTGTATCTGGACGGGGTATATGCTGCACCACAACTTTCTGGGGAAATGTGAAAACAATTGTGTTTGATCGGGTCCCAGTCTTACAGTGTTGTGGACTGCTGTCTGGGGATAAGAGAGGTAGAACCCGGATAGTAAGGTTATAAGAAGGAACTTGAATAGTAGGGTTACTTTGACATGAAAGCCGGGATAGTAGGGCTTGAGAAGGAACCTGGATAGTAGGGTTACTTTGATATTAAAGCCTGGATATTAGGGTTGTGAGAAGGAACCGGGATAATAGGGTTACTTCGATATGAAAGCCTGGATAGTAGGGCTGTGAGAAGGAACCTGGATAGTAGGGTTACTTCGATATGAAAGCCTGGATAGTAGGGTTGTGAGAAGGAACCTGGATAGTAGGGTTACTTCGATATGAAAGCCGGGATAATAGGGCTTTGAGAAGGAACCTGGATACTAGGGTTACTTCGATATGAAAGCCGGGATAGTAGGGCTGTGAGAAGGAACCTAGATAGTAGGGTTACTCTGAGATGAAAGCCTGGATAGTAGGGCTATGAGAAGGAATCTGGATAGTAGGGTTACTTCGATATGAAAGGCGGGATAGTAGGGCTGTGAGAAGGAACCTGAATAGTAGGGTTACTCCGAGATGAAAGCCTGGATAGTAGGGCTGTGAGAAGGAACCTGGATGGTAGGGTTACTTCGAGATGAGTTTGGGTAAAACTGCAGAGGGAACATGGGTAAGGTTGCATTTGTCGCACCGATGATTACTCTGTTTAGCTTCGAGTTTTGATCATGGACCTGCTGGAAATTGTTGATAATAACTGTCTTTCCTGAAAGAAATACATGGTTAGTTGTGCGCGATGCATGAGATGCATTGTGATGAGGTTCTCAAAATAACTGAGATTATATTATATGTAATGTATGCACATGTCATGATGTATGAACATGAAATGCTGATGTAATAATCTGAGTCTGGGAAAATAAATCCCTGACTGCTGTTTGGTGAGTATGAGAAATGGTATTCTTGACTACTGTAAAAACCCATAGTTCTTCTACTTCTGTTGGAGATGGTGAACAAAGATGACTAACTGGGGATTCACTCGGCTGGTGAATATTTTGCGGAAGAGACCCTGTCCGAGGATAACTCTATGGGGGAATGACTCTATGGGGAAAAGAGATACTCTATTGATAGATCTGTTGACCTGGAGAAATAAACTCAGCTGGGGATGAATTTCCATTGCTGGTGATAATGAGTTCTATTGGAAATTGAATTTCTGCTTGTGAGAGAAATAAACTCTGCTTGGGAAAAATTTACTGACTCACTCGCGACTGTGAACATCGGTTGGGAAGAGTTATGTCCTGTTTGGGAAAGCTAACATCACTGTCTCTGGATACCTTTTACTTTGTGGGGAGTGTATGTACCACTACTCATGTTCTCAAGCTGGCTCTATCCCGGTACCTGATGGGCAGAGTAATAGTAAGGTTTGGGCACTTCTTGTTTTTCCCTGTTCCTGGAATTACGAATAATTGTCTTTTGTTTCTTATGTAAATATTTGTGAGCAACAATTATTTTGAAATGCATATATCAAAAATGAATCATTGGACGTTCTTGCAAAACAAAAAAAGGAAAAACAAATCGAAATTTCTTGTGAAAATGAATTGTATTGATTTTTGAAGTTGGCATGCAATAAACGTTTTGTACAAGGAGGATGACGTCCCAGTAAGAGACCGCCGCCAAAAGATAGAAATTACAGTTTGTGTTAAAGAAAGAAAAACATCTATGTGAAACGACCCCATTGGGTTCCAACTCTGCTATTGCCTTTATATCTTCAAGCGTCTCATCACTTTGCTACTTGGTCGAAGGTGGATCAAATTGATTGGTGTCGTCTGAGCTTGATAGTCGATACCGAAGTCTGGTTGTGAGATGATCAAATGAGACATAGTGTTATGCTTCGATCCCTAATTTTTGTTTGGACCGCCCTTTCGGGTTTTCAGTCCACCGGGATACCCTTTTTTGCCCAAGCCGCCTTTTCAGGTTTTCGACTTGCCGGGTGTATAGTTTTTCATTTTCATCCCTTACTTTTGCCTGAACCCTTTTGGTTCGCCGGGAAGCCCTTATTTTTGCCTAGGCCAGTCAACCTAGCGGGTCTTTGATTATGTGTAGTATCTTTTCACTATGACTGCATTCACGGGGTGAGGAAGGTCGTCACCATCCATGGTGGTAAGAATCATAGCTCCTCCCGAGAAAGTGTTCTTAACCACAAACATCCCTTCGTACGTGGGAGACCATTTGACCCTGGGATCACCTTGCGGTAGTATGATGCGTTTGATTACCAGATCCCCGACTTGATATTCTTGACGTCTGACTTTCTTGTTAAAAGCCTTGATCATTCGCTTTTGATACGTCTGACTATGACAGATAGCAGTAAGTCTCTTTTCATCGATTAGATTCAGCTGATCAAGTCGGGTTTGGATCCAGTCGTCTTCGTTCAAACCTACATCCTTCATAATCCTGAGAGAGGGTATCTTGACTTCGATGGGTAGGACTGCCTCCATGCCATATACCAAGGAATAGGGTGTTGCCCTTGTCAATGTCCGTGCTGAGGTACGGTACCCATGAAGAGCGAATGGTAACATCTCGTGTCAGTCTTTGTATGTCACCGTCATCTTCTGTACAATATTCTTGATGTTCTTGTTAGCCGCTTCAACGGCCTCATTCATCTTCAGCCGGTAGGGAGAAGAGTTATGATGCTGAATCTTGAACTGTTTGCAGAGCTCCGTGATCATTGTGTTATTGAGATTTGTACCATTATCAGTAATAATCCTCTCTGGTACACCATATCTACAGATCAGATTGTGTTGGATAAACTGCGCCACGAAGTTCTTGGTTACTGTAGCAAAGAAAGCCGCCTCAACCCACTTTGTAAAGTAATCAATGGCTACCAGAATGAAACGAAGCCCGTTAGATGCAGTAGGTCTGATCTCGCAAATCATGTCAATGCCCCACATTGCAAAGGGCCAAGAATTCGTTAAAACATTCAGGGGAACCGGAGGTACATGCACCTTATCAGCATAGACTTGGCACTTATGACAGGTTCGAGAGTGCTGATAACAATCGGCTTCCATATTGGACCAGTAGTATCCTTCCCGTAGGATTTTCTTCACCATGGTATGTCCACTGGAATAAGTTCTGAAGGTACCTTCATGTAACTCTGCCATGATCCTTTCTGCCTCCATCTTGTCCACACATCGCAGTAAGGTTGAATCATGGTTACGCTTATAGAGGATCCCATTGCTGATGAAGAACTTCGCAGCGAACCTTCTCAGAAACTTCTTATCATTAAAAGATGCCCCCTCGGGGTATTCTTGAGCCTCGAGATACCTCTTTACCTCATGAAACCAGGGTTTATCTGCTACCTCTTCAGTCTCAATGTCACAACAATGTGCAGGTTCATCCAACCTATCAATGGTAATCTGGGGAGCTTCATTGTCCCACCTGACTTTGAACATAGAAGACATAGTAGCTAGCGCGTCCGCCAGCTGGTTCTCTTCTCGTGGGAAATGTTTAAAGGTTATCTCCTCAAAGTGTGGGAGCAATGTCAGTACATACTCTTTGTAAGGAATTAGGTTTGGGTGCTTCGTATCCCACTCGCCTTTGATCTAACTTATCACTAGAGCGGAAACTCCGGATACACTTAAGAACTTAATCCTCAAGTCAATAGCAGCTCGAAGACCCATGATACACGCTTCATACTCTTCCATATTATTGGTGCAGTTGAAACATAATTGGGCGATGAACGGAGTATGACAACCCTCGAGAGATATAATTACAGCGCCAATGCCATTACCCAATACATTCGAGGCTCCATCAAAATACATAGACCATCGGGATCCCTCCTCGGGTCCTTCATCCGGTCCAGGTTCTTTGTAGTCGGTTACCAATATAATATTCTCATCCGAGAACTCGAAATTCATAGACTGGTAGTCATCCACGGCCTGATGCGCCAAATGATCCGCCAATACACTCCCCTTGATTGCTTTTTAGGTTATGTATTAGATGTCGTACTCAGTTAAGATCATATGCCATCTTTCTATTCTTCGGGATAAGGTGGGATTCTCGAAAATATACTTGATCAGATCCATCTTTAATATCAACTGAGTAGTGTGAGTCAGCATATACTGTCTCAGTCGGCGAGTAGCCCATGCCAAAGCGCAACAAGTTTTCTCGAGAAATGAGTATCGGGTCTCACAGTCGGTAAACTGTTTGCTAAGGTAATAAATTGCATGCTCTTTTTGACCAGACTTGTCATGCTTCCCCAGCTCACACCCCCATTGAACTGTCTAGCACTGGCAAGTACAATATCAAAGGTCTTCCTTCCACTGGAGGCATCAGAATTGGTGGTTCTTGGAGGTATACCTTGATTCTTTCGAGAGCAGTCTGGTATTCATCATTCCACTTTACCACTTGATCTTTCTTCAGCAGCTTGAAGATTGGCTCACAGGTAGCAGTCAGATGTGAAATGAACCTAGTGATGTAATTCAGGTGTCCCAAGAAACCTCTAACTTATTTTTCTGTGCGGGGAGCCAACATCTCTTGTATGGCTTTTACCTTTGCAGGATCCACCTGAATACCGTTATCACTGACGACAAAACCCATAAGGTTACCAGACCTTACCCCGAAGGTACACTTGTTCGGATTCATCCTCAGCTTGTACGTCTTCAACCTGTCAAACAATTTTTGGAGATGATCAAGGTGCTCTTCCTCAGTCTGGGACTTGGCTATCATGTCATCAACATAAGCCTCGATCTCGTGGTGAATCATATCGTGGAACAAAGCGACCATGGCACGTTGATAAGTTGCCCCAACATTCTTCAACCCAAAAGGCATTACCTTGTAACAAAAGGTGCCCCACTGTGTAACGAAGGTTGTCTTCTCCATGTCCTCAGGAGCCATCTTGATCTGGTTGTAGCCAGAAAAACCATCCATAAAGGAGAAGATCTTATGTTACGCGGTGTTGTCGACTAGAACATCAATATGAGGAAGTGGGAAGTCATCCTTGGGGCTTGCCCTGTTCAGATCTCTGTAGTCCACACACATTCGTACCTTACCGTCCTTCTTAGGTACCAGAACGACGTTGGCAACCCACTGCGGATAAGAAGTGAGAACTAAGAATCCTGCATCGAACTGTTTCATGACCTCTGCCTTGATTTTCTGAGATTTCAGGGCGCACACGGCGGACCTTCTGTTTTACCGGAGGGCAGTCTTCTTTAGTCGGCAAACAATGTACCACAATATCAGTGTCCAAACCAAGCATGTCTTCATAGGACCAGGCGAAGATCTCAACATAGTCATGTAGCATCTGTATTAATCGTTATTTGACACTAGGCTCCAGATTCGCACCTATTTTAACCTCTTTCTTGTCTTCCTCTGTACCCAAATTCACTGATTGAACTGGCTCTTCATGCGGCAGTGTGGCCCTTTCTTCCTGCTGTAATAGTCTAGCAAGTTCTCTAGGCACCTCACAATCATCCTCACCTTCGTCCTCGGCTTGGTTGATCGGATTTTTGAAGTCATAACTGGCAGTAGCAGAGCTGTTATCAATGGGATCCAGAGTGGATATGGATCTGCAGTATGATACGTGAGTGTGTGTAAGAGAATAGTTGTTTTTGATAAAGTGAGAGGCAGAAAAGAAAAACAGGGAGCACATAATTTATATGCAAGAAACGTCCAATGCTTTATTAATGATATATGAAATGAAAAATAATAGCCCTCACAAGCAAAGCCAAGGTGCCTCGGGCAAGGCACCGGGCCGTAAAGTTTCAAACTGTTTATTTTAAATCTTAAAACAAATGAGTCAATTACTGTGAAATAAACGAAACAGGTATGAAGTCCTTCATCGTCCAGTTATTCGGTCCACCATTGGTTGTTGGGTAGATCCAACTGTCGATGTCTGAATCCTCTTCACTGTGTTCTATTGCATTAATTCCTCGATTGCTGATGTGTAGAGGAGGTCTTCCAGCCCGAGCGCGTCTAACAGCCCTTTGAGCCCCTGTAGTAAAGCCCAAACCAAATTTGTCAGTTTTGTGAGTGAAATCAGGGAGCTGACCCCAATTGGTACACCCACCTTCTTCAACCACAACCCTGGCGTCCTTGAGAGAAGCCATCTTCAACGGAGGTTTGTTGGTAGTAACTTCAGTTGATGCCAAGATCTGAGGGACCTCTTCGAAATTCTGACAAAGAGTTCCCATGAATTCCCCGTCCATCTCTACGTAGCGGAAGGAATTGAGGTGACTCACCATATATTCTTCTTCACCTCGTACTATGACGATCTTTCCCTTCACCGGATACTTCAACATTTGATGGAGTGTGGAAGTACTGCTCCAGCCTCATGGATCCAAGGACGACCCAATAAGAAGGAATGTGACGGCCTAATATCCATTACGTAGAAGGTGGACCCAAAAGTATGAGAACCCACTTTGACAGGGATGTCCACCTCCCCGTGCACCATTCTCTTCGATACATCAAAAGCCCTTACCACAATGTTACTAGGCTTTAGAGTCAAACCCTCACAATCCAAACGGTCCAACGCTTTCTTTGGCTGAACATTCAGTGAAGACCCGGTATCTACCAGCACATGAGCCATAGTCGTGCCCCTGCACTCAATCGAGACATGCAAAGCATCATTATGTTTCCTACCTTTCGGTGTCAGATTCGCATCTGAAAAACCTAGCCCATTGTCAGCAGTCAGGCTGGCCACACAATCTTTGAACTGATCTGCTGAAGTTTCCTGCGGCACATGCGCAGTCTTGAGAAATGCAATCAAAGCCTTCGCATGGGCTTCAGAACACAACAGTAGAGACAACATGGATATCTTTGATGGGGTCTACCCCAGCTGCTCGACCACATTGTAGTCGCTCTTCTTGATGATTTTCAGTATTTCCTCTATTTCTTGTTTAGAGGCTTCCACGATGATTTTCTTAGGTGCCTCCATCCGGGCAGGCTCACCTATAATTTCCTTGCCCCGAGTCCCAGATGGCTCAGCAGCAGGGGTAATAACTGGAGTAAGAACAAGAGAAGTGTCAGGAGTGCTAGCTGGAGTAGCAGTTGGTATAACAGTAGGCTTGATGATCTGTGGAGAAATCTCAGGAGAGAAAACCCTTCCACTTCGGGTAACCTTACTAGTCCTGACAATATTACTAACATCAGTATCAACTTCTTCATTCTTCAGATCTTTCTTAAGGCCATGATAGTACACATCAACACCATAATGCCATGGGATAGCCTTGTCTGAGGTGAATGGGATGGGACCAGGAACAGTGATTATCAGCGGATAAATTCTTTGAACAGGTGTAATCCTAATAGGTCTTCTCGAGGAAACCTTGGAAGGATTGGCGGAAATGGTTATAATGACAATGTCTTCATTTGGAACAACGGGAATCATAGTCTTGTCAAACAAAATTTCTTTATTATCCATCAGCCACTGAACACCTGACTTCAACACACGGTAACCAGAAGGTATAATCGAACACATGTGGCAACCTTAACCACAACCCGGAAATAAACCGACCAACAACAGATTCTTCTTAACAGCCATAAGAGGAGTAGAAATTTCTTCAACAGAGGTCACAAACAAATCAGTGTCAACAACATTAACTCCACGACCATGTTTAGGCATGGGAGAAGTTATAACATTCGGCTTTTCTGGAGCATTAAACTCTATCTCCTTTGCTTCAAGCAAGTCTTGTACTTTGTTTCTCAGAGCCCAACAATCATTTGTGTCATGACCAGGACTCTCAGAATGGTAGGCGCACCGCACGTTAGGACTATATCTGGGAGAAGTAGTGTTTGGATTCTTGGGAGCCTTTCTCAAGGTTGTCAAGTTGGATTTTAATAAGTGAGGTAGAACTTCAGCCAAAGTCATGCTGATGCGGGTAAACTACCGTTGTGGTCTTTCCACCCTTTATTGATTGTTGCGTTGTGGAGCAACTGCGGGTCTTGGTATCACTACAGCATTTACCGTTTGACGGTGTTCAAATCTGCTTTGGCCTCTCGGGCTATAGACTGCACTGGCTTCCTTCTTACCAGCGAAAGGCTTCTTTGTTGAACTCGAGGAGGCATCCTTCTGTATTTTACCACTCCGAATTCTAACTTCTACTCTTTCTCCAGTTAAAATCAACTCGGTGAAACCAGATGATAAGATTTCGATTAAGTGATTGAAGAACGGACCAGACAGCGTACCAAGGAACATATCCACCAACTCTCTATCAGACAAAGGGGGCTGAACTCTTCCAGCCAAGTCTCTCCATTTTTGTGCATAATCTTTAAAACCTTCACCTGCACCCATGGACATACTCTGGAGTTGAGTACGAGTTGGGGTAAGGTCGGCATTGTACTGATACTGCTTGTAGAAAGCAGCAGCAAGATCTTCCCAGTTTCGGACACTGGCTCCCTCCAACTGGTAGAACCATTCAAGCTGAGTCCCTGATAGACTATCTTGAAAGAAGTGAACCCATAAATTTCTATCAGCGGTGTGGGGTTGAATCTTCTTGACATACGAGCGGAGATGGAGTTTTGGGCAGGACACCCCATCATACTTGGCAAAAACCAGAGCTTTGAACTTTTGAGGGATGACCACTCCCGATACCAGTCCCAATTGTTCGAAATCCAACCCAAGTATCCTTTGAACTTCCATGGAACTCAGACGGTCTTCCAACTACTTGTATCTATCCTCAACAGGAGGATATTTCTCATCGTTATAATCCGTATTATCGTCACTAACTGTAGGACTATGATCATTTTCCCCTTCTTGGTTCTCCCCTTCATTTGATGAAGAGTTCATATCAGTTTGATGCTTTAACCTTTCTCCAAATCTTCTGCCCATATTCAGAATACCAGTCTTTTTCTTCTTCTTTTTCTCTTTCAGAATGAGGGCTTTCATATCCTCTTGTCCTTTTGCCAGATTGATGAACATTTTGTTGGAATTGGGCGTTCTGTGCCTGAAGATCTTTGATGACTTGATCGGAAGACATTTCTACTAAAATAAACAGCGAAGAAGATGAGAAACCTGTAGTGGTACCTGTAATGATGTGTATGATAATGGGATGCACATGTAATGATTTCAAAGACTTTGGGAAATTTAAATTTGCAAACCAAAATAAACAAAACTTTATTAGCTTAACTTTGAAGGTTCAAAATGCCTTTAAGGCGTTACAAATAATTAAATGAAACAAATATAAAACTAGAAAAGAAAATTCAAAAGTCCCATGGACGCTTTCTCTTTGTGCTGATATAATCATTGAGCACTCTTTCTTCCTCGAGCTGCCTGGTGAGCTTTAAAACCTTCCTCTCTTGATCATGGAACTGGTCCCTGTAAGTATCCCGCTCATTCTTCAGCTGAATCCAAGACCTCTGTAACTCTCCAAGATCAGTGGGCATGTAAGGATAAAGAACCGTGTAAGTAATGCCTTCTTCACTAGTGGGCTCCACAATCACTGGTAATACGACCACATAAGGCATCATAAGATTCTGGGCACGGGCTCGTACCCATTGGAGGTAAGGCTCCATAGGAATGGAATTCTTTGGTCCCAACTCTTTGGGGTCAGATCTATTTACCATGCCCCAAGCTCGTATGAACCTCCGACGATACTCATTAACATCATCCTCATAGTTGAATACAATGCTCTCAATAAGTAACTCATGGGGACCATCCCTTCGAGAATGACCAAATTGTCGCAAAGCTAGACAAGGATTGTAAGTTATACCCCCTCTGATACCAAGTAATGGGACATTAGGGTACTCCCCACAGCGGTCAATAATAGCAATGTCTTACATATCCCAGGAACACCAAAGAATATCCATATGAGCGAGTGACATTATCCTGTGTGACCAATCCAAACCTTGTTCGTTCTTCAGTACAAACTTAGGGAGGAGAGAAATAAACCACCTCGACAGCAGTGGCATGCAGCACATAAGAGTCCCTCTTCTCTTTATGGTACGAGTATGGAGAGCGTCTAAAATATCTCCAAGCAAGGTAGGCACAGGGTTGCGAGAAAGGAAAATCTTGACAGCATTTACATCTACGAAGGAGTCCGGATTAGGGAAGAGAACTAAACCATAGATAAGAAGAGCCAAGACGTCCTCAAAAGCCTGAAAATCCAAATCATCCCAAAATAGCTGAGCCTGGTCTATTAGAAATTTTGCTAGAAAATTGTCGACTCTGCTTCGAGTTTCCCAATTGGATACCACGTCGGCCCGTTTCAAATGCAAAGCTAAGGCAATGACTTCTAGCTTAGGAACTTCTTCCATACCTGTGAAGGGTACCTGTTTAAGAATGGATATGCCCAATAGCTGAGAGAATTCTTCCAAGGTGGGTACCAACTGATAATCTAGAAAAGTGAAGCAGTGATGCTTGGGATCGAAGAACTGAAAAAGTACGCTCATCATCTGTTCATCAAGGTTTGAAGTAACCAGGATGAGAAGTTGACCGTGTCTCTTAATGAAAATAGAAGTTTCAGAAACCCTTGATGCTAGCTCTTTAAGTTGGGAAGGTATCTTCACAAAGCTGATTCGGATAGTATTTCTACGCACGGAAGCCATGATCTGTAAAACAGAACAAAGATAAATTCCCTTGGTCTTTGAAATGGTTAGTGTAATGAAGCATGAATGCCATGTTATGATGCATGATGTCATGATAAATCACAGGTATAGCAAACACAGGTATAGCAAACATAGTCAAATCACACAAAGCCCTTAGGTTTAAGGCTTGCATGAAGTCAAAGGTAATACCCTCTTGAAGTTAAGTTGGTTTCAAACCTGTCCTAGAAAATTAATCGGGTTCTAGAGGATCTCAATATCACCGACCATCCTTTATCGGTCATGGTTTCAGCTCACGCAATTTTTTCTTGCATTCAAAATATTCCGAAAGTCTGGTCTCAATGAGTGTAGCATCGAGTATCAACCAGTTCTCAGCTCTACACCGAGGTCGGCTATCTCGCTACTTTCTAATGGCCATGTTGGGCAATTAAAAGTTCTAAGGTCAGTTGATGCTTCACGACACCACGCAGCAGCCCCGTATTCTCCTCGTTTCACCACAAGGGATACCGGTACCAACCAAAGTGCCACACCAATGTAGCTACTTCTTCAACTGTATCAGTCTACACCGTACAGTTCCCTCACAGTCTATTGCTACTTACCTAAAAGGTATTCCCCAGATCCGGGTGTAGGATCTATAGTAACACCAAACAAAACCCTCAAAAATAAAGCAAACAAAGCAAACAAGAGAATCAATTTTAATGACTTAGATCCTAAGGTATACCCCACTTATAACTCCTCAGAAGAGTCGCCAGTTCTGTGATACGGTGGCAGAACTGACTGTTTTTACTAGTTTGCATTTTGCATTTTGTGTTTGCAAAATGTCGCGGTAAGCAAGAGCCGCCACCGACTTTTATTTCATCCAATCAGAAAGGAAAAAAGTACAGAAAAAATCCTTTTTCGAGATATTCTGAGTACGGGGGGTAGATTATAGAAAGGGAAGGTGTTAGCACCCTTTCTATCCATGGTTTTCTATCCATGGTTTTCCATGGACTCTTAGGTACTTGCTCATTTTTAAATTGCTTGAGTGTGCTTTGTTTTGAAAAGTTTTACTTCGTGATAACCCTTGTATCAGTGCTCAAGGATGTGACGAAGTTGTTTTGAAAATTTGTTTTGAAAGGTGTTGGTGTGAAAAGTTTTTATTTGAGCAAGTACCTACTAGCATCTACCTACTCGAAAAAAGATTGTTTTTGTTCTATTTCCTTTAGACAGCGATATCCCACTATTGAGGAGTAGGTAGCATCATCGTTGGATTTTGTAAGGGTCAATTCGAAAGGGACGTACGGTCACTAGAGCAATACTAGGACACCTTAGTAATAACCCTAGAGTCTTAAGATCTTATTCGAGGCAACATTTCTGAGGCAACATTTCCGAGGCAAAATTTGAATGGGACATTTGATCTTTTTAGATAGGAGGGAAACCACTAAGACATCCTATTCTTAATGATCGTTTACCGAAGGCAACCGAAGTGAGAGTATACCCTAAGAGTGAATATGTGCGAGTGATTTATGAAGATGTGAAAAACACAAGAAGGGGGGTTGAATTGTAAAAACTTAAATCAAATGCTTAGATGACACAATATTTTTATCCTGGTTCGTTTGATCTCAAACTACTCCAGTCCACCCGTCAAGGTGATTTCGCCTCTCTCCAACGAGGTCTTAATCCACAATATTCAAAGGATTACAACAGCTACTTTAAAAACTGTTAAAGCCTTCTTGAGTATAACCACAAACCGGTTTATCTCAAGGAAATATTTTACAAATAATTTGAACAATGATGTGTTAACGTTTTCTAATAAAACAATATATCACAACTGCGATAATTACATAATTTAAGCTTGGAATAAACTGAATTTGCTAAAGCGTTTGAGTAAGCGTGGTTTTGAAGGCTTGGCAAATTATGTGAGTGCATGTGTGCGTCTTTTCTCAAGCAGACTTGTTTATATAGCCAAGGCAAAGATACATTGTCCATAAAGTACTTTTACTGATAATAACGCACTTTCCTTTTGAAGAAGATCTTGTCTGAATAAAGTCGTTAGCAATTAATTATGTCTTGAATACTTAATAACGCTTCAGAGTCTTCTTTGCTTATGGTAACGCTTCAGAGTGTTCTTTGCTTTAACTTATGATAACGCTTCAGAGTGCTGATGACTTGGTAAAGATCTTTGATCAGAGTCAGAGTGTATATGTTTATGCGCAGATTTTGGTCATCAAGCTTCAGCGTATGATCTGGTAGCTTCAGCGTGTAGTACATGTTACTGATCTTCTGATGCTTCTGATGCTGATGCTGATTCCATCAGAACTTCTGTATATACAGAACATAATTTTAAGAAGCATATTTGTCTTATATATAAATCTTACAATTTATTTATTCTTTGTATTTTGTTATCATCAAAACTCTAATTAAGGGTTGTAGAATCAAACTATGTTCTAACAATCTCCCCATTTTTGATGATGACAAAAACCATATTTTTTCAATTAAAAATAAAGAATAAAAAGTATAGAATTAAGAAGAGAAACTCCCCTTGAGTTGTTTACTTCGATTTAATTCCATGAGTCTTTGAGCATCAGAACTTTACTGTATCTTTCATCAGAGTTTTGTACCTGTAAGCTTTTCAGAAGATAGAAATTTAAATGGATCAGAATGTCTGAGACTTATGTCTCAGTAATCCGTTATTGAAAAATATCATTCTTTCTCCCCCTTTTTGTCAGTTATCAAAAAGAACAAATAATCAGAGTCAAAATGCGTTTATATTGAAACCAGAAGCAATGATAAGTTCAGAACAATGTAAGAATATTACAGATAAACAATTTATAAAAACGAGGAAATTCTAAGAGGGATGAGGAAGACGTGTGAACAAAGCTTCCAACATGCTCTTGATCTGGGTGTTGGTTTCCTGTTGCTGGGTTAACATGCTCGTGATTGCATCAATTTTGTCGTACTGTTTATCCATTCTTTCCTTCATCAAAATATCAGATCTTTTCAGGTCTTCTAGAGTCTGCCTATCAAAGGAGGAAGCTTGAGAATCTTCAGTAACAGGATGCTTCTCAGAGCTTTTTGCAATATCCTCTTTTTGACCCAGTGCTTCAGCAGGAATCATCTGCTCTGGAGTATCAGTTAGATTGAGATCTTCTGACTCTGGTTGAACCTTGGATGCTGGACGATGTTCAGACCAGGGAGCATTGTCTAGAGGGAGAACTTCTTCCTTAAGAAGCTGGCTTAGCACTGGACCTTCAATTTCTTTCAGTAGATTACTGAAGTTCTGTTGAACTTGTCCGTAGCTTTGTTCTTGCATTTTATGAGTTTCAGAAGATACCCATCTTCTGAACCTTGTCCAAAGGTAGTCTGATGCAACAGGATCAACCAGCTCAAGACTAGCTTGCTTCAGAGAAGTGATCCACTTTTTTACTTCTGTTTCAAATATCAATAAGCTGGTACCAACATCTGGAGAGGGTTTAGATGGTTTTGGTTTTGGGATAGCTGTTTTGTGGGTTATGGCAGCAAGACGTTCAAAGACCGTTAAATCAATGACAATCTTGATGTTGTCTTCTGGATTGTTCTTTGGTGAGGGAGTGGGAGAGTCAGAAATTATTATTGGACTGGTTGGGGAGTTTGGTGGAGTTGATTCTAGTGAAGAGGGAATTTGGGGAATATTCAGGATGGTTAGGGGCATACGAATGGCCAGCGGTTCAGTGATTCCAGGAATGGGAATGGTATCAGAATCACCAGTTTAGTTTGGTTGATCGTTATGAGGTTCTGGTTCACAGGATTCAGAGGGTTGAGTCTCAGAAGTTTGAAATTCTGGTTGAAATAGATCAGGTTGAGGAGAAGGTGGATGTATTTCTGGTTGAGGAGATGAAGGTAATGGTATTTCTGGTAGTGGAGAGAGGGGAATTTCTGGTTGTGCTTCTGTGGTGGTTTCAGAGTTTGGATTTTCTGGTATGGGAGCAGAAGTATGTTGGTCAAAGGTTTCTATATCAGATATAACTTTTGCAAGTTCTTGTTGGGTTGCATCAATATTTGGATTTGGAGGTTGGGAGCGAGATCTTCTAAGAGTTAAGGATTCAGAGGGGTCAAATTCAATGTCAAAGTCATCAAATGTTTGTGGTGTGGGGTTTTCTGATTGAGTGGGAATTGGGATAAATGTTGATACAGAAATTGAATTTAAAACAGTTACAGAAGAAGGATTACCTCTCTTTTTAGGAGTACGCTGGGATGATCCTTCTGCTACAACTTACCTTTTCTTGGTTTTCTTCAGCACAACTTCTGGAGCCTTCTGCTACAGATCCTGAATGTTCAAATTTGGTGTTGTACCATCCGCCTTACAGGCATCCAGATATCTGACTATTAGATCAAGTTTAGAAGCAATCTCTGAGAACAGAGGAAAGTTATCCAGAGGGACTCTTCTGCTGGAGATTGTTGCAAAAGGAGTGACACCGGGTTCCTTATTGATGTTCTCAATCAACTTCATCTTCTTTAGATTCTTTGCATTCAGCGGTTTGCCAACAGTAGCTTCCAAAGAGCTGATTTCCTAAGCCTCTGTTAGATGATCAATCAACTTATTCTCTGTTAGAATATCTGATATAAGCCTTCCTAGGGGTATCTAGTCCCTTTTTGTGTGCTCCTCTTCTCTGGTTTCTTTAACACTTGTCCTTAGATGGTTAAACAGTAGATGAGCCAGATTCACCTTAATCTTCTGAGAGATGAAATAGATCAGAAATTGCTGATCAATATTGATGTAGTCAGGAGAGCTGGTAGGCTTCCCGTGGTTTATGCATCCCAGAATGATCTTGGCCCATATTCGGTGATGGTCTTTTAAATCCCTTATCTTGTTGGAGGGAAGCCCCAGAGTGAATATCTCTCTAGCAATTATGGCAACATCAGCGCATCTTTTAGCCATGTCAATGCAACGTACACCACCACCATTGTAGCCTATTAATCGTGCAATAAGGTCCTCAGTTATAACAATCTTCTTCCCCATTATGTATGAAGTAACTTGATGGTTGGAAGATGAAGCATGAATCCAAAATTCCTTTACAAGAATTGGGAATGTTAGACCCACCAGTCGGTCAAAATATCTTTCCCAGCCTTGAGCCTTAACCTCTCCATAGAGATTAAACCCGTTCTCTTGAAGACTGTTGAAATCCACGATCAATTCTGAAAGAACTTCTAGATTTTTGATGGGTGTGAGAAGAGTTCTGTAGGGTTCTTCGTATTGTTCGGAGGAATCTGTTTTCTGAGAACTGGAAGTAGGGATGCTTGAGGAAGCCATGTTCACACGAAGGTTTTGAGAAGAATGGAAAGGGTTTTGAGAAAGGATGCAAACTGAAAACAATAAGTTTGTAGAGAAAATGAAAGTTAAAGTAAAAGAGTGTAAATAGTGAGAGAAGTGTTTAAATAGATTTCTAAAAAAATTTGAAAACATAAACGGCAAGAGAGAGAAATTAAATATAATGATTATGAGCATTTAATGATAGCTGATTTTGGGGGATTCAGAAAGATATTGGAACAGTTACCCATGACATGTGTCCCAATAACCCCATAAGCACTTTTGACCTTTCAGAAATGTGAACGCGTGTTCAGCCTCAGAAAGTAGCTGATGACTGGATGACACTTGTTTGCTTGAGTGAACTGCACATTTCTATTCTTGATTGTGATAGATTCTGATATAATCTGTACTTCTCAAGATCTGAAGAAAGATTGATCAGTAGTTCACGGAAAAAATAAACAAATTTCTGAAGGTTAAGATATGGAATCAAAACAGTTTTATTCTGGGCAGAGCTTCATGCTGAGATGTTTCAGAATGAAGTTGAATCTATCTTCAGAAAGAGGTTTTGTAAAGGTATCAGCCCATTGATGGTCTGTGTTAATAAATTTTAAATTTAGAATTCCTTTCTGAATATAGTCCCTAATAAAATGATGTTTTATTTCTATATGCTTAGCCCTAGAATGAAAAATAGGATTTTTACTAAGGAAAATAGCAGAAGTATTGTCACAGAGGATAGGGATGTTACTCTCAAATATCTTGAAGTCCTCAAGTTGACTTTTCATCTAGAGCATTTGTGTGCTGCATCCAGCTGCTGCTATGTATTCAGCTTCTGCTATTGATAGAGCTATTGTGGATTGTCTTTTGCTGGACCATGAGATCAGATTTTCTCTCAGAAACTGGCAGCTTCCAGAAGTGCTTTTACATTTTACTCTGTCTCCAGCGAAATCAGCATCACAGTATCCTATCAAACTGTAATCACTTAATTTTCTATAAAATAAACCCAGATTAGTAGTACCTTTCAGATACTTGAAAATTCGCTTAACTGCTGTTAAGTGAGATTCTCTAGGATCTGATTGGAATCTAGCACAAATGCAAACACTAAATAGAATGTCAGGCCTTGAAGCCGCCAAATAGAGAAGAGAACCAATCATACCTCTGTAGACCTTCTGTTCTACCTTTTTACTTACCTCTTCTCTTTCCAGAATGCACGTGGGATGCATTGGAATCTTTGATGGCTTACATTCTGAGAGATCAAATTTCTTCATAAGTTTTCTAACATATTTGCTCTGATGAATGTAAGTTCCTTCTGGGGTTTGATTAATCTGAATGCCCAGAAAGAATTTTAGTTCCCCCATTAGGCTCATCTCAAATTCTGCCTGCATACATTTAGAAAACTTTCTTCCCAGAGAGGGTTTAGTGGATCCAAATATGATGTCATCAACATAAATCTGACATACTAAAATGTCATTCTTAACTGTCTTACAGAACAAGGTTGTGTCCACTTTCCCTCTGGTGAATTCCTTTTCTAGCAGGAAGTTACTTAGTCTTTCATACCAAGCTCTGGGATCTTGTTTCAGACCATAGAGTGACTTCTTTAGTTTGAAAACATATTCTGGATTTTTGTAACTTTCAAAACCAGGGGGTTGGTGCACATATACCTCTTCTTCTATATAGCCATTTAAGAATGTACTCTTAACATCCATCTGATACAGAGTGATGCCTTTATTAACAGCAAATGAAATTAAGAGTCTGATAGATTCTAACCTGGCGACTGGAGCAAAGGTTTCTGTATAGTCTATCCCCTCTTGTTGACTCTAACCTTGTGCTACCAGTCGTGCTTTGTTTCTGATGACTTCACCTTATTCGTTCAGTTTGTTTCTGAACACCCATTTTGTACCAATGACGTTGAATCCTTTTGGTTTAGGAACTAGATCCCATACGTCATTTCTTGTGAATTGATTTAGCTCCTCTTGCATTGCTAGAATCCAGTCATTGTCTAGAAGTGCTTCATCAATTGTTGTTAGTTCAATTAGAGAAACCAGTCCCATGAGGGATTCTTCAAAGTTTCTGAAGCTAGATCTTATTCTGATTGGATCTTCCTTTCTTCCTAAGATTGTTTCTTCTGGGTGATCCATGCTGCTTCTGGATGGCCTTTTCTGGAGTTGATCAACAGAAGGTGCTGGATTGCTTGTAGTGACTCTTTCTGATGTTGAGGGAGTGTCTCTGTTGAGAGCTTCTAATGATTTGTCTTCAGTACCTGTGAGTTCAACTTCCATACCTGCAAGAAATTCATTCTGCTTTGACTTTTGAGAGTCAAGCTTATCATCAAAACAAACATTGATTGACTCTTCCACAATCTGTGTTTCTGTATTGTATACTCTGTACCCTCTTGAGCATTCAGAATATCCTAACATAATACACTTTTGTGCTTTAGAGTTAAACGTGTTCAAATAATTTTTTGTATTCAGAATAAAACATGTACATCCAAATGGGTGAAAGTAGGAAATGTTGGGCTTTCTGTTCTTCCACAATTCATATGGAGTATTTTCCAGAATAGGTCTTATGGAGATTCTATTCTGAATGTAACACGTTGTGTTTATTGCCTCTGCCCAGGAGATCTTAGCAACGTTAGTCTCGTTGATCATGGTTCTGGCCATTTCTTGTAATGTTCTGTTCTTTCTTTCTACAACTCCATTTTGTTGGGGAGTTCTAGGACAAGAGAAATCATGCAGAATGCCTTTATCATTAAAGAATAACTCAAAATATTTTTTTTCAAATTCTCCACCATGATCACTTCTGACTTTGACGATTCTAAGATCCTTTTCATTCTGAACTTGGTTGCAGAAGGTAACAAACACAGAGTGTGACTCGTCCTTGTGCCTTAAGAACTTTACCCATGTCCATCTGCTATAGTCATCTATGATTACTAACCCATACTTCTTGCCACTGACTGAAGCAGTTTTAACTGGTCCAAATAAGTCAATGTGCAGAAGTTCTAATGGCTTGGAGGTGGAAACAACGTTTTTGGATTTGAAAGCCGGTTTTGCAAACTTGCCTTTCTGACATGCTTCACACAGAGCATCTGAATTGAACTTCAGGTTAGGAAGTCCTCTGACCAGATTGAGTTTGTTAATCTAAGATATTCTTCTCATACTAACATGTCCCAATCTTCTGTGCCAAATCCATTGCTCGTTGTTAACAAACAGTAGACATTTTACATTCTGACTTTTTAGTTCAGAAAGTTTTATTTTATAAATGTTGTTTTTCCTCTTTCCATTAAATAGGATAGTCCCATCTTTCTGACTAACAGCTTTGCATGAATTTTGATTGAAGATTATATCATAACCGTTATCACTTAATTGATTTATGGATAACAGATTATGCATTAATCCGTCAACTAGTAGAACATTACTTATAGAGGGAAGATTTCCATTACCTACTGTTCCAGAGCCAATGATCTTTCCTCTCTGATTTCCTCCAAAGCCTACGTGGCCTCCAGGCTTAAGTTCCAGGCTTTGGAACATATGCCTTCTTCTCGTCATGTGTCGTGAGCAACCAGAGTCCAGGTACCATGATTGGTGTTTTTTCTTTGCTACTAAAGATATCTGCCACATGTATTATTTTATCCTTAGGTACCCACATTTTCTTGGGTCCTGATTTGTTAGTTTTACCAAAACTCTGGTTGAATTTTGGTTTGACAGAGTAATCACTACTTGTATATTTTATGTCATGTGTGTGCCCATATATAAAGTGTGAATCAAGCGGAGTACGTTTTATGACTAAATCCATGGCATTTTTTGGTGTAGGTACCTTACCTTGATATCCTATCCCTTTTCTGCCATTTCTGCTAACTCCATAGATCATTGAAGCCATTTTGCTCCTGTCTATGTTTTTAGCTAGAAACTTCTGAAAGTTGTGATCATACTCCTTGATGATCTCATCAGCATTGCTGGGAGTTTCAGGGATTGTTTCCTTCTGAGAGTTTTGCAATTGGTTTTCTAATTTTGAAATTTTATCTTTTAACTCAGAATTCTCCAATTTGAGACTCTCAGTCTTATCAGAGTCAGAAGCAAAATTTCCTTTTCAGGTTTCTGAATTTGACTCTGATCTGCTGATATCTTTCCAGAATTTCATTAAGTCTTTCAGCTAGTTCGGCCTTAGTAAAGTCAGGGAATACCTCTTCTGTATCTGATTCAGATTCTGACTCAGAAGCTTCACTGTCTTCTGTTATGTTTGCCATGAGAGCTATGTTTGCTCTTTCATCATATGATTTTGAGTCAGCTTCAGATGTGTCAGAATCATCCCATGTAGCCATGAGACTTTTCTTCTTTTCCTTGCCAAACTTCTTTTTGGGATTTTCTTTCTGAAGCTTTGGGCAATCACTTTTGTAGTGCCCTTGCTCGTTACATTCATAGCAGATGATGTCTTTGTTGTTTGGCTTTCTGTTTCCTGAAGAACCTTCAGATCTTCTGTGTCCAGAGGAGGATTCTGACCTTCTGTATCTGGAGAAAGATTCATTCTGATTTTCTGATCTTCTGGGATTCCTGAACATCCTTTGCCTCTGCTTCCACAATTGGTTCACCCTTCTGGAGAGGAGAGATAGTTCATCTTCTTCTGATGAGGACCCATCAGAGGTTTCTTCCACAGCCTGCAAAACTTTGGAGTCAAATTTTCTGTTAGATTTTAAAGCTAATGGCTTACCTTGCTTTTGAGGTTCATCTGCTTCTAGCTCTATCTCATGACTTCTGAGGGAGCTGACAAGTTCCTCCAGAGAGATTTTGTTTAGATCCTTGGCTAGCTTAAGCGTTGTGACCATTGGCCTCCATTGTTTTGGCAAGCTTCTGATGATCTTCTTAACGTGATCAGCAGTAGAATACCCTTTGTCAAGAACTTTTAGACCAACAACAAGAATTTGAAATCTTGAAAACATAGTTTCTATTGATTCACTCTCTTCCATCTTGAATGCCTCATACTTCTGAATGAGTGCAAGGGCTTTGGTTTCTTTGACTTGAATGTTGCCTTCATGCGTCATTCTCAGAGAGTCAAACATATTTTTTTGCAGTGTCTTTGTTTGATATCTTCTCATACTCTGAATAAGAGATGGCGCTGAGAAGAATTGTTATGGCCTTGTGATGATTTCTGAACTCACGCTTTTGCTGATCAGACATCATTTTCCTGTCAATCTTCTGACCACTTCCATCCACTGGGTGCGTGTATCCATCAGTCACCATGTCCCACAGATCAGCATCATGGGCCAGAAAGAAACTCTCAATTATGTCTTTCCAGTAGTCAAAGTTCTCTCCATCAAAGACTGGAGGTTTGCCACTAAATCTGTCTCTTTCTTCATTGTTGTCATAGCTGATGTTTTGACTTGGTCCTGCCATTGTGTTTTTCTGACGCTGGATCTTGTACAGACACGGTTAAGTGTTATAAGCTCAGAACCAGGCGCTCTGATACCAATTGAAGATGTGAAAAATACAAGAAGGGGGGTTGAATTGTAAAAACTTAAATCAAATGCTTAGACAACACAGTATTTTTATCCTGGTTCGTTTGATCTCAAACTACTCCAGTCCACCCGTCAAGGTGATTTCGCCTCTCTTCAACGAGGTCTTATACCACTATATTCAAAGGATTACAACAGCTACTTTAACAACTGTTAAAGCCTTCTTGAGTATAACCACAAACTGGTTTATCTCAAGGAAATCTTTTACAAATAATTTGAACAATGATGTGTTAACGTTTTCTAATAAAACAATATATCACAACTGCGATAATTACACAATTTAAGCTTGGAATAAACTGAATTTGCTAAAGCATTTGAGTAAGTGTGGTTTTGAAGGCTTGGCAAATTATGTGAGTGCATGCGTGCGTCTTTTCTCAAGAAGACTTGTTTATATAGCCAAGGCAAAGATACGTTGTCCATAAAGCACTTTTACTGATAATAACGTACTTTCCTTTTAAAGAAGATCTTGTCTGAATAAAGTTGTTAGCAATTAATTTTGTCTTGAATACTTAATAACGCTTCAGAGTCTTCTTTGCTTATGGTAACGCTTCAGAGTGTTCTTTGCTTTAACTTATGATAACGCTTCAGAGTGATGATGACTTGATAAAGATCTTTGATCAGAGTCAGAGTGTATATGTTTATGCGCAGATTCTGGTCATCAAGCTTCAGTATATGATCTGGTAGCTTCAGCGTGTAGTACATGTTACTGATCTTCTGATGCTTCTGATGCTCATGATGATTCCATCAGAACTTCTGTATATACAGAACATAATTTTAAGAAGCATATTTGTCTTATATATAAATCTTACAATTTATTTATTCTTTGTATTTTGTTATCATCAAAACTCTAATTAAGGGTTGTAGAATCAAACTATGTTCTAACAATTTATTTCAGTTATTTATCTTTGCACATTAGGGTTTTCTAACTGTATTAATTTGTCATGCATTCTTGTCATACAATCCTATTAGCATACATCTAGACAGTTAAATATTTGCAGGAATTAAAAATGCGAGAAAATAAACCTACGCTATTACAAGGCTTCGGGGAGGGGGATTAATTACATAACAAAAAATTAGGGATTTAAACAGTAAATAAAAACCATAAGTTAACTATTACAAACCATGAGCAGTTACAAAATATTGACCCTTGACTAAACCTAATTGTAATTTATTAAAGAAAGAAAAAAATGTTTTTGTCATGTTTTGTTATTTAAGAAAATAATGAATAATTAAATTAAAAGAAAATCCTAAGTTCTAATTAATATTAATTTTTGAAAATAAGTTAATTAATTCTAAACAACCTATTTTTGTTTTTTTTTTGTTGAAAGAAGAAAAGAATTAAATCAAGAACTTAACCCTGATTTTTCTAATTGATTTTAATTATAAAAAATAAGTTAAAATTTCCCTAAATTAAATTAAACTAATTAAATTAAATTTGATAAAAAAACCTAATTCTAATTTTTGTGAATTCTTGATTTTATGATTTTATGAAAAAAATTGATTTTAAAATAAAATAAATGATTAAACAAATTAAAATAGGAAATAAAAAATCCAGAGAAAATTAGAATTGGGCCTGATAGTGTTAGTAAATGCAGGGGGTGCACATCTGAATTCTGGGCCCAAGATGCTCCAAGCCTGTTTGACCATATTTGATTTGGTGTGGGGGTTGTGTGATACGGTGGTCAGAACCGGGACGGTTTTAGGAATGCTGGTTTGCATTTTGTGTTTGTGTTTGCAAAATGACGCGGTAAGCAAGAGTCGCCACCGACTTTTATTTTATCCAACAAGGAAAGGAAAAAAGTAAAGAAAAATTCCTTTTTTGAGATTTTCTGAGTACGGGTGGTAGATTATAGAAAGGGAAGGTATTAGCACCATTTCTATCCGTAGTATTCTACGGGCTCTTAGGTACTTGCTCATCATTTTCAAAATTGCTTCTGTGTGTTTGTCTGATTTGAAAAGTTTTTGTTTTGACTTCGATTTAACCCTTGCTTCTGTCTGCAAGAGTGTTACGAAGTGTTTTTGAAAACTTTGTTTGAAAAGGAGTGTAAGTGTGAAAAAGTTTATTTGTTTTGAGAGAGTACTTAAGAGTTAATCTACCTACTCGAAAAAAGAATTGTTCTATGTTCGTTTCCTTTAGACAGCGTTATCCTACTATTAGTGAGTAGGTAGCACCATCGTTGGAGTTTTGAGGGTCAATTCGAAAGGGACGTGCGATCACTAAAGAAATGTTAAGACGTCTTAGTAGTAATCCTAATGTCTTAGATCAATTATTCGAGGCAACAATTCCGAGGCAACCATTCCGAGGCAACCATTCTGAGGCAACTTTTCCGAACGGGACTTTGATCTTTGTTTTAGACAAGAGAGCGACCACTAAAATATCCTATACTTAATGATCATTTACCGAAGGCAACCAAAGTGGGAGTATACCCTAGGAGTGGGCATGTGCGAGTGATTCAATTTCAAGTTATTATCTTTGCACATTTAGGGTTTGCTAACTGTTTTAAAGTTTACATACATTCTTGTCACACATCCTATTATTCATACATCTAACAGTTAATATTTTACAGAATTCAAAGTGCAGAAAGTAAAACTACGCTATTACAAAGGCTTCGGGTATTTACATAGCCAAAATCGAACCCGTAAAAAAAACGATAAACGAAAGTAAAAAGCCCTAATTAATCTATTACAACTTGTGAGCAATTACATCAATATGGTAACAATAAATAGAGCGTGATGAATCGAGAACGAGAGAGAACTAAGGTTTTGACCCCGTCTAACCTAATCGAAAGAAAAATTATTTTTGTTGTATTTTAATTTTTTTAAGAAAAAGAACAAGGTTGTAAAAATTAAATACAAAATTAATTAATAATTAAATTAATTAAAGAAAATAACTAAATTTAACCTATTTTTGTGTTTTTGGTTATTTTAAGAAAAAGAAAATAGAATTAAGTTAGAAACAAAAACCCTAATTTTCTAATTGTTTTTAATTGATTTACAAAATAATTAAAGTTACCTAAAGTTAAATAACCTAATTTAATTAATTAATTTTTTTGATAAAAAATAAACCTAAATCTAATTGGATGAAAATATTATGTTTGTGATTTTTTGATAAAAAGAAAAAATTAATTTGTTGTATTGAAATAATTAAATAAATTAATAAATAAAAATATAAAAGAAAGCAAGAAGAATTGGGCCTGAGAAATAACAAATTGGGGGGTATGGATAACACTTTTTTCTGGGCCCAAAACAGCTGGTCCACGTTGTGATCGGTGGATCTGGAACTGACTGTTTAACGCTGGTTCGCGAAATGTCGCGGTAAGCAAGAGTCGCCACCGTCTTTTATTTTCTCCAAATGGAAAGGACAAAAGCACAGAAAAATTCCTTATAGAGATTGCTCTCGGTTCGGGAGGTAGATTATAGAAAGGGAAGGTGTTAGCACCCTTTCTATCCATGGTTATCCATGGGCTCTTAGATACTTGCTCATTTGTGTTTTCAAAAATGGTTTGTTTGCTTTTCAATGTGGGTTTTAAAAAGTTTCTTTTGAAAAATTTCAGATCGACTCGTACGTCAGAGTGTTTGAAAAGTTTGCTTTGAAAGCTTTTGAAAAGTGTCAGTGTGAAAAGTCTTTTTGAGTTTGTTTGAAATTAGAGCAAGTATCCTTGAGAACCTACCTACCCTAAGGAATTCGTCTGTGTAAATGTCCTTTAAAGTAGTGCCATCCCACCATTGAGAGGTAGGTAGCACCACCGTTGGAGGTGTTCGGGTCAATTCGATTTTAGGGACATGGTGATCACCAGAGCAATGGGAAGACACCTTAGAAGCTACCCTCATGCCAGGTTCCTGGATCATGAGGACTTACTAAGACATCCTCTACTCGACGATCACCTTTCGAGGCAAGGCAACAGTGAGGCGTACCCTAGGGGTGGTGTGTGCGATTCGTGTGTCGTTTTCATTGATATTTGTCTTGTCATGTTCATTGTGATCTACGCTTGATTTTATTTAAGTCCATACATTCTTTCATGCTTTTGTTAACAGTTAATATTTGCGGGAAATAAATCTAAACTATTACAAATGGCGCGGGTCCACATCGCCAAAATTAAACCGGACCCGATTTAGCGAAAAATAAATAATACGAAGAAATAAAGTGCGAAAAGTAAATTACATGGCTTTGGGATATTTACAAAATTATAATAAGCGATAATAAAATAAATGCGCAATTTAAATGATTAATGACGGGCGTTGGACCCTTTTTTGCAAATAATTAAAGGTTAACGGGAATTAAAAATTAAATAATAGAAAAAGGAAATTAAATGTTTTTGATATTTTGTATTTTTTAGATTTAATGAGAAAAAGGAGAATTAATTAAAATTAAATTAAGAAACAAACCCTAATTCTAATATTTTTTATTTATTAAGAAAGAATTAAAATATGACCTAAGTTAAACCTAATTGATTATGTATAATTTTAATTTATGAAAGTAAAATAAATAAATAATAATTATTATTCTGGAAAAAAAGAATTAAAATTAATAAAAGAAAATAAAAAAAAGTAACTAACCTAAATTCTATTTTTTGGATTTTTAAAAAAAAAGAATTAAAATTAAACCTAATTACACTATATAATTTATATTTTTATCTATTCATGAAAATAACTAAAATTAAAAATTCTATTTTATTTGGACATTTTATTTTTTATGATGTTTTTCTGTATTTTTTGTAAAAAAAGATATTTAATTTAAATCAGAAAACAAATAAACAAATAAACAATTAAAAATAATAAAAGATAGAAAATTAGAAAAAGATAGAACCAGGGGGGGTTTGCTGTCCCCTTAGGGAGGTATGAATTTGAGAGGCCTGGCCCAATAACGTTGGAACTTGGTTGACCTTTTGAATCCCATGCTACGCGTCTGACTCATGCCTGGGGTGCACCATGAAGCCTGGACATTGATTTGATCATCATGGACGCGTGGCTAATGATTGCTGAATGTGCATGGTGAACCTTAACGTTAAGCCTGCACGTGAATTAGTTTTGAAAAATAATATAGCAAACGTACAGACCTGGGACTTGAACCCAGGTCTTGGAAGTCACATGCCTTAGTCCTTGCCAGCTGAGCTATTTGCTTTCAATTAACATATAATAATACATAAATAATATAATAAGAAAACGCTAATGCTTTTAGAATTCCGCGCGAAATTCAAATAGACCTGTCACTAATGGACACGTCTTCGTCTCTTTCTTCTTCCCTGTAAAACAAACTAATGGGCAACGGTTTTTGCAGCGTGGCTTTAGGCAAGCAAAGGGAAAATAGCGATTAGAGATATGACAAATATAAATTGGGCGCGATTATAGTTTCTTGCTCGTTGGAGCACGCTGAGTATGGTTATCCCAGTCTTGAGGCTTAATTTTACTCCATGCCAAAAGCCCTAATTCATGAACCCTGCAACCCTAACTTTCATCCATGGCATTATCGTGTATGGTCAGCGAAAACACAATTAAACATGATGATTAGTTTAGAAACATTGCAATGAACAACAATCCACAAATAAAAATGCAAGAAAATGCGTTAATGATGATCTGTGATTTCAAAAAAATCGTGGTGCAGTTTGAACGTAATCTACCAATTCTTGAGGTTTTTGTTGTTGTTAATGATTGGAATACGTTCAGAGTGGTCCAAGGAAGCTATTGAGACAACAATCCAAGCTTGAATCGTCCTATAACCTTGATTTCAGAATCCAACTTTTTGAGAATTTTTGCAAATTGTAAGAATGTGTTATGCGCAGCTTTTTTCAGTCTTGTGCATTAGGGTTGTGTTCTGATCATATATGGAGCATGTTAGGTCAACAATTTCCACAAAAATCTCTTGCAATTATGAATTGAAGATTTGATTTTCTTCCATTATTTTTCAATCTTTTTCACATGGTTTTTGTACCAATTTGCATCCAATCACCCCAAATCTTTCCTCATTTGCCTTCACACGAAATATTGAGCCTATAAAGTGTATAAAAAGATTTTTTAGATTAAGGTTTATATTTTTCATGAATTAAAATCATTTAAATGAATATAAATTAATATTAATTCAAATAAATAATTAAAAAATATGAGAATACTTCCCTTTGGGCCTAGTGGTCGTGCATAGGCTTGGCATGAAGAAATTTGGAAGATAATTGAGCCCATTTGCATTTTTAGGCCTTTTGCATCAATGTTGACTTTCAAAAATTTCCAAAAATTTCCCAACTTCCACAAGGCATAACTTGGTCAATTTTTAAGCTTTTCACATGTTCTTGGACATTTTGGAAAGGTCTTTGAGTCCTTTAACCAATGCCTTTGGTCCCATGTCATTTTGATTTACCAATCTCAAGTTATGGCCTTTGACTTAAAGTCACTTTTTGTTGACTTTTGAAAATGACCTATAATGTTGAAATTGATAACTTTTTGTGAGAGCATTTCTTGGACTTGGAACATGAAGATGAATTGTAGGAAATGTCTTTCTCTTAAAAATGAGCTTTGGATGGAATTTTTCTGATAATCCATGTGAAAGTTATGCCCTGGTCAATTTCAGTTGACTTTTTCAGCTGTCCAAATATAGCAACTTTTGCATCTTTGATGATTTCTGAGCCAAATCTTGAAAATCATGATCAAGCATTGATCAAATGATGTTTGTGGCTTTAAAATGATATATTGACCAAAAATTTGAACTTTTGACTGCCAAATGACCATTTTGCCCCTACAGTTGACTGTAGTGCAATCTAGGGTTTTGACTGTGCAATTTTGAGCTGAATGCCTTGAAACTTGACATGAGGATGCTTGACCATCTTTTTAAGCATGTGAGACTTGATTGGGCCTTTGAAAAGTTCCTTTGCTTGACCAGAACTCAAACCCTAGTTTTGACTGTCTAGGAGACAGTTGAGCTGCACAACCCTTGGGGCATTTTGTGACCTTGACTTTGACAATTCTTGATGAATATGGGAGGGCAAATTTTGGGGTACAACAGTTGCCCCTGTTCAATCTTCTTAGACCTGAGGATGCAGATTGGCTGACGTGCCTTTCGTAATCCGAGGGTAGAAGGTGATTGGACACTAGAGTGCCCAGAAATTTGCGCTCACATAGTAACAGTGATGATGGAATGGGCTTATAGATGCCATTTAGAGATTGCTGAATAGGGTGATGGGCTTATAGATGCCATCTGGATGCTGACTGCGTAAGAGATTCTTTCACTAGAACCTGCATACCTGCAAAAGAGAAAATGAGTACCTGACACGTTGCAGGAGTTGATTTTAGATGCTTGGTATAGATGTGTCCTGACTGGTTGCAGGAGCTGAGTCTGGAGCTTCAAACGCTGATGAATGAACCAGGGATGGTTACTGCCTTAACCTGAATGATAAGTGAACCTGAATGATCTCAACAACGCTCGTTGAGAAAATCTTGGTGAGAATTACCATCTTCGTAGTGTCAGGAAGAGAGCCAAAGGACATTACAATCTCAAAGGGAGCTACCTCACTCGCGTTGGAGAGGGAACTATAGGAAATTATAATCTGAAAGGAGATATCACCTCACGCTCATGCCGGAGAGGGGAACATCTGAAAAAGGGATTACTATCTCACACGCCGTTGGAGAGGGAACTATAGGAAATTATAATCTGAAAGGAGATATCACCTCACGCTCATGCCGGAGAGGGGAACATCTGAAAAAGGGATTACTATCTCACACGCCGTTGGAGAGGGGACCATAAGAGACTATCACCTCACGCTCATGCCGGAGAGGAGAACATCTTGAAAAAGGAATTACCACCTCACGCTCACCGTCGGAGAGGGGACCACAAAAGAATATCACCTCACGCTCATCGTCGGAGAGGAGAACATCTTGAAAAAGGAATTACCACCTCACGCTCACCGTCGGAGAGGGGACCACAAAAGAATATCACCTCACGCTCATCGTCGGAGAGGAGAACATCTTGAAAAAGGAATTACCACCTCACACGCCGTTGGAGAGGGGACCACAAAAGAATATCACCTCACGCTCATCGTCGGAGAGGAGAACATCTTGAAAAAGGAATTACCACCTCACGCTCACCGTCGGAGAGGGGACCATAAGAGAATATCACCTCACGCTCATCGTCGGAGAGGGGAACATCTGAAGAAGGAATCACCACCTCACACGCCGTTGGAGAGGGGACCATAACTTCTACTGAGTCTTTATCAGAAAAATCTGTTTGGAGTCGATTTAACTGGACTAGAGACATCCTTGAAATATGTTTGGGGATTTCAACTGCACCCTTTCTGAAAGGTAGAGGTCAGTTATATGCGATGCATGATATGGATCAAGCAATGATGTTATCAATACGAATGAGACTTGTATGATGCGATACGTTATGCATGCTACAATGATGTATGTGACGTTTTATGAATGTATGTTTTCGTCGTAGGAAAATGAATCCTTGACGGGTGCCGGGAAGTCATATCCTGGGCTGGTGTTGAGGAAGAGATTTTGCTTCCGCTGTGGATGATTGTTGCAAGAATACCGGTAGGAGAAGATAAATCCGTTGAGGAATAAACTTGGCAAATGAAATAATTCTGCGGGAGAAAAGATACTCTAGCGATCATGCTGGGGAGTGTTACTCTGTGGGGATAGCGATGCTTTGCTGCGTTGATGAAGATAACTCCTTTGGGGATACCGTTGATGAGTTATGCTGGGGATATCCTTGTTGTGCTGGAAGCGTTGATAGACTTCGCTGGGGGTAGGAGGATATTTTGCCGAGGACGCTCTTTCCGTGGCTTTTGGCTGAGGATAACCCAGTTATATCCTGTTACGGAAATAACTCTTTAAATCAAGCCGGGACGACGCGTTCGTGCTTTGCGAGGGATAAGCTTCCAGAATTTACTGGGGATAAGCTTACTGCTTGGGGAGATATGAATTCCAACTTTCCTGGGGAAACTGGATTGGACTCTCATGGGGAGTTTTGATATGCTGGAGGATGATCCCTTAGAATGTTGATATACCGCCGGGGAACAATCTTTAGACCAAGACTGCCGGGGATGCTTTATGTATACTGCTGGGGAAGTATTGAGATCTACGGGGGGATACTCAATTTCCTTGATATTTGACAATTTTGCTTGGAGAAGGATGTATTGTTTTATTGAACCACTCTCTGGGAATTAAGATACACTTGGCCGTGTTCTGTAGCTGAACCTACCCTGGTACCTTAGAGGATAGAACAATTAGACTGCTCAGACAACTCTCTTATTGCCCCTGTTTCTAGTGTCACCTGCAATGAATTCCTTCGTTTCGTATGCAAATATTTATGAGTTAGCAAATTATTGTCAATGCATACATCACAAATTGAACCTTGGACGTTCTTCGCAAAACAAAACAGAAAAAAGAAAAACACTTGGGCACGTTTAACTGAAAATATATTTTTATTGATTTTTGAATGGCCTGAAAATAGGCGTTTTGTGTACAAGAGGCTGACGCCCTAGTAAGAGGTACGTCGCCGATCAAAAGAGTCTATACAAGTTTTGTACAAAAGAAAAATAAAACAGCTGTGTGAAAGATGAATGATCCACTGGGTTTCAACTCTGCTATTGTCTTCATAACTTCGAGCGTCTCATCACTTGATGACCTTGGTTGAAGATGAAGCTGACTGATCGATGCCGTTTGAACTTGATGCTGATACCGGATTCTGGATGCAAAGTGATCAATGAGACATAGTTTTACGCTTTATCCCTAATTTTTGCCTGGACCGCCCTTTCGGGTTTTCAGTCCACCGGGATACCCATTTTTGCCCAAGCCGCCCTTTCAGGTTTTCGACTTGCCGGGTGTACAGATTTTTTCATTTTCATCCCTACATTTTGCCCGAACCCTTTTGGTTCGACGGGAAGCCCTAACTTTTGCCTAGGCATGTCAGCCTAGCGGGTCTTTTTCATGCGTAGTATTTTTTAACTATGTCTGCATTGGCGGGGTGAGGAAGGTCGTCACCATCCATGTTGGTTAATATCATTGCTCCTCCTGAGAACACATGCTTAACCACAAATGGCCCTTCGTACGTAGGGGTCCATTTGCCCCTTGGATCACTCTGAGGAAGTATGATTCTCTTGATAACCAGATCCCCAACTTGATATTCCTGTGGTCTGACCTTTTTGTTAAACGCCCTGATCATCCGTTTCTGATACGTCTGACCATGACAGATAGCAGCAAGTCTCTTTTCATCAATAAGGTTGAGTTGATCAAGTCGTGTCTGGATCCAATCATCTTCGTTCAGATTTGCATCCTTCATTATCCGGAGAGAGGGAATTTGCACTTCGATCGGCAAGACTGCCTCCATACCATAAACCAGAGAGAAAGGAGTTGCCCCGGTTGACGTCCTAACTGAGGTACGGTACCCATGCAGAGCGAACGGTAACATCTCGTGCCAATCTTTGTAAGTTACTGTCATTTTTTGCACGATCTTCTTGATGTTCTTGTTAGCTGCTTCTACAGCCCCATTCATCTTCGGTCTATAAGGCGAAGAATTGTGGTGCTGTATTTTGAACTGTTCGCAGAGCTCAGCGATCATCTTATTGTTCAGATTGGTACCGTTGTCTGTAATAATCCGTTCAGGGACGCCATATCGACAAATCAGGTTGTGCCGAATGAACCGTGCCACAACAGTCTTGGTTACTGTAGCATAGGATGCTGCCTCAACCCACTTTGTAAAATAGTCGATCGCCACTAGGATGAAGCGATGTCCATTGGATGCCGTAGGTCTGATCTCGCCAATCATGTCTATGCCCCACATTGCGAACGGCCAAGGCGCAGTCAGAACATTCAGGGGAACCGGAGGAACATGCACCTTATCTGCGTAGATCTGGCACTTGTGGCATGTCCTGGAGTGTTGGTAGCAGTCAGCTTCCATTGTGGACCAGTAATATCCTGCCCGTAGGATTTTTTTTTAGCCATGGTGTGTCCACTGGAATGCGTACCAAAGGTCCCTTCATGTAACTCTTCCATGATTCTTTCCGCTTCAGTCTTGTCCACACAACGCAGTAAGGTTGAATCATGGTTTCTCTTGTACAGGATGCCGTTGCTTAGGAAGAACTTTGCTGCGAACCGTCTCAGGAATTTCTTATCATTGATAGAGGCACCTTCAGGGTATTCCTGAGCTTCCAGATATCTCTTTACTTCATGGTACCAAGGCTTCTCAGTTACCAATTCAGCTTCGAGATCACAACAGTATGCCGGTTCGTCCAGTTTCCAGATGATGATCCGGGGAGCCTCATTATCCCATTTGACCTTGAACATTGAAGACATTGTAGCTAACGCGTCCGCTAACTGATTCTCTTCTCTTGGGAAGTGCTCAAAGGTTATCTCTGTGAAGTGGGGAATCATGGTCAACACACATTCTCTGTAAGGAATCAAGTTTGGATGTTTCGTATCCCACTCTCCTTTGATCTGATTGGTCACAAGAGCGGAATCTCCGAAAACACTGAGGAACTTGATCCTTAAGTCGATCGCAGCTTGAAGACCCATGATACACGCCTCATACTCCGCCATGTTGTTGGTACAGTTGAAACACAGCCGGGCAGTGAGTGGAGTATGAGTACCTTGAGGGGATATGATGATGGCGCCGATACCATTTCCCAAAGCATTGGAAGCTCCGTCAAAGTGCATAGACCATCGGGATCCTGGTTCAGGTCCTTCATCCGGTCCAGGCACTTCACAATCAGTTACAATCATGATGCTTTCATCCGGAAACTCGAAGTTCATTGATTGGTAGTCATCTACAGCTTGATGAGCTAAGTGGTCTGCCAATACACTCCCCTTGATGGCTTTCCGGGTTGTGTACTGAATGTCGTATTCCGTCAAGATCATCTGCCATCTTGCAATTCTCCCAGACAGAGCAGGCTTTTCAAATATGTATTTTATCGGATCCATTTTTGAGATCAACAAGGTAGTGTGAGTCAGCATATACTGTCTCAGCCGGCGAGCAGCCCATACCAAAGCGCAGCAAGTTTTCTCAAGCAGTGAGTATCGGGTCTCACAGTCGGTAAACTTTTTGCTAAGGTAATAAATGGCATGCTCTTTTCGGCCAGACTCGTCATGCTGCCCCAGCACACACCCCATTGAGTTGTCTAGCACTGTCAGATATAGTATCAGAGGTCTCCCTTCAACCGGTGGCATAAGGATGGGTGGTTCTTGGAGATACTCTTTGATTTTGTCGAAAGCAGCCTGACATTCATCGTTCCAACGTACTACCTGATCTTTCTTCAGCAGCTTGAAGATTGGCTCACAGGTAGCAGTCAAATGAGATATGAATCGAGCAATGTAATTCAGGCGTCCTAAAAAGCCTCTGACTTCCTTCTCTGTCTTAGGAGCTGGCATCTCTTGAATAGCTTTGACCTTAGCAGGGTCCACTTGAATACCTTTATCACTGACCACGAAGCCTAGCAACTTCCCAGATCTTACCCCGAAGGTGCACTTGTTCGGGTTCAATCTCAGCTTATACAATTTCAACCGGTCAAACAACTTCTGCAGGTGATCTAGATGCTCTTCCTCAGTCTGGGACCTAGCGATCATGTCGTCCACATACACTTCGATCTCATGATGGATCATATCATGAAACAAGGCAACCATGGCACGCTGGTAGGTTGCCCCAGCGTTCTTTAACCCGAACGGCATGACCTTGTAACAGAAGGTGCCCCACTGAGTGACGAATGTAGTCTTTTCCATGTCTTCAGGTGCCATCTTGATCTGATTGTAGCCTGAAAAGCCATCCATGAAAGAGAATACCTTGTGCTGAGCTGTATTATCAACAAGGACATCAATATGAGGTAAAGGGAAGTCGTCCTTGGGGCTGGCCCTGTTTAGATCCCTGTAATCCACACACATTCTGACCTTGCCGTCCTTCTTAGGTACCGGCACCACATTAGCAACCCACTGAGGGTAAGAAGTCACTGCAAGAAACCCGGCATCAAACTGTTTCATCACCTCGGCCTTAATCTTCTCGGACATCTCTGGACGCATCCGACGAACCTTTTGTTTAACTGGAGGGCAGTCTTCTCTAGTCGGCAAATGATGGACAACAATATCGGTATCCAACCCTGGCATGTCTTCGTAGGACCAGGCAAAGATCTCCATATAGTCATGCAGCATCTTGGTTAACCGTTGCTTCACGCTGAGCTCTAGGTTAGCACCAATCTTTACCTCTTTCCTGTCTGCCTCAGTACCTAGGTTTATAGTTTCCACTGGCTCTTCATGGGGTTGAATCGCCCTCTCTTCCTGAAGCAACAGTCTTGCAAGCTCGCCAGGCACCTCGCAATCATCTTCACCTTCGTCTTCGGCTAAGTTGATCGGATTTTCGAAGTCATAATTGGCATTAGCAGAGCTGTTATCAGTAAAATCCAGAGTGGATTGGAACCTGTATGAGTGAGTGTGTGTGTAAATACAGCTGTTTTGAAAATTATGTAAAGGAAATAAAAGACAGAAAAAGGAACACAATATTTGCAATGCGAAAATAGTCCAAGATTTTCATTTATGATGTATAAAATGACAGTTCATATGCCCTCACAAATAGAACCACGGTGCCTCGGGTAAGACACCGGGCCATAGAGTTTATCATAGTTTATTACAAAATGAAACAAAGAAATTTATTACTTAGTGTCAAAAGAAACAGAGAGATTGTCCTTGGCGCTCCAATTGTTAAGTCCACCATCAGCAGCCGGGTAGATCCAGCTATCAAACTCAGCTTCGTCAACTTCCTCGTCATCTCCGATAGCATTTACCCCATGAGCAGGCAGGGGAGCTGTCACCACATTAGGCTTGTCAGATGCCTCAAATTGTACCTCCTTAGCATCAATGAGGTCCTGCAGCTTGTTCCTTAGTGCCCAACAGTCATCAGTGGCATGCCCCGGGCTATCTGAATGGTAAGCACAACGGGCATTCGGGTTGTACTTAGGAGAGGTAGTGTTAGGGAACTTTGGTGCCTCCTTGACAGATACCAAATTGGTTGCGAGCAGCTGTGGCAGAATCTGCGATAGGGTCATGCTTAACCGGGTAAACTCTCTCCGGGGTCTATCAACCCTTTGAGGATTGTTTGGCCGGGGAGCGGCAGCAGGTTTAGCGATCATTACCGCACTGACAGATTGGCGGCGATCAGGTCTTTCTGATTTTCTGGAGCCATACACAGCACTAGACTCCTTCTTAAATGGTTTCTTGTCCGAACCAGATGATGATGCAGCCTTTGCAATCTTCCCAGACTTCAACCCAGCTTCAATTCTTTCTCCAGTTAAGATCAAATCAGTGAAACCGGCAGAAGAATTCCCAATGAGATGATTAAAGAATGGCCCAGATAGGGTCCCCAAGAACATGTCCACTAACTCTCGATCAGTCAAAGGTGGCTGCACCCTGCCAGCCAGATCTCTCCACTTCTGCGCGTACTCTTTAAAACCTTCGCTTACGCCCAACGACATACCCTGGAGTTGGGTACGCGTGGGGGCAAGGTCGGCATTATACTGATACTGCTTGTAGAAAGCAGTGGCCAGCTCCTCCCAGTTACGAACTTTGGTCCCATCCAGCTGATAGAACCATTCGAGATGAGTCCCTGAAAGACTCTCCTGGAAGAAGTGGATCCATAGATTCTTGTCCGCAGAGTACGGCTGAATCTTCCGGACATAGGACCTCAAATGCAGCTTGGGACAGGATGCCCCGTCATACTTGGAGAAGGTGGGAGCTTTGAATTTATGTGGAATAACCACACCAGTTGACAAACCCAGATCTCCGAAATCCAGCCCAGGTACCTGTTGAACTTCCATGGCCTTCAACCTGTCCTCCAGTTGTTTGTACTTGTTGTCTTCAGGAGGATATTGTTCCTCATCAAAATCTGTCTCGTTGTCGGAGACCACCGGACTAGGAACCCTTGCTTCTGCCTGAGAAGGACTTTTGCCAACAGAAGAAACAACCTCTTCTTGGTGCAAAGTATTACCCAACCTTCGGCCCGAGTTGAATAGAACAGTTCTTCTTTTCTTCTTCTTCTCCTTCTTCAGGAGCATAGTCTTCAGTTCCTCTTGGCCTTTAGCTAGACCCAGGATTAGCTCTTGAAACTGCGCATTCTGCGCCTGGAGAGCCTTGATTGAAGTCTCAGTTGATTCAGATCCGGAATTCATGATGCTGAAATAAACAGCGAAGAACTGTAAGCAACCTGAAAAAGGGAAAAACCTGCTATGCACATGATGTATGAAGTGCGTATGAATTATGTTTTCAAAGACAATCGGGAATCAACTTTGTAAACAAAGAAAGAACACACTTCATTAGATTCAACTTTGTGACTGAGATTATTCAACAAGTAGCCCTTAGGCGTTTACATGAAATGAAACAACTGGAAAGGAAATAAAAACTGTAAAGGCACATTCAGCACTCCTCATTGATCCCATGGTCTCCTTTTCTCAGTACGGAGGTAGGCATTCAGAGCTCTCTCATTCTCCAACTGCTTTGTCAGCTTCTGGACCTTTGATTCCTGCTCGTTGAACTTTTCCCGGTAAGAATCCCGTTCTTCTTGCAGTTGTGACCAAGATCTCTTCAATGTCTCATAATCAGTAGGTATCTGAGGAGGAAGGATAGTTGGAGGTACACCATCTTTATCAGGACACTCAAGAATGACGGGTCTGACAGCTTCATATGGCATACCTAACTTCTGAGCACGGATGCGGACCCATTTGTAGTAGGCTTCCATAGGTAGAGAAGTCTTTGGCCCTAGCTCTTGTGGGTCAGCTTTATGAACCTTCTCCCAAGCCTTGATGAACCTACGACGTAGCTCGTCACTATCCACCTGAAACTCGAAACTGATGTGAGGTACCAACATTTCATGGGGACCTGTTCTTCTTGCTCTTCCAAACTGACGGAGTGCTAGACATGGATTGTACGAGATCCCTCCTTGAGTACCAATCAGAGGAACATTAGGATACTCCCCGCATCGATCAATAATAGCTATCTCATCCAAACCTCTGCAAGTCCAAATGATGTCTTTATCGGTGAGAGACATTAACCTGTGAGCCCAACCTCTTCCTTCTTGGTTCTTCAGTACGGACTTAGGGAGGTGCGAAATAAACCACCTCACCAACAAAGGGATACAACACCATAGGGTTCCTCGTCTTCGGGTAGTACGGGCATGAAGTTGTTGCAAGATGTCACCCAAGAGAGTGGGCACAGGGTTCTGAGACATAAAGATCCTAATGGAAGTGACATTGATGAAGTTGTCAGGATTAGGAAACAGGACTAACCCATAGATTAGGAGAGCCAAGATGTCTTCATATGCCCTAAAGTCCAAGTCATTCCAGAAGCTGTTAGCTTTACCAATCAGAAACTTGGCCAAGAAACCTTTAACTCCGCTTCTAGTTACCCAGTTGTCTGTTACCTCTTGATGGGTCAAAGGAAGAGCTGCAGCAATGTCCTCAAGCCTGAGGGTCTTTTCCCAACCAGTAAAGGGAGTCTGATCCAAGATAGGGATACCAAGCAGATTAGAGAACTCTTCCAGGGTAGGGACCAGCTGGAAGTCTTGAAAGGTGAAGCACTGGTACTGAGGGTCATAGAACTGGGTCAGAACACTCATCAACTGTTGATCCCGCTTTGCAGTGACTAAACTGAGAAGAGAACCATGCCTCTGAATGAAGGAAGTGGTGTTTGGAATTCTGCTAACCAACTCATCAAGCAACTCAGGTGAACGAACAAAGTTGAACCGGATAGTATTCCTTCGTACAGGCATCATAATGTCCTACAAAACAGAGCAAAGATGAAACCCTCTTGTCTTTGAAATGGTCAGTTCTTATGCAGGATGCATGCAATGCTCATGATGCTATGATGTTATGATAAAGCACACCACATACAGATACAAAGGCAAACATAGTAAGGCACACAAGGCACACAAGACAAGCCCTTAAGGTTTAAGGCCAGCATGAGGTCTAGGTACTACCCTCTTTCAGTTTGTTGGTTCATACCTGTCCTAATCAAAAGTAACCGGGTTCTTAGAGGATCCCAATATCATTGACTACCCTCAATCGGTCATAACTCCAGCATCGCAATCTTTTCTTGCGGCCAGAACCATCACGAGAGTTTAGCCTCAGTGGGCGTAGCATACTGCTACTGTTCTAAAGGCCAAGTTGTGTCAATTAAGGTTCTAAGGTTGTTGGTGCTTAATGACTCCTTAGAAGACCCATATTCTCCTCGTTGCGACACAAGGGATATCGGTACAGACTAAGGTGCCACACCAACGTAGCCACTGCTTCACCTGTGTCGGTCTACGCCGGACAGGTCCCTCACAGCTTATGCTACCTAAACAGGGTTCCCCAGATCCGGGTTAGGATCTATGTAACTCCGATACAACCCACAATAATAAAGCAAGCAAAGAAGACAATTGAAAACACAGTGATCTTAATCCTAAGGTACACCTCACTTTAAAAAGATCCCCAGCAGAGTCGCCAGTTCTGTGATCGGTGGATCTGGAACTGACTGTTTAACGCTGGTTCGCGAAATGTCGCGGTAAGCAAGAGTCGCCACCGTCTTTTATTTTCTCCAAATGGAAAGGACAAAAGCACAGAAAAATTCCTTATAGAGATTGCTCTCGGTTCGGGAGGTAGATTATAGAAAGGGAAGGTGTTAGCACCCTTTCTATCCATGGTTATCCATGGGCTCTTAGATACTTGCTCATTTGTGTTTTCAAAAATGGTTTGTTTGCTTTTCAATGTGGGTTTTAAAAAGTTTCTTTTGAAAAATTTCAGATCGACTCGTACGTCAGAGTGTTTGAAAAGTTTGCTTTGAAAGCTTTTGAAAAGTGTCAGTGTGAAAAGTCTTTTTGAGTTTGTTTGAAATTAGAGCAAGTATCCTTGAGAACCTACCTACCCTAAGGAATTCGTCTGTGTAAATGTCCTTTAAAGTAGTGCCATCCCACCATTGAGAGGTAGGTAGCACCACCGTTGGAGGTGTTCGGGTCAATTCGATTTTAGGGACATGGTGATCACCAGAGCAATGGGAAGACACCTTAGAAGCTACCCTCATGCCAGGTTCCTGGATCATGAGGACTTACTAAGACATCCTCTACTCGACGATCACCTTTCGAGGCAAGGCAACAGTGAGGCGTACCCTAGGGGTGGTGTGTGCGATTCGTGTGTCGTTTTCATTGATATTTGTCTTGTCATGTTCATTGTGATCTACGCTTGATTTTATTTAAGTCCATACATTCTTTCATGCTTTTGTTAACAGTTAATATTTGCGGGAAATAAATCTAAACTATTACAAATGGCGCGGGTCCACATCGCCAAAATTAAACCGGACCCGATTTAGCGAAAAATAAATAATACGAAGAAATAAAGTGCGAAAAGTAAATTACATGGCTTTGGGATATTTACAAAATTATAATAAGCGATAATAAAATAAATGCGCAATTTAAATGATTAATGACGGGCGTTGGACCCTTTTTTGCAAATAATTAAAGGTTAACGGGAATTAAAAATTAAATAATAGAAAAAGGAAATTAAATGTTTTTGATATTTTGTATTTTTTAGATTTAATGAGAAAAAGGAGAATTAATTAAAATTAAATTAAGAAACAAACCCTAATTCTAATATTTTTTATTTATTAAGAAAGAATTAAAATATGACCTAAGTTAAACCTAATTGATTATGTATAATTTTAATTTATGAAAGTAAAATAAATAAATAATAATTATTATTCTGGAAAAAAAGAATTAAAATTAATAAAAGAAAATAAAAAAAAGTAACTAACCTAAATTCTATTTTTTGGATTTTTAAAAAAAAGAATTAAAATTAAACCTAATTACACTATATAATTTATATTTTTATCTATTCATGAAAATAACTAAAATTAAAAATTCTATTTTATTTGGACATTTTATTTTTTATGATGTTTTTCTGTATTTTTTGTAAAAAAAGATATTTAATTTAAATCAGAAAACAAATAAACAAATAAACAATTAAAAATAATAAAAGATAGAAAATTAGAAAAAGATAGAACCAGGGGGGGTTTGCTGTCCCCTTAGGGAGGTATGAATTTGAGAGGCCTGGCCCAATAACGTTGGAACTTGGTTGACCTTTTGAATCCCATGCTACGCGTCTGACTCATGCCTGGGGTGCACCATGAAGCCTGGACATTGATTTGATCATCATGGACGCGTGGCTAATGATTGCTGAATGTGCATGGTGAACCTTAACGTTAAGCCTGCACGTGAATTAGTTTTGAAAAATAATATAGCAAACGTACAGACCTGGGACTTGAACCCAGGTCTTGGAAGTCACATGCCTTAGTCCTTGCCAGCTGAGCTATTTGCTTTCAATTAACATATAATAATACATAAATAATATAATAAGAAAACGCTAATGCTTTTAGAATTCCGCGCGAAATTCAAATAGACCTGTCACTAATGGACACGTCTTCGTCTCTTTCTTCTTCCCTGTAAAACAAACTAATGGGCAACGGTTTTTGCAGCGTGGCTTTAGGCAAGCAAAGGGAAAATAGCGATTAGAGATATGACAAATATAAATTGGGCGCGATTATAGTTTCTTGCTCGTTGGAGCACGCTGAGTATGGTTATCCCAGTCTTGAGGCTTAATTTTACTCCATGCCAAAAGCCCTAATTCATGAACCCTGCAACCCTAACTTTCATCCATGGCATTATCGTGTATGGTCAGCGAAAACACAATTAAACATGATGATTAGTTTAGAAACATTGCAATGAACAACAATCCACAAATAAAAATGCAAGAAAATGCGTTAATGATGATCTGTGATTTCAAAAAAATCGTGGTGCAGTTTGAACGTAATCTACCAATTCTTGAGGTTTTTGTTGTTGTTAATGATTGGAATACGTTCAGAGTGGTCCAAGGAAGCTATTGAGACAACAATCCAAGCTTGAATCGTCCTATAACCTTGATTTCAGAATCCAACTTTTTGAGAATTTTTGCAAATTGTAAGAATGTGTTATGCGCAGCTTTTTTCAGTCTTGTGCATTAGGGTTGTGTTCTGATCATATATGGAGCATGTTAGGTCAACAATTTCCACAAAAATCTCTTGCAATTATGAATTGAAGATTTGATTTTCTTCCATTATTTTTCAATCTTTTTCACATGGTTTTTGTACCAATTTGCATCCAATCACCCCAAATCTTTCCTCATTTGCCTTCACACGAAATATTGAGCCTATAAAGTGTATAAAAAGATTTTTTAGATTAAGGTTTATATTTTTCATGAATTAAAATCATTTAAATGAATATAAATTAATATTAATTCAAATAAATAATTAAAAAATATGAGAATACTTCCCTTTGGGCCTAGTGGTCGTGCATAGGCTTGGCATGAAGAAATTTGGAAGATAATTGAGCCCATTTGCATTTTTAGGCCTTTTGCATCAATGTTGACTTTCAAAAATTTCCAAAAATTTCCCAACTTCCACAAGGCATAACTTGGTCAATTTTTAAGCTTTTCACATGTTCTTGGACATTTTGGAAAGGTCTTTGAGTCCTTTAACCAATGCCTTTGGTCCCATGTCATTTTGATTTACCAATCTCAAGTTATGGCCTTTGACTTAAAGTCACTTTTTGTTGACTTTTGAAAATGACCTATAATGTTGAAATTGATAACTTTTTGTGAGAGCATTTCTTGGACTTGGAACATGAAGATGAATTGTAGGAAATGTCTTTCTCTTCAAAATGAGCTTTGGATGGAATTTTTCTGATAATCCATGTGAAAGTTATGCCCTGGTCAATTTCAGTTGACTTTTTCAGCTGTCCAAATATAGCAACTTTTGCATCTTTGATGATTTCTGAGCCAAATCTTGAAAATCATGATCAAGCATTGATCAAATGATGTTTGTGGCTTTAAAATGATATATTGACCAAAAATTTGAACTTTTGACTGCCAAATGACCATTTTGCCCCTACAGTTGACTGTAGTGCAATCTAGGGTTTTGACTGTGCAATTTTGAGCTGAATGCCTTGAAACTTGACATGAGGATGCTTGACCATCTTTTTAAGCATGTGAGACTTGATTGGGCCTTTGAAAAGTTCCTTTGCTTGACCAGAACTCAAACCCTAGTTTTGACTGTCTAGGAGACAGTTGAGCTGCACAACCCTTGGGGCATTTTGTGACCTTGACTTTGACAATTCTTGATGAATATGGGAGGGCAAATTTTGGGGTACAACACACGTTGACTCCCATGACTCCATGCTGCATGTTGACTGGGGTGTACCATGGACACCACATGATGGCCATCAGATTTGGCTTCCTGGACATCTGGTTGGTTGTGCCTTGAGGTCACATGGTAGTCCTCATGCTTTGTGGAACATGGAATCTGTAGAGAAAATTCAAGAAAAATGCAAATGTTGGAGGCAGGGGTCGAACCCCTGACCTCATGCCCTCCAATGCCTTAGCGCTTCTCTGGCCACCACTGGGCCATTTGGTTCAATTGATTATTAAATGAAAAAAAATAATAAAATGAATAAAATGACCTTAGCTGTAAAACACGCGCCAGAATTCAAATGAACGAATGGGATGGAGCCACGTATGTCATCTTCTTCCTCTCTCTGTTGGTAAAAGTCACAGACTTTTACCTACGAACATATGTCCATAGCTACAGATCCTGCAATTCTCAAAATCAAACACAAGCATTATAAATAAAATCTAAGGCCATGAATCAACTTGTCTGGACCTTCTGAGCGTGATGGTGCCCTTTTCATGGCCCAATTTTACCTGTGTGAAAAGATCCCAAATAGAGACCAAGAACCCTAATAATGTCACATCTTGATACAATCCACAAAAACGCAATTAAATGTTATGGATAGTTTGAAAATGCTTCAAGGAGCAAGAATATACAAATATTTTATGCTATAGATGCCAAAATTATGCAATTCGAATTCAAGAAGAAGCCATTGTCGTGGCTGACTTACAGTGAGTTATAGTGCTGGAAACTCCTTGTTCTTGGTTGGTATAGCTTGATTGTGATCCCAGGAATCGAATAAGATGGCTAGGGGACCTTGAAAGTGTTTGGAAGTGCAAAATCGAATCATCACTTTTCTTTTATTTTTTCAAGTTTGTTCTGACCTTGTGCGTATCTCAAGCCTTCTGATTTTTGTTTGCAAATGTTCCTTATATACTGAGGAATGAATTAGGTTTACAATTATCCTCTCAATCTTCCTCCATTATAGCTTTTGATTTGGATTTGATTCACTTGAAGCTCCTTCCAAAAATAGGCCAAACTCAATCTTTTTGTGCACACCAATGCTTTGCACTATTTCAATCTTTTGCTAGCTGGATATAGAACCTGAAACATGCACAATATCTTGAGGTTTCAATTATTTGGATTTTCTATGATTTGTTTTGATTTAATTCAAATAAAAATCAAAATAAATAATAAAAATAATATAAAGACAAGTGGAAAGAGCTAGGGCTAGTGGAACATGCTACCAACTCACAACAAATGCAAAAAGATAGGCCCATTTAGCAAAAGTTGCAATTTGAGGCATAGTTGACTTTTGACAATTTTGCAAAAATGGTCAACTTCACCAATGCATAACTTCCTCAATTTTTACTCTTTGAAGGTGTTCTTGGACTTTTTAGAAAGCTTGATATGTCCTATAAGAAACCCTTTTGGTCTCATCTCAATTTCGTATTCCATGTTCATGTATGAAGCTTTGACAAAAAATGTGTTTTTGTTGACTTTTCAAAATGACCTATAATGTCCAAATTCATAACATCTTGTGAGTGCATATTTTGAATTTGGGAGCTGAATATGGATTTTATGGAATTGCATCCTATTCAAAATGAGATTTGGATGGGTCATTTCTCATAAAGTATGAGAAAGTTATGCTTGGTCAAAGTTGAGTTGACTTTTCCTACAAAACCCTAATTTAGCAACTTTTGGGTTTTGATGAATTGTGAGCAATCCTTGATGAATCATGATCAACCATTGATCAAATGATGAATAATACTTCAAAATGATTATTTTGACCAAAAATATTGAAGTTTAACTGTATGTAGGCCACAATTGACTTTTGCCCTAACACAGTCGATTTTCAGGCCTTTGAGTAATTGACTGAGCAAAATTTCTCTGCAAGGGTTGAAACTTGACATGGATGATCTTGATAACATATTAGGACATTGGTGAGCATTTGGGATCCCTTGGACTCAAGTATCTTGATGCAACATGAAACCCTAATTTGAGGTGGATTGCCTTAGGAGAGGGTTTATCTGGTCAACCCTTGGACTTCCTTGAGCAACTTGAGGATCTTTGTTGAAATGTTTTGAGAAATATGGGAGGGAAAATTTTGGGGTACAACAGCTTCCCCTGTTCAATCTTCTTAAACCTGAGGATGTAGATTGGCTTGTGTGCCTTTCATGATCCGAAGGTGGGAGATGATTGAACACTAGAGTGCCCAGAAATTTGCACTCGCATGAAGTGGTACTTGTCTTGCGATATCAGGAATGGGCTTACAGATGCCATTTGGAAATTTATGACAGAAGATGGGCTTAAAGATGCCATCCGAAGAAGTTTCGATCGCATAAGAGATTCCTTAGCGAGAGTCTGTATAGCTATTGTTGAGGAGGACTATGTTGGGGAGCGCTTATCTTTGTCTTGAGAGAAATAGAATTTTAGGAGCTTCGATCGTCCGTTATTCCACTGGTAAATCGTCTCTTGGTCGAAGAGGTGAAAAAGAACTATTATCTGGTCGTGATCCAGGCTTCATGGTGATCAGACCGACTGCTATCTAGTCGTAATCCAGGCTTTACAGTGACTTACTGGGGAGATGAGATTAAACTTGCTATCCGGTCGTAATCCAGGCTTTGTGATTTCTCAATTCTTATCTGGTCGTAATCCAGGCTTCAGAAGGAATTAAGTTGTTATCCGGTCGCATCCGGGCTTCAACTTGAATTTAGGGCACACTAATATCCGGTCGACTCCGGGCTTCTTAGTAATTGTCCAGGTAAACTGCTATTTGGTCGTAATCCAAGCTTCAAAATGTCCCTCACTGTTATCTAGTCGTAATCTAGGCTTCAGTGTCTCTTACCGCTATCTGGTCGTAATCCAAGCTTCGCGATGTCTCATACCATTATCTGGTCGAATCCAGGGTTCATGGTGTTAGGAGAAATCAAGATACTATCCGGTCGAATCCGGGCTTCATAACTTGTATTAAAGATGTACCACTATCTGGTCGTAATCCAGGCTTCGCGGTGTCTTTGGCTGCTATCTGGTCGTAATCCAGGATTCATAGAAACTCATATTGCTATCTGGTCGTAATCCAGGCTTCACAATACCTTACTTCTTATCTGGTCGTAATCCAGGCTTCAGAAGAAATTAAGTGGTTATCTGGTCGCCTCCGTGCTTCCATTTGATCTTTGGGCCTACTAATATCCGGTCGAATCCGGGCTTCATAGTAATTGGCCGGGTAAACTGCTATTTGGTCATAATCCAAGCTTCAAAGTGTCCCTCACTGTTATTTGGTCGTAATCTAGGCTTCAGTGTCTCTTACCGCTATCTGGTCGTAATCCAGGCTTTGCGATGTCTCATACCATTATCTGGTCGAATCCAGGCTTCATGGTGTTCGAAGAAATCAAGATACTATTCGGTCGAATCCGAGCTTCATAACTTGAATTAAAGATATACCACTATCTGGTCGAATCCAGGCTTTGTAGTATTGTTGGCTGCTATCTGGTCGTAACCCAGGCTTCACAAAATTTGTATTGCTATATGGTCGTAATCCAGGCTTCACAATAACTTGTTGAGCTATTATCCGGTCATAATTCGGGCTTCACGGCTTGTGTTTATGATATACCACTATCTGGTCGAATCTAGGCTTCATGATACTCGCACTGCTATCTGGTCGTAATCCAGGCTTCACAGTAACTGGCTGAGATATTATCCGGTCGTAATCCGGCCTTTACGACTTACTGGGGATTAAACTATTATCCGGTTGTTCTCCGGGATTCATAGCTTAAAGATAAACCACTATCTGGTCGAATCCAGGCTTCGCGGTGTTTGATACTGCTATCCGGTCGTAATCCGGGCTTCACAATATGATGTAGAAATCAAGATACTATCCGGTCAGATCCAGGCTTCATAGCTTGAACTTGTAGGGAATTTGATTGTATCTTTCCTGAAAGGTAAAGAGTTAGTCGTACGTAATGCATGCTATGCATCGAGCAATGATGTTCTCAAAATAAATGAGATTGGGTTGTATGATGCGTATGCGCATGTCATGATGTATGGATATGCAATGTTTTTATGATGTTCTCTATTTGAGGAAAATAAATCCCGGATTATTGTCGGAGAGTGCAAGAAGTTGAATTCTTTGTTTCCGCTGGGGATAGTGAATGAAGATGATCATGAGAATACTCGTGCTGGAGAATAAACCGACGAGACAATGATTCTGTGGGGAAGAGATGCTCTGTTAGAGGATCTGTTTATTTGGAGAAATAACCTCGGTTGGGGATGAATTACCGTTGTTGGCGATAATGAACTCTGTTGGGGATAAAATTTCTGTTTGTGGAAGAAATAAACTCCACTGGGAATGTTCTTCTGGTGCTAGTGATAGATAAGCTCTGCTTGGGGAGAATCAATGTTTTTAGATACCATTTTACTCTCCGGGGAGTGATTGTAACTTTAATCATATTCTCCAGCTAGGTTTATCCCTATATCTGGTGGACAGAGCAACCGTAAGGTTTGGACATTTCTGTTTGCCCCTGTTCCTGAAATTACGAGTAACCATCTTTTGTTTCACATGTAAATATTTATGACCAGCAATTATTGTCAAATGCATATATCAAAAAATGAACATTGGACGTTCTTTCAAAACAAAACAGAAAAAGAAAAACAACTTTGAAATTTATTGTAAAATGAATTGTATTGATTTTGAAGTTGGCCTGTAACTAGGCATTTTTGTACAAGAGGCTGACGTCCAAGTAAGAGAACACCGCCGAAAGATAGAAATTATACAATTTGTGAAAAACAAAGAAAAAACAGCTATGTGAACAATCCCACTAGGTTCCAACTCTGCTATTGCCTTTATGTCTTCGAGCATCTAATCACTTTGCTACTTGGTTGAAGGTAGCTCAAATTGATTAGTGTTGTCTGAGCTTGATAGTTGATACCGAAGTCTGGTCGCAAGATGATCCAATGAGACATAGTGTTACGCTTTGATCCCTAATTTTTGTCTGGACCGCCCTTTCGGGTTTTCAGTCCACCGGGATACCCTTTTTTCCCAAGCCGCCTTTTCAGGTTTTTGACTTGTCGGGCGTACAGTTTTTTTATTTTCATCCCTTACTTTTTCCCAAACCCTTTTGGTTCGCCGGGAAGCCCTTATTTTTGCCTAGGCCAGTCGACCTAGCGGGTCTTTGATTATACATAGTATTTTTTCACTATGTCTGCATTGACGGGGTGAGGAAGGTCATCACCATCCATGGTGGTTAGAATCATAGCTCCTCTTGAGAAAATGTTCTTAACCACAAACGGCCCTTCATATGTAGGGGTCCATTTGCCCCTGGGATCACCTTGTGGCAGGATGATACGCTTGATCACCAGATCCCCGACTTGATATTCTTGTCGTCTGACTTTCTTGTTAAATGCCTTGATCATCCGCTTTTGATACGTCTGAACATGACAAATAGCGGTAAGTCTCTTTTCGTCGATTAAGTTCAGTTGATCAATTTGGGTCTGGATCCAATCGTCCTCGCTCAAACCTGCATCCTTCATAATCCGAAGAGAGGGTATCTAGACCTCAATGGGTAAGACTTCCTCCATGCCGTACACCAAAGAGTAGGGTGTTTCCCCTGTTGACGTCCGCACTGAGGTGCGGTACCCATGAAGAGCAAACGGTAACATCTCGTGCCAATCTTTGTATGTCACCGTCATCTTCTGCACAATCTTGATGTTCTTATTAGCCGCTTCAACAACCCCATTCATCTTCGACCGATAAGGAGAAAAGTTGTGATGTTGTATCTTAAACTGTTTGCAGAGCTCGATAATCATCGTATTATTGAGATTTGTACCATTGTCCGTAATGATACTCTCTGGTACACCGTATCGACAGGTCATATTGTGATGAATAAATCACGCCACGACGTTCTTGGTCACTGTAGCAAAGGAAGCTGCCTCAACCCACTTTGTAAAGTAATCAATCGCTACCAGGATTAAACGATGCCCGTTTGATGTAGTAGGTCTGATCTCGCCAATCATGTCGATACCCCACATTGTAAAAGGCCAAGGAGCTGTCAAGACATTCAGAGGAACTGGAGGTATATGCACCTTATCAGCATAGACTTAGCACTTATGACAAGTCTGAGAATGCTGATAATAATCGGCTTCCATAGTAAACCAATAATATCCTGCCCGTAGGATTTTCTTCAACACAGTATGTCCACTGGAATGAGTTCCGAAAGTACCTTCATGTAACTCTGCCATAATCTTTTCTGCTTCGTTCTTGTCCACACATCACAGTAAGGTTGAGTCATGGTTACACTTGTAAAGTACACCATTGCTGATGAAGAACTTCGCCGCGAATCTCCTCAGAAACTTCTTATCATTAACAAATGCACCCTCGGGGTACTCCTGATCCTCAAGATACCTCTTTACCTCGTGAAACCAGGGTTTATCTGTTACCTCTTCAGTCTCGATGTCACAACAATGTGCGGGTTCGTCCAACCTCTCAATGGTAATCTGGGGAGCCTCATTGTCCCACATGACCTTGAACATAGAAGACATGGTAGTTAGCGCGTCCGCCAGCTGATTCTCCTCTCTTGGGAAGTGTTCAAAGGTTATCTCCTCGAAGTGTGGAAGCAATGTCAATACATACTATTTGTAAGGAATAAGATTTGGGTGCTTCGTATCCCACTCGCCTTTGATCTGACTGATCACGAGAGCGGAATCTCTGAACACACTTAAGAACTTAATCCTTAGGTCAATAGCTGCTCGAAGTCCCATGATGAATGCTTCATACTCTGCCATGTTGTTGGTACAGTTAAAACATAATCGAGCGGTGAACGAAGTATGAAACCTTCAGGAGATATGATCACGGCGCCAATGCCATTACCCAACGCATTTGAGGCTCCATCAAAGTACATAGACCATCGGGATCCCTCCTCGGGTCCTTCATCTGGTCCAGGATTTTCACAGTCAGTCACCAACATGATGTTCTCATCCGGAAACTTGAAGTTCATAGACTGGTAATCATCCACTGCCTGATGTGCCAAATGATCTGCCAACACACTCCCCTTGATTGCCTTTTGGGTCGTGTATTGGATGTCATACTCAGTCAAGATCATCTACCATCTTACTATTCTTCCGGATAAGGCAGGATTTTCAAAGATATACTTGATTGGGTCCATCTTTGATATCAATAGGGTAGTGTGAGTCAGCATATACTGTCTCAGCCGGCGAGCAGCACATGCCAAAGCGCAGCAAGTTTTCTCAAGCAGTGAGTATCGGGTCTCACAGTCGGTAAACTTTTTGCTAAGGTAGTAAATAGCATGCTCTTTTCGGCCAGACTCGTCATGCTGCCCCAGCACGCACCCCATTGAATTATCCAGTACTGTCAAGTATAAGATCAAAGGTCTTCCTTTAACTGGAGGCATCAAAATTGGTGGATCTTGGAGATATTCCTTGATCCTTTTGAAAGCGGCCTGACACTCATCATTCCACTTTATCACTTGATCTTTCTTCAGTAGCTTAAAGATTGGTTCACAAGTAGCAGTCAGGTGCGAGATGAATCGGGAAATGTAATTCAGACGTCCCAGAAATCTTCTGACTTCTTTTTCTGTTCGGGGAGCTGGCATTTCCTATATAGCCTTCACCTTTGCAGGATCAACTTGAATACCTTTATCACTAACGACAAAACCCAGCAGCTTATCAGACCTTACCCCGAAGGTGCACTTGTTTGGGTTTAACATCAGCTTATACATCTTCAACCTGTCAAATAGCTTATGGAGATGGTCAAGATGTTCTTCTTTGGTCTGGGACCTTGCAATCATGTCGTCAACGTAAACCTCAATCTCATGGTGAATCATGTCATGGAACAAAGCAACCATGGCGCGCTGATACGTTGCCCCAGCATTCTTCAATCTGAAAGGAATTACCTTGTAGCAAAAGGTTCCCCACTGCGCAACGAAAGTTGTCTTCTCCATGTCTTCGGGAGCCATCTTAATCTGATTGTAACCAGAGAAACCTTCCATGAAGGAAAAGATCTTGTGCTGCATGGTATTGTCGACCAAAACATCGATGTGAGGCAGTGGGAAATCATCCATGGGGCTCGCCCTGTTCAGATCCCTATAGTCCACACACATCCGAACCTTACCATCTTTCTTGGGCACTAGAACCACGTTGGCAACCAACTGCGGGTAAGAAGTAACAGCTAGAAACCCGGCATCAAACTGTTTCATGACCTCAGCTTTGATTTTCTCAGACATCTCGGGGCGCATACGGCAAACCTTCTGCTTTACTGGAGGAAATTCTTCTTTAGTTGGCAGGCGGTGTACCACAATATCAGTATCCAAACCATGCATATCTTCATAAGACCAAGCGAATATTTCAACATAGTCGCATATCATCTGTATCAACCGTTGCTTGACACTAAGCTCCAGATTTGCACCTACCTTGACCTCTTTCTTGTCTTCCTCTGTACCCAAATTTACTGATTCCACTGGCTCTTCATGCGGCTGTATGGCCCTCTCTTCCTGAAGTAATAGTATAGCAAGTTCCCCAGGCACTTCACAATCATCCCCACCTTCGTCCTCAGCTTGGTTGATCGGACTTTCGAAGTCATAATTGGCAGTAGAAGAGTTGTTATCAATGGGATCCAGAGTGGATGTGGACCTGTATTATGATATGTGAGTGTGTGTAAGACAATAGCTGTTTTGATAAAGTGCAAGATAGAAAAGAAAAACAAGGATCGCAAAATTTGTAATGTAAGAAAACGTCCAATGCTTTATTGATGATATATGGAAATGACACATAATAAGCCATCACAAACAAAGCCACAGTGTCTCGGGTAAGGCACTGGGCCATACAGTTTTAAACTGTCTATTACAAATCTCAAAAAAACAGTCTATTACTGTGTAATAAAAGAAACGGGCACAAAGTCCTTCGTCGTCCAATTGTTCAATCCACTGTCGGTAGTCGGGAAAATCCAGCTGTCGAAGTCTGACGCTTCCTCATCCTCTTCAATTGCATTCACTCTCGGATTACTGATGCGCTGGGGAGGTCTTCCAATTCGCACACGCTGAACAGCCCTTTGAGCCTCTGCAGTAACACCCAAACCAAACTTGTCAATTTTGTGTGCAAAGTCAGGGAGTTGACCCCAATTTGCACACCCACCTTTTCAATAACAGACCTGGCATCCTTGAGGGAAGCCATCTTCATTAGAGGTTTGTCAACAACAACTTCAGTCGATGCCAAAGTTTGGGGGACTTCTTCAAAGTTCTGACACGGGGTTTCGATGAACTCCCCATCCATCTCCACATACCGAAAAGAGTTAAGGTGACTCACCATGTACTCCTCCTCACCCTGTACTGTAACAATCTTCCCTTTCACTTAATATTTCAACATCTGATGGAGCGTGGAAGTCACTGCCCCAGCCTTATGAATCCACGGGTGACCTAGCAAACAAGAATAAGATGGTCGGATGTCCATCACATAAAACGTAGATGCGAAAGTCTGAGAGCCAACTTTAACAGGGACATCCACCTCCCCGTGCACCATCCTTTTGGACCCGTCAAAAGCCCAAGCCACAATATTACTCTGCTTCAGAACCAACCCTTCACAGTCCAGCCGATCTAGTTCTTTCTTGGGTAAAACATTTAATGAGGACCCAGTATCCACCAGTACGTGGGCCAGAGTAGTGCCCCTACACTCGATCGAGACATGCAGAGCATCATTGTGATTCCTTCCTTTGGCAGTCAGATCTGCGTCGGAGAAACCCAACCTGTTGTCAGTGGTCAAACTAGCCACACGGTCTTTGAATTGATCAGCAGAAGTTTCCTGTGGCACATGCGTAGTTTTAAGGAAAGCAATTAAAGCCTTTGCATGGGCCTCCGAGCACAGCAATAAGGATAGCATGGAGATCTTTGACGAGGTTTTCCCCAGCTGCTCGACTACGTTGTAGTCGCTCTTCTTGATAATCTTCAGAATTTCCTCTATCTTCTGCTTAGAGGTCTCTACAATAATCTTCTTAGGTGCCTCCATCTGGGAAGGCTCACCTGTAACTTCTTTGCCCCGAGTGTCAGATGACTCGGTGACCGGGGTGATAACTGGAGTAAGAATTGGAACAGTAGCTGATGTACTAGCAGACGGAATGGCAACAGGGTTTTGAACATTCGGAGGGGAGATCTCAGGAGAGAAGAGCCTTCCGCTTCGGGTGAACTTGCTAGCCCCAAAAATATTGCTGACATCAGTATCAGCTTCTTCAACCTTCAAGTCTTGTTTGATCCCATGATAATACACATCGGCCCCATAGTGCCACGGGACAGCCTTATCTGAAGTGTAAGGGATAGGACCAGGAATAGTAATGATCAATGGAGAAACTCTTGTAACAGGTGTAATCCTAACAAGCTTTCTCGAGGAAGCCTTGGAAGGATTGGCAGAAATGGTTATTATGGAAACATCTTCAACGGGAATCATAGGAAACAATGTTTTCTAAAACAGGATCTCTTTGTTATCCATCAGGCGATGAATACCTGATTTTAGTAAATGGCAACCAGCATGCAGGTTTGAACATAGGTGGCAACCTTTTCCACAGCCCTGAAAAAACCCGGCCGATAATAGGTTCTTCTTTACTGTCATCAACGGAGTAGAAATGTCTTCCACAACAGTCACAAATGAATCATCGTCCACAACATTTATTCCATGCTTGGGCATAGGAGCAGTCATGACGTTAGGCTTTTCCGGTGCGTCAAACTCAATTTCTTTAGCTTCAATCAAATCTTGTACCTTATTCCTCAAGGCCCATCAGTTGTTTATATCATGACCCGGGCTATCAGAGTGATACGCACAGCGGGCGTTTGGGTTATACAACGGAGATGTGGTGTTGGGATTCTTCGGGGCTTCCCTCAGAGTTACCAGGTTAGTCTTCAACAGTTGCAGCAGAATTTGAGATAAAGTCATACTGAGCCGAGTATACTGTCTTTGCGGTCTCTCTACTCTTTGCTGATTGTTGCATTGTGGAGCAACGGTGGGTCTCGATATTACAATCGCATTAACTGCTTGGCGGCGTTCAAGTCGGTTTTGGCTCCTCGAGCTGTAAACTGCACTAGCTTCTTTTCTGAAAGGCTTCTTCTCTGTACTTGATGAAGCACATTTCTTTATCTTGCCACTTTTAATACCAGCTTCCACTCTCTCCCCAGTCAAAATCAATTCAGTAAATCTAGATGATGAACTGCCGATCAAATGATTGAAAAATGGACCAGACAAAGTCCCCAGAAACATATCCACCAACTCCCTATCAGACAGAGGGGGTTGGACTCTTCCAGCCAGATCTCTCCATTTCTGAGCATAGTCCTTAAAGCCTTCACCTGTACCCATAGACATACCCTGAAGCTGAGTACGTGTGAGAGCAAGTTCGGCGTTATACTGGTATTGCTTGTAAAAAGCAGCAGCAAGGTCCTCCGAGTTGCGGACATTAACTCCTTCCAATTGATAGAACCATTCAAGTTGAGTCCCTAATAGACTATCTTGAAATAAATGAACCCACAGGTTCCTATCAGCAGTATAAGGTTGAATTTTTCTGACGTACGAGCGGAGGTGGAGCTTTGGACAAGATACTCCATCGTACTTAGCAAAAATAGAAGCTTTAAACTTGTGAGGGATCACCACCCCAGAAGCTAATCCCAGATCTCCAAAGTCCAAGGCAGGTGTCTTCTGAATCTCCATTGCACTCTGTTGTACCCCAAAATTTGCCCTCTCATTTATCAAGATTTTTCTCATAAGGTTCCCTTTAACTCAAGACAAGATTAGGGTTTGGTCAGCTTAAGACATCTCATCTTGCACTGATAATCCCAAATTAGGGTTTGATATTGCACAAGTATTTTTGGACTATCAATGCTTCATGTGACTTTCAAACATCATTGTGGATCCCTAAGATTGCTCATGACAAGTTTCAAGCCTTGAACCACATTTTTGATCAGTCAATTGGACAGTTGACCTAAAAATCAACTATATTGGGGAAAAAGTCAACCATGGCCAATTTACAGTCAAACTTCATAATTTTTGATCCACATCAACATTTTAGACTCATATGTACCATTTGATCAAGTATGGATTACAACTCCTCAAGAAATTTGATCAAATCATCAAAAGGGGCAAAATGGTCAAAATTAGGGTTTTGATGGAGAAAGGGAAATTTCTGATTTTTAACCTAGAAAATGACCAATTGTGTTCAATAATGATTTCAAGGATTCAATGGCACCATCTTGACTCAATTACATAGCTCAAAACATCTCAAATTTATTGGATTGACAGATGAAATTTGCAGTTAACTGATCAAAAGTCAACTGTATACTAAAAAGTCAAACTTTGACTTTTTGGTTAAAATCAAGTGCCAAGGGTCATAATTCATCAATACATGTCAAAATATGAAACTTTTTCATCAAGAAATCCAAATTTGAAAATTAGGGTTTGAATTTTAAAATTTTCATAACTTAGAAATTTTCTAAGTATGAAAATTTTCTTATTTTTTCTCAACTTTAGGCCACTTTTTCACCATGAGGCATATTGATTCAAGGAAAGTTCCCAACATGAAAGTTGTATATATCCATGAAATCTACAACTTTGCTTCACAAACCTTTCCCTAAAGATGCTTGGATCTCAAGATATAAATTTGTGAATACATGGTCATGAACTTGTTAACTTAGTGAAATTTTGCCCTAATTTAGGCAGGTTTTGGACCCAACTTCATGGCAATTTTTCACCTAGTTCCAAGAGGTGTCTCAAAATGCATTTCAAAGATGAATTATAGAGAACATTGCAAGCTTTCCAAAATGTCTAAGAACTCCTCAAGATCATTTTTGAGTAGGGAGAATCAAAGAAAGGAAGTTGGCAATTTCTCACTTTTTGTCCAAGCCATTTCATGAAGAACAAAGTTGCAAATCAATCCTATGTTGGCTAATTCATGTTGTACAGGTCCTAAACTTGTTCCACACTCCTTAATAAAATTCTTACTCAGTTGGCAATGCTTTGATCCATGCTTTTGAACCTTTATCCAACTTGTAATTCCATTTATGGCAAAAAGGTTCCATTGCCATTTTGAAAAAGAGCAACTTTTGCAAACTTTATGATTTTGAGCTTTGGACTTGTCCCCTTGGTGCATACAAATCTCACATGTCTCAAGTAAGTTGTACAAACTCATACCAACTGTTGTACCTCAAAATTTTCCCTCCCATATTTCTCAAAACATTTCAAGAAAGATCCTCAAGTTGCTCAAGGAAGTCCAAGGGTTGACCAGACAAACCCTCTCCTAAGGCAGTCTAACTCAAATTAGGGTTTCATATTGCATCAAGATACTTGAGTCCAAGGGATCCCAAATTCTCACCATTGTCCTAATATGTTCTCAAGATCAATCATGTCAAGTTTCAAGCCTTGTAGAGGAAGTTTGCTCAGTCAATTGCTCAAAGGCCTGAAAATCGACTATGTTATGGCAAAAGTCAACTGTGGCCTACATATAGTCAAACTTCAATATTTTTGGTCAACATCCTCATTTTGAAGTATATTTCATCATTTGATCAAGGGTTGATCATGATTCATCAAGGATTGCTCATAATTCATTAAGAACCAAAAGTTGCTAAATTAGGGTTTTGTAGGAAAAATCAACTCAACTTTGACCAAGCATAACTTTCTCATACTTTATGAGAAATGACCCATCCAAAGCTCATTTTTAATAGGATGTAATTCCCTAAAATTCATCTTCAGCTCCCAAGATCAAAATATGCACTCACAAGAAGTTATGAATTTGGACATTATAGATCATTTTGAAAAGTCAACAAAAACACCTTTTTTGTCAAAGCTTCATACATGAGCATGGAATATCAAATCGAGATTAGACCAAAAGGGTTGCTTATAGGACATCTCAATATTTCTAAAAAGTCGAAGAACACCTTCAAAGAGTCGAAATTGAGGAAGTTATGCATTGGTGAAGTTGACCCTTTTTGCAAAATTGTCAAACGTCAACTATGCCTCAAATTGAAATTTTTGCTAAATGGGCCTAATCTTTTGCACTTGTTTTGAGTTGGCAACATGGTCTCAAATCCAGTTGGCAAGCATTTGAAATCGTGCAAAGCATTGGCGTGGATAAAAAGATTGAATTTTCCTAATTTTAGAAAGATATTCAAAGTGAATCAAATCCAAATCAAAGACATTGATGGAGGAAGATTAAGATCAGTTTTTGAACCCTAATTCATTCCTCAGTACATAAGGAGTATTTGCAGACCCAAAAGAAGGCTAGAGAGAGGTGCATAAGGTCAGAACAAACTTGCAAAAAAAAGAAAAAAAAGTGGTAATTCGAATTCATAGTTCCAAGCAATCACAAGCCTTCCTGACCATCCCAATCACTTCCTGGGAGTGTAGGCAAGCGAAACCAATCAAGAAAAAGTCTTTTCCAGCGCCAAAAACCACTGTAAGGCATTCACGACATCGAACTTTTCTTGAATTTGGTTTGCATAATTTTGACATTGATAGCTTGAAACGATCATATATTCTTGATCCTTAGAACATTTGCAAGCTTTCTGTAATATTTAATTGAGTTTTCATAGACTGAATCAAGAATTGCCATTGTTAAGGTTTTTGGTTCCGTTTTAGGGTTTTTGTGTGTAGGCAAAATTAGCCTTCATGAAGGGTACCATGATGTTCAGGATGGCAAGACGGTTCAATACATGTCCAGGAAGGATTTTTGAATGATCCAAGGTTGTAGCTACGGACATGTGTCCGTAGGTAAAAGTGTTTCACTTTTAGCAACAGACCAAGGACAGGGATGATGGCGTGGCATCACCTCACTCGTCCATTTGAACATTCACGCGCATATTTCTTTATTTCACTTGTTTATTATATAATAATTATTGTTTATGTTATATACAACAAAAACAGCTAGCGCAGTTGGTTACAAGGTGAGGGCAAAAGGCATCAGGGCCTGGGTTCGAATCCCAGGTCCCCCAAATTGCTTCATGTTATTTTCTTTTCAGTGATTACATGCGTACACAAGCCAAAGGACTATCATGAGTCCTCACCATACAACCAACCAAGTGTCCTGAGATTCAGATCTGAAGACCATCAATGAAGGAGCACCAAAGTCCTCAGTCAAGGCAACACATGGGATCAAAAAAGTCAAAGTGGATCAATTTCTGTTGGGCTCAAGACTTACTATCCACACCCGCCTTCAGATTGCTTCCCAGGCCCAATTTCTCTTTATCTTTTCTTTTTTATATTTAATTTAATTTAGTTTATTTATTTTACTAACAAACTAATATTTTCTTTTATCAAAAAAATCACAAAAAATAATAAAACAATATTTTTCACCCAATTAGACTTCGGTTTATTTTTTATCAATTAATTAATTAATTTAATTAGATTTTAATTTTAGATAACTTTAATTATTTTGTAAATAAATTAAAAATAATTAGAACAATTAGGGTTTTATTTCTAACTTAATTATATTTTCTTTTCCTAAAAATAACCAAAACACCAAAAATAGGCCATTTATTTATTTTTCATTAATTAATTTAATTAGCTAGTTAATTGTGTATTTAATTTGAAAATTTAATTCTTTTTCTTAAAAATAATTAAAAATAACAAAAACAATTTTCTCGTTCAATTAGGTTAGAAAGGGTCAAAACCCTAGTTCTCTCCCGATCTAAATTTCCTCGCGCGCGCTTTATCATTTATTTTATCCTATTAATGTAATTGTTCACAAGTTGTAATAGTTTAATTAGGTCTTTTATTTTCATTTATCGCTTTATTTTTAAGGGTTTGTTTTTGGCTATGTAAATACTCGAAGCCGTGTAATTGCGTAGCTTACTTTCCACACTTTAATTTCCGCAAAATATTAATGGTTAGATGTATGATATTAGGGATGTATGACAAGAATGTATGATTAAATTTAAAACAGTTAGATAACCCTAAAATGTGCATAGATAATAATTTGAAATTGAATCACTCGCACATGCGCACTCCTAGGGTATACTCCCACTTAGGTTGCCTTCGATAAACAGTCATTTAGTATAGTATATTTTAGTGGTCACCCTTTTGTATCAAAGATCAAAGTTTCCTCGGAAAGGTTGCCTCGGATATTGTTGCCTCGAATAATTGATCTAAGACATTAGGGTTATTACTAAGACTTCCTAACATTGCTTTAGTCACCGTACGTCCCTTTTTCGAATTGACCCTCAAAACTCCAACAACGGTGCTACCTACTCACTAATAGTGGGATAGCACTGTCTAAAGGAAATGAACATAGAACAATTATTTTTTCGAGTAGGTAGATTAGTTCTTAAGTACTTGCTCAATCCAAACAAAACTTTTTCACACTTACACTCCTTTTCAAACAAAGTTTTCAAAAACACTTCGTAACATTCTTGAAGACAGAAGCAAGAGTTAAAACGAAGTCAAAACAAAAAATTTTCAAATCACACAAACCCAAAGAAGCAATTTTGAAAATTATGAGCAAGTACCTAAAAGCCCGTAGATAACTACGGATAGAAATGGTGCTAATACCTTCCCTTTCTATAATCTACCCCCCGGACTCAGAAAATCTCGAAAAAGGAATTTTCTGTGCGTTTTTCCTTTCCTTGTTGGATAAAATAAAAGTCGGTGGAGACTCTTGCTTACCGCGACATTTTGCGAACACAAATGCAAAACGCAAACCAACAATTCCTAAAAACAGTCCCGGTTCTGGCCACCGTATCACAGAACTGGCGACTCTGCTAGAGAGAATATAAGTGGGGTGTACCTTTGGAATAGTTCATCATATTGTTTTCTATTGTTTGATTTGATTGCTTTATCTTTGTGGGATTTGTATCGGAGTTACTATAGATCCTAACCCGAATCTGGGGAACACCTTTTAGGTAAGTGGCAATAGACTGTGAGGGAACTGTACAGCATAGACGGATACGGTTGAAGAAGTAGCTACGTTGATGTGGCACATTAATTGGTATCGATATCCCTTGTGGAGCAACAAGGAGAATATGGGACTGCTATATGGGTCGTTAAGCATCAACTGACCTTAGAACCTATAATTGACCAACTTGGCCATAGGAAGTAGTGAGATAGCTGGTCTCGGTGTAGAGCTGGGAACTGGTTGATACTCAATGCTACACTCATTGAGACCATACTCTCGAGATGGTTCCGGCTGCAAGAAAAGATTGCGTAAGCTGAAACTGTGATAGATGGAGGATGGTCAGTGATATTGAGAACCTCTAGAAACCGGTTACTATTATTAGGACAGGTTGAACCAACTGAACTTCAAGAGGGTAATACCTAAACTCCATGCAAGCCTGAAACTTAAGGGCTATTGTGTGACTTGTTTGCCTCTACCATGTTTGCTATCTGTGATACCTATTACGTGTTTTTATCATGACATCATGCATCATGACATAGCATGCATATTTCATTAGACTAACCATTTCAAAGACCGAGGGGATTCATCTTTGTTCTGTTTTGCAGATCATGACTCCTATGCGCAAAAATACCATTCGAGTCAACTTTGTGCAAATCCCTGCTCAGCTCAGAGAGTTAGTCTCAAAGGTTCCTGATACTTCTTCATTTGTTAAAAGACATGGTCATCTCCTTAGCTTGGTCACTTCAAAGTTGGATGAGCAAATGATGAGTGTGCTATTCCAGTTCTTAGATCCATTGCATCATTGTTTCACCTTCCCGGATTATCAGCTAGTCCCTACTTTGGAGGAGTTTTCTGATTTGTTGGGTATATCCATTCTCGAGCAGACACCCAACACCGGTTTAGAGGAGGTTCCTAGGCCTGAGGACATTGCTTTAGCTTTACATTTGACAAAGGCTGATATAGTGTCTAACTGGGAGACACAGAGCGGGGTTAAAGGTTTCTTGGCTAAGTTTCTAATGGATCAAGCTCAACAGTTCTGCGATAGCTTAGATTTTCAAGCTTTTTAGGACACCTTGGCTCTCCTCATCTACGGCTTGGTTCTTTTCCCGAATACAGATTCCTTCATAGACATGAATGCGGTCAAGATCTTCATGTCTCGTAATCCAGTGCCTACTCTTCTAGGTGATATTCTACATGCTCTCTATACCCGTACCGTGCGAAGAAGGGGAACCCTCATGTGTTGTACACCGCTAATGGTGAGGTGGTTTATTTCGCACCTCCCAAAGTTTGTATTGAAGAATGAGAAAGGTGTAGGTTGGGCTTACTGAATCATGTCCCTTGCTCATACGGACATCCTTTGGAGTTCTAAAGATATGGAAAGAGTAGCTGTCATTGATCGATGTGGGGAATACCCTAATGTTCTGTTGCTTGGAATTTGAGGGGGTATAACCTACAATCCTTGTTTGGATTTACGACAGTTTGGACGAGCTCGGAGAGACGGTCCTCATGAGCTGCTGCTTACATATATTGTCTTTTACTACAAGGGGTACGTCAATGAGCATCGCTGAAGGTTTATACGAGCCTGGGGCATGGTGAACAGGTCTGACCCACATGAGCTAGGACTGAAGACTTCTCTCCTGATGCAACCTTATCTCCAGTGGGTTCGAGCTCGTGCTCAGAAGCTGGGGATGCCATATGAAGCTGTTTTGTCGGTAATTGTAGAGCATACTAATGAAGAAGGGGTTCCTTATACAGTCCTCCATCCATATATGCCTACTGATCTTGGGGCATTGAAGAGATCTTAGATCTACTTAAAGGAAGAAAGGGATACCTACAGGGAGAAGTATCATGAGCAGGAGAGGAAGATCTTGAGGCTTACAAGGCAGCTTGAGAATGAAAGGACAATCAACGACTATGTCAGCATGAAGGGAAAGAGACCATGGGACTTCTGATGTCTTTTATTATTTCTAGTTTAAATTTTCTTTTCAGTTATTTCTTTTTGTAACGCCTCTAAGGCAGTGTTAAACATTGTTACAAGTTTGGATCTAATAAAGTTTGTTTATTTATTTGTTCTACAAATTTGAATCTCCCAAAGTCTTTGAAATCATTTCATACGCATTCCATTACCATGCACCTCATTACAGGTACCCTTACAAGTTTCTTATCTTCTCCGCTGTTTATTTCAGCGCAAAATGTCTTCTGAAACACCTACTGATCAAGCTATCAAGGCTCTTCAAGCTCAGAATGCTCAGTTCCTGGAGATGTTCTTGAACTTGGCCAAGAGTCAACAAGATTTGAAGACTCTAATCTTGAAGGACAAGAAGAAGAAGAAGAAGAAGAAGAAGGTGGTCCTCCTGAATATGGGTCACAGATTCGGGAACAATTTGCGATAGGAAACTGATTTGTCCCATTCATCTGGAGGGGGAGAGAATCAAGAGGAAAGAACAGGGCCTAGTCTTGTGGTCTCTGATAATGACACGGATTTTGATGAAGACCAGTATCCTCCTGGAGAGGATAGGTATAAGCAAATTAAAGACCGGCTGAGTGCAATGGAGATCCAGAAGATACCTGGTCTGGATTTTAGAGATTTGGGACTAGCATCTGGGGTGGTGATCCCTCACAAGTTTAAATCTCCTGTCTCTGCTAAGTACGATGAGGTATCCTTCCCGAAGCTACACCTCCGCTCGTATGTCAGAAATATTCAACCCTACACTGCTGATAGAAACATGTGGGTTCATTTCTTTCAAGATAGTCTATCAGGGACTCAACTTGAATGGTTCTATCAATTAGAAAGAGCTAACGTCCGCAACTGGGAGGACCTCATTGCTGCTTTTTACAAGCAATACCAGTACAACGCCGACCTTGCTCCCACGCGTACCCAACTTCATAGTATGACTATGGGTACATGCGAAGGCTTTAAGGACTACGCTCATAAGTGGAGAGATCTGACTGGAAGAGTACAACCCCCTCTGTCTAATAGGGAGTTGGTGGATATGTTTCTTGGGACTTTGTCGGGTCCGTATTTCAATCATTTGATCGGTAGTTTGTCGTCTAGATTCACTGAATTGATTATGACAGGGAGAGAGTAGAGGCTGGTATCATAAAGTGGCAAGATATCGAAAGGTGCTTCATCAAGTACAGAAAAGAAGCCTTTCAAGAAGGAAGCTAGTGCAGTTTACAGCTCGAGGAGTCAAAACCGACCTGAACGCTGCCAAGCAATTAACGCGGTAGTAATATCAAGACCTACTGTTGCCCCATAGCGCAACAATCAGCAAAGGGTAGAGAGGCCGCAAAGACAGTATACTCGGCTCAGTATGACCTTATCTCAAATTCTGTCGCAATTGTTGAAAACCAACTTGGTGACTCTGAGGGAAGCCCTGAAGAATCCCAGCACCACATCTCCGTTGTATAATCCAAACGCCTGCTGTCCCTATCATTCTGATAGTCCAGGGCATGATACCAATAACTGCTGGGCCTTGAGGAATAAGGTGCAAGATTTGATTGAAGCTAAAGAAATTGAGTTTGATGCACCGGAAAAGCCTAATGTCATGACTGCTCCTATGCCCAAGCATGGAGTGAATGCTGTGGACGATGACTCATTTGTAACCTCTGTGGAAGACATTTCTACTTTGTTGATGACTGTTAAGAAGAACCATTTGTTAGCCGGTTTATTTTCGAGTTGTGGTGAAGGTTGCCATCTATGTTCCATCCTGCCTGCTAGTTGCTATTTACTATAATTAGGTGTTCAACGCCTGATGGATAACAAAGAGATCTTGTTCGAGAAAACAAAGAGATCTTGTTCGAGAAAACTTTGGTTCCATTGATTCCTGTTGAAGATGTGTCCATAATAACCATTTTCGCCAATCCTTCCAAGGCTTCCTCGAGAAAGCCTGTTAGGATTACATTCGTTACAAGAGTTGCTCCATTGATCATAATTATCCCTGGTCCTATCTCGTACACTTCGGATAAGGCTCTCCCGTGGCACTATGGGGCCGATGTGTATTATCATGGGATCAAACAAGACTTGATGGTTGAAGAGGCTGATACTGATGTCAGCAATATTTTCGGGTCTAGCAAGGTCACCCAAAGCGGAAGACTTTTCTCTCTTGAGATTTCCCCACCAACTGTTCGAAAACATGTTGCTATTCCACCTGCCAGTACATCTGCTACTGTCCATGTTCATGTTCCAATCATTACCCCTATCGCTGAGTCATCTAACACTCGGGGCAAAGAGATCACAAGTGAGCCTGCCCGGATGGAGGCACCGAAGGAGATTATTGTAGAAACCTCTAGACAAGAAATAGAGGAAATTCTGAAAATCATCAAGAAAAGCGACTACAACGTAGTCGAGCAGCTAGGGCAAACCCCGTCGAAGATCTCCATGTTATCTTTATTTCTGTGCTCAGAAGCCCATGCAAAGGCTTCAATCGCTTTCCTTAAAATTGTGCATGTGCTGCAGGAAACATCTGCTAATCAATTCAAAGACTGTGTGGCTAGTTTGACAGCTGACAACGGGTTGGGTTTCTCCGACGCAGATCTGACTGCCAAAGGAAGGAATCACAATGATGCTCTGCATGTTTCGATCGAGTGCAGGGGCACTACTCTGGCCCACGTACTGGTGGATACTGGGTCCTCATTAAATGTTTTACCCAAGAAAGCGTTAGACCGGTTGGACTGTGAAAGGTTGGTTTTGAAGCCAAGTAATATTGTGGTTAAGGCCTTTGACGGGTCCAAAAGGATGGTGCACGGGGAGGTGGATGTCCCTGTTAAAGTTGGTTCCCAGACTTTCTCATCTACATTCTATGTGATGGACATCCGACCATCTTATTCTTGCTTTCTAGGTCGCCCGTGGATTCATAAGGTTGAGGAAGTGACTTATATGCTCCATCAGATGTTGAAATATTCAATGAAGGGGAAGATTATTACAGTACAAGGAGAAGAGGAGTATATGGTTAGCCACCTTAACTCTTTTCGGTATGTGGAGATGGATGGGGAGTTCATTGAAACCCCGTGCCAGAACTTTGAAGAAGTCCCCCAGACTCTGGCATCGACTGAAATTGTTGTTGAAGAATCTCCGATGAAGATGGCTTCCCTCAAGGATGCCAGGGCTGTCATTGAAAAAGGTGGGTGTGCAAATTGGGGCCAACTCCCTGACTTTGCACACAAGACTGACAAGTTTGGTTTGGGTTTTACTGCAGAAGCTCAAAGGGTTGTTCGACGTGCGCGGATTGGAAGACCTCCGCTGCGTATCAGTAATCCGGGAGTGAATGCAATTGTAGATGATGATGAAGAGTCAGATTTCGACAGCTGGATTTACCCGACTACCAATGGTGGCTTGAACAATTGGACGGCAAAGGACTTCGTGCCCATTTCTTTTATTACACAGTAATAGACTTTTGTTTTTGAGATTTGTAACAGATAGTTTGAAACTTTACGGCCCGGTGCCTTGCCCGAGACACCGTGGCTTTTTTTGTGAGGGCTTAATGTTTGTCATTTCCATATGTCATCAATAAAGCATTGGACGTTCTTCTTGCATTACAAATGTTACGCTCCTTGTTTTTATTTTCTATTTTACACTTTATTAAAACAGCTATTGTCTTACACATACTCACATATCATAATACAGGTCCACATCCACTCTGGATCCCGCTGATAACGACTCTGCTACTGCCAGTTATGACTTCGAAAGTCTGATCAACCAAGCCAAGGACGAAGGTGAGGATGATTGCGAAGTGCCTAGGGAACTCGCCAGATTGTTACTACAGAAAGAGAAGGCCATACAGCCGCATGAAGAGCCAATGGAATCAGTAAATTTGGGTACAGAGGAAGATAAGGAAGAGGTCAAGATCCGTTCGAATCTGAAGCCTAGTGTTAAGCAACGGTTGATACAGATGTTGCGTGACTATGTTGAGATCTTTACCTGGTCTTATGAAGATATGTCTGGGTTGGATACTGACATTGTGGTACACCGCTTGCCAACTAAGGAAGACTGTCCTCCAGTGAAGCAAAAATTTCACCGAATACGTCCAGAGATGTCTGAGAAAATCAAAGCCGAGGTCATGAAATAGTTTGATGCCGGTTTTCTAGCAGTTACTTCTTACCCACAGTGGGTTGTCAACGTGGTTCCAGTGCCGAAGAAAGATGGTAAGGTTCGAATGTGTGTTGACTATAGGGATCTGAACAGGGCGAGCCCCAAGGATGATTTCCCACTACCTCACATCGATGTTTTGGTTGACAACACCGTGCAACATAAGGTCTTCTCCTTTATGGATGGTTTCTCCGGTTACAATCAGATTAAGATGGCTCCCGAAGACATGGAGAAGACAACCTTCGTTACGCAGGGGGTACTTTTTGCTATAAAGTCATGCCGTTCGAATTGAAGAATGTTGGGGCAACATATCAGCGTGCCATGGTCACTTTGTTCCATAACATGATTAACCATGAGATTGAGGTATACGTTGATGACATGATTGCAAGGTCCCAGACTGAGGAAGAACATCTTGACCATCTTCATAAACTGTTCGACAGGTTGAAGTTGTACAAGCTTAGGTTAAACCCGAACAAGTGCACCTTCGGGGTAAGGTCTTATAAGCTGCTGGTTTCGTCGTTAGTGATAAAGGTATTCAAGTGGATCCCGCAAATGTGAAGGCTATACAGGAAATTCCAGCTCCCCGGACTGAAAAAGAAGTCAGAGGATTTTTGGGACGCCTGAACTACATTACCCGATTCATTTCGCACATGACTGCTACTTGTGAACCAATCTTCAAGCTGCTGAAGAAAGATCAAGTGGTAAGATGGAATGATGAATGTCAGGCCGCTTTCGAAAGGATCAAGGGATATCTCCAAGAGCCACCTACTCTGATGCCTCCAGTTGAAGGAAGACCTTTGATCTTATACTTGACAGTACTCGATAATTCAATGGGGTGCGTGTTGGGGCAGCATAACGAGTCTGGTCGAAAAGAGCATGCTATTTACTACCTTAGCAAAACGTTTTCCGACTGCGAGACTCGATACTCGTTGCTTGAGAAAACTTGCCGTGCTTTGGCATGGGATGCTCGCCGGTTGAGATAGTATATGCTGACTCACACTACCCTATTGATATTAAAGATGGACCCAATCAAGTATATCATCGAAAAGCCTGCCTTGTCCGAAAGAATAGCAAGATGGCAGATGACCTTGACTGAGTATGACATCCAATACACAACCCAAAAAGAAATCAAGGGGAGTGTGTTGGCAGATCATTTGGCACATCAGGCAGTGGATGATTACCAGTCTATGAATTTTGAGTTTCCGGATGAGAGCATCATGTTGGTGACTGACTGTGAAATACCTGGACCGGATGAAGGACCTGAGGAGGGATCCCGATGGTCTATGTACTTTGATGGAGCTTCAAACGCTTTGGGTAATGGCATTGGCGCTGTGATCATATCTCCTGAAGGTTGACATACTCCGTTCACCGCCCAATTATGTTTTAACTGCACCAACAACATGGCGGAGTATGAAGCGTGTATTATGGGCCTTCGAGCAGCTATTGACCCGAGGATTAAGTTCTTAAGTGTATTCGGAGATTCCGCTCTCGTAATCAGTCAGATCAAAGGCGAGTGGCATATGAAACACCCAAATCTTATTCCTTACAAGGAGTATGTACTGACATTGCTCCCATACTTCGAGGAGATAACCTTTGAACATTTCCCCAGAGAGGAGAATCAGTTGGCGGATGCACTAGCTACTATGTCTTCTATGTTCAAGGTCAGGTGGGACAATGAGGCTCCCCAGATTACCATCGAGAGGTTGGAAGAACCCGCACATTGTTGTGACATTGAGACTGAAGAGGTAATAGATAAACCATGGTTTCATGAGGTAAAAAGGTATCTTGAGGCTCAGGAATACCCCGAGGGTGCATCTGTTAATGATAAGAAGTTTCTGAGGAGGTTAGTGGCGATGTTCTTCATCAGTAATGGCATCCTTTACAAGCGTAACCATGACTCAACCTTACTGCGATGTATGGATAAGAATGAGGCAAAAAGGATTATGGAAGAGTTACATGAAGGTACTTTTGGAACTCATTCCAGTGGACATACCATGGCAAAGAAAATCCTTCGGGCAGGATATTATTGGTCTACTATGGAAGACGACTATTATCAGTATTCTCGGACTTGTCATAAGTGTCAAGTCTATGTTGATAAGATGCATATACCTCCAGTTCCTCTGAACGTCTTGACAGCTCCTTGGCCTTTTGCAATGTGGGGAATCGATCTGATTGGAGAGATCAGACCTACCGTGTCTAACGGACATCGTTTCATCCTGGTAGCTATTGATTATTTCACGAAGTGGGTTGAGGCAACTTCCTTTGCTACAGTAACCAAGAACGTCGTGGCGCGGTTTATTCGGCACAATTTGATCTGTCGATATGGTGTACCAGAGAGGATCATTATGGACAATGGTACAAATCTCAATAATACAATGATCACCGAGCTCTGCAAAGAATTTAAGATACATCATCACAACTCTTCTCCCTATCGGCCGAAGATGAATGGGGCTGTTGAGGCGGCTAATAAGAACATCAAGAATATTGTGCAGAAGATGACGGTGACATACAAAGACTGGCATGAGATGTTATGATTTGCTCTTCATGGGTACCGAACCTCAGCACAGACGTCAACAAGGGCAACACCCTATTCCTTGGTGTATGGCATAGAGGCAGTCTTACCCATTGAGGTCTAGATACCCTCTCTTCGGATTATGAAGGACGTAGGTTTGAGCGAGGACGATTGGATCCATACCCGGCTTGATCAGCTAAACTTAATTGACGAAAAGAGACTTACTTCTATTTGTCATGGCCAGACGTATCAAAAACGGATTATCAAGGCATTAACAAGAAAGTCAAACGACAAGAGTATCAAGTTGGGGATCTGGTGATCAAACGCATCATATTACCTCAAGGTGATCCTAGGGGAAAATGTACCCCTACTTATGAAGGGCCATTTATGGTTAAGAACATCTTCTCAGGAGGAGCTATGATTCTTACCACCATGGATGGTGACGACCTTCCTCACCCTGTCAATGCAGACATAGTGAAAAAATACTATGCATAATCAAAGACCCGCTAGGTCGACTGGCCTAGGCAAAAATAAGGGCTACCCGGTGAACCAAAAGGGTTCAGGCAAAAATAAGGGATGAAAACGAAAGAATTGTACACCCGGCAAGTCGAAAACCTGAAAAGGCAGCTTGGGAAAAAAAGGGTATCCCAGTGGACTGAAAACCCGAAAGGGCGTTCCAGGAAAAAATTATGGATTAAAGCGTAACACTATGTCTCATTGGATCACCTTGCAACCAGACTTCAGTATCAACTATCAAGCTCGGACGACACTAATCAATCTGATCTACCTTCAACCAAGTAGCAAAGTGATGAGATGCTCAAGGATATAAGGGAAATAGCAGAGTTGGAACCCATTGGGATTGTTCACATAGCTGTTTTTCTTTGTTTTTCCCAAATTGTGTAAATTCTATCTTTCAACGGCGTTCTCTTACTAGGACGTCAGCCTCTTGTACAAAAAACGCCTATTTACAGGCCAACTTCAAAGTTAATATGATTCATTCTCACAAAAAAATTCAAATTGTTTTTCCTTTTTCTGATTTGTTTTGCAAAAACGTCCAATGGTTCATTTTTTATATATGCATTTGACAATAATTGCTGCTCATAAATATTTACATACGAAACAAAAGACGATTACTCGTAATATCAGGAACAGGGGCAAACAAGAAATGTCCAAGCTTTACAATGGCTCTGTCCACCAGGTATATGGATATACCTAGTTGGAGAAAACAGTTAAAGATACATTATCTCCCCGCAGAGTAAGAGAAGGACAGTGGTGTTAATTCTCCCCAGCTGAGGCTCGCAACCGCGAATGAGTCGGTAAGATTCTCCCCAAGCAGAGTTTATCTATCATTAGCACTAGAAGATTATCCCCAGTAGACTCTGGAGGATTGTCCCCAGTAGAATCTAAAAGATTATCCCTAGTGAGTCACTACTGGAAAATCATCCCCAACGGAGTTCATTCCTTTCACAAACAGAAACTCAATCCCCAACAGAGTGCATCATTGCCAGCAACGGTAATTCATCCCCAACCGAGATTATTTCTCCAAATCAACATAGCTTCTAACAGAGCATCTCTTTCCCACAGAATCATTTTCTCGCCGATTTATTCTCCAGCAGGATTATTCTCACAATCATCTTCATTCACAATCGCCAGCGGAGACGAAAAGTTCAACTCTTCTCTGTAGAAGAAATCCAGTGTTTATTTTCCCCAGCTAAAGAACATCATAAAAACATTACATGTCCATACATCATGACATACGCATCATACAACATAATCTCATTTATTTTGAGAACATCATTGCCTGATACATATCATGAATTACATACGACTAACCTTTACCTTTCAGGAAGAATACAATCAGACTCCTACAAGTTCAAGTTATGAAGCCCGAATCCGACCGAATAGTATCTTCATTTCTACAGCATATTGTGAAGCCCGGAGAATGACCGGATAACAGTATCAGACTACTGCGAAGCCTCGATTACGACCAGATAGTGGTATTTCTTAAAAACAAGCTATGAAACCCGGATTCAACCGGATAATAGTTTAATCCCCAGCAAGCCGTGAAGCTCGGATTACGACCGGATAACAGCTCAACAAGTACCACGAATCCTGGATTCGACCAGATAGTGGTATATCATAAATACAAGCCGTGAAGCCCAGATTACGACCGGATAACAGCTCAGCAAGTTATTGTGAAGCCTGGATTACGACCAGATAGCAATACAAGACCATGAAGCCTGGATTACGACCAGATAGTGGTATATCTTTAACACAAGTTATGAAGCCCGGATTACGACCGGATAGTATATTGATTTCCTCTGAACACCACGAAGCCTGGATTTCGACCAGATAGCGGTAAGAGACATTGTGAAGCCTGGATTATGACCAGATAACAGTGAGTGACACTGTGAAGCTTGGATTACGACCAAATAGCAGTTTACTCGGCCAATACTATGAAGCCCGGATTCGACCAGATAATAGTAGGCCCAGCAATCAAAGGGAAGAGCGGATGCGACCGGATAACCACTTGATTCCTTCTGAAGCCTGGATTTCGACCAGATAAGAAGTAAGGTATTGTGAAGCCTGGATTACGACCAGATAGCAATACAGAACACCATGAAGCATGGATTCGACCGGATAATGCTATAACACATTGTGAAGCCTGGATTACGACCAGATAACGGTACAAGACATTGCGAAGCTTGGATTTTGAACAAATAACAATTTTACCTGGATAGTTACTAAGAAGACTGGAGTCGACCAGATATTAGTGTGCCCTGAATTCATGTTGAAGCCCGGAGGCGACCGGATAACAACTTAATTTCTTCTGAAGCCTGGATTATGACCAGATAAGAATCGGGAAATTGCGAAGTCTAGATTATGACTGGATAGCAAGTATAATCTCATATCCCAAGTAAGTCACTGTAAATCCTAGATTACGACCAGATAGCAGTCGATCTTATCACTATGAAGCCTGGATCACGACCAGATAGTAGTTCATTTTCACCTCTTCAACGAAGATACGGTTCCTTAACAAGAATAACGGACGATTGAAGTTCCTAAAATTCAACTTTTCTCAAAAACATAGATGATTCCCTAGTAGAATAAAGGACGACCAAAGCTCCTAAAATTCCATTTTCTCTCAAGACAGAGATCAGCATTCCCCAGCGGAATCTTCCTCAACAACAGGTATACAAGTTCTCGCTAAGGAATCTCTTATGCGATCGACACTCCTTCGGATGGAATCTTTAAGCCCATCTTCCGTCATCTATTTCCAAATGGAATCTGTAAGCCCATTCCCGGCATTGCAAGACGGACACCACTTCATGCGAGTGCAAATTTCTGGGCACACTAGTGTTCAATCATCTTCCACCTTCGCATCAAGAAAGGCAAGCAAGCCAATCTACATCCTCAGGTTTAAGAAGATTGAACAGGGGCAGCTATTGTACCCCAAAATTTTCCCTTCTATATTTCTCAAAACATTTCAAGAAAGATCCTCAAGTTGCTCAAGGAAGTCCAAGGGTTGACAAGACAAACCCTCTCCTAAGGCAGTTTACCTCAAATTAGGGTTTCATATTGCTCAAGATACTTGAGTCCAAGGGATCCCAAATTCTCACCATTTTCCTAATATGTTCTCAAGATCATTCATGTCAAGTTTCAAGCCTTGCAGAGGAAGTTTTCTCAGTCAATTGCTCAAAGGCCTGAAAATCGACAGTGCTAGGGCAAAAGTCAACTGTGGCCTACATACAGTCAAACTTCAAGATTTTTGGTCAACATCCTCATTTTGAAGTATATTTCATCATTTGATCAAGGGTTGATCATGATTCATCAAGGATTGCTCATAATTCATCAAGAACCAAAAGTTGTTAAATTAGGGTTTTGTAGGAAAAGTAAACTCAACTTTGACCAAGCATAACTTTTTCATACTTTATGAGAAATGAACCATCCAATGCTCATTTTGAAGAGGATGCAATTACCCACAATTCATATTCATCTCCCAAGTTCAAAATATGCACTCACAAGAAGTTATGAATTTGGACATTATAGGTCATTTTGAAAAGTCAACAAAAATACCTTTTTTTGTCAAAGCTTCATACATGAGCATGGAATATCAAATTTATATGAGACCAAAAGGGTTGCTTAGAGGACATCTCAAGATTTCTAAAAAGTCTAAGAACACCTTCAAAGAGTCGAAATTGAGGAAGTTATCCATTGGTGAAGTTGACCCTTTTTGCAAAATTTTCAAAAGTCAACTATGCCTCAAACTGCAATTTTTGCTAAATGGGCCTAACCTTTTGCACTTGTTTTGAGTTGGAAACATGGTCTCAAATCCAGTTGGCATGAATTTGAAATCGTGCAAAGCATTGGTGTGGACAAAAAGATTGAATTTGCCTAATTTTAGAAAGATATTCAAAGTGAATCAAATCCAAATCAAAGACATTGATGGAGGAAGATTAAGATCATTTTTTGAACCCTAATTCATTCCTCAGTACATAAGGAGTATTTGCAGACCCAAAAGAAGTCTAGAGAGAGGTGCATAAGGTCATAACAAACTTGAAAAAAACAGAAAAAAGTGGTAATTTGAATTCATAGTTCCAAGCAATCACATGCCTTCCTGACCATCCCAATCACTTCCTGGGAGTGTAGGCAAGCGAAACCAATCAAGAACAAGTCTTTTCCAACACTAAAAACCATTGTAAGGAATTCACGACATTGAACTTTTCTTGAATTCAGTTTGCATAATTTTGACATTGATAGCTTGAAACGATCATATATGCTTGATCCGTAGAACATTTGCAAGCTTTCTGTAATATTTAATTGCGTTTTCATAGACTGAATCAAGAATTGCCATTGTTAGGGTTTTTGGTTCCGTTTTAGGGTTTTTGTGTGCAGGCAAAATTATCCTTCATGAAGGGTACCATGATGTTCAGGATGGCAAGACAGTTCGATACATGGCATTGGAAACCATTTATCATGTCCAAGAAAGATTTTGGAATGAGCCAAGGTTGTAGCTACGGACATATGTCCGTAGGTAAAAGTGTTTCACTTTTAGCAATGGACCAAGGACAGGGATGATGGCGTGGCATCACCTCACTCGTTCGTTTGAAAATTCACGCACATATTTCTTTATTTCGCTTGTTTATTATATAATAATTATTGTTTATGCTATATACAACAAAAACAGCTAGCGCAGTTGGTTACAAGGTGAGTGTAAAAGGCATCAGGGCCTGGGTTCGAATCCCAGGTCCCCCAAATTGCTTCATGTTATTTTCTTTTCAGTGATTACATGCATACACAAGCCAAAGGACCATCATGCGTCCTCACCATCCAACCAGCCAAGTGTCCTGAGATTCAGATATGAAGACCATCAAGGAAGGAGCACCAAAGTCCCTAGTCAAGGCAACGCATGGGATCAAAAAAGTCAAAGTGGATCAATTTCTGTTGGGCTCAAGACTTGCTATCCACACCCCCCTCAGATTGCTTCCCAGGCCCAATTTCTCTTTATCTTTTCTTTTTTATATTTTATTTATTTTAGTTTATTTATTTTACTAACAAACTAATATTTTCTTTTATAAAACAAATCACAAAAAATAATAAAACAATATTTTTCACCCAATTAGACTTAGGTTTATTTTTTATCAATAAATTAATTAATTTAATTAGATTTTAATTTTAGATAACTTTAATTATTTTGTAAATAAATTAAACATAATTAGAACAATTAGGATTTTATTTCTAACTTAATTATATTTTCTTTTCCTAAAAATAACCAAAAACACCAAAAATAGGCCATTTATTTATTTTTCATTAATTAATTTAATTAGCTAGTTAATTGTGTATTTAATTTAAAAACTTAATTAGTTTTCTTTAAAATAATTAAAAACAACAAAAACAATTTTCTCGTTCAAATCGGTTAGAAAGGGTCAAAACTCTAGTTCTCTCCCGATCTAAATTTCCTTGCGCGTGCTTTATCATTTATTTTATCCTATTAATGTAATTGTTCACAAGTTGTAATAGTTTAATTAGGTCTTTTATTTTTGTTTATCGCTTTATTTTTACGGGTTTGTTTTTGGCTATGTAAATATCTGAAGCCGTGTAATAGCGTAGCTTACTTTCCGCACTTTAATTTCCGCAAAATATTAATGGTTAGATGTATGATATTAGGGATGCATGACAAGAATATATGATTAACTTTAAAACAGTTAGATAACCCTAAAATGTGAAAAGATAATAATTTGAAATTGAATCACTCGCACATGCGCACTCCTAGGGTATACTCCCACTTCGGTTGCCTTCGGTAAACGATCATTAAGTATAGGATATTTTAGTGGTCGCCCTTTTGTCTCAAAGATCAAAGTTGCCTCGGAAAGGTTGCCTCGGATATTGTTTCCTCGAATAATTGATCTAAGACATTAGGGTTATTACTAAGACGTCCTAACATTGCTTTAGTCACCGTACGTCCCTTTTTCGAATTGACCCTCAAAACTCCAACGACAGTGCTACCTACTCACTAATAGTGGGATAGCGCTGTCTAAAGGAAACGAACATAGAACAATTCTTTTTTCGAGTAGGTAGATCAGTTCTTAAGTACTTGCTCAATCCAAACAAAACTTTTTCACACTTACACTCCTTTTCAAACAAAGTTTTCAAAAACACTTCGTAACATTCTTGAAGACAGAAGCAAGAGTTAAATCAAAGTCAAAACAAAAACTTTTCAAATCACACAAACACAAAGAAGCAATTTTGAAAATGATGAGCAAGTACCTAAGAGCCCGTAGATAACTACGGATAGAAAGGGTGATAATACCTTCCCTTTCTATAATCTGCCCCCCGTACTCAGAAAATCTCGAAAAAGGAATTTTTCTGTGCTTTTTTCCTTTCCTTGTTGGATAAAATAAAAGTCGGTGGCGACTCTTGCTTACCGCGACATTTTGCGAACACAAATGCAAAACGCAAACCAGCAATTCCTAAAAACAGTCCCTGTTCTGGCCACCGTATCACACCAACCCTAAGCAAGCTGGTACAAGCATGTGAAGCTTGGGTCTTATCACTTTGCTTCAAGTACAAGAAAGTTGGCAAAAAGGCTAGCATTTGCAGATCTGTTGGGAAGCTGACCTAAGATCATTTCCATACTAATATACAAACATTATGCAACATATAACACGTTTGGCAAGGACCTGAAACACTCCAAAGTTGAAAAACACCAAAAAACTGTCCAAAACTGCAGACTTGGCATAAACACATCCATCTTCCATTTGGCTCGTGCGTTTTGTGTTTAGATCATTCAAAAACCTTACATACTTGATACCTAGTCAATCCAGGCCATCATCCATGTTCTGTAATCACTCCTCCACCATCTACCATTGTTGACTTCAGAGCTTGCAGTTGGACTTGGCCAAGGAGTTCCATCTACTTTCAGATCAAGGCAAGGGTTGAAATAGATTCAGGGAAGCTCAAGGAAGCTCAAGCAAGCATCAGGTCTCCCTCAAACTCACCCAGTTCATTTCATGATTCCAACTGAAGGAGGTAAAATCTCAAACTCTATCTCTTTGTACAGGCAACCTTAGGCCACGATTTGTGAATAAAAAATGTAGTCCTCATCATAACGAAGCTGTACATACCATTACCTTGCATTAATTTTACTGGTGCTGAGAGAATTTGGAAGTTGAAATCTCTTAAAATATTAGGTTAGAATTTAGGGCTTTTAAAATTCTCTTTTATCTTTGATAGTTAGATTACATAACTTATATGGATGGAATCGTGAGTTCAAGTACTACATTTTTCATGTTATAAGTTTTTATTTTCATGGAAGTATGAGGAAGTTACAGGGGGTTCGGCCAAAGCTTGAGGAAGAAGATGAAACAGGGCATAGGGCACATTTTGTGTTATATTGTTTTTGTTTCCCATAAGACAATGGAAGTATAGCCACCCCAGTGGCAAATTAGCATGCTGGTGAGACCTTTGTCCTGGGTTCGAACCTGGGCGCGCTACTTTCATATTTTTCACTCTTTTTTCCATTCCATTTCATTTTTTGCAGGATGGGCTTGGTCTGTTTGGGCCAGGAATTTTTGTTATCATCATCACCACTAATCTACTATCTTACCCCCCTTGCCAACTTTCTACATTTTTATTTCTTATTTGTTTTATTTACATATTTAATATTTTAAATATTTCTTTTAATGCATAAAAAATCTTTAAAAATGTAAATTAATAATATTGCACTTTTATTTTATTTTTTAGTTTATTTCTCACATAAAATATATTTTATTTTAATAGGATATCACTTATTTTCTTAATAAATTTGTAAAGATAATTAAACATATTTATTTCAGTTTAGAGAAAGGCGAGGAAACGAGACGGCACCCAGCAAGAGAAAGGCGAGGACGGGGATGCGGAACTGGGGGTCATTACCGGGTTCCTGGGGATCACTGATGTATCTTTTTTTTTCCCAGTATTTTTTGTATCCATTTTTTTACTGTTCTTTAAATGTAAAACAGTTGAATGTAATTATTTTTTTTTAAATAAAAAATCCATTTTGTTGATCTCTGTCTAATAGGCAACGCGCAGGAAAGAAAATAAAAAAAAAAATTTTTGCCCTAATTTTGTACATAGGCGCCATCTCACTTGGCTTAGGGCTTGCCCTAAGCACTTAGGCGCCAAGTGAGATGGCGCCTCCCTTAAAAAAACAGGAGCATGCGCCAATTGAGATGGCTCCTCCTTTGTGGAGCCATCTCAAACATGGTTATTTGCGTAATTTTTTCCGAAACCCGGTTATTTGCGAAATATTATTTTAATACTTGGTTATTAATAAAAAAAATTCTAAATACTTATTGTTACTTATATTTAATTTTAATATTTATATACAATATTATTTATTATCTTTTACACAAGAAAATGCACAAAATAATACATATAAAAAATTTATTTTCTTTTAAATAAAAATTAGGGTTAAACCCTTTTTTAAAAAAATTAATTTTTTTTCTTGATATTTTTATATTTAGATTAAATTTTATTCTACATAAAAATGAGACACAAAACATCTTTTCTTACATGTACATTGCATTGCCTTTTCTTTTTTATATTGTATTGTATTTATTCTAATTCATACAAATTTGATTTGGTTGTAATAATTTATTTAGGTTTATTTTCTTGCAAATCCCTATTCAAGTTTGTATTCCCCCCTCCCATAAATTGTTGTAATAGCTTAGTAATATTTACATTACGCAATTTATCGCTTTATATGCCATGATTAGTAAATAGGGTTTGTATGACAAGAACAAAACAAAGCAAAATAGAAAACCCTAAATACAAGACAAAATCAAAGCATGAAAATGATACACTTGCACACAAGAACTCTTAGGGTTTCTCCACTTGGTTGCCTAAAATAAAATAGCCATATTACGCATGCGAAGTATCTTGGCAAAATAAAACAAATATAAGATCATAGTCCCTCGATGACGCTATTCAAAAGTTGCCTTATAAAATGATCTTGGTCCCTAAAAAAAATGCTAAGATACTTTGCAAACATTTCTAGTCATGGTTATACGATGACCCACGCCTGTCTCGTTTACATCCAATGATAGGGTTGCTTACCAAATCAATGGTAAGACAACAATGTCAAAGGAATAAGAAAATGCACAAGAAATACATTTGAGTAGGTAGATAGCTTCTAGTTACTTGCTCCATTTCAAACAACAATCCTTGTTATTTTCAAAACAAGCACACACATTTCAAAACATCTTACAAACATTGAAAACATTTTCAAAAGACAAACATCTTTTTGTACATTCTTACGAACAAGAATCATTACAAAGATTGCCTAAACGAATGGCCTCTTTTACAAAAATACTTTCAAAACCACACCAAACACAATTCCAAACAAAACAAAAGCAAGTAATCTAAGCAAGTAACTAAGAGCCCATGGAAAACCATGGATGAAAAGGGTGCTAATACCTTCCCTTTTCAAAATCTACCCCCCGAACTCAAGAAAACATCTCAAAGGTCTTTCCTGTGCTTTTTCACCTTTCCTTTTGGATAAAAGAAAAGTCGGTGGCGACTCTTGCTAACCGCGACATTTGCGATAAAACGCAAAACCTCAAGTCAGTTCTCCCACCATATCACACACTCAGACGGTCTTCAAGTTGTTTGTACCTATCCTCAGCAGGAGGGTACTTTTCATCATCAAAATCAGTGTCATTATCAGAGACCACGGGACTAGGACCCTTCCCTTCCTCTTGAGTTTCTCCTCCTCCAGATGAATGAGACAGATCAGCTTCCTGTCGCAACCTATTCCCAAATCTGTGACCCATATTCAGTAGAACCACCTTCTTCTTCTTCTTCTTCTTCTCCTTCAAGATGAGAGTCTTCAAATCCTGCTGCCCTTTGGCCAAGTTCAAAAATATCTCTTGGAATTGAGCATTATGTGCTTGAAGAGCCTTGATGGCTTGATCAGTAGGTGTTTCAGAAGACATTTTGTGCTGAAATAAACAGCAAAGAAGATGAGAAACCTGTAATGATACCTGTAATGAGGTGCATGGGAATGGAATGCGTATGATATGATTTCAAATACTTTGGAAGATTCAAATTTGTAAAACAAAGAAATAAACAAACTTTATTAGATTCAAATTTGTAACAATGTTTAACAATGCCTTCAAGGCGTTACAAAAGAAATAAACTGAAAAGTAAATCTAAACTAGAAACAATAAGAGATATCATAAATCCCATGGTCGCTTTCCCTTCGTGCTGACATAATCATTGATTGTCCTTTCATTCTCAAGTTTCCTCGTGAGCTTCAAGATCTTTCTCTCTTGCTCATGATACTTCTCCCTGTAGGTATCCCTTTCTTCCTTTAGCTGAATCCAGGTTCTCTTCAATGCCCCAAGATCAGTAGGCATGTAGGGATGAAGGAATGTGTAAGGAACCCCTTCTTCATTAGTATGCTCTACAATCACTGGCAACACAGCTTTGTAAGGCATCCCAAGTTTCTGAGCGTGGGCTCGAACCCACTGGAGATATGGTTGCATAGGGAGGGAAGTCTTTAGTCCTAGCTCTTGAGGGTCGGACCTGTTCACCATGCCCCAGGCTCGTATAAACCTTCGGCGATTCTCTTTAATGTCCTACTTATAGTCAAAGACAATATCTGTAAGAATCAGCTCATGGGGACCGTCTCTCCGAGCACATCCAAACTATCGTAAATCCAAACAAGGACTGTAGGTTATTCCCCCTCTAATTCCAAGCAACGGGACATTAGGGTATTCCCCACATCGATCAATGACAGCTACTCTTTCCATATCCTTAGAACTCCAAAGAATATCCGTATGGACAAGGGACATGATTCTGTAAGCCCAACCTACACCTTCCTCATTCTTCAATACCTACTTGGGGAGGTGCGAAATAAACCACCTCGCCAGCAGCGGCGTGCAACACATGAGGGTCCCCCTTTTCGCACAGTACGAGTGTAGAGAGCGTGTAGGATATCACCCATAAGAGTAGGCACTGGATTACGAGACAAGAAGATCTTAACTGCGTTCACATCTATAAAGGAATCTGGATTCGGGAAAAGATGGGAGTAGAGCCAAGATGTCTTCAAATGCTTGAAAATCCAAGTTATCCCAGAACTATTGAGCTTGATCCATCAGAAACTTGGCCAAGAAACCTTTAACCCTGCTCCGTGTCTCCCAGTTGGATACTACATCAACCCTTTTTAGATGTAGGGCTGAAGCAACATCCTCAGGTCTAGGAACCTCTTCCAAACCAGTGAAGGGTGTCTTCTAGAGGATAGATATGCCTAATAAATAAGAAAACTCCTCCAAAGTAGGAACTAGCTGATAATCTGGGAAGGTGAAACAATGATGCAACAGATCAAAGAACTAGAACAACACACTCATCATCTGCTCATCCAACTTTGAAGTGATAAGGCTAAGGAGATGACCATGTCTTCTAAAAAATGAAGAAGTATCAGGAACTTTTGAGACCAACTCTCTGATCTGAGCCGAGATTTGCACGAAGTTAACTCGAATGGTGTTTCTGCGTACCGAAGACATAATCTGCAAAACAGAACAGAGATAAATCCTCGCGGTCTTCGAAATGGTTAGTGTAACGAAGTATGCATGCTATGTCATGATGCATGGTGTCATGATAAAACACACAACAAGTATAGCAGGTAACAAACATGGTAAAGGCAAGCAAGTCACACAATAGCCCTTAAGTTTAGGCTTGCATGGAGTCTAGGTACTACCCTCTTGAAGTTCAGTTGGTTTCAACCTGTCCTAATAATAGTAACCGGGTTCTAGAGGTTCTCAATACCACTAACCATCCTCCATCGGTCATGGTTTCAGCTCACGCAATCTTTTCTTGCGGCCGGAACTATCTCGAGAGTATGGTCTCAATGAGTGTAGTATCGAGTATCAACCAGTTCCCAGCTCTACATCGAGACCGGCTATCTTACTACTTCCTATGGCCAAGTTGGTCATTTATAGGTTCTAAGGTCAGTTGATGCTTAAAGAACCATATAGAAGCCTTGTATTCTCCTCGTTCCTCCACGAGGGATACCGGTACCAACCAATGTGTCACATCAATGTAGCTACTGCTTCAATCGTATCGGTCTACGTTGTACAGTTCCATCACAGTTTTTTTCTACTTACCTAAAAGGTGTTCCCCAGATCCGGGTTAAGATCTATAGTAACTCCAATACAAATCCCACAAAAATAAAGCAATCAAATCAAACAATAGAAGCAATTATGATGAACTAATCCTAAGGTATACCCCACTTATTATGTCCCCATCAGAGACTCCAGTTCTGTGATACGATGTCCAGAACCGGGATAGTTTTAGGAATGTTGGTTTGCGTTTTGCGTTCGTGTTTGCAAAATGTCACGGTAAGAAAGAGTCGCCACCGACTTTTATTTTATCCAACAAGGAAAGGAAAAAAGCACAGAAAAATTCCTTTTTTGAGATTTTCTGAGTACGGGGGATAGATTATAGAAAGGGAAGGTATTAGCACCCTTTCTATCTGTAGTTTTCTACGAGATCTTAGGTACTTGCTCATCATTTTAAAAATTTCTTCTGTGTGTTTGTGTGATTTGAAAAGTTTTTGTTTTGACTTCAATTTAACCCTTGCTTATGTCTGCAAGAGTGTTACAAAGTGTTTTTGAAAACTTTGTTTGAAAAGGAGTGTAAGTGTGAAAAATTTTATTTGTTTTGAGCAAGTACTTAAGAGCTAATCTACCTACTCGAAAAAAGAATTGTTCTATGTTCGTTTCCTTTAGACAACACTATCCTACTATTAATGAGTAGGTAGCACCATCGTTGGAGTTTTGAGGGTCAATTCGAAAGGGACGTGCGATCACTAAAGCAATGTTAAGACGTCTTAGTAGTAACCCTAATGTCTTAGATCAATTATTCGAGGCAACAATTCCGAGGCAACCATTCTGAGGCAACTTTTCCGAACGGGACTTTGATCTTTGTTTTAGACAACAGAGCAACCACTAAAATATCATATACTTAATGATCGTTTACCAAAGGCAACCGAAGTGGGAGTATACCCTAGGAGTGTGCATGTGCGAGTGATTCAATTTCAAGTTATTATCTTTGCACATTTAGGGTTTGCTAACTGTTTTAAAGTTTACATACATTATTGTCATGCATCCCTATTATTCATACATCTAACAGTTAATATTTTGCAGAATTTAAAGTGCGGAAAGTAAAACTACTATTACAAGGCTTCGGGTATTTACATAGCCAAAAAAGAACCCGTAAAAAAAACGATAAACGAAAGTAAAAAGCCCTAATTAATTTATTACAACTTGTAAGCAATCACATCAATATGGTAACAATAAATAAAGCGTGATGAATCGAGAACGAGAGAGAACTAGGGTTTTGACTGCGTCTAACCTAATCGAAAGAAAAATTATTTTTGTTGTTTTTTAATTTTTTTAAGAAAAAGAACAAGGTTGTTAAAATTAAATACAAAATTAATTAATAATTGAATTAATTAAAGCAAATAACTAAATTTAACCTATTTTTGTGTTTTTGGTTATTTTAAGAAAAAGAAAATAGAATTAAGTTAGAAACAAAAACCCTAATTTTCTAATTGTTTTTAATTGATTTACAAAATAATTAAAGTTACCTAAAGTTAAATAACCTAATTAAATTAATTAAATTTTTTGATAAAAAATAAACCTAAATCTAATTGGATGAAAATATTATTTTTGTGATTTTTTGATAAAAAGAAAAAATTAATTTGTGTTAGTGAAATAATGAAATAAATTAATAAAGAAAAATATAAAAGAAAGGAAGAAGAATTGGGCTTGAGAAATAGCAAATTGGGGGGTGTGGATAACACTTTTCTGGGCCCAAAACAGCTGGTCCACGTTGACTCCCATGACTCCATGCTGCGCGTTGACTGGGGTGTACCATGGACACCACATGATGGCCATCCAATTTGGCTTCCTGGAGATCTGGTTGGTTGTTCCTTGAGGTCACATGGTAGTCCTCATGCTTTGTGGAACATATAATCTGTAGAGAAAATTCAAGAAAAATGCAAATGTTGGAGGCAGGGGTCGAACCCCTGACCTCATGCCCTCCAATGCCTTAGCGCTTCTTTGGCCACCACTGGGCCATTTGGATCAATTGATTATTAAATGAAACAAAAATAATAAAATGAATAAAATGACCCTAGCTGTAAAACACGCGCCATAATTCAAATGAACAAATGGGATGGAGCCACGTATGTCATCTTCTTCCTCTCTCCGTTGGTAAAAGTCACAGACTTTTACCTACGGACATATGTCCATAGCTACAAATCCTGCAATTCTCAAAATCAAACACAAGCATGATAAATAAAATCTAAGGCCATAAATCAACTCGTCTGGACCTTCTGAGCGTGATGGTGCCCCTTTCATGGCCCAATTTTACCTGTGTGAAAAGATCCCAAATCGAGACCAAGAACCCTAATAATGGCACATCTTGATACAGTCCACAAAAACACAATTAAATGTTATGGATAGTTTGCAAATGCTTCAAGGAGTAAGAATATACAAATATTTCATGCTATAGATGCCAAAATTATGCAATTCGAATTCAAGAAGAAGCCATTGTCGTGGCTGACTTACAGTGAATTAGTGCTGGAAACTCCTTGTTCTTGGTTGGTATAGCTTGCTTGTGATCCCAGGAATCGAATGAGATGCCTAGGGGACCTTGAAAGTGCCTGGAAGTGCAAAATAGAATCACCACTTTTCTTTGATTTTTTCAAGTTTGTTTTGAACTTGTGCGCCTCTCAAGCCTTCTGATTTTTGTCTGCAAATGTTCCTTATATACTGAGGAATGAATTAGGTTTACAATTATCCTCTCAATCTTCGTCCATTATAGCTTTTGATATGGATTTGATTCACTTGAAGATCCTTCCAAAAATAGGCCAAACTCAATCTTTTTGTGCACACCAAGGCTTTGCACGATTTCAATCTTTTGCTAGCTGGATATAGAACCCGAAACATGCACAATATCTTGAGGTTTCAATGATTTGGATTTTCTATGATTTGTTTTCATTTAAATTGATTTAATTCAAATCAAAATAAAAATAAATAATAAAAATAAGATAAGGAAAAGTGGAAAGACCTAGGGCTTGTGGACCATGCTACCACCTCAGAACAAATGCAAAAAGTTAGGCTCATTTAGCAAAAATTGCAATTTGAGGCATAGTTGACTTTTGACAATTTTGCAAAAAAGGTCAACTTCACCAATGCATAACTTCCTCAATTTTGATTCTTTGAAGGTGTTCTTGGACTTTTTAAAAATCTTGGGATGTCCTCTAAGCAACCCTTTTGGTCTCATCTCAATTTGGGGTTCCATGTTCATGTATGGAGCTTTGACAAAAAAGGTGTTTTTGTTGACTTTTCAAAATGACCTATAATGTCCAAATTCATAACTTCTTGTGAGTGCATATTTTGAACTTGGGAGCTGAAGATGGATTGTAAGGCATTGCATCCTCTTCAAAATGAGCTTTGGATGGGTCATTTCTCATAAAGTATGAGAATGTTATGCTTGGTCAAAGTTGAGTTGACTTTTCCTGCAAAACCCTAATTTAGCAACTTTTGGTCAACCCTTGATCAAATGATGAATAATACTTCAAAATTAGGATGTTGACTAAAAATCTTGAAGTTTGACTGTATGTAGGCCACAGTTGACTTTTGCCCTAGCATAGTCGATTTTCAGGCCTTTGAGCAATTGACTGAGCAAACTTTCTCTGCAAGGCTTGAAACTTGACATGGATGATCTTGATAACATATTAGGACATTGGTGAGAATTTTGGATCCCTTGGACTCAAGTATCTTGATGCAACATGAAACCCTAATTTGAGGTGGACTGCCTTAGGAGAGGGTTTGTCTGGTCAACCCTTGGACTTCCTTGAGCAACTTGAGGATCTTTCTTGAAATGTTTTGAGAAAAATGGGAGGGCAAATTTTGGGGTACAACAGGTTGACTTGAGGACTATGGTGGTCTCTCACTGGAGAGGCATGGGATCTGATGGAACGCTGGATCAAAGGATGGATGTTGATAGCATATGGTGGGCGCTTGAGATTGTAGTGCACCTGATCACATGAAGAAAAATAATATGAAGCAAATGTTGGGACCTGGGGATCAAACCCAAGTCCTTATACTCAAATCCAATGCTTTCCAGCTGAGATGCATTGTTAACTTGTCATCATATCAACAATAAAGCATAATATAAGAAAATCAAAAAGTAACTGAATCCAAGGCGCGAAAATTTAAATGGACGAGTGGCTGCTTGACACGCAAGCGTCTTCTTCCTCTCTCCGTCGTTTTAGACTCTAGCACTTTTACCTACGGACACTTTACTGTAACTACAAACCTGTCACATTCCAAAATCCTATACAAGCAATATAAATGAAAGGTAAGGGTACCAATCAACTCATCTCATCCTCACGAGCATCATGGTACCCGATTCGAGGTCTAATTTTGCTTGTACTGAAAACCCCTAAACAAGAACATAAAATCCTAACAATGGCATGTTGAGATTCCTGCACTGCAAATGCAATTAAGTGGTACCAATAGCTTGCAAACACGATCATGAACAAGAATACGTAATTAAAACATGCTTATAATGAGTAAATCAATGAAATAAAAATCTAGTTTTTAGGCAAATCGTGGTGCCTGTAGAGCCCGATTCTGGGCGTTTTGAAGCTTGCAAAGGATGATATTAGCTTCCTGAGATGTCTAGCAAGCGATTGGAATGACTAGGAGGGCTTGAGATAGCCTATGGAATGAAATTCGTCTCACACTTTTCTTAGAAATTTTCAAGTTTTGTTCTGGTTCTTGGAGCAGGATGTGGACGAAAATTCTTGTGTTTAGGGTTCCACAAACTTCAGTATATGTATTGAATCCAATTAGGTTAACAATTTTGGATCCAATCTTGAGAATTCTTGAATGGAATATTTGATTTTTAAGTCATATGATATCTTTCTATTTTCATGCCAATCATGCCTTTCTTGTACCAATTATTCATGATTCGATTTAATCATGTAAGCTCAACATATCTTGATTGCTAATCTGTCAAAAAAACAAATAAAATCATATCTTTATTAATTTTCATCATTTATTTGATTTAATCCACTTTTTAATCAATGAAAAATCAAAATAAATTGAAAAATGAAGAAAATAATGAGTGAGTGAACATTTGAGTTATGGACCGCATTATAATTGATGTGCAAGCATAAAAAGTTGGGCCCATTTAGCAAAAAATGCAAATTTGAGCACATTTGACTTTTGGCAATTTTGCATAAATGGTCAACTTGGCAAATGCATAACTCTCTCAATTTTGACCCTAGAGAGTTGTTCTTGGACTTTTTAGAAAGCTTAGGATGTCCTATAAACAACCCTTTTGGTCTCATCTCATGTGAGTCTTCCATGTTCATGTATAAAGCTTTGACCCAAAAGGTGTTTTTGTTGACTTTTCACAAGGACCTATAATGTCAAAATTCATATCTTTTTGTGAGTGCATATTCTGAACTTGAGAGCTGAAGATGTATTATAGGTAATTGCATCCTCTTAAAAATTAGCTTTGGATGGGTCATTTCTGATAAAGTATGAGAAGGTTATGCTTGGTCAAAGTTGAGTTGAACTTTCCTGTAAAACCCTAATTTAGCCACTTTTGGGTTTTGATGAATTATGAGCAATCCTTGAGGAATCATGATCAACCCTTGATCAAATGATGAATAATACTTCAAAATGATGATGTTGACCAAAAATCTTGAAGTTTTACTATATGTGGGCCATAGTTGACTTTTAACCTAGTATAGTTGATTTTTAGACATTTGAACAATTGACTGAGCCAACTTCTTCTGCAAGGATTGAAACTTGACATGGATGATCTTGAGAACATATTAGGACAATGGTGATCATTTGAGTCCTTTGTGGTTCACACATCTTGATGAAGATGGAAACCCTAATTTAAGGTAGACTGCCTTAGGAGAGAGTTTGTCTGGTCAATTCTTGAACTTCCTTGAGACATTTAGAGACCACACTTGCCATGTGTTGAGAAATATGAAAGGGGAAATTTTGGGGTACAACAAAGTCCTATTATACTCTATTCATCCTTCTGATTCTCACACTTCTTACGATTTTCATTTTCATTGAGAATTGAGGGAGATACTTGGGATTTTTGTGCTTACTTTTTTTTCTGGTTTTCTTCAAATTAAGCCTTGCAAAGTTTATATAAACTTGGATCGAGGGTACCGTTAGAATATTCTTGAAGAGACGAAGCTAATGGTACCGGTCTGGTCCTTTAATTTTACAGTTTGATGAATCCTAATCTAGGGCGTCTGGAGGTTGAAGACGACCTGCATGTCATGTTGCAACCAATGAAAGCATTACATGTGATTTTTTGAATTAAATATGGTACATTTGTTTTATCATGCGCATTGTTGTACCCCAAAATTTGCCCTCTCATTTCTCAAAGATTCTCTCACAAGATCTTCTATGACGTCAAGTTTGCATCACTCATACATCAATTTAGGTTTGGAATTGGCCCAAGGGCAAAATGGTCAATTGCATATTAGAAAGTCAAACTTTGACTTTTTGGTCAACATTACATTCTAAAGATCAAATTTCATCAAGACATGCAAGAATATCAAGCTTGATCATCAAGAAAGTCAAGAAAGTCAAAAGTCAACTTGAAAAGTCAAGATTTCCAAGACTTAGAAATTTTATAAGTGTTTTTATACATGATAATTTCATCACTTCATGCCATTCTTTAATCATGATGAAAGATGATTCAAAAGAAACTTTCAACATGGAATTTGTAGATTTCCATGATATCTACAACATTGCTTTACACAACTTCTCCTAAATATGATGGGATCTCAAGTTACAAATTCATGAAGTCATGACATTTTCATTTAACACTTAGAGAAATTTTCAACAGATTTTGGTCAGGATTTTACCCCAACTTATTGGCATTTTTTCACATAGTTCCAAGATGATTTTGTCAAAATGGCCAACATAAAAGTTATAGAGGATGTTTCAAGCTTTCCAAAACATCCAAGAGCATAAATTTATCATACTTGAGCAAAACAACCAAGTCAGTTCTCCCACCGTATTACACTTAACCTCAATAAACAACAATTGCTTCTGATGGTCCACCAGTTCCCGTTTCAGTTACCCCAATTAATGTTTCTCAGAACCGTATGCTCCAGGGTTACCCGTGGGAAATGCCTGAAAACTTAATGCCAGAATGTTTTAATCTTGACACTCAAGTTTCTCCAGTTGCTCAAGCTGTTGCTACTCCCGCACCTCATGTGGTTCATGTTACTACTGCTGCTAGAAATGAGATCCAATATGATGCACCTCTTTTGAAAAATGTTATGCCATTTGTTAATGATGAAATTTATCGTCTTGTTCCTCCACCGAGTGAAAGTGTGGGTTTCTATGACCGGTTGGATGACTTTCAAGACCAGTTCAATGAGATGCAGAAGGAAATGAAGGCCCTTCGAGGAAAAGAATTATTTGGACAAAATGTTAGTGAGCTCTGCCTAGTTCCCAATGTAAATGTGCCAGCGATGTTTAAAGTACTGGAATTTAAGAGGTACAAAGGAAACTCTTGCCATCGTGACCACCTTGTGATGTATATTAGGAAAATGTCTACCCATACTGATGATCAGCGTTTGCTCATTCATTTCTTCAAAGATAGTCTAACTGGTGCTGCTTTAAAGTGGTATATGAGTTTGGAAAGTAGTAGTATTCATACAATCAATGATTTGGGAGACGCCTTCATCAAATAGTATAAGTACAATATGTTCATGTCACCTGACCGTGACCATTTAAGGCTAATGGCTTAGAGAAACAAGGAGTCATTCAAAGAGTATGCACCGAGATGGCACGAGATAGCTGCCCAAGTGGTGCCACCTATGGGAGAACAAGAAATGACCAAGGAATTCCTGAAAACCCTTGGATCATTTTATTATGAAAGGAAGGTCGCCAGTGCGCCGAGTGATTTTACCGAAATGGTAAGCATGGGTGTTCGTTTAGAAGAGGTTGTTAGAGAAGGGAACTTGACAAAAGATGAAGGGACGAAAAAGTCATCATACGATTTCTATCGAAAGAAAGAAAGTGAAACAAATAATGTTATTGGAGAATGGAAGATTAGATCAACTAGTAGGTGCGATACGGTGGCAGAACCAGACTGTTTTAGGAAAATGCTGGTTTGTGTTTTGCGTTTGTGTTCGCAAAATGTCGCGGTAAGCAAGAGTCGCCACCGACTTTTATTTTATCCAACTGGAAAGGAAAAAGCACAGAAAAATTCCTTTTTCGATATTTTGAGTACGGGGGTAGATTATAGAAAGGGAAGGTGTTATCACCCTTTCTATCCATGGTTTTCCATGGGTTCTTAGGTACTTGCTCATCTTTTTAAATTTCTTGTGTGTGTGTGCTTTATTTTAAAAAGTTTGTTTTACTTCGTTTTAACCCTTGCTTCTGTCTTCAAGAGTGTTACGAAGTGTTTTTGAAAACTTTGTTTGAAAGGTGTTTGGTGTGAAAAAGTTTGATTTGAGCAAGAACCTACTAGCATCTACCTACTCTAAAAAAGAATGTTTTTGTTCTTGTTTCCTTTAGACAGCATTATCCTACTATTAGTGAGTAGGTAGCACCATCGTTGGAATTGTAAGGGTCAATTCGAGAGGGACGTACGATCAATAAAGCAATGTTATGACGTCTTAGTAATAACCCTAGTGTCTTAAGATCATATTCGGGGCAACATTTTCGAGGCAACTTTTCCGAGGCAACATTTCTGAGGCAACATTTGATCTTTGTTTAGACAAGAGGGCGACCACTAAAACACCCTATACTTAATGATCGTTTATCGAAGGCAACCAAAGTGAGGGTATACCCTAGGAGTTCACATGTGCGAGTGATTTGATTTCAGTTATTATCTTTGCACATTTAGGGTTTGCTAACCATTTTAAAATTAACATACAGTCTTGTCATGCAATCCTATTATCATACATCTAACAGTTAATATTTGCAAAAATTAAAATGCGAGAAATAAACTACGCTATTACAAGGCTTCAGGGAGGGGGATTAATTACATAGCCAAAAACTCGTAAAACGATAAATAAAAGAAAAATCCTAATTAAACTATTACATCCCATGAGCAGTTACATCAATATTGTAAAAATAAATAAACGCGCGCGATGAATCGAGAACGAGAGAAAATTAGGGTTTTGACCCCGTCTAAACCTAATTGAAAGAAAAATCATTTTTTGTTGTTTTTGATTATTTTGAGAAAGAATAAGGTTTTAAATTAAATATGTACCAACCTAATTTCTAATTAAATTAAATTAAGAAAAATGATTAATTTTGACCTATTTTTGTACTTTGGTTATTTTTAAGAAAAGAAATTAAAAATTAAATTAAACAAAACCCTAATTTCTAATTTGTTTTAATTTATTTACAAAAGGTTAAAATTGCCCTAAAATTAAAATAAACCAATTAAATTAATTTTTGATAAAAAATAAAACCTAAATCTAATTTGATGAAAATTGATTTTATGAATTTTTGTAAAAAAAAAAAGAATTAATTTTTTATGTGAGAAAGTAATTAAAATAATTAAGTAAAAGAAAATATAAAAAGAAAAGAAAGAGAGAATTGGGCCTGGTGTCAAAGTAGAAAGGGAGGTGTCAATCTGATTTCTGGCCCAATGAGCCTTGGTCCATGGTTGACCTTTCAGGTCCCATGCTGCAAGTTGACCAAGGTGCACCATGGACCTTCAAATGATGGATGTTAGATCTGGCCTTCTGGAGATCTATTGATTGAACCTGGAGGGCACACGGTGAACCCCTTTACATGTACACACGCATAATCACACAAGGAAAAATGTTATGAAATAATATGGGGACCTGGGATTCCAACCCAGGCCCTATGGCTTTTCCATTCGCCTCACAACCAACTGAGCCAGCACGCTTGTTTGTACATGGAATATCAAATGAGCATTATATGGAAAAAACACAAATTCCAATTGCACAACGCGCGAATTTTCAAATGGGAAAATGGGTGGTGCCACACAGTCCTTCTTCTTCCTCTCTCCGTTGGTAAAATTCCCAGACTTTTACCTACGAATAAAAGTCTGTAGCTATAGCCCCTGCAATTTTTCAAAATCTCATACAGGAACAATAAATCAAAACTAAAGGTGCAGATCAACTCGTCTTGACCTTATTAACACCATAACACCCCTCTTTTGGGCCAATTTTCCCTGCAATCAAAGACCCTAAAAACGAACCCTAAACCCTAACAATGGTGGATCTCTGTATGGTTAGCAAAAATGCAATTACTCATTACCAATAGCTTGAAAATGTTTCAATGAACAAGAATATATAAGTAATTCATGCTACAAGTGCCAGAATCATGATATTGAATTTCAAGAAAGTGGCGAAGTCATGAGTCACTTACAGTGAGTTTTCGTGCACGAAAATGCTTTCTAAGGATAGGTATGGACTCCTTGAACACCCAGAAAATGAATGAGATAGCTTGGAAGGCTTGAGAATGCCTGGAACTATGAAATCAGATTGCACTTTTTTCTTGATTTTTTGAAAGTTGTTCTTCACTCTACACGCCTCCAACCCTTATGCATTTGGTCTGAGTTTGTCCTATATATGTCCTTGAGTGAATTAGGTTTACAAACTTGCTCCAAATCTTTGTAATTATGAAGATTGAACCATGATTTGATTCTTATTCAAATCTTTCTAAAACAAGACAAAAAACAATCTTTTTGTGTACAAACATGCCTTGCATGATTTGATTCCCTTGCTAGCTGTATAAGAGACCTGAAATATGCACAGAATCTCAAGGTTTAAATGATTTTGATATTTTCATGATTTTATTTTGATTTAATTTGATTTAATTGAAATAAAAATCAAAATAAATGGAAAGAATAAAATAAAGGCAATTGAGAAGGATCATGGGTCGTGGACCATGTTACAAACTCAAAACAAGCACAAAAAATGGGCCCATTTGACAAAAATTGCAATTTGAGGCACATTTGACTTTTGACAATTTTGCAAAAAAGGTCAACTTCACCAATGCATAACTTCCTAAATTTTGACTCTATGAGGGTGTTCTTGGAATTTTAGAAATCTAGAGATGTCCTCTAAGAAACCCTTTTGGTATCATCTCAATTGAGTCTTCCATGTTCATATATGAAGCTTTGCCAAAAAGGTGTTTTTGTTGACTTTCAAAATGACCTATAATGTCCAAATTCATAACTTCTTGTGAGTGCATATTTTGAACTTGGGAGATGAAGATTAATTGTAGGGAATTGCATCCTCTTAAAAATGAGCTTTGGATGGGTCATTCTTGATAAAGTATGAGAAAGTTATGCTTGGTCAAAGTTGAGTTGACTTTTCCTACAAAACCCTAATTTAGCAACTTTTGGGTTTTGGTGAATTGTGAGCAATCCTTGAGGAATAATGATCACCCCTTGATCAAATGATGAATAATACTTCAAAATGAGGATGTTGACCAAAACAATCTTGAAGTTTGACTGTATGTGGGCCACAATTGACTTTTGCCCTAACATAGTCGACTTTCAGACCTTTGAGCAATTGACTGAGCAAACTTCCTCTACAAGGCTTGAAACTTGACATGGATGATCTTAAGAACATATTAGGACAATAGTGAGCATTTGGGACCCTTTGGACTCAAACATCTTGATGCAAACTGAAACCCTAATTTGAGGTAGACTGCCTTAGGAGAGAGTTTGTCTGGTCAACCCTTGGACTTCCTTGGGCAATTTGAAGATCTCATTTCAAATGTTTTGAGAAATATGGGAGGGAAAATTTTAGGCTACAACAATAGGCATCAACGGTACCAGCAACAAGTTGCTTCTGTGACTCCAGCCGTCAATGTAGCTCCAACTATAGTTTCCTATCAGAGAACATCTCCTCAGGGGAATTAAGGGCAAAGTCAGAAAAGAGAAGCCTTTGACTCAATTCAGATGAGCTATGCAGAGTTACTCTCGGGTTTTAGAAGAAGTTGGTTCGGAACAGGCCACCCCCTGCTATATCATCACCTTTACCTTGGTATTATAAGGCATACCAGACGTGTGCTTTTCATCAAAGAGCACCAGGGCATAATATTGAGAACTGTTATCCTTTGAAATCTGAAGTACAAAGAATGGTGAGATCTGGCCTTTTATCCTTTAAAGATGTTAGCCCTAACGTGAAAGATAATCCTTTGCCAAAGCATGGAGGAGCAAATGTTGTAAAAGTGATTGCTGGTTGTCCTGGCGATTTCTGGATTTTTGATATCAACCTGGTTAGAGGAGATTTAGTAAAGATGCATGTTGACCTCTGCGATTTCAGTTATTATACGCACAACCATGTTGGTTGTGATATTTGTAGTACTGATATCCTGGGATGTGATAAGATAAAAGTTGATCTTCAGGAAATGATGGACGAAGGCCTCTTTCATATAATCAGGCCTAGGGAAAAGTATGAAGAGGGTGTGAATATGGTCTACGGATGTCCCGGTGAATTTCAGATTTTTGATGTGAATCATATGAATGATGATTTGGTGCAATTGCATGCTACCTTCTATCACATGGATGGTCAAGAAGAACACCATTATGGGTCTTATCGGGTCTGCTGCAAAGATTCTCGTGGTCGTTCCATAGTGAGAAAGGGTGTTCAGTTGTTATTGGACAATGTTACTATCATGATTTCAGGAAATATAAATGATTAAAATGGGATTAACATGATTGAAGGTTGCTCGGCTGAAACTATGTCAGATGATGAGTATGCTTCTGTAGATGAATTCTTTTCCGTTAATGAAGATATGGTCTCAAACAATGATTTTATGATTTCTAAGTATTCTGAAGAAGGGTGAATGTTATTGTGCCTGGTTTTGGTGATCCCGCCCCTACAGAGATTGAATATCATAGCAAGCAAGTTGTTTCTCCAGTGGTGATTTGTTTACCAGGTCATGTTCCTTACAAATCAGACAAGGCCGTGCCCTATATATAAAACTCTACAATCTTAGAGGATGGTGTCGAAGTTCCCATCCAACCTTTGTATGATGTTAAGAATATTGCTGAAGACAGCCGAGTGACCCGCAGTGGCCGTGTTTTCGCACCTATCATTCAATGAAATGTTAATGCTGATAAAAAGATTGTTGAAAGTACTGAACCCAAGAAAGCAATGGGGGAATCCAGTGGTACTACTCTGGAAAGATATGTGGATGATATATTGAAGATTATCAAGATGAGCGACTACAAGATTGTAGATCAATGTTGCAGACTCCATCAAAGATATCCATTCTAGCCTTGCTAATCGACTCTTCTACACACATGGAATCTTTCATGAGAGTATTGGATCAAGATTTCGCAGAAAGTGATATTCCGTTAGACCAATTCAGCAATGTTGTCGGGAATATTGCATCCTATAATAACCTGAGTTTCTATGATGAAAAATTGCCTAATGAAGGAAGGAATCATAATTTGGCTCTCTATATCTCCATGAGCTGTAAGAACGATTCATTATCCAATGTGCTGATTGACAATGGATCCGCTTTAAATGTTATACCGAGGAGCACACTTATGAAGTTGAAGTACCAAGGAACTCCCATGCGCCCGAGTGGCATAATTGTGAAAGCTTTTGATGGATCGAGGAAGTATTTCATCGGGGAAGTATATTTTCCTATTCATATAGGCCCGCACTTATTCCAGATTACTTTCCAGGTTATGGATATTGTGCCCGCTTACAGTTGTTTACTGGGACGACCATGGATACGCAAGGCATGGGATGTCACTTCAACTTTGCACCAAAAGCTAATGTTTGTTCGTGAAGGAAAGGTGGTCATCATAAATGGAGAACAGGCTTTGTTAATATCTCATTTATCCTCTTTCAGTGTTTTGGAAGCAGATGAAGCTGCTGTTGGAACTCAATTTTAAGCTTTATTCGTTGATAATGTAAGGAAAATGAGAATTATATAACTTCTTTTATGGATGCTCAGCAGGTAGTGCATAATGGCCCTAGTTAAGTATGGGGGAAGATCGTGGATCCACCGATGAATAAGAATAGAGCTGGTTTGAGATTTTCTATGAAGACTGATAAAGGTGAGAACATGAAGCTGAAGTATGCTTTGGGAAAATATCAGGATATCTTTCATAGCGGAGGTTATCTTCATCCAACTGTTCCTAGGATCAACGCTACTGTGGAAGATGAAGCAGAGCAAGAGATGTCGAACTACACGACGCGTGGAGTTAGAGTCCAAAATTGGATCACTATTGATGTTCCCTCTTGCATTCATGTCTCAAAGTATTTTGTTTTTTGTTAATCTTTTCAAAAAAAATCTTTCACTCTGCCCAAGGTGAAAGTTGATATTGTATGGGCATATCTGTTGCTTTGATCTTTAAAATCAATAATAAAAGTTGTCTTTGATTCCCAAATTGTGTCTTTATTTTCTACTTTTTCTTGGAAAATGGTAATCAGAAAAAACTTTCAAAACAAGTAATAATTGTAACTAAATATGCATAAATACTTGCTATATGTGTCAGTTTCTAAAATCAATCATAAATCATATGTGTTGATTAATTAAGAAACTTGTTGAGTACAATGACCCTTCACCCCATCCTAACTTTGAATATCTTGCGTATGTAGCTGAAGAAGAAGAGTATGATGAAATACCAAAAGAGGTTTCACGGTTGCTTGAGCGCGAGGAAAGTTCCATTCAACCATATAAAGAGTCGTTGGAGACAATCAATTTGGGTTCAGAGGAAGATCCGAAAGAAGTCAAGATTGGAGCATTGGTGCATCCCGAAGTGAAGAGAAGGTTGATTGAATTGTTGAAATAATATGTGCATATATTTTCTTGATCATACCAAGATATGCCTGGTTTGGATACTGATATTGTGGAACATCAGTTGCCTCTAAAGCCAAAATGCCTGCCAATCAAGCAGAAATTGCGAAGAACTCACCCTGATATGGAAGTAAAAATTAAAGAAGAACTTTTAAAGCAGATTAATGTTGGTTTTCTTGTGACATCAATGTGCCCTCAGTGGATTGCCAATATTGTCCCAGTACCAAAGAAAGACGGAAAATTTCGCATGTGTGTTGATTATAGAGATTTAAACAAAGCTAGTCCAAAATATGACTTTCCATTACCACAAATTGATAAGTTGGTTGACAGTACAGCAAAATTCAAAGTATTCTCGTTCAAGGACGGATTTTCCGGATATAATCAAATTAGAATGGCTCCTGTGGACATGAAAAAACAACGTTTATCACACCCTGGGGAATTTTCTGTTACAGAGTGATGCCCTTCTGGTTGAAGAACGCTGGTGCAACATACCAGAGGGCTATGACAACCCTATTCCATGATCTGAGGCACAAGAAAATTGAGGTATATGTTGATGATATGATTTCTAAGTCTCACACTGAAGAAGGGGATATAGAGGATTTGTTGAAATTGTTTCAGCATTTGAGGAAGTATCGTCTCTGCTTGAATCCAAATAAATGCACCTTTGGTGTTCGATCAGGAAAATTGTTAGGTTTCATTGTCAGCCATAAAGGAATTGAAGTTGACCCTGATAAAGTCAAAGAAATTCAAGAAATTCCGGCACCAAGAACTGAAAAGCAAGTCAGAGGCTTCCTCGGGCGTTTGAATTACATTTCCAGATTTATTTCCCATATTACTGCAACATGTGAACCGATCTTTAAGTTGTTAAAGAAAGATCAAGGTTGTATGTGTACTGATGATTTCCAAAAGGAATTCGAAATTATTAAAGAGTATCTGCTTGAACCTACTATCTTGCTCCCTTATGTTGAAGGAAGACCATTGATTATGTATCTGACAGTGTTAGATAATTCTATGGGTTGTATTTTGGGACAACAAGATGAAACAAGGAAGAAGGAATATGCCATTTATTATCTCAGTAATAATTTTACTAACTATGAGTCGCAGTATTCCATGCTGGAGAAAACATGTTGTGTTTTGGCCTGGGCGGAAAAACGGTTGCGGAAATATATGTTGAATTATACTACTTGGTTGATTTCCAAATTGGATCCAATTAAGTATATTTTTTTAAATCCTGCTCTTACTGGGAGAATTGCTCGTTGGCAGATACTGTTGTCTGAATATGATATTGAATACCGTACTCATAAAGCTATAAAAAGAAGTGTGTTGGCAGATTATCTTGCTCACCAACCGGTTAATGATTATCAGTCTGTTAAATATGATTTCCCTGATGAGGATGTGATGTTTTTGAAAATAAAAGATTGTGATGAACCTTTTCCTGGGGAAGGTCCTGATCATGAATCTCGGTGGCGTATGGTATTTGATGGAGTTGTGAACGCTTATGGGAAAGGAATTGGTGTTGTGATTATCACTCCTCATGGATCGCATATTCCATTTACTGCAAGGTTGGATTTGATTGCACCAATGACATGGCAGAGTATGAAGCTTGTATCATGGGACTCGAAGAGGCTATTGATCTCAGAATCAAAATTCTAGATGTGTATGGTGACTCAGCTTTGGTAATAAATCAGATTAAAGGAGAATGAGATACTCATCACCCTGGCTTGATTCCTTACTATGATTATGCTAGAAGATTATTGCCTTTATTTAATAAAGTTGAATTCCATCATATTCCTAGAGATCAAAATCAAATGGTGGATGCTTTAGCCACTTTGGCTTCTATGTATCAAGTGAATACCTAAAACGATGTGCCTCATATCCCAGTGCAACATTTGGATATACCAGCTCATGTGTTTGCAACAGAGGAAACGTTAGACGAAAAACCTTGGTATTATGATATCAAGCATTTTCTCCAGATTTAGGAATACCCGTTCGGTGCGTCAAACAAAGATAGAAAGACATTGGGAAGATTGGCATACATCTTCTTCCTCAATGAAGATGTGATATACAAAAGAAATTATGATATGGTCTTGCTCAGATGCATGGATAGACACGAAGCAGGCATGTTGATGCATGAAATCCATGAAGGCTCCTTTGGCACTCATGCCCATGGACATTCGATGGTAAAGAAGATGCTTAGGGCAAGTTACTATTGGATGACAATGGAATCTAACTGTTACAAATGTGCAAAGAAGTGCCATAAATACCAGATTTATGCTGACAAAATTCATGTGCCTCTGACTCTTCTCAATGTTATTTCTTCCTCAAGGCCATTCTCTATGTGGGGTATTGACATGATTGAACCCAAGGCTTAGAATGGACATCATTTTATCTTGGTGGTGATAGACTACTTCACCAAATGGGTGGAAGCATCTTCTTATGCTAATGTCACCAAACAGGTGGTAGTACGCTTCATCAAGAAAATTTTTATATGTCGATATGGTGTGCCAAGCAGGATTATCACTGACAACGGTTGGAATCTGAATAACAAGAAGATGACAGAACTTTTGAAGAATTAAAGATTGTTCATCACAATTCATCTCCTTACAGGCCAAAGATGAATGGGGTTGTTGAAGCTTCTAATAAAAACATCAAGAAGATCATCTAGAAGATGGTTATTACCTATAAATATTGGCACGAGATTCTCCCTTTTGCTTTGCATGGGTACCGTACATCTGTTTACACTTTAACAGGGGCAACCATGTTCTCTCTTGTGTATGGTATGGAAGAAGTGCTCCTCATCGAGGTTGAGATTCCATCTTTATGTGTGATAATGGAAACCAAGTTGTCATAGGATGAATGGGTCCAGAACAGGTTTGACCAATTGAATTTGATTGAATAAAAGAGAATGACGGCCTTGTGTCATAGTCAGTTATACCAGAAGAGAATGAAGAAAGCTTTTGATAAGAAGGCCAAGCCTCGTGAATTCAAATAAGGAGACCTCGTGCTCAGGAAGATCATGTCTTTTAACGCTGATTCTAGGGGCAAGTGGACTCCTAATTTCGAAGGCCCATATGTTGTCAAGAAATCCTTCTCTAGCGGTGCATTGATTCCTGAAACTATGGATGGCGAAGAGTTCCCACGTCCTATGAATGTTGATGCAGTCAGTAAATATTTTTCCTAAAGAAATAAAAGAATTGACCGCTAAGTCAAAAACCCAAAAGGGCGGTGTTGTACCCCAAAATTTTCCCTTTCATTTCTCAAGAATTTTCTCACAAGATCTCTATGGATTCAAGACTGCACAAGGTTTGATCAGCTCAAGATACCTCCTCAAACACTGATGACTCAAAACTAGGGTTTGAGTTTGCACAAGTACAATTGGACTTTTAATGCCCCATATAGTTTCCATGGATCATATTGGGCTCTCAAGCATCAGGTCGAAGATGGAACTTATGAATCCTCGAAAGGAGGAAGAGGAAATTTTCGAAAGGGCAAAGCAGATAAAAAAGATGTGCAGGTACAGATGACCATGTCGAATTTACAATCTGGTTCAGGTTGTTCGAACCACATGACTGATCAAAAGGAGTGGTTGGTAGATTTTGACAAGTCGAAGAAGAGAAATCTTACTTCGATCCCCAAGCTTAAACTGGGCAATGGCTTCCTTCGAGCAACCTGGTTCAATCCACAATCTTCGACTGGGAAATGGCTTCCTTCTAGAAACATGCTTCGATCCACAAGCGTCGACTAGGCAATGGCTTCCTTCGAGCAACATACTTCGATCCACAAGCTTCGACTGGGAAATGGCTTCCTTCGAGAAACCTGCTTCGATCCAAAAGCTTTGACTGGGCAATGGCTTTCTTCGAGAAACCTGCTTCGATCCACCTCTAAACCCTTCAACACAATAGTTTCGACACTATGAATTAAAATTTAACAAAAAAAATTGCTGATGATAGTTCATTCCAAGAAGAAGGTATCGGCGACATAGTCTTTCGAATGAGTAATGGAGGAAAAGTTATGATTAAAGATGTGCTCTAGGTACCTGGAATAAAGTGACACTTGCTAAGTTTTGGACAACTAGTCGAAAGGAATTTCGCAGTTGTCATGAAAGATGGAGTTTTGAGATTGTTCGACACCAACAACAATTTAATCTTAAAATCTCTGTTGTCGAAAAATAGGACATTTAAGACAATGATCAATTCGACAGAAGTTCAATGTTTGAAAACAGTTCGACCACAAGGATAGTTGGTTATGGCATTTGAATTTTGGACATTTGAACTTTCAACCACTTAATCAACTGATTACTCAAGATATGGTTACTGGTATTCCAAGTCTTGAGATGCCAAAAAAAATTTGTGAAGTTTGTTTAGTAGGAAAGCAATCCAGAAATTCTTTCCTTTCGACTATGCCAATGAGATCATCTTGCATACTCAAGGTGGTACATTCAGATGAATGTGGTCCATTCTAAGAACATACAATTGGTGGAAACGAATATTGGTTTGTCTGTTAATGAGTTTGGTCGAAAGTTGCGGATCTATGTGATCAAAATGAAAGGATGGAGTATTCGACATCTTTTAGAGATTCAAGATGATTTTCGAAAACCAAAGTAAGAAAAAGATCAAAGTTCTGCAAAGATTCAAGATCTTTGTAGAAGGAATCAAGTTGAAGACAGAATTTTGAAGAACATTGATCAAATCCATAGGCCATGCTACATGATCTTGCTTTGTAGGCCTCAATGCTTGTGTTTCACTCCATAATTAATTGTTTACAAAATGAATTAAGCTCTTACCCAAGTTATTAAGCCATTGTCCAAAAGATCTTTCCATAAAGTATGCTTGTTGGTACAAATTTTGTCTTGAGCCCATACCTTTCTTACTTCTGATTATACTCCACCATAAATCATGGAAAGTAGCCCCTCTATACCAACAACTTTGGTACTTCATATCGGGATCATGGAAAAATTGACATAACTTGACATTTGCATTCCAACCAAACCATAATTTGTTATCTTGCAAATCTGATTACTTCAACTTCCCAAACCTTTTCTCTATAAATGGAGAGACCATTCACAAGCTAAAGGGGCCAAATTCTTGTGTGTTGAAAAATCCTCAAACACTCCCAAAACTCTCAAAAACTCAGAGTCAGCACACAAGCACAAAACTTGGCACATCCTGACTTTACACACAAAATCCAAAATTCTTTCGTGTGTTTTTTTGGCCTTTCGATTTACTAAGCTTCCATATACCACATAGAAACTATCCCAACCCTTAAACAACTTCTATAACTCCTCCTTCCTCATCCACCATTTCCAAAATCATTTTGGCTTTCAAAGCAAAGTAGTGATCCCACTAGCTCAAGGAAGGTCGCTGCAAGCTTAATCCATCATTGAACCATTTCTGGAAGTCATATAGAGGTCATTCAATTTCACTTTAAGAGGTAAGACTTCTTAACTGTGATATCTTGATACAAGCATTTTCAACACATACAAATAAAAGAAAAGATGTAGATATCATATCTAGGAAGTTGACCATGCTCTTAGTTTTGATTTTTATTGCTTATATCTTAAGAATTTCAGTTCTGACCAGTTAGGTTTTGATTTTGGTACCTGTGATACGGTGGCAGAACCGACTGTTTATACTGGTTTTTCTTTTTTTGTTTGCAAATGTCGCGGTAAGCAAGAGTCACCACCGACTTTTATTTCATCAGACAAAGGAAAAGGAAAAAGAACAGAAAAAACCTTTTTCTGTGATGTTTCTGAGTACGGGGGGTAGATTATAGAAAGGGAAGGTGTTAGCACCCTTTCTATCTATGGTTTTCCACGGGCTCTTAGGTACTTGCTCATTTTGAAATTGCTTGTGTGTGTTTTGAAAAAAAGTTTTCTTTAACTTCGTGATAACTCTTGTATGTGTCCTCAAGAGCATGACGAAGTGGTTTTTGAAAAACTATTTTGAAAGTGTTTTTGTAAAAGAGTTTTTTATTGTTTTGAGGAAGTACTTAAGATTTCTACCTACTCGAAAAAAGATTGTTCGTTCTCGTTTCCTTTAGACAGCGTTATCCTACTATTAAGGAGTAGGTAGCCCTATCGTTGGAGTTTTAAGGGACATCCGAAGGGACGAAATGGTCACTGAGGGCAAATTGTGAGGATACCTTAGCATCTCGAAGGGACTGTCATCATAAGATCATTTCTCGTAGGAAACTCGAGGGACAGTAAGGGACTATGATCTTTATGACAACTCTCAATTACGGGTCTTTGCTATGATATCTCCATGTTCGAGGGACATGACCATTATTTCCGAGGAAACCAAGTGAGGCAAACCCTAGGAGTGAGCATGTGCATGTGTACCTTTTTTCAGTTAATGAACTTTTCACAATTAGGGTTACCTACCTTTTTAATCGTTGATTTATCTTTCGCATGCAATCCTATTATCCATACATCTAGTAGTTTAATAGTGGTGGAAATTAAAAAGTGCGAGAAATTAAAGTCCTAACTATTACAAGGCTTCGGGGAGGGGGTTACATAACCAAACTTGGGGGAAATAGTAAATAATAAGTGGTAAAATAAACCCTAATTAAAAACTATTACAAACCTCGAAACAGTTACAATAATTGGAAAAATAAATAAATAAATGCGCGCGAGAATAAAGTAAATATCCTAAAGAATCTATTTAAATAAAGAAAATATTTTTTCATTTTTTTATTGAGAAAATTAAATATTTGTGAATTAAACCTAATTTGTCTAATTAATTTTAATTATGAAAACAATCAAGTCAATATCATTAAATTAATAAATTTCCAAAAAAAACTAATTTTAATAAATAAAAAACTTAATTCTACATTTTTGTGGTTATCTTGATTTTATGATTTAATAAAAAATATTTTTGAAATAAACAAAACAAAAATAATTAAAACAATAAAAAAGAAAATAAGAAATTAAAACAAAAGTGTAAAATGGGCCTGAAATCAGAAGTAAACTGGGGTGTGAAGCTAAATTGCTGAAGCCCAGAAGGATATGCCCATTTTCCTTGCGCGTGATCTAGTGTGTAGCGATAAAAAATGTAGCGGGGTAAATCAGAGATCGAATTATTGATTAATTCGTCTCACAAAAGCAAGAGTTGTCACCGCGCTTTATTATTTCCAAGGGAAAAGGGGAAAGAGCGAAATAAAACCCTAAAGTATGCAATGTAAAATAATACTTTCTAAAAGTGATAAAAATACAAGGCGTTTTTGAAAAGAGATCTATGGTTCGGGGGTTGGTTATACAATGGGAAGGTATTAACACCCAATGTATCTATAGTACTCTATAGGAACCTTTTGAAATATCTGTTTATTAAAATGTTCGTTTGATTAAAAATAAATTGTTTTGGCCGAAAAGGGGGTACGGACGGGTTTTTGAAGGTACGACGACCTAATGTCGAAGTTTTGACTTAAAAGGTATAAGTTTTGAAAAAAGATTGAAGATTTGAGGAAAAATTGTCTTAAGTTTTAATGAGATGAAGATATTCGCGTGATTGGATTTGAGGACATGAAGTCAACAAATTTAATCATTTTTTCTCTTGGATTTAGACGTAAACAGAATAAACAAGTAAAGATGAAATAATTAAACAGAAAATTAGATAGATAAGTGATATACAACAATTAAATAACAGACTAAATGGTGTGAACATGCATTTTTGTATTTTTGTTTAATATTAATTAAAGAAAATAAAATGTTTTAATTCTTAAATTCTATTTTATTTTTATATTTTTGTATTAATATAAAGTATTATTTTAAGAATTATTAAATAATTTTAAACTAAATTAAAACATTAAAAGCTATTAACTTAAATCTAATTAAAAAAAGGAATACTAAAATTATTAAATTAATCCTAAAGTTAAACTTAAAAATTGGTCACATTATTTAAAATTTGTTTAATTAAATTACACCTCTATTTGATTAAGTTTTATAATTAAACTAAATTAATAAAAATGCTGGAAAAAAAACTAAAAGAAAGCAAATAGAAAGGGGGGTGTGCTAAAAATAAAGGGGGTACATAAGCAATGTATGGGCCTAAGAGTTCTAAGGAGCCAAATCAAAATAAATAGAAATGGGGGGTGTGCTTAAGGAAATCGTTGGGCTTAGGTGGATGAAATGGGTTGAGTCCAATTGTTTCTCACAATGTTAGGGTTAAACAAATTGTTTTAGTTTAGGGAAGAAAGATTAGGGTTAGCAAAGGGGTTAAGGTTACAGTGCAGCTGCTCTTCGTTCACGCGTTCTTCTTCATTCTTGATTCATCTTCTTCGTGCTTTCATGCTCTCGCCTCTGACCTTCCCTTGCCCGAGCCACCAACGCCTCTTCTTCCCCATGTGTCGCTCAGCGATACGGTGTAGAGGTGATGATTCGTCCTTTAACGCATTAGGTTTTTCATGATTTTGCATGTTAAGATTTTGTGTCCAATTTTGATTCTGACTCTATTTTATATGTGGTTTCTGTTGAAATGGTGGAAAGGAAAAAGAAAAAAAAGCTACCTTTATGAAGGAGGAGGAATAGGCGTTCCGGAGGCTTGTTGGCGGAGGAGTGAAGCGCGGTGGCTTGGAGTCCTGGTATTTGTGTCTTACTTTTGGTTTGATGATGAATATAACTGAAAACCTTTTTGTTGATTTCACTTCTTTCTTCTGCCTTTTCCTTGCTTTGCTTATACACGCTTCTTTTCCTTCTTCTTTCTGTGGGCTTGATGCTTTGCTTAACTGTTGCCTTTGAATACTTTCCTCTCTTCTTCTTTGTTGTGCTTCAGTTGCCTTTTTATTGGCCTATGATGAATATTTGTGAGGCTTTTGCATTGCCTTGAACATGCTATTGTTGAAATATTTGTTTTGACTAGCTTGACAATGTTGATGCTTGACTGCTGCCTTCGTTTGTATGCTTTTTCCTCTTCTTCTTCTTGTCTCACTTCTGTTGCCTCTTTGTATGTTGGCCTATGATGATATACTTCTGAGGCCTGATGGGTTTGGACATTGGTTGGATAAGTTTGTATTGTTCTGGTTTTTGGCTTTGACAAGGTTCACAGGTTTTATGGTTTAGGCCATATTGGTTGTTGCTTTTGTGAGGCTTTTCTGGTTTATGCTATGTGTTTATGGTTTCGGTCATGGTTTTGACATGGTTTAAGGTTTGATGGTGTTTTTGGCTGGGTCTGCTTCAGGTTTGGCCTGGTTTTTGTTTCAACAAGTTTGGCCTTTTGATGAGTTTACCGGTTAGGCTTTGAAATGGTTATGGTTTCAGGTCTGGCCTGGAGGCCTATGTTACAGGTTTAAGGCTTAAGCAGGTTATTAGGCTTGATGCTGTTTTTTGGTCATTGAGAATTGGCTTAGTATTTGTTTTTGACAGTTTTGAGTTTTTGAAGGTTTGAAAAACAGGTTGTCAACTCTCTCTTTTTTTTGAAGGGTTTGTTGTTGTTATAACAGTTTGCTGGCTTGGCTCTAATGGTTCAGGTTCTGAATATTTTAACCATTTTTCTTTGATATCTCTGCCCTCTCTACTGTTTTATTCAGTTTGTCTATATTCTTTTTCTATGCTTCCTTCTCTTTACTGTGTTACGGCTGTTTTTGTTTTCTATTCCTTTTTCTGCCTAAGCCAAAACCTGTAAGACCCACACTCTTTCTCTCTTCTCTCTCCTTAGTACAGTTTGACATTAAAATGATGTTATGTACTTTTAAGTTCTGAAAAAGCAAAGCTGGAAAATGATGTAATTAGGAAATATTTTGCTTTCATATTTGGTTTTAAAACTGCACATGTTCTCTTTGTCATCTGCACTGTACAGTAGAGGAGCCTTTGTATTTTGACTTCTTCCCACATGCTGGATAGTTTACGTTGGACTTGGCCTTGAAAATTGCATATGTTGTTGAACTATGCATATGATGTTGATTTTGAAATATGCAGTTTTGACAAAAAATTGAATTTGTGCATATGGTTTTGAACTATGCAGTTTACTTTGAAATATGCAGTTTTGACAAAAAAATGAATTTGTGCATATTTTTAACTTGTGCATTCATATTTGTCAATAAAATTCATCCCTTTTTGTGAACCGGGAGAAATCCCGTGATTTGCAAAGAGGGTAAAAACTGATTCCAGCCGTTTGCTTTTAATGATGAACGCTAAATTAATTTTCTGCTTTTAATTATATTCATTTCTGACTTTTTCTTTTAATTTTTTTGCAGGTAAAATCAAATGATCATCAAAGAAGCATTGGATAGAAGATGAAGATTTAGAACTTAGAAAAAATTAGGATGGCTTTTATTTCACTTTAAACATTGTAAAAATTATCATTCTAAATACGTTGTAAATAAATACGGTATTTGAACAACAATTATAACAATTAGAATAAAATGAATAAAACTCCAATATTTTACCAGTTAATTCTTTTCTTCTTCGCAATTATTTACCTTATCATTTATAATTCTTTAAATTATATAATAACTGAAAATAAATTTCAATTATTTAAATTCAGAATAATAAATAATTAAATAAACATCATTGACCAATTAACTTTTCTTCAATTATTTACTTCATTATTTATAATTCTTCTAAATTATAATAACTGAAAATAAAATTTCAACTATTTAAACTTAGAATAATAAATAATTAAATGAACGTTGTTTGGTCAATTAATAAACTTCTTTTCAAATATTTACTTTATTATTTATAATTCTTTAATTTATATAATAACTGAAAATAAATTCCAATTATTTAAATCCAGAATAACAAATAATTAAATAAACATTGTTTTAGCATTGATCAATTAATAAATTTAGTGTTTCAAAAATAAACAGCTCTTGACTTGAAAAAGTTATGAATTTAAAATCCGCTTTGAAAATTGATAAAGATAGGTCAAAACACTCGCAATGTAATGATGCAGATGGGAGATGGTATCTTAGGTCAAAATTTGGGGTACAACAGCTGCCCCTATTTAAGTTTCTTCTATCCGGAGATATGAAGATTAAAATCTTCGTCTCGACGAGATTGAAGGTACTTAAATACATAATACGCAAATTTTTGCCCTAAGATACCGCCATTATGTTTTATATGAATGTAGTGATTGAATTCACAGAGAAAGATATTCTATGAAACAAGACAATGCTGGAGAAATCAAACACCAACAAAACACAGGGACAAGGATTATACAATACTGGGGAAATAAACCACCGACTTCAAGTAATAGACTCTTGACGGCGAATAAAAATTTGAGCGAATACGGACTCTGACCCTAACAAAGAAGGTATCTTGCATAGGCCATAAAACAGATTATTGACCCAAAAATAACAGTGAGCTCACAACTCAAGGTCAAAGATAGACAGAGAGTATCAAATTTTTCTGATGATGGACTACCAACTTCTGAAGGTAAAGATTCATGACAAACTTCTCTGCGAGATTTCCCGAGATATACCAATTAATGCTGAAATAATAATAAGATTGCAGATACACAAGTTTCCTCAAATAAAGAAGCTGCCACTTGCTGTCTTCCAAAAAATATTATGACATACAAGCTGCTCAAATAAAGAAGCTGCCACTTGCTGTCGTCCAGGGATGTCAATAACATGCAAGCTGCTCAAATAAAGAAGTCGCCGCTTGCTGTCCTCCAAAAATACTATGACATACAAGCTGCTCAAATAAAGAAGCTGCCCCTTGCTGTCGTTCAAAGATGTTAATAGCATACAAGCTGCTCAAATAAAGAAGCCGCCACTTGCTGTTTCCCAGAAAAAGATAACGTACAAGTTGCTCAAATAAAGAGACTGCCGCTTGCCGTTTTCTAACGATGTCTATAACGTACAAGTTGCTCATGAAGAGACCGCCGCTTGTCGTTTTCCAAAAATAATAACGTACAAGTTGCTCATGAAGAGACCGCCACTTGTCGTTTTCCAAAAATAATAACGTACAAGTTGCTCATGAAGAGACCGCCGCTTGTCGTTTTCCGATGTCTATAACATACAAGTTGCTCATGAAGAGACCGCCGCTTGTCGTTTTCCAAAAATAATAACGTACAAGTTGCTCATGAAGAGACCTCTGCTTGTCGTTTTCCGAAAATAATAACGTACAAGTTGCTCATGAAGAGACCGCCGCTTGTCATTTTCCGATGTCTATAACGTACAAGTTGCTCATGAAGAGACCGCCGCTTGTCGTTTTCCAAAAATAACTCAGAAGGAAATTGCGATGATATTGGCAGAGAATAAAATCTTCGTCAAAGAGAACCATGAATCAATCCTTCCCGAGGAGATCACATACTTAAAGGTGCAAAATAAATGCACCATTCATCTAGGTCGCGATTTCACTGGGGAAATCATGAGATAGCCTATGCAAGAGACAACAACTTCATCCAGGAATAAACTAGAGAGAAAACAGTCAAACAAGACTCCACCCAATGAGAAAGTAACTCGATTGGGGATTCATCCTATCCAGAAATGGACAAGGTAGGCTAAATCAAAAATCATCCACGAGGATTAGCTCAGTTGGGGAATTTAGAAAGGAAGCACATTTTCTGCCTAAGCTAACCTTCTACTTGGAAAGAACGTGTACATTGTATTAAAACAAAGTAAAACAACCCAAAATCAACCGCAAATGTGAATATGCATGCGTGATATAAGTGTAAATGAGTAAATGAATGTTATGCTGACAAAACAAACAGATGGAATAACTTGAAGACAATAAGATGTCACGACATAATAGATACTCGGCCAATCTTAAAAAGACGGAAAATAACTGGAACTGGAACCCCAAAGCAACGTCGGAGCGTACCATGCTACACAACTCAAGTCTTCTGAGGAGAAAAGTATTCAAGTCTAAACTTCTAATACCAATAGACCACTGGCATGAGACAAAGCGTACCACACTTCAGAAATTGCCCAAATAAAGGTAGCCAAAACAACGCTTAACTGGAACAACTGGGGAGTCACCAAACTTAGTACCACTAGAAACAAAAGTTTACACAACCAACACCTCGTGACGATTTTGAAAGAAAACAATGTTCATCATGCAAGGATAAATTACTGTATTGTTTTGCATTTCATGGCTTGACCATCCTCGGAACAACTGTTAATATTCCTTTCATTATTCACGACACATTTTTAAAATAAGAAAACTTTAAATAACTTTGTTTCAAATATTTCCGTAAAATTAAAATTTTGCCCACAAAAGGTAAATGCTCAAATTTCATTAATAAGATGGTAATTCGCTAACAACGCGACTTCAACGGTTTACAAAAGTTTGGGAAATAGTACATGAAAGAAAGGGTTACACAAAAACAATAATCACTATTCTCCCTAACAACTTCGAATTCCGAAATGTGCTCGAATGCCAAGACTGGTCTGACCAAAAGCTTGCCTAAGCCGCCCCTTCGGGTTTTCAACTTAGCAAACTGTCACCTCAAACCTAAGCGAAATACTTCTTGACTGCATCGGTGTTCATGGAGCGCGGGAGCTCTTCACCGTCCATATTGGTGAGAATCAAGGCACCTCCAGAGAAAACTTTCTTAACGACATACGGTCCTTCATAATTCGGATCCCACTTGCCCCTAGAATCAGGTTGGAAAGATAATATCTTTTTGAGCACGAGGTCACCTTCTCTGAACTCGCGTGGTCGAACCTTCTTATCAAAAGCCTTCTTCATTCTCTGTTGATATAATTGACCGTGACACAATGCTGTCAATCTCTTTTCTTCAATTAAATTCAACTGATCATATCTACTTTGACACCATTCAGCCTCAGAAAGTTTAGCTTCCATCAACACTCTCATAGACGGAATCTCGACCTCCACGGGGAGTACTGCTTCCATACCGTAAACTAGGGAAAATGGGGTTGCACCTGTTGAAGTTCGAACTGAAGTACGGTATCCATGCAGAGCAAACGGAAGCATTTCATGCCAATCTTTATAAGTTACCACCATCTTCTGGACAATCGTTTTGATATTCTTGTTAGCAGCTTCAACTGCCCCATTCATCTTCGGCCTGTAAGGAGAAGAATTATGATGTTCGATTTTGAACTCTTCACAAAGCTCTCTCATCATCTTGTTATTCAAATTTGAACCATTATCAGTGATGATCTTGCTGGGGATACCGTATCGACAAATGATTTGATTCTTGATAAATCTGACTACCACCTGTCTGGTTACATTAGCATAAGATGCTGCTTCCACCCATTTAGTAAAATAATCGATCGCTACCAAGATGAAACGATGACCATTTGAAGCTTTGGGTTCAATCATTCCAATCATATCAATGCCCCACATAGAGAAAGGCCAAGGTGAGGAGATAACATTGAGGAGGGTCGGTGGCACATGCATCTTGTCCGCATAAATCTTGCATTTATGACATTTCTTCACATATTTGCAGCAATCAGATTCCATTGTCATCCGATAGTAACCAGCTCTCAACATCTTTTTAGCCATTGCATATCCGTTGGCATGTGTGCCAAAGGATCCTTCATGTACTTCTTGCATCAGCATGTCTGCTTCATGTCTGTCTACGCATCTGAGCAAGACCATGTCATAATTCCTCTTATATAGTACTTCTTCATTGAGGAAGAAACTGCTTGCTAAACTTCTCAACGTCTTCCTATCTTTATTGGATGCCCCAGGCGGGTACTCTTGAGTTTGAAGAACACGTTTAATGTCATAGAACCACGGTTTGGCGTCTGTGACCTCTTCTACCGAGAACACATGAGCAGGTCTGTCGAGGCGCATAACCCGGATTGTAGGCACATCGTTCCAACCATTCACTTGAAACATTGAAGACAAAGTAGCTAAAGCATCAGCCATTTGGTTTTCATCTCTAGGGATATGATGTAATTCCACTTTGTTGAAGAAAGTTAACAATCTTCTAGCATAGTCTCTGTAAGGGATCAAACCAGGATGACGAGTCTCCCATTCTCCTTTGATTTGATTAATTACCAATGCCGAATCTCCGTAAATATCAAGAATCTTAATCCTTAGATCCACTGCTTCTTCGAGACACATAATACATGCCTCATATTCAGCCATGTTGTTCGTGCAGTCAAACTTCAATCTCGCCGTGAACGGGATATGAGTACCTCGGGGAGTGATGATGATTGCCCCAATTCCATTTCCATAAGAATTCACAGCTCCATCAAATATCAAACCCCAATGGGATTCGGGATCAGGTCCTTCTTCAGGTAACGGCTCTTCACAATCTTTAGCTTTCAAGTACATAACATCTTCATCTGGGAAATCAAACTTGATGGATTGATAATCGTCAATTGGTGGGTGAGCCAAATGGTCGGCTAAAATACTCCCTTTAATTGCTTTCTGAGTGTGATACTCAATGTCATATTCGGATAACAACATCTGCCAACGGGCTATTCTTCCAGATAAGGCGGGTTTCTCAAAGATATACTTGATCGGATCCATTCTGGAGATCAACCAAGTGGTATGGTTAATCATATACTGGCGCAGACGGCGAGCAACCCAAGCTAAAGCACAACAGGTTTTCTCAAGCAATGAGTATCGAGACTCACAGTCTGTGAATTTCTTACTCAGATAATATACAGCATGTTCCTTTCTTCCAGTCTCATCTTGTTGACCAAGCACACATCCCATGGAATCTTCCAATATAGTCAGGTACATAATCAAAGGTCTTCCTTCCACCGAAGGAATCAAAATGGGAGGTTCAAGCAAATATTCTTTGATGCTATCAAAAGCTCTCTGACAATCTTCTGTCCACACACATCCTTGGTTCTTTCGGAGAAGCTTGAAAATCGGCCCACAGGTAGCAGTCATATGAGATATAAATCTAGAAATATAGTTCAGTCTCCCAAGGAATCCTCTTACTTGTTTTTCTGTCTTGGGTGCGGGCATTTCCCGAATAGCTTTGACTTTATCAGGATCTACCTCAATACCTTTCTGACTGACAATGAAACCCAGAAGTCTTCCAGAACGAACACCAAAAGTGCACTTGTTGGGATTCAGACGGAGTTTATACTTTCTCAAACGCTGGAATAGCTTCAATAAATGTTCCAAATGATCTTCTTCAGTTTGTGATTTGGCAATCATGTCATCTACATACACTTCTATCTCTTTATGCATCATGTCATGGAACAACGCAGTCATGGCCCTTTGGTATGTTGCACCAGCATTCCTCAAACCAAACGGCATAACTCGATAACAAAATGTTCCCCACGGTGTAATGAAAGCTGTCTTCTCCATATCTTCTGGTGCCATCTTGATTTGATTGTAACCAGAGAAACCATCCATGAAAGAAAAGACTTTGAACTTCGCGGTACTGTCGACCAAAACGTCAATGTGCCGTAATGGGAAGTCATCCTTTGGGCTAGCTCTATTCAGATCTCTATAGTCTACACACATTCGAACTTTGCCATCTTTCTTAGCAACAGGCATTATATTGGCTAACCATTGAGGATAGACCGATGTAACAAGGAAACCTGCATTAATTTGTTTCTGAACTTCTTCTTTGATCTTGTCAGCCATATCGGGACGAGTCCTTCTCAACTTCTTCTTAATCGGCGGACATTCATGTCTCAACGGTAAACGATGCTCCACAATATTGTTGTCCAAACCTGGCATATCTTGATAGGACCAAGCAAACACATCAACATACTCTTTGAGAAGCTCCAACATTTTCTCTTTGACCTCTGGGATAAGCAATGCTCCGACTTTGACCTCCTTCTTATCTTCTTCATCACCCAAATTGATCAACTCTATAGGTTCTTCAAACGGTTGAATAATCTTTTCATCGTGCCCAAGCAAACGGGAAATTTCATCAGGAATCTCTTCACTATCCTCTTCTTCGGCTTTGAACACAGGGAATTCAAAGTTGGGAGAGGGCATAGGATCATTGATTTCAATGGTTAAGTCATGGATTAATCTGCACATATGATTATGCTTTACTTTAGAAATCGATTTATACAAATAAAACAAAAAGTTATTATATTTTCCTATTACTACCAATTAATTTTCATTACTATTTCCCAGAAAATGTGAAAAATAAAACAGTAGTGGACAAAATAACATTTTTATTCATGAAGGGAAATACTTGAAACAAAGAGCCCAAACATTTCTCTTTTGCCTTGGGCAGAGCAAAAGGATTTATTTTCAACATAGCCCGACACAAATATTTTTCGCCTTGGGCAGAGCGAATTTTTTTCCGAAAATAAAACAAAACATTACTCAGAAATGTGCATCACAACAGGAACATCAACAGCAATCCAGTTCTGGCAAACCACTCCATGCGTCACAAAATCGGGTAAATCCTCTTCAGAATTGTCTCCTATTATAGCATCTACTTCAGGAGGAGTCGGATGGATAAAACATGCGCTTCGGAAAACCTCTTGTATCGGACGAGTAACTACTTCCTGCTTGACTCTTGTAGACACGGGATGAAAACCAAGACCTTCTCCAGACTTGTTCTCGGGCAAAGTCAACACCTGGCCCCAACCTTCACCCGAACCACTTTCAACCACTCGTCGCGCATCCTCAAAAGAAGAAATAGATGTCCCTTGCTTCCTCACTTCATTATTAGCAACAGATAGAGCTTGGAATTGGGTTCCAACATCCTCATCAGCATCAATAAAAGAGAAAGATGACAAATGGCTTACCACCATAGCCTGCTCTCCACCAATCATTACCAGCTTTCCATGCCTTATAAACTTCAATCTTTGATGGAGCATGGAAGTGACTGCCCCTACATCATGGATCCATGGACGACCCAAAAGGCAACTGTAGGCGGCACGAATATCCATTACTTGAAAAGTGATCTGAAAAGTATGAGGACCAATTACTATAGGAAGATCCATTTCACCAATGAAAGTCTTCCTAGAACCATCAAACGCTTTGACAATTACCCCACTAGGTCTCATGGGAGCACCTTGATATGAGAGTCGAGATAATGTAGTTTTAGGCATTACATTTAACGACGAACCTGTATCTACCAACACACTTGATAAAGTATCATTTCCGCAACTTATTGAGATATGTAAAGCAATATTATGGTTCCTTCCCTCCTCCGGAAGCTCTTCATCACTGAAACCAAGATTGTTACATGAAGTAATATTCCCCACAATTCCATCAAATTGGTCCACCGTCACATCATGATCCACGAATGCCTGGTCCAAGACCTTCATCAAAGCTTCTCTATGGGCACCAGAATCTCTCAGTAAAGCAAGCAAAGAAATCTTGGAAGGAGTTTGCAATAGTTGGTCCACAATCTTATATTCACTTCTCTTGATGAGCTTCAGAATCTCGTCATCATCGGGATGTGGGATAGGTTCATTGGATTGGCCTATCTCAACCCTTGGTTCAACATTTCTCGTTGGAATTTCTGCCGGTATGGGCCTCCTGACTTGAACTTCTGGTCTCTTCAAAGGTACTGCCGCAAAGACACGTCCGCTTCTCGTAACTCTGCTCACATCAGCGATGTTAACAAAAGATGGCCTTGTTGGTATAGGGACTTCTACCCCATTCTCAATCATTGTGGCATTATACTTATACGGTATAGCTTGGTCTGAGTTATAAGGCACAGGACCAGGTGGATAAATGATCAAAGGAGCAACAGGTGCAGTCTGATTGTCGTAAACGATCTCTACTGATTCAAGCAAATTGAATTGCGGTATTATAACATTCACTTCATCCTCCAAATCTCTGTCATATGTAATGGTGATAACCCTCTGGTCTAACAACTTTTGAATATCCTCCTTCACAATAGGGCAATCAACCTCTCTTGAACAAAATTCACAAACATCATAATCATGCTGATGCCTAACAAAGGCAAGTCTTCTTAAGCTCTGATGTAACCTGATCAACGACTCTCTTATGTGTTCAACTTGAAAAACTCGAAACTTTCCCGGACAACCTTCCACCATATTCACTGATGCTGCCCCATGTCGAGGCAAAGGATTATCTCTAACATTCGGGTTAACATCCTTGAAATACAAGATACCATTCTTAATCAACCTCTGCACGCCCGCCTTTAGAGCAAAACAATTTTCAAGGTTGTGCCCCGGCGACCCTTGATGATATTCACAAAACTGATCCGCCTTATACCACGGAGAAGTACTGTTTGGTGCGAAGGGAGGAGGTTTTGTCGTTATGAGGTTCTTTCTGATAAGAGCAGGGAACAATTCAGTATAAGTCATAGGAATGCCATCGAATTGCGGTTTTCTTGGTGAACGGTTCTGGTTGTTGAATGGATAAGCCTGTTGACGAGGCTGCTGCTGAAATGGTCGTTGTTGAGTTGGTGGGGTTTGATGAGCTGGGGCCATCAAAGTTGGGCGGACAGCCGGAGTGACTGCTGCAACGTGTGAGTAACCTCTCCTCGGTCTCCCTGGGAAGATTGCGCTGACATCCTGTTCTTTTCTTTTCGGGAAAACACTTCCAAACTTCTTGGTACTGCTAGACGGACTTCCTTCTTTAACCAAACGCCCTTCACGAATACCTTCCTCCCACCGCATGCCCATGCTTACCATTTCGGTGAAGTCACTGGGTGCGCTGGCGATCATTCTTTCATAGTAAAAGGAACCTAAAGTCTTCAAGAATATCTTCGTCATCTCTTTCTCCTCAAGAGGAGGATAGATTTGAGCAGCAATTTCACGCCACCTCTAGGCGTATTCCTTAAACGATTCTCTGTCCCTCTGGGACATCGCCCGGAGTTGATCCCTGTCCGGCGCCATGTCAAGGTTGTACTTATACTGATGGACAAAAGCTTCGCTAAGATCGTTAAAGTTGCGGATCCGGATGCTGTCTAAACCCATATACCACTTTAGAGTAGCACCCGTCAAACTGTCTTGAAAATAATGAATCAACAAGTCATGATCATCAGAATATGTAGACATCTTTCTCACGTACATAGTCAAGTGACTCTGAGGACACGAATCACCCTTATATCTTTCAAAGTCTGGCACTTTGAATTTTGGTGGAATCTTGACATTCGGAACTAAACAAAGGTCATGAGTGTTCTTCCCAAACAAATCCTTCCCCTTTAACGCTCTGAACTCCCTCTGCATTTCTTGGAATTGGTCTTGAAATTCTTCCATTCTATCAAAAAGACCCAAACTTTCAGCAGGCTCGGCAGGATAAGTAGGTTCATTCAAGTATGGCACGGAGTGAACCACAGGAGCGACAATTGTCATTACCGGTTGCGGGAAAGGTGTTACAGACGGGATTACCGGCGGCATGGCAGTTGTCTCTGGTTGAGGAAGAGACAAAGCAGGTTGAAACAAAGGTTGTACGACAGGCTGATACCCCTCTGGCACAAAGTTGTAAGGCATTCCCCACGGAAAACCTTTTGGCATCTGATGCTGAAGCGGAGAGTTGATTTGAGTCACAGATGTTGGAACGGTGACAATCTCGGAAACCACAGTAGTTGAAGTCTGAATCTCAGCAGCTGTAGTCGATGGATGATTCTGAGCAGCCATCAAACTTTCCACTAGCGCAGTTAACTTTTCCATACCGACACGAAGGGTAGCGACCTCCTTACGAAGCTCGTGGTTTTCCTGTTCCAGATCTTCCATTTTCCTCTGACGATTGGCTCGAGTATCGTATCGATGAGACAGCTTGACAATCTATCGGAGTGGAAAAAGAAACAAGGATAAGACTCTAGAAAACATGTGAAGTGGAATGTTGGATGATGCATGATATGTGATGCAAATGATGATTCATTTTAATAGTTTTTCAAGGACCTTCAATAATTTTGCACACATCAATGGTAAAGGAATTTGGAACAACAAAAACTCATCCATTAATCAAAAGCGGTAAATTACAACTTACAACTTTGGAACAACAAAACAATAAATTACAACTTTGGGATAACAACCCAATAATAAAAGCAGTAAACTACAACTTTGGAACATGAAGCCCATAATAAAAGCAGTAAATTACAACTTTGGAACATGAAGCCCATAATAAAAGCAGTAAATTACAACTTTGGAACATGAAGCCCATAATAAAAGCAGTAAATTACAACTTCGGAACATGAAGCCCTTTTACAGAGTTTTACAAAATGACATCAGTAAAATAAAACTAAGAACTAAAGATCACTCAGAATCATCAGATGAAGGACCAAATGCCAACTGTAACCGGAGCTTCCTGATCTTCTCTTCATAAAAGTCTTCCATCTCTTTCTTCTCAGCTACCAGTCGATCAATGATTTCCTTTTGCAGATCAGGAACAAGAGCAACGCTTACCGAACCTTCCTTCTTTCTCTTCCTTTGACTAGCATACTTCTTCAGTAAAGCATCTTTTTGACGAAGTTTCTCATTATGATCAATGAACCAGCCGTCTTGAATAAATAGCAAATCCTCCTTTTCCTTTAGTTGTCGAGCCAGGACCCGATTCTCATATTCAGACATATTATACTTTTCTTTCCAAGCATCTCTCTTGGACTTCATCCTAGCCAGATTTCCTTGGTATTCTCCCATATTCTCGATAGGGATATCAACAGATGATGATGCAACTGTAGGGAATAAATGTTTCTCAAGTTTATAGGGCATCTTGAGAGCACAAGCCCTAGCACGGACCCATTGTAGGTAAGGCTCCAAAGAAACGGCACCCCTATGTCCTAACATGTCTCTCCCTTTCCTATGGATGTGGCACCAAGCTCCTTCAATCTCCCTCTTAGCTGCCTGGTGATTTTGTCCTTCTTGTAGAAAGAAACCACTCACATGGATGTTGTTTGGTTTGTCCCTCATCGGGTATCCAAACTGACGGCGCGCGAGAACAGGGTTATAGTTAATTCTACCTTTCGTACCAAGAAGAGGCACGTTAGGGAAAGCACCACAGCTATCGATGATCTTCACGTCATAGTAAACTCGATTATACCAATCAATGTCGAAATGAGTGAGAGCCATAATTTTTGGCGCCCATCGCGGCTCCTTCTCGAGATCCCAGAAAACATCAGACCCAGGTAGATGAGAAACATACCACTGATACAGCAACGATGCACAACAAATAATCATCCCTCCTTGATAAGAGTTTCGAAGATGGATGGAGTAGTAGGTATCTCCGAGCAGCGTAGGGACCGGATTTCCAATCAAGAAAATTATGATGGCGTTGATATCCACAAACTTATCAACGTTAGGGAACAAGAATAGACCATAAGCGAGTAAAGCAAAGACGTCTTCAAAGGCAATAGTATCTTTTATCTCAGCGAAATGACGAGCTTTCCTCAACAAAAACTGCGCAGACAAACCTCGGATTCCCCCTTTTGTAGTCATATTCTCCTCTATCTCTGATTTCTTCAAGTGGGTGATGGTCGCTATCTCGTGAGATTTGGGTTCCTCTTCTAAGCCAGAAAAAGGAACACAGTCGGTGATCGGCAAACCAAGTATGTAGGAGTACTCTTCTAAGGTGGGCATTAACTGGTAATCCGGAAAGGTGAAACATCGATACAAAGGATCGTAGAATTGGACCAACGTATTAAGGATGCCTTCCTTCATCTTGCGCTTCATGAGAGGTATAATGGACCCATACTTTTTCTGAAAATCCGTCGGGTTCTTGATCTTAGGAATTAAACTCTTCAGTTCTTCAATCTCGGGCTCCTTAAAACTAAAACTTCGAGTGTTTCTCCTTCCAAATTCCATAATAATAGTACCTGAGATGTCTGCAAAAATCATTCCTAAGTTCCTTGAAAAACAAGTTTTTTACAAAAAATGTTGATGAATGCATGAATGAATGATAATGCAATAGTTACACACAAGTTCACAAACATGGGGTTCAAAGGTTCAACGTTTCGAGCATGGAGTCAAGGGTAAAGCCCACCCCAAGGTATGTACTATCGGTTCAATCACACCTGTAAGACAAGGTTCTAAGAGTTTCCAGAGTCTACATTCCTCCTTCGGATATTACCAACGTCTTGATTACTCAATAATTAGCAATATTCTCAAGAGAAACTCATCCGAGCGTAGCATCGCGTAACAACTACTTCCGAATTACTCCGTTATAGTCTCCGCGCTACACCTAAAAAGGCCAAGATGGGTTAGGGTTCTACGGTTCTCAATTTCTCTGGCTCCCAGGTCGAAAATAATAATGTCTTCCCGATTACTCGGTAAACAAATATTATGTTCAAGAGGGCCTTCCATTGAGTGGGGGATCTCATGCCTCCTTCTTCGGGATTACTCCCTCAAAGTTAACATGACTGTACCGCCCGTCCTATTCCTTAAGTGTAACTTAATCCGGGTATAAGATTCGTCCTTTGCAAAAAAAAAACAAACAACCCCAATTTAAACACATAATCAAACAAATCAAATAATAATAAAACAGATAAGACAAATTAGGCTTAACCCACTTAGGGATGGACCATCAAGAGGTCAATCTGTCCCCAGCAGAGTCGCCAATTCTGTAGCGATAAAAAATGTAGCGGGGTAAATCGGAGATCGAATTATTGATTAATTCGTCTCATAAAAGCAAGAGTCGCCACCGCGCTTTATTATTTCCAAGGGAAAAGGGGAAAGAGCAAAATAAAACCCTAAAGTATGCAATGTAAAATAATACTTTCTAAAAGTAATAAAAATACAAGGCGTTTTTGAAAAGAGATCTATGGTTCGGGGGTTGGTTATACAATGGGAAGGTATTAGCACCCAATGTATCTATAGTACTCTATAGGAACCTTTTGAAATATCTGTTTATTAAAATGTTCGTTTAATTAAAAATAAATTGTTTTGGCCGAAAAGGGGGTACGAACGGGTTTTTGAAGGTACGACGACCTAATGTCGAAGTTTTGACTTAAAAGGTATAAGTTTTGAAAAAAGATTGAAGATTTGAGGAAAAATTGTCTTAGTTTTAATGAGATGAAGATATTCGCGTGATTGGATTTGAGGACATGAAGTCAACAAATTTAATCATTTTTTCTCTTGGATTTAGATGTAAACAGAATAAACAAGTAAAGATGAAATAATTAAACAGAAAATTAGATAGATAAGTGATATATAACAATTAAATAATAGACTAAATGGTGTGAACATGCATTTTTGTATTTTTGTTTAATATTAATTAAAGAAAAGAAAATGTTTTAATTCTTAAATTATATTTTTTTATATATTTTTGTATTAATATAAAGTATTATTTTAAGAATTATTAAATAATTTTAAACTAAATTAAAACTTTAAAAGCTATTAACTTAAATCTAATTAAAAAAAGGAATACTAAAATTATTAAATTAATCCTAAAGTTAAACTTAAAAATTGGTCACATTATTTAAAATTTGTTTAATTAAATTACACCTCTATTTGATTAAGTTTTATAATTAAACTAAATTAATAAAAATGCTGGAAAAAAAACTAACAGAAAGCAAATAGAAAGGGGGGTGTGCTAAAAATAAAGGGGGTACATAAGCAATGTATGGTCCTAAGAGTTCTAAGGAGCCAAATCAAAATAAACAGAAATGGGGGGTGTGCTTAAGGAAATCGTTGGGCTTAGGTGGATGAAATGGGTTGAGTCCAATTGTTTCTCACAATGTTAGGGTTAAACAAATTGTTTTAGTTTAGGGAAGAAAGATTAGGGTTAGCAAAGGGGTTAAGGTTACAGTGCCGTTGCTCTTCGTTCACGCGTTCTTCTTCGTTCTTGATTCATCTTCTTCGTGCTTTCATGCTCTCGCCTCTGACCTTCCCTTGCCCGAGCCACCAATGCCTCTTCTTCCCCATGTGTCGCTCAGTGATACGGTGTAGAGGTGATGATTCGTCCTTTAACGCATTAGGTTTTTCATGATTTTGCATGTTATGATTTTGTGTCCATTTTTGATTCTGACTCTATTTTATATGTGGTTTCTGTTGAAATGGTGGAAAGGAAAAAGAAAAAAAAGCTACCTTTATGAAGGAGGAGGAAGAGGCGTTCCGGAGGCTTGCTGGTGGAGGAGTGAAGCGCGGTGGCTTGGAGTCCTGGTATTTGTGTCTTACTTTTGGTTTGATGATGAATATAACTGAAAACCTTTTTGTTGATTTCACTTCTTTCTTATGCATTTGCCTTGCTTTGCTTATACACGCTTCTTTTCCTTCTTCTTTCTGTGGGCTTGATGCTTTGCTTAACTGTTACCTTCGAATACTTTCCTCTCTTCTTCTTTGCTGTGCTTCAGTTGCCTTTTTATTGGCCTAGGATGAATATTTGTGAGGCTTTTGCGTTGCCTTGAACATGCTATTGTTGAAATATTTGTTTTGACTAGCTTGACAATGTTGATGCTTGACTGCTGCCTTCGTTTGTATGCTTTTTCCTCTTCTTCTTCTTGTCTCACTTTTGTTGCCTCTTTGTATGTTGGCCTATGATGATATACTTCTTAGGCCTGATGGGTTTGGACGTTGGTTGGATAAGTTTGTATTGTTCTGGTTTTTGGCTTTGACAAGGTTCACAGGTTTTATGGTTTAGGCCATATTGGTTGTTGCTTTGGTGAGGCTTTTCTGGTTTATGCTATGTGTTTATGGTTTCGGTCATGGTTTTGACATGGTTTAAGGTTTGATGGTGTTTTTGGCTGGGTCTGCTTCAGGTTTGGCCTGGTTTTTGTTTCAACAGGTTTGGCCTTTTGATGAGTTTACCGGTTAGGCTTTGAAATGGTTATGGTTTCAGGTTTGGCCTGGAGGCCTATGTTACAGGTTTAAGGCTTAAGCAGGTTATTAGGCTTGATGCTGTTTTTTGGTCATTGAGAATTGGCTTAGTATTTGTTTTTGACAGTTTTGAGTTTTTGAAGGTTTGAAAAACAGGTTGTCAACTCTCTCTTTTTTTTGAAGGGTTTGTTGTTGTTATAAAAGTTTGCTGGCTTGGCTCTAATGGTTCAGGTTCTGAATATTTTAACCATTTTTCTTTGATATCTCTGCCCTCTCTACTGTTTTATTCAGTTTGTCTATATTCTTTTTCTATGCTTCCTTCTCTTTACTGTGTTACGGCTGTTTTTGTTTTCTATTCCTTTTTCTGCCTAAGCCAAAACCTGTAAAACCCACACTCTTTCTCTCTTCTCTCTCCTTAGTACAGTTTGACATTAAAATGATGTTATGTACTTTTAAGTTCTGAAAAAGCAAAGCTGGAAAATGATGTAATTAGGAAATATTTTGCTTGCATATTTGGTTTTAAAACTGCACATGTTCTCTTTGTCATCTGCATTGTACAGTAGAGGAGCCTTTGTATTTTGACTTCTTCCCACATGCTGGATAGTTTACGTTGGACTTGGCCTTGAAAATTGCATATGTTGTTGAACTATGCATATGATGTTGATTTTGAAATATGCAGTTTTGACAAAAAATTGAATTTGTGCATATGGTTTTGAACTATGCAGTTTACTTTGAAATATGCAGTTTTGACAAAAAAATGAATTTGTGCATATTTTTAACTTGTGCATTCATATTTGTCAATAAAATTCATCCCTTTTTGTGAACCGGGAGAAATCCCGTGATTTGCAAAGAGGGTAAAAACTGATTCCAGCCGTTTGCTTTTAATGATGAACGCTAAATTAATTTTCTGCTTTTAATTATATTCATTTCTGACTTTTTCTTTTAATTTTTTTGCAGGTAAAATCAAATGATCATCAAAGAAGCATTGGATAGAAGATGAAGATTTAGAACATAGAAAAAATTAGGATAGCTTTTATTTCACTTTAAACATTGTAAAAATTATCATTCTAAATACGTTGTAAATAAATACGGTATTTGAACAACAATTATAACAATTAGAATAAAATGAATAAAACTCCAATATTTTACTAGTTAATTCTTTTCTTCTTCGCAATTATTTACCTTATCATTTATAATTCTTTAAATTATATAATAACTGAAAATAAATTTCAATTATTTAAATTCAGAATAATAAATAATTAAATAAACATCATTGACCAATTAACTTTTCTTCAATTATTTACTTCATTATTTATAATTATTCTAAATTATAATAACTGAAAATAAAATTTCAACTATTTAAACTTAGAATAATAAATAATTAAATGAACGTTGTTTGGTCAATTAATAAACTTCTTTTCAAATATTTACTTTATTATTTATAATTCTTTAATTTATATAATAACTGAAAATAAATTCCAATTATTTAAATCCAGAATAACAAATAATTAAATAAACATTGTTTTAGCATTGATCAATTAATAAATTTAGCGTTTCAAAAATAAACAGCTCTTGACTTGAAAAAGTTATGAATTTAAAATCCGCTTTGAAAATTGATAAAGATAGGTCAAAACACTCGCAATGTAATGATGCAGATGGGAGATGGTATCTTAGGTCAAAATTTGGGGTACAACATAGTGCTCCCTGCTCCTGGGGGTCCACCATGAGGATGGCTTGCTAGACAATGGATCTGAATCAGGGATGATCCAATGGGTGAGATTTTTGAGCGCACGGTGGATGCTTGGCTAGGAGATACGCTGAATCTGCAAGATATTGTCAAGAAAAATATAAAAGCAGACGCCTAGGATCGAACCCAGGACGTTTTCCTCATATACACGCTGCCTGACCAACTGCATTGGACTGCTCATTCGTACTTATAATGAAACAAATAAAATATACGGGAAATTAAATGTTATGCCCAGGAAAACGCGCGTGAATTCAAATGAGCCAGTGAGAGTTAGCCACGTGATCGTCTCTTTACTCATAACTGTTGTTTTAGGTATCAGCCTTTTACCTACGTACAAAACAAACTAAAGTCTATAGTGACTATTTTTGTCCGTAGCTACATCCCTGTAAGATTCAAAACTAAAATACCAACAAGATAAATCAGAAGCAAAGGCGTAGATCAATTGTAAATCGTGCCCTGAGTTCATTGGTACCCACGATTTGGTCTAATTTTGCTTATACGGAGAATCCCTAATTTGAAGCTTTCAAATCCTAGCAATGGCGTAAGTCTGTTCTTGCGCTAAAACTCAAATACAAGAATTCAAACAGATTCCCAGCATGATTATAAACACATTTATGCAAACGAATTTGATTTAAAACATGTAAAACCATGAAAACAAATTGAAAGCAAAGGGGGGTAAACCGTGATCTGTATCTTACGATTCTGGGAGTTTGGTGACTTGAGAGTGGTTGGAATCGCTTCAGAATACATCCAGGAACATATTAGTGGCTTTGGAATTGCTTGAATTGCGCTGTAAAGAAAAATTTGGTCTGCACTTTTCTTTGGAAAGTTGAAACTTTGTTTGACTCTTTTGAACCAGCTACGCCTATCTAATCTCGTCCCTAGGGTTAAACATGCTCTGTTATATGTATATGAATCAAATAGGTTAACAATTTTAGATTAAATCTTGGAAATTAATGAGCAAGATATTTGATTTTCAAGTCATATTCTTTGTTTCCAAAATTGGCCAAATCATGCCATTTTCAATTCAATCAACCCTTGCACGATTTGTTTGCTAACATACAGCCTGTACTCTCATCATTTAATGCAAAATCATCCCAAAATAATTTTATATCATTTATTTGATTTAATTTGTATTTTAAATAATTAAAAATTAAAATAAATCAAATAAATAATAAAATGATGCATGGAGTGGTTTATGGGTCGTGGACCATGTTAGGAAAAAGATACAAACATAAAAAGTTGGGCCCATTTGAAGAAAAATGCATTTTGGGCATGGTTGACTTTGTGCAAATTCCCAAAAATAGCCAACTTTGACAATGCACATCTCTCTCTATTTTGACACTAAGAGGGTGTTCTTGGACTTTTTAGAAATATTAAGATGTTCTCTAAACAACCCTTTTGGTTTCATCTCAATTGGATCTTCCATGTTCATGTAAGAAGCTTTAACCCAAAAGGTGTTTTTGTGAACTTTTTGAAATGACCAATAATGTCTGGATTCATATCTCTTCATGAGTTTATTTTTTGAACTTGAGGGATGAATATTAGTTGTAGGGAATTGAACTCTCTTCAAAATGAGCCTTGGATGATAAATTTCTGATAAAGTATGAGAAAATTATGCCTGGTCAAAGTTTGGTTGACTATTCCTATAAAAACCCTAATTTAGCAACTTTTGAGTTTTGATGAATTTGGGGAATTCCTTGAGGAATCATGATCAACCCTTGATCAAATGATGGAAATTACTTCAAAATGTTGATGTTGACCAAAAATATTGAAGTTTGACTGTATGTGGGTCACAGTTGACTTTTGACCTAGCACAGTTGATTTTTTGGCATTTGAGCAGTTGACTGAGAAAACTTCTTGTGAAAGGCATGAAACTTGGCATGGATGATCTTGAGAGCATATTAGGACAATGGAAATCATTTGGGACCGTTGGAGCTCAAACATCTTGATGAAAATGGAAACCCTGGTTTGAGGCTCCTTGTCTTAGGAGGAGGATTTGTCTGGTCAATCCTTGGGCATCCTTGAGCAAGTTGATGATTTCAATGAGCATATGTTGAGTAAAATGAGAGGGAAAATTATGGGTTACAACAGCTGCCCCTGTTCAATCTTCTTAAACCTGAGGATGTAGATTGGCTGGTCTGCCTTTCGTGACCTGAGGGTGGAAGATGATTGAAGACTAGAGTGCCTAGAAATTTGCACTCGCATGAAGTAATATTGATTGGTGATATCACGAATATTACAGATGCCATTTGGAAGGTGACAGAGAATCATTGGAGATGGGCTTAAAGATGCCATCCAAAAATATATTGGGTGCATGAGATATTCCTTTGCGAGAATTCTTACACCTGCCATTGAGGAGGACTTCGCCGAGGAATGTTGATTTATGTCTTGGGAGATAGAGTATAGGAGCTTCAGTTGTCCACTATTCTATAGAGGAATTGACTCCTGATTGAGGAGGTGGGAGTAAACTGTGTCTCTGGTTAGGGTCCAGGCTGCACAACGACTTACTGGGGAAATGTGAAATCGATTGTATTTGGTCGGGTCCAGGTCTAAGAAGTGTTGTAAAATGTTGTCCGGAGATAAGAGAGAAGGAACTTGGATAGTATGGTTGCTTCGAAATGAAAGCCTGGATAGTAGGGCTTTGAGAAGGAACCTGGGTCGTAGGGTTACTTCAATATGAAAGCCTGGATGGTAGGGCTATGAGAAGGAACCTGGGTCGTAGGGTTACTTCGAGATGAAATCCTGGATAGTAGGGCTCATGGGAAGGAACTTGGATAGTAGGGTTACTTTGAGATAAAATCCTGGATAGTAGGGCTTATGGGAAGGAACGTGGATAGTAGGGTTACTTCAAGATGAAATCCTGGAGAGTAGGGCTTATGGGAAGGAACTTGTATAGTAGGGTTACTTCAAGATGAAAGCCTAGATAGTAGGGATTATGGGAAGGAACCTGGATAGTAGGGTTACTTCAAGATGAAAGCCTGGATAGTAGGGCTTATGGGAAGGGACCTGGATAGTAGGGTTACTTCAAGATGAAAGCCTGGATAGTAGGGCTTATGGGAAGGAACCTGGATAGTAGGGTTACTTCAAGATGAAAGCCTGGATAGTAGAGCTTATGGGAAGGAACCTGGATAGTAGGGTTACTTTGAGATGAAATCCTGGATAGTAGGGCTTATGGGAAGGAACCTGGATAGTAGAGTTACTTCAAGATGAAAGCCTGGATAATAGGGCTTATGGGAAGGAACCTGGATAGTAGGGTTACTTCAAGATGAAAGCCTGGATAGTAGTGAAGGGGTGAAAAACACAAGAAGGGGGGTTGAATTGTAAAACTGAAATCTTAAAGCAATTGACAAGATATTTTTATCCTGGTTCGTTTGATCTCAAACTACTCCAGTCCACCCGTCAAGGTGATTTCGCCTCTCTCCAACGAGGTCTTAATTCACTATATTCAACTGAATATTACAGACTGCTTTAACAACTGCTAAAGCCTTCTTGATTCAAACCACAATCCGGTTTGTCAAGGCAACACTTTCTTACAAAGGTATAAAACAAATGTGTGTGAATGTTTTCTACAAAACTTTATCACAACTGTGATGTATACACAAATTAAGCTTAGAAGCTGGATTGCTAAACACTAATGGAGTATCAGAGTTTGTTGGTTTAGCAAAACTGGTAGATGAAGATTATTGTTCAGCTTTGTGCGTGTAGAGAATTGGAGAGCATTAGCCATTATAATCTTCGAAGCCTTGTTTATATAGCACTTGAGAAGATGAACGTTGAATGCAATATTCTTGATTCAATGCTAATAACAAGCTTTCCTTTTTGAGCAGATCTTGTCTAGAATGATGCCGTTGGAATTAATTAGCGTTCAATGCACAATACCGTTGCTTCTTCAATGCACGTTCTGGCTTGGCTCATTCTGATTCTGCTTCGCTGCTGATGAACTATTGTTTTTGTATCAGAGTGTTTACGCGCAGTTCTGTTCATCAAGCTACAGCATGTACGTGAGTTGATCATCTGATCTTCACGTTCTGATTCAGCAACTTCTGATGCTGGTGTATCAAATCAAATTCTGATGCTGAAGAAGTGATCTTGCTTATTTTAATCAGCGTATCTGCAAGTCAGAGCATAGTAATTTTAGGTAGCATATAGTTCAAACATGAAACATATAAATACTATATCTTTTCACTTTGTTATCATCAAAACTTAAATATAGGGTACTAGATTCAAACATTGTTCTAACAATCTCCCCCTTTTTGATGATGACAAAAACTAGATATTTTAAATAAAAAATAACGTGAAAAGGTATCTAGGAAATGTTTCAGAGTTAAGAAGTAAGGAGAAATCAGAGTTAAGAGATACTCCCCCTGAGTTTGTTACTTCCCTTTGATATACGTGTTCTTCAGGATCAGATCTTTTTCTATCTTTGAGCATCAGATTATAGGTCTTTGACTTATCAGAGAGCAGAGCTTCAGAGCTTTTCCTGTCAGAGCTTTGCTTCGGATCAGAGTGTTAGGTCGATCAGAACTTCATATTTGATCAGAGCAACATGAGCTTCTACATTTTGATCAGAGCTTCTAGCTTCTAGTCTTCATAGTGTTCAGGAGCTTCCTTGTGCCTGTAGACTTAAAAACAAAACAGAAAAACATTTCAAGTAATAGAGTTAGAATGTTTGAGAATTTCTGTCTAGTTAGCCGTTATTGATTTTAAATATCATTCTTGTTCTCCCCCTTTTTGTCAGCAATCAAAAAATATTGGTGATGTGTTAAAACACTTAAGATCAGAAAAACTAATTATATTAAAATAGTTCAGAATCAGAGCAAAATAGCATTACAAAACATAGTCAAAACAGTACATCAGAAAATGAAGAAAACATGAAAAAGTTATGCATGAAAAAGATTTAAGGTTGAGGGGGCATGCGTGAGAACAGGCTTTCCAGCATTGCTTGAATCTTTTCAGAAGTTTCATTCTGCTTCTGAACCATGTTGACAACAGTGTCAATCTTGTTGTCCTGTACGTCCATTCTTGCTTTCATCTTCTGATCATTCTCTTCCATCCGTTGCTGTAGACGCAAGTCATTCAGCCTTAATTCTTCCAGAGCCTGCCTGTCCAAGGCAGCTTGAGAAGTGTCAGAAGGAGGAAGCTTCTCAAAACTTTCAGCTACATCTTCTGCTGGATTTTCTTCAGCCTGAATGGTCTTGTCTTCTGATGGTTGCACCTGTGCAGCTTGCTCTTTCTCAGACCAAGATTCACTGTCCAGAGGGAGCACAACTTCTTGAGGCAGCTGACTCTCAACTTCCTTCAGCAGCTTGCTAAAGTTCTGTTGAGCCTGCTCGTAGTTGACGTCCTGCAGCTTGAGGGCTTCAGCACGTACCCATAGTCTGAACTGTGACCAGAGCTGATCAGAAGCAGCTGGGTCGATCATCCCCGGACAGACTTGCTTAAAAGAAGCAATCCATTGCAGCATACCTGTTTCAGAATTCAAAATACCAGAGCCAACATCTGGTTGCTTTGGTTTGGGTATGGCAATTTTGTGTCTTAGATCAGCAAGACGTTCAAGACTTGTTAAGTCAATGAAAGTTCTGCTGGGGTTTTCAGCAGTTTTCTGAGAGGTTGTTTGTTTTGGAGGAGGGTTATCAGAATCAGAGTCAGATATTTCTATTGGAGTGGTTGGAGTTTTTGGATGTGTTGATTCCTCTGAAGATGGCAACTAGGGCCTGACAATAGTGGTTCCACATGGCAACTGGATTGCCAGCGGTGAAGGTTGAGGTGAGTGAGGGTCAGAATGATGAGGAGAAGGGGTTTCATAGCGGTGAAACTCTGTTTGTGGTGAAGGTGGATTATTTTCTGGTTGAGGAGGTGGAATCTCTGATTGCTCAGGGATCAGAGGTTCTTCTGTGAGTGGTTGTTGTGATTGTGGTTCTGGTTCTGGTTGTATTTCTGGTTCAGGTTGTGGTTCTGGTTGTGGAGGAGGAATATTTGGTGGTTCAGAATTTGGTTGAGCAGAAGCATGTTCACGCTCAATATCAGCTAGCACTCTATCAAGTGCTGGTGTTGTTGAAACAGTTGGTTGTTTGGGAATCTTAGTTCTGGGTCTTCTGAGTAGTAAGGCCTCAGAAGGGTCTTCTGGTATGGTTTCATCAATGGTAGGGATTGGGATTGATATTCTGTGAGAGGTTTTAGGAGGGGCAGCAGATGTTGGAATAGTAGATGAAATTGAAATAGGGGCAGCAGATGAAATACCTCTTTTCTTTGGGGTCTGATGAGATGATCCTTCTGTTGGCGCTTTCCTCTTCTTTGTCTTCTTCTGAGTCACTTCTGGTTGGACTTGACTCAGATCTTTGATCTTCAGCTTTGAAACTGTATCTTCTTCCTTGTATGAATCTGGATACTTGAGAAACATGTCAGGTTTGGATTCCATTTCAGAAAATTTTGGGAAATCACTCAGAGGCACTCTTCTGCTGGAGATGTCAGCAGTTGAAGTAGCTCTGGGTTCCTTCTTAATATTTTCTATCAGCTTCATCTTTTTCAGGTTCTTAGCATTCAGCGGTTTTCCAACAGTTGGTTCAAGGGTGCTCAGCACTTGAGCTTCGCTCAGATAATCTATCAGCTTATTCTCTGTCAGAATATCTGATATGAGCCTTCCAAACGGTATCCAGTCCCTTTTGGTCCTTTCTTCTTCTCTTGTTTCTTTGACACTGGTCTTGAGATGGTTGAACAGGAAGTGTGCCAGATTGATCTTTACCCTCTGATCAATAAAGTAGATCAGAAATTGCTGATCCACGTTTATATAATCAGGAGAACTTGTTGGTTTCCTGTGATTGAAGCATCCAAGAACAATCTTGGCCCATACTCTGCAGTGATCCTTCAGATCCTTAATTTTGCTGCTGGGAAATCCAAGAGTGAAGATGCTGTTAGCTACCACGCCTATATCAGGGCATCTATCAGCCATGTCCACACAACGGACTCCACCACCACTTTGATCGATTAACCTAGCAATGAGGTCTTCAGAAATTACTATCTTCTTTCCCATGACAGAAGAGATGACTAGATGTTTATGAATCTTGGCGTGAATCCAAAATTCCTTGACAAGCTCTGGGAATGTTGGTCCAACCAACCTATCGAAATACCTCTCCCACTTTTGAGCCCTAATTTCTTCAGTTAGGTCAAATCCATTTTCCTTCAAACTTTCAAAGTCGATGATTAACTCAGAGAGAACTTCAAGATTCTTTACCGGTGTGAGAAGAGTTCTGAGGGGCACCTGATATTGTTCAGAGGTTTCTTTCTTCTGATTGCCTGCAGAAATGCTGGAGGATGCCATTGTTCTCACAAAAAAAGCTTTGAGAATGATTTGAGAGAAAAAGGTTTGTAGGAGATAAACTCAGAAATATGCAGAAAATACTTGAATGATTATGAGAAAGCGTAAAGAATAAGAATGAAGGATTAGTGTGCTTAAATAGAGTTTTCAAAAATTATTTTGAAAAATTAAACGTTTTTAAGAGAGAGAAAAAAAATAATGATTGCCATTTAACAAGCGTGATTACTTTTCATTAAATGCTTGCTGATTTTGGGGGATTTGAGAAAGATACTTAAAAACGGTTACCAGACATGTGTCTCAATGCACCCAATCAGCGCTTTGCCTTCTCAGAAGCGTGCACGCGTTCTGCTTCAGGGATTTGCTGATGATTGGATGACACTTGTTTGATGTAGTGATCAGCACGTCTGTATTTGAGATTAAACTCTCAGATCTTTAGACTTGCATCTGATACAATCTGCATGTTCTATCTTTCTGAAAGAAGATTGATCAGAAGTTCACAGTAATATAATTACATTCTGAAGATAAATACATGGAATTAAAACATTTTCATTCTGGGCATACTTTCATGCTGAGATGTTTCAGAATGAAATTGAACCTATCTTCTGAAAGGGGTTTAGTAAAGATATCAGCCCATTGATGGTCTGTATCTATAAATTTCAAGTTTAAAATACCTTTATGAATATAGTCCCTAATGAAATGATGTTTTATTTCTATATGCTTAGCTCTAGAATGTAAAATAGGATTCTTACTTAAGCAAATAGCAGAAGTATTATCACAAAGAATAGGAATGTTACTCTCAAAAATCTGGAAGTCTTCAAGCTGACTTTTCATCCAGAGCATTTGTGTGCTACATCCTGCTGCTGCTATGTACTCAGCTTCTGCTGTTGACAGAGCAATTGTTGACTGCCTTTTGCTGGACCACGAGATCAGATTTTCTCCCAGAAACTGGCAGCTTCCAGAAGTACTTTTACGTTCCACTCTGTCTCCAGCAAAATCAGCATCGCAGTAGCCTACTAAGCTGTAATCACTAGATTTTCTATAAAACAAACCCAGATTAGTAGTACCTTTCAGATACTTGAAAATTCGCTTAACAGCTGTTAAGTGAGATTCTCTAGGATCTGATTGGAATCTAGCACAAATACATACGCTGAATAAGATATCAGGTCTTGAAGCTGTCAGATAAAGGAGAGAACCAATCATACCTCTGTAGACCTTCTGTTCTACACTTTTGCTTACCTCTTCTCTTTCCAGAATGCACGTGGGATGCATTGGAATCTTTGATGGCTTACATTCTGAGAGGTCAAATTTCTTCAGAAGATCTCTGATGTATTTGCTCTGATGAATGTAAGTTCCCTCTGGAGTTTGATTGATCTGAATTCCTAGAAAGAATTTCAGTTCCCCCATGAGGCTCATCTCAAATTCTGCCTGCATACACTTAGCAAATTTTCTTCCAAGAGAAGGATTAGTAGAACCAAAAATAATATCATCAACATAAATTTGACAGACTAAAATGTCACTCTTAACTGTTTTACAGAATAGAGTAGTGTCCACTTTCCCTCTGGTGAATTCATTTTCAAGCAGAAAGTTACTTAGTCTTTCATACCAAGCTCTGGGAGCTTGTTTCAGACCATACAGTGACTTTTTCAGTTTGAAAACATGTTCTGGATGTTTTGTATTTTCAAAACCTGGGGGTTGGTGAACATAAACTTCTTCTTCTATATAACCATTTAAGAATGCACTTTTGACATCCATCTGATACAGAGTGATGCCTCTATTAACAGCAAATGAAATTAAAAGTCTGATAGATTCTAACCTGGCGACTGGGGCAAAGGTTTCTGTATAGTCTATCCCCTCTTGCTGACTATAACCTTGTGCAACCAGTCGTGCCTTGTTTCTGATGACTTCACCTTGTTCATTTAGCTTGTTTCTGAACACCCATCTTGTTCCAATGACGTTGAATCCTTTTGGTCTGGGAACGAGATCCCATACGTCGTTTCTGGTGAATTGATTCAGCTCTTCTTGCATTGCCAGAATCCAGTCGTTGTCCAGAAGTGCTTCATCAATAGAAGAAGGTTCAATCAGAGACACAAGTCCCATAAGAGTTTCTTCAGAGTTTCTGAAGCTTGCTCTTGTTCTGATTGGATCTTCCTTTCTTCCTAGGATAGTTTCTTCTGGGTGATCCAAACTGCTTCTGGGTAATCTCTTCTGAGGTTGATCAGCAGCAGTTGTAGGATTTCTAGCATTGCTCCTTTCAGACGTTGAAGGAATGTCTGTGTTGAGAGCTTCTGATGACTTGTCTTCAGAACCTGCAAATTCAATTTCTATACCTGCAAGATTTTCATTCTGCTTTGACTTTTCAGAGTCAAGCTTGTCATCAAAACGAACACTGATTGATTCTTCCACAATCTGTGTTTCTGTATTGTATACTCTGTACCCTCTTGAGCGTTCAGAGTATCCTAACATAATACACTTCTGTGCCTTAGAATCAAACTTGTTCAAATAATTCTTTGTATTCAATATATAGCAAGTACATCCAAATGGATGAAAATACGAAATGTTGGGCTTTCTGTTCTTCCACAATTCATATGGAGTCTTTTCCAGAATAGGTCTTATTGAGATTCTATTCTGAATGTAGCACGCTGTGTTTATTGCCTCTGCCCAGAAAGTCTTAGCAACGTTTGTCTCATTGATCATGGTTCTGGCCATTTCTTGCAATGTTCTGTTCTTTCGTTCTACAACTCCATTTTGTTGGGGAGTTCTAGGACAAGAGAAATCATGCAGAATGCCTTTGTCATTAAAGAATGACTCAAAATCTTTATTTTCAAATTCTCCACCATGATCACTTCTGACTTTAACGATTCTAAGATCTTTTTCATTCTGAACTTGGTTACAGAAGGTAACAAACACAGAGTGTGACTCGTCCTTGTGTCTTAAGAACTTTACCCATGTCCATCTGCTATAGTCATCTACGATTACTAACCCATACTTCTTGCCACTGACTGAAGCAGTTTTAACTGGTCCAAATAAGTCAATGTGCAGAAGTTCTAATGGCTTAGAGGTAGAAACAACATTTTTGGATTTAAAAGAATGTTTTGCAAATTTGCCTTTCTGACATGCTTCACACAGAGCATCTGAATTGAACTTCAAATTTGGAAGTCCTCTGACCAGATTGAGTTTGTTAATCTGAGATATTCTTCTCATACTAACATGCCCCAATCTTCTGTGCCAGATCCACTGCTCGTTGTTAACAGACAGAAGACATTTTACGTTCTGACTCTTTAGTTCAGAAAGTTTGATTTTGTAAATGTTGTTTTTCCTCTTTCCATTAAACAGGATAGTCCCATTTTTCTGACTAACAGCTTTACATGATTTTTGATTAAAGATTATATCATAACCGTTATCACTTAATTGACTTATGGATAACAGGTTATGCATCAATCCATCAACTAGCAGAACATTATTAATAGAGGGAAGATTTCCATTACCTACAGTTCCAGAGCCAATTATCTTTCCCCTCTGATTGCCTCCAAAGCCAACGTGGCCTCCAGGCTTAAGTTCCAGGCTTTGGAACATATGCCTTCTTCCCGTCATGTGTCGTGAGCAGCCAGAGTCCAGGTACCATGACTGGTGTTTCTGACTTGCTGCTAAAGATATCTGCAACATGTATTATTTTATCCTTAGGTACCCAGATTTTCTTGGGTCCTGACTTGTTAGTTTTACCAAAACTCTGGTTGAATTTTGGTTTCACAGAGTGCTTACTGCTAGTGTATTTGATGTCGTGTGTGTGACCATACACAAAGTGTGAATTTAGAGGAGTGTGTTTAATAATTAAATCCATGACATTCTTAGGTGTAGGAACCTTACCTTGGTATCCTATTCCTTTCCTGCCGTTTCTGCTAACTCCATAGATCATTGAAGCCATTCTGCTTCTATCTATGCTTTTAGCAAGGAACTTCTGGAAACTATGATCATACTCCTTGATGATCTCATCAGCGTTGCTGGGAGTTTCAGAAATTGGTTCCTTCTGAGAGTTTTGTAAAGAGTTTTCTAATTTTAAAATTTTATCTCTCAGCTCAGAGTTTTCCAATTTGAGACTCTCAGACTTATTAGAGTCAGATTCAAGATTCCTTTTCAGGTCTCTGAATTTAGCTCTAATCTGCTGATAACGTTCCAGAATTTCATTGAGGCTTTCAGCAAGTTCAGCCTTTGTAAAATTAACAGCGAAGTTAGGGAATACCTCTTCTGTGTCTGATTCTGAGTCTGATTCAGAAGCTTCACTATCATCTGGAATGTTAGCCATGAGCGCTATGTTTGCCCTTTCATCATCTGATTCTGAGTCAGCTTCAGACGAGTCAGAGTCATCCCATGTGGCCATGAGACTTTTCTTCTTCTCTCTTCCAAACTTCTTTTTGGGCTTTTCCCTCTGAAGCTTTGGGCAGTCACTCTTGTAGTGTCCTTGCTCATTGCACTCGTAGCAGATGATGTCTTTTGTGTTTGGCTTCTTGCTACCGGAGGAGCCTTCAGATCTTCTGTATCCAGAGGAAGAATCTGTCCTTCTGTATCTGGAGGAAGACTCGTTCTGATCAGATCTTCTGGGATTCCTGAACTTCCTTTGTCTTTGCTTCCACAGTTGATTTACTCTTCTGGAGAGAAGGGAAAGTTCGTCTTCTTCTGATGAGGATCCATCAGATGTTTCTTCAACTGCCTGCAAAACTTTAGATTCAGATTTTCTGTTAGATTTTAAAGCTAAAGGCTTACCTTGCTTCTGAGGCTCATCAGCTTCTAGCTCTATCTCATGACTTCTGAGGGAGCTTATAAGTTCCTCCAGAGTGATTTTGTTGAGATCCTTCGCTAGCTTCAGAGCAGTAACCATAGGCCTCCACTGCTTGGGTAAACTTCTGATTATCTTCTTGACATGGTCAGCAGTAGAGTATCCTTTGTCCAGAACTTTGAGACCAGCTACCAGAATCTGGAATCTAGAGAACATAGTTTCAATGGATTCAGATTCTTCCATTTTGAACGCCTCATACTTCTGAATGAGCGCCAGAGCTTTTGTTTCTTTGACTTGAACGTTGCCCTCATGCGTCATTCTGAGAGAATCAAAGATGTTCTTAGCTGTGTCTCTGTTGGAGATCTTTTCATACTCAGTATAGGAGATGGCACTGAGGAGGATGGTTCTGGCCTTATGGTGATTCTTGAAATCACGCTTTTGTTGATCAGTCATTGATTTTCTATCAATCTTCTGACCAGTTGCATTCACAGGGTGCGTGTATCCATCTGTCACCATATCCCACAGATCAGCATCATGTGCTAGAAAGAAGCTTTCAATTCTGTCTTTCCAGTAATCAAAGTTTTCTCCATCAAAGACTGGAGGTTTGCCGCTAAATCTGTCTCTGTCCTCATTGTTGTCATTGCTGAAATGAGAGTTGTTTCCTGCCATTGTGTTTTTCTGACGCTGGATCTTGTACTGACACAGTTAAGTGTTTTAGCTCAGAACCAGGCGCTCTGATGCTAATTGAAGGGGTGAAAAACACAAGAAGGGGGGTTGAATTGTAAAACTGAAATCTTAAAGCAATTGACAAGATATTTTTATCCTGGTTCGTTTGATCTCAAACTACTCCAGTCCACCCGTCAAGGTGATTTCGCCTCTCTCCAACGAGGTCTTAATTCACTATATTCAACTGAATATTACAGACTGCTTTAACAACTGCTAAAGCCTTCTTGATTCAAACCACAATCCGGTTTGTCAAGGCAACACTTTCTTACAAAGGTATAAAACAAATGTGTGTGAATGTTTTCTACAAAACTTTATCACAACTGTGATGTATACACAAATTAAGCTTAGAAGCTGGATTGCTAAACACTAATGGAGTATCAGAGTTTGTTGGTTTAGCAAAACTGGTAGATGAAGATTATTGTTCAGCTTTGTGCGTGTAGAGAATTGGAGAGCATTAGCCATTATAATCTTCGAAGCCTTGTTTATATAGCACTTGAGAAGATGAACGTTGAATGCAATATTCTTGATTCAATGCTAATAACAAGCTTTCCTTTTTGAGCAGATCTTGTCTAGAATGATGCCGTTGGAATTGATTAGCGTTCAATGCACAGTACCGTTGCTTCTTCAATGCACGTTCTGGCTTGGCTCATTCTGATTCTGCTTCGCTGCTGATGAACTATTGTTTTTGTATCAGAGTGTTTACGCGCAGTTCTGTTCATCAAGCTACAGCATGTACGTGAGTTGATCATCTGATCTTCACGTTCTGATTCAGCAACTTCTGATGCTGGTGTATCAAATCAAATTCTGATGCTGAAGAAGTGATCTTGCTTATTTTAATCAGCGTATCTGCAAGTCAGAGCATAGTAATTTTAGGTAGCATATAGTTCAAACATGAAACATATAAATACTATATCTTTTCACTTTGTTATCATCAAAACTTAAATATAGGGTACTAGATTCAAACATTGTTCTAACAAGTAGGGCTTATGGGAAGGAACCTGGATAGTAGGGTTACTTCAAGATGAAAGGCTGGATAGTAGGGCTTATGGGAAGGAACCTGGATAGTAGGGTTACTTCAAGATGAAAGCTTGGATAGTAGGGCTTATGGGAAGGAACCTGGATAGTAGGGTTACTTCGAGATGAAAGCCTGGATAGTAGGGCTTATGGGAAGGAACTTGGATAGTAGGGTTACTTCAAGATGAAACCCTGGATAGTAGGGCTTATGGGAAGGAACCTGGATAGTTGGGTTACTTCGTTTGGTCACGTAGCTTAGTTGACCCGTTTGGTTTCGAGAACTGATTTTCATTAGCTGTCTGTAGATATGACATGTATAACTGCTGGAATTGTTGGTGATAATTGTCTTTCCTGAAAAGATAACGGGGTTAATTATATGTGATGCGTGAAATGCATTGTGGGATGATGTTCTCAAAATAAATGAGACTATGTCGTATGTGATATGTATGCGCATGTCATAATGTATGAACATGAGACGATATTGTGACATATCCGAGTATGGGAAAATAAATCCCTGACCGCTACTGGAGATTTTAACATTCCTGACTGTTGTAGAGAATTGGGGTTCTTCTACTTCTGCTGGGGACGGTGAACGGAAATGAATATGTTGGAGATTTACTCCTCGTTGTTTGTGAATATTCTGCCAGGGAGAGACTCTGTTTGAGAATAACTCTGCGGGGGAGTAATTCTGTTGGAAAGTGGATTTCCGTAGCTGGAGGGATAAACTCTATCGTGGATTGAGTTTCCGCATTCAGGGAAATAAAATCTGCTTGGGAGACAAATTTTATGACCCGCTTGTGATTATGAAATTCTGCTGGGGGATATAGATGTCAGATTTCTGAAAGAACCTGGCTGGGGAGATTACTTCCTTTTTTGGGAAAGATGACATCAACGCTTTGATTACCTTTACTCTGTGGGGAGTACAGATGTCGCGAGTTCGTATGTACTGATTATTTTGTTTCAAGGTTGTCTCTGCCCTGATACCTGCTGGACAGAGTAACTGTCGGGTTTGACATTTTTAGTTTTTTCCCTATTTCTTAAGTTACGAGCAATTGTCTTTCCGTTTCTTATGTAAACATTTGTGAAAAGTAATCATATTCAAATGCATATGTCAAGAATAAACAATTGGACGTTCTTGAAAAACAAAACAGAAAAATAAAAAACACATAGTTTTTTTGTAAAAATGATTTGTATTGATTTTCGAAGTTGGCCTGTAATAGGCGTTTTTTGTATAAGGAAGCTGACGCTCTAGTAAGAGAACGCCTCCGTAAAAATGGAAGCTATACAATATTGTGTAAAAAAGAAAACAGCTATGTAAAACAATCCCACTGGGTTCCGAGTCTGCTATTGCCGCTATGTCTTCGAGTGTCTTATCACTTTGTTGAGGTCTGATCGTAAGGTGATCCAACGGGACATAGTGATACGCTTTACATCCCTAACTTTTTCCTGGACTGCCCTTTTTGGTTTTCAATCCACCAGGATACCCTTTTTTTCCCAAGACGCCTTTTCAGGTTTTCGACTTGCTGGGTGTACAGATTTTTTCATTTTCATCCCTTACTATTGCCCGAACCCTTTTGGTTCGTCGGGAAGCCCTTATTTTTTCCTAGGCCAGTCAACCTAGCGGGTCTTTTATCATGCGTAGTATCTTTTCACTATGTATACATTGACAGGGTGAGGAAGGTCGTCACCGTCCATGGTGGTTAGAATCATGGCTCCACCCGAGAAAATGTTTCTAATCACAAATGTCCCTTCGTATGTGGGGGTCCGTTTACCCCTGGGATCACCTTGCGGCAGTATCATGCGCTTGATCACTAGATCCCCGACTTGATACTCTCGGCGCCTGGCTTTTTTGTTGAAAGCCTTGACCATCCGCTTTTGATACGTTTGACCATCACAGACAGCGTTTAGTCTCTTCTCATCGATCAAATTCAGTTGGTCAAGTCGAGTCTGGATCCAATCATCTTCATTCAAACCTGCATCCTTCATAATCCTTAAAGAAGGAATCTGGACCTCAATGGGTAAGACTGCCTCCATGCCATATACCAGAGAGTAGGGTGTTTCCCCTGTTGACGTCCGTGTTGAGGTACGGTACCCATGAAGAGCGAATGGTAACATCTCATACCAGTCTTTGTATGTCACCGTCATCTTCTGTATGATCTTCTTGATGCTCTTGTTAGCTGCTTCAACAGCGCCATTCATCTTCGACCGGTAGGGAGAAGAGTTATGATGTTGTATCTTGAATTGTTTACAGAGTTTAGTGATCATCGTGTTATTGAGATTTGTACCATTGTCAGTTATGATTCTCTCTAGCACACCATATCGATAGATCAGGTTATTCCTGATAAACCGCGCCACAACATTCTTGGTCACAGTAGCAAAAGAGGCCGCCTCAACCCATTTTGTGAAGTAATCAATGGCCACCAGGATAAAGGGATGCCCATTGGAAGCAGTAGGTCTGATTTCTTCGATAATATCAATGCCCCACATTGCAAAGGGCCAAGGAGTAGTCAAGACATTTAAAGGAACCGGAGGCACATGCACCTTATCAACATAGATTTGGCACTTATGATAGGTTCGGGAGTGATGATAACAATTTGCTTCCAAAGTGGACGAGTAATATCCCGCCCGTAGGATCTTCTTAGCCATGGTATGTCCACTTGAATGGGTTCCGAAGGTACCTTCATGTAGATTTGTCATAATCCTTTCTGCTTCGCTCTTGTCTATACACCGCAGTAAGGTAGAGTCATGATTACGCTTGTAGAGGACTCCATTACTGAGGAAGAATTTCACGGAGAACCTTCTCAGAAACTTCTTATAGTTTACAGATGCCCCTTCAGGATATTCTTGAGCCTCGAGATACCTTTTTACTTCGTGAAACCAAGGTTTAACTGCTACCTCTTCAGTATTGACCTCGCAGCAGTGCGCTGGTTCATCCAACCTTTCAATGGTGATTCGGGGAGCTTCGTTGTCCCACATGACTTTGAACATAGAAGACATGGTGGCTAGCGCGTCCGCTAACTGATTCTCCTCTTGTGGAAAATGTTCAAAGGTTACCTCCTCAAAGTGTGGTCGCAACGTCAGTACATGCTCTTTGTATGGGATCAAATTCGGATGCTTCATATCCCATTCATTCGCCTTTGATTTGGCTTATCACCAAGGCTGAATCCCCGATGACATTTAAGAACTTGATCTTGAGGTCGATAGCGGCTTTGAGATCCATGATACAGGTGTCATACTCTGCCATGTTGTTAGTGCAGTTGAAACATAGTTGGGCAGTGGATGGAGTATGACAGCCCTCATGAGATATGATTACAGCTCCAATGCCATTACCGCGTGCGTTCAAAGCTCCATCAAAAACCATGGTCCATCGGGATCCCTCCTCAAGTCCTTCATCCGGTCCAGGTTTTTCTTAGTCAGTCACTAGCAAGATATTCTCATCTGGGAACTAAAAATTCATGGACTGGTAGTCATCCACGGCCTGATGAGCCAAATGATCCGCTAATACACTTCCCTTGATTTCTTCTTGGGTTGTATATTGTATATCGTATTCAGTTAAGATCATTTTCCATCTTACTATTCTTCCGGAGAGTGCGGGCTTCTCGAAGATGTATTTTATTGGATCTATCTTAGATATTAACAGAGTGGTGTGGGTCAGCATATACTGTCTTAGTCGGAGAGCAGCCCATGCCAAAACACAACAAGTTTTCTCGAGCAGTGAGTATCTTGTCTCACAGTCGGTAAACTTTTTGCTAAGGTAGTATATTGCATGCTCTTTTCTACCAGACTCGTCATGATGCCCCAGCACACACCCCATTAAATTGTCTAGCATTGTTAAGTATAATATCAAAGTTCTTCCTTCAACCGGGGGCATCCGAATTGGTTGTTCTTGAAGGTATTCTTTGATCCTTTCGAAAGAAGTCTGGCATTCATCATTCCACTTTACCACTTGATCTTTCTTCAGAAGCTTGAAGATGGGCTCATAAGTAGAAGTCAGATGTGAAATGAACCTAGCGATATAATTTAGGCATCCCAAGAAACCTCTAACCTCCTTCTCTGTACGGGGAGCCGGCATATCTTGTATGGCCTTTACCTTCACAAGGTCTACCTGAATACCTTTTTCACTGACAATGAAACCAAAAAGCTTACCAGACCTTACCCCGAAGGTGCACTTGTTCGGATTCAACCTCAGCTTTTATGTCTTCAACCTGTCGAACAACTTTTGCAGATGATCAAGGTGTTCCTCTTCGATTTGAGACCTGACTATCATGTCATCAACATAAACCTATATCTCATGGTGAATCATATCGTAGAACAAGGCGACCATGGCTCGCTGATAAGTTGCCCCAACATTCTTCAACCCAAAAGGCATCACCTTGTAATAGAAGGTGCCCCACTTTGTGATGAAGGTTGTCTTCTCCATGTCTTCAGGAGCCATCTTGATTTTGTTGTAGCCAGAGAAACCATCCATGAAGGAGAAGATTTTGTGTTGCGCGGTGTTGTCAACCATAATGTCAATGTGAGGAAGCGGGAAGTCATCCTTGGTGGCTGCCCTGTTTAGGTCTCTGTAGTCCACACACATCTGTACCTTGCCGTCCTTCTTAGGCACCGGAACAACATTAGCAACCCACTGCGGATAGGAGGTGACAGCCAAGAACCCAGTGTTGAATTGTTTCATAACCTTTGCTTTGATCTTCTCTGACATTTCAGGGCGCATACGGAAGACTTTTTGCTTAACCAGAGGACAATCTTCTTTAGTCAGCAGACGATGTACCACAATATCAGTGTCTAAACCAGGCATGTCTTCACATGACCAGGCGAAGATCTCAACATAGTCGTGCAACATCTGTATCAACCGTTGTTTGATATTAGTCTCCAGATTTGCGCCGATCTTGACTTCTTTTCTGTCTACCTCCGTGCCCAAGTTTATCGTCTCAACTGGCTCTTCATGAGGCTGTATAGCCCTCTCTTCCTACTGTGACAGTCTAGCAAGTTCTCCGGGCACCTCACAATCTTCCTCGCCTTCGTCCTCGGCATGGTTGATCGGATTTTTGGTTATAACTGGAAATAGCAGAACTGTTATCAATGGGATCCAAGGTGGATATGGATCTGCAATTGGATATGTGAGTGTGTGTAAGATCATAGTTGTATTGATAAAGTAAAAGCAGAAAAAGAAAAACAGAGAGCGCAAGATTTGTATGCAAGGAACGTCCAATGTTTTATTGATGATATATGAAATGACATATAATAACCCTCATAGATAGAACCATTGTGCCTCGGGTAAGACACAAGGCCATAAAGTTTAAACTGTTTATTACAAACTCAAAAAACAAGACAATTACTGCAAAATAAAAGAAACTGGTATAAAATCTCTGGCCATCCAATTACTCGGTCCACCGTTGGTAGTCGGGTAGATCCAACTGTCAATATCAGAATTTTCCTCACTTTCTTCAATAGCATTGATCCAACGATTGATGATGCGTAGGGGAGGTCCTCCAACCCGAGCGTGTCGAACAACCCTTTAAGCTCCTAAAGTAAAGCCCAGACCAAATTTGTCAGTTTTGTGAATAAAATCAGGGAGCTGCCCCCAATTGGTACACCCACCTTCTTCAACTTCTTCTTTGGCGTCCTTTAGAGAAGCCGTCTTCAGAGGAGGTTTAGTGCAGGTGGTAGTTTTGGTTGACGCCAAAATATGGGGAACCTCTTCAAAGTATTGACAAGGAGTCTCTATGATATCCCCGTCCATCTCCACATACCTGAAGGAGTTCAGGTGGCTCGCCATATACTTCTCTTTGCCATGCACAGTAACAATCTTCCCCTTCACCGGATATTTCAGCATTTGGTGCAGCGTAGAAGTAACAACCCCAACTTCATGGATCCAAGGACGACCCAACAAACAAGAGTACGATGGCCTGATGTCCATCACATAGAAGGTGGACTCAAAGGTCTGAGAGCCCACTTTGACAGGGATGTCTGCCTCCCCATGCACCATTCTCTTCGACCCGTTAAAAGCCCTCACCATAATGTTACTGGGCTTTAGGGACAAGCCTTCACAATCTAGCCGGTCGAGAGCCTTCTTAGGCAGAACATGTTAGAATATAATTTAGTTCTACAGCCCAGTAAGAGTTTTGATGATAACAAACACATGATATAAAGAACAAATATGCTTGCTAATAATAAGTATCTTTACATGCAGAAGTTCTTATGTGAAAAAGATGTTCTAATGCAACTGGAAGATCTTCCATAACATCATCAGAAGTTCTGATTATGCAAGCACAGAAGTTAAGTGGACCATGAAAGATTCAGCAGCATCAAATATGCATAACACGTTTATATGAAGAAGTTCTGTTTGAACTTCTGAATGCACCAGCGCAGCAAAACAGAATATCTGATTCTGTCTCTCAAGCGTTACAACTCCATCAATGCAAGATCATATGTAACGGCTACAAACAGACAAGAATCTCCTATTTTGGAAAGCTCATTAAACGCGTGTTATGGACATACCAAAAGTATCTTCTTATGTCTCTATTTCAAAGCCTATATAAAGAAGACTAGAAGAAGATTTCAAAAGTGATGAACAATGACACAAAACGTGAAAAGTCAGTAAAGCTACAAACAATCTTCATCTTCATTAATTCATTATTAAGCTGTGTAATTCATCACAAGTTTGTGATACTGTTTATTTAGAAACACCTCTGTACACTTTTATATACAATTATCTGTTTAGTGAATTTCCTTGAGGAAACCGGGTTGTGGTTTCAGACTCAAGAAGGCTTTAGCAGTTGCTAAAGCAGTTGTAATATTCAGTTGAATATAGTGAATTAAGTCCTCGTTGGAGAGAGGCGAAATCACCTTGGCGGGTGGACTGGAGTAGTTTGAGGTCAAACGAACCATGATAAAAATAATGTGTTGTCTGCATTTGATTTCCGGTTTTTCAATTCAACCCCCCCCCCCTTCTTGTGTTTTTCACATCTTCAATTGGTATCAGAGCTCCTAGTTCTGAGCTTTTTAACACTTAACCGAGTCAGTACAAGATCCAGCGTAAGAAAAACACTATGGTGGGAACGAGTCAGAACATCAGCATTAGTCCTCCAATATTTGACGATGAAAATTTTGACTACTGGAAGGATATGATCAGAAGTTTCTTCCTAGCCTATGATGCTGACCTCTGGGAGGTGGTAACTGATGGATACATACATCCTGTTGCTGAAAGCGGTCAGAAGATTGACAGGAAAGCAATGTCTGATCAGCAAAAGCGTGATTTTAGAAATCATCACAAGGCCAGAACGATTCTCCTGAGTGCCATCTCATATTCAGAGTATGAGAAGATCACAAACAGAGAAACAGCTAAGAACATGTTTGATTCTCTAAGAATGATGCATGAAGGCAACATGCAAGTAAAAGAAACCAAAGCCCTTGCGCTCATTCAGAAGTACGAAGCCTTCAGAATGGAAGAAGACGAAAACATTGAAACAATGTTCTCTAGATTCTAAACTCTGGTGGCAGGGCTAGAGGTGTTGGACAAAGGGTACTCAACTGCTGATCATGTAAAGAAGATCATCAGAAGTTTACCAAAATAGTGGAGGCCAATGGTCACAGCGCTGAAGCTAGCTAAGGATCTCAACAAAATCTCTCTGGATGAACTTGTCAGCTCCCTCAGAAGTCACGAGATAGAGCTCGAAGATGATGAGCCTCAGAAGCAATGTAAGTCTCTCGCTCTGAAATCTAACAAATATAAAACCAAAATTTTGCAGGCAGAAGCAGAAGCAGAAAAATTAAGAGAATCCTCATCAGAAGAAGAAGAACTGTCTTCTCTATCTAGAAGAGTCAATCATCTATGGAAGCACAGGCAGAAGAAGAAAAGCCTCATGGAAACATGGGACGATTCGGACACCTCTGAAGCTGACTTAGAGTCAGATAATGAAAGAGAAAACATAGCTCTCATGGCAAACATATCAGAAGACAGTGAAGCCTCTGGTTCAGACTCAGAATCACACACTGAAGAGGTATTCCCTAACTTTGCAATTAATCTGTCTAAAACTGATCTTGCAGAAAGTCTAAGCGAGATTCTGGAACGATATCAGCAGCTCAAAGTCAAATGCAAGAACCTGAAAAAGGATATTGCCTCTGACTCTGAAGAAACTGAGAGCCTGAGATTAGAAAACTCTGAGTTAAAAGAAAAAATTTCAAAACTAGAAAATAATTTACAAAACTCTCAGAAGGAAATAATCTCAGAGGATCCCATTAATGCTGATAAGATTATAAAGGAATATGATCAAAGCTTTCAAAAGTTTATGACTAATAACATAGATAGAAGCAAAATGGCTTCAATGATCTATGGAGTCAGCAAGAATTACAGAATAGGTATAGGATACAAAGGAAAAGAATCCCAACCTAAGAAAGTTAAGGATTTGGTTATCAAACGCACTTTTCTCTATTCTCACTTCACCACTGAACAAACACATGATATCAAACATGTTGGTAAGGTGTTTCATAGTAAACCAAAATTCAAACAAAATTTTGGAAACTCTAACAGTCATGGACCCAGAAAGACATGGGTACGAAAAGACAAAATCATCTATGTTGCAGGTATTTTTAACAGCAAAGGTTGAAACTCCAGTATTAACACCTGGACTCTGGATGTTGTCTACACATAGAGGAAAGAAAGCATATGTTCCAAGGCCTGGAAGTTAAAAGATTCGCAGGTTTCAGAGGAAATCAGAAACAGAAGATTACTGGCTCTGAAACTATTTGAAACAGGAATGGAAATACAGCATCAGAAGCTCTCTATAGAATCTCAGAAATATCCAGAAGAGGATGTCACACTGTTTAAAGCACTGCGGTCAGAGCAAGCCAATAAGAGTCTTTACCACTTTTTGATTCCTGACAAAAAGGGGGAGAATGGAGAATATTTTGTGTTGACTCATAATCAGAAGATCGTCAGCAAAGTATTTTATTTTCATCATAGCTGAGTACTCTACTCAGGGGGAGCCTTCCTTTTAATTTTTGTTCTTAATTTTCCATCAAAATATACTAGTTTTTGTCATCATCAAAAAGGGGGAGATTGTTAGAACATAATTTAGTTCTACAGCCCAGCAAGAGTTTTGATGATAACAAACACATGATATAAAGAACAAATATGCTTGCTAATAATAAGTATCTTTACATGCAGAAGTTCTGATGTGAAAAAGATGTTCTAATGCAACTGGAAGATCTGCCAGAACATCATCAAAAGTTCTGATTATGTAAGCACAGAAGTTAAGTGGACCATGAAAGATTCAGCAGCATCAAATATGCATAACACATTTATATGAAGAAGTTCTGTTTGAACTTATGAATGCACCAGCGCAGCAAAACAGAATATCTGATTCTGTCTCTCAAGCGTTACAACTCCATCAATGCAAGATCATATGCAACGGCTACAAACAGACAAGAATCTCCTGTTTTGGAAAGCTCATTAAACGTGTGTTATGGACATACCAAAAGTATCTTCTTATGTCTCTATTGCAAAGCCTATATAAATAAGACTAGAAGAAGATTTCAAAAGTGATGAACAATGACACAAAACGTGAAAAGTCAGTAAAGCTACAAACAGTCTTCATCTTCATAAATTCATTATTAAGCTGTGTAATTCATCACAAGTTTGTAATACTATTTATTTAGAAACACCTATGTACACTTTTATATACAATTATCTGTTTAGTGAATTTCCTTGAGGAAACCGGGTTGTGGTTTCGGACTCAAGAAGGCTTTAGCAGTTTCTAAAGCAGTTGTAATATTCAGTTGAATATAGTGAATTAAGTCCTCGTTGGAGAGAGGCAAAATCACCTTGGAAAGTGGACTGGAGTAGTTTGAGGTCAAACGAACCAGGATAAAAATAATGTGTTGTCTGCATTTGATTTCCGGTTTTTCAATTCAACCCCCCCCCCCCCCCCCCCTTCTTGTGTTTTTCACATCTTCAGAACATTCAGTGAAGATCCAGTGTCTACCAGCACATGAGCCATAGTGGTGCCCCTACATTCGATCGATACATGCAGAGCATCATTATGCTTCCTCCCTTTCGGTGTCAGGCCGACATCTGAAAAACCCAACCCATCATCAGCAGTCAAGTTGGCCACACAGTCTTTGAATTGATAGGCCGAGGTTTCTTGCGGCACATGCGCAGTCTTGAGGAATGCAATCAAAGCCTTTGCATGGGCCTCGGAACATAACAACAGAGACGACATCGATATTTTCAAATGGGTCTGCCCCAACTGCTCGACCATGTTGTAGTCGCTCTTCTTGATTATTTTAAAGATTTCCTCTATCTCTTGCTTAGAGGATTCCACAACAACTTTTCTAGGTGCCTCCGTCCGGGAAGGCTTACCTACAGCTTCTTTGCCCCGAGTCTCAGATGACTCAACAATAGGAGTAACAATTGGTGTAAGAATGGGAGTAGTGACGGAAGTACCGATAGGAACAGCAGATGAAATAACAACAGGCTTAGTCACAGTCTTCAGGGAGATCTCAGGAGAGAAAACCCTTCCACTTCTGGTGATCTTGATGGTCTCGACAATGTTACTGACATTGGGATCAACCTCTTTAGTCTTCAAACCTTGTTTAACACCATGATAGTAAACATGGGCGCCATAATTCCACGGGACATCTTTTATGAGGAGTACGGTACGGGACCAGGAAAAATGATTATCAGCGGGGAGATTTTTGGAGTAGGTGTAATCCTAACAGGTCTTTTAGAGGAGACCTTGGAAGGATTGGCGGAAATGGTTATAATGGCAATATCTTTACATGGAACAGTTGAAATCAAAGTCTTTTCGAACAAAATTTCTTTGTTGTCCATCAGGCGTTGAACACCTACTTTCAACAAATAGAAACTAGTGGGCAGAGATGAACACATGTGGCAACCTTCACCACAACCCAGAAATAAACCGGCCAACAACAAATTCTTCTTAACAGTCATAAGAGGAGTAGAAACTTCATCAATAGAGGTAACGAACAGATAAGTATCAATGGCATTAACTCCACGGTTGTGCTTAGGCATGGGAGAAGTTATGACATTAGGCTTCTCTGGGGCATCAAACTCAATCTCCTTGGCTTCAATTAGATCTTGTACTTTATTTCTCAGAGCCCAACAGTCATTTGTATCATGGCCAGGACTCTCAGAATGGTATGCACACCGAGCGTTTGGATTGTACCGAGGAGATGTGGTGTTAGGATTCTTGGGATCCTCTTTCAAGCTTGCCAAGTTAGATCTTAGAAGATGGGGTAGAACCTCAGTCAATGTCATGTTAATTCGAGTAAACTGCCTTTGCAGTCTTTATACCCTTTGATGATTGTTTCGTGGTGGGGTAGCCGCGGGCCTAGATATCATCACAACACCTACCGCTGGACGGCGTTCAGCTCTGTTCTGACTTCTTGGGCTATAAATAGCACTAACTTCCTTCTTACATGCGAAGGGCTTCTTCACTGAGCTCGAAGAGGTGTCTTTCTGGATCTTGCCACTCCAAATCCCAGCTTCTACCCTCTCTCCTGTTAATATCAACTCGGTAAAACCAACTGAGGAGCTACCAATCAAATGATTGAATAATGGACCAGACAACGTCCCAAGAAACATGTCAGCCAACTCCCTATTAGACAAAGGGGGTTGGACTCTCCAAGCCCAATCTCTCCACTTCTGCGCATAGTCCTTAAAGCCTTCACCTTCACCCATGGACATACTCTAGAGTTGAGTACGAGTAGGGGCAAGGTCAGCATTTTATTGATACTGCTTGTAAAAAGCAGCAGCCAAATCCTCCCAGTTTCGGACATTGGTTCCCTCTAGTTGATAGAACCATTCAAGCTGAGTCCCTGATAGACTGTCTTGAAAGAAGTGAACCCACAAGTTCCTATCAGCAGTGTGAGGCTGAATCTTCCTCACATAGGAACGGAGATGAAGCTTGGAACAAGACACCCCATCATACTTAGCTTTAAACTGGAGCTTTGGATCTCCATAGCGCTCAGCGGATCCTCTAACTGCTTGTATCTATCCTCAGTGGGAGGATACTGCTTATCATTGTAGTCTGTGTCATTATCAGAAACTTCAGGGTTAGGGTTCTTCACTCTTGTCTCTCTCTTGATTCTCCCCTTCTTTGGACGAGGAGGTCAGATCAACTAGTTGCTTTAATGGCCCCCTGAACCTTCTTCCCAGATTCAGAACACCAGAGGTCTTCTTCTTCTTCTTCTTTTCCTTCAGGATAAGGGCCTTCAGATCTTCCTTCCCTTTTGCCAAAGCTATGAACATTTGTTGAAATTAGGCATTTTGTGCCTGAAGATCTTTGATGCTTTGTTCAGAAGACATTTTTTTGTTGAAATAAACAGCGAATAAGATGAGAAACCTGTAATGGTACCTGTTTATGCAATGTCATGGATGGTGTGCGCATGCAATGATTTCAAGGATTCTTAAAGACTCAAATTTGTTTAACAAAAAAAAACACACGTTAATTGTATTAATAAGTTCAGATTGTTACAAAGAATTCCCTTTAGGCTTACAATCAAACAAACAAAACCTAAAACAAAAGAAAACTAGGTCTCCCAGGAGCGCATCCTCTTTGCTACAATGTAGGCGTTTATGTTCCTTTCTTCATGAAGTAGCCTAGTGAGCTCCAGGACCTTCTTCTCGCTGGCATAGAATTGAGCTTCAAACGTATCCCGCTCCTCTTTAAGTTGAACCCGGGATTTCTGTAACTCCTCATGATCAGTTGGAATGTCAAGATGATGAACAAGAGAATAAGTGTCTCCTTCAGCAACTAGTTCCACAATTATTGGTAGGACAGCAGGGTAAGGCATCATAAGGCTTTGGGCGTGGGCTCATATCCATCGGAGATAAGGCTCAAGAGGGATGGAATTCTTGTGCCCCAGTGTCTTGCTATCAATTTTATGTACCATGCCCCAAGCTCTCTTGAACCTTTTGCGGTAACCCTGAGCATCATTCTCATAGTTGAAGGCGATTCCTTGAATAAGCGTATCTTGAGGACCATCCCTTATTGCATAACCAAACTGCCGCAGTGCCAAACAAGGGTTATAAGTGATTCCTCCTCTAATGCCTAAGAGAGGGACATTAGGGAATTCACCACAACGATCGATGATGGTAACATCTTTCGAGGACCGTGAACACCAATGAATGTATGAATGTGTAAGGGACATCAGCCTATGAGACCATTTCATACCCTGCTCATTCTTTTAAATAGACCTGGGTAGGTGCGAAATAAACCGCCTAGCCAATAGAGGAGTGCAACACAGGAGGGTCCCGCTTCTCTTTAGATTGCGAGCATACAAAGAGTGTAGAACATCCCCAAGTAATGTAGGAACCGGATTATGAGACAGAAAAACCTTAATAGTATTCATATCTACGAGTTAGTCCGAATTAGGGAAAAGTACCATCCCGTAGATGAGGGTTCCAATACCTCTTCAAAAGCTTGTAAATCCAGGGTATCCCAAAAATAGTAAGCCTTCTCGAATAGAAATTTAATCGGGATCCTTGGACACTTCCCCTAGTTTCCCAATTTGTCACTACATTGGACCGTTGTAAGGACAGGGCTCGAGCAATCTCTTCAGGATTTGGATGTTCTTTCGTACCATTGAAAGGTAACTGATCAAGAATAGGTACCCCTAACAACCAAGAAAATTCCTCTATAGTAGGCACTAGTTGGTAATCCGGGAAGGTGAAGCAGTGGTGCAAAGGATCAAAGAACTGAAATAGCACTTTTATCAATTCTTCATCAGGTTTTAAAGTAACCAAGTTGAGCAACCGACCATGTTTTTCAGTGAAGGGAGAGCTTTCTGGGATCCTTAATGCCAAATCCTTTAGTTGGAGAGGCATTTTCACAAGGTTAATCTGGATAGTGTTCTTGCGGGAGGATGCCATGTCCTACAAAACAAAGCAAAGATGAGCCCTAGAAAGTCCTTGATATGGTTAGTATGATATGTCGTGCTTATAATGTCATGATTATGCTAAAAAAATCACATGTATAACGAGCAACAAACAAGTCACACCAAGTCCTTAGATTTAAGGCCTGCATGGGTTTTAAGGTCATACCCTCTTGAAGCTGGATTGGTTCAACCTGTCCTATAAATAGTAACCGGGTTCTAAGGGATCTCAATATCATCGATCTTTCCCCCAAGCTTCGTTCAATAGGCGATTGACTCGCAACCAAACAAAACTCAAGAGTCAAACCTCAATGAGTGTAACATTGAGTATATGTCGGCCTTGGGAATACACCAAAGCTGGCCATCTCGCTACATCCTACTGGCCAAGTTGTGCAATTAAAGGTTCTAAGGTCAGTTGATGCTTTATGACACCATGCGGTGGCCCCGTACTCTCCTTGATTGACTCAAGGGTTACTGGTACCAACCAAAGTGCCACATCAATGTAGCTACTGCTTCAACCGTGTCGGTATACCCCTCACAGTTCCCTCACAGTTTATTGCTACTTACCTAAATGTGTCCCCAGATCCGGGTGTAGGATCTACATCACCCCAACAAAGCCCTTGAATATAAAACAGGCAAAGAAACAAGAAAGCAATTTTAGAAATGACCTAGATCCTAAGGTATACCCCATTTATCAGTCCCCAGCAGAGTCGCCAGTTATGTGATACGGTGGCAGAACTGACTGTTTATACTGGTTTTGCATTTTTTGTTAACAAATGTCGCGGTAAGCAAAAGTCGCCACCGACTTTTATTTCATCCAACAAAGGAAAATAAAAAAGAATAGAAAAAACCTTTTTTGAGATGTTTCTGATTACGGGGGGTAGACTATAGAAAGGGAAGGTGTTAGCACCCTTTCTATCCATGGTTTTCCACGGGCTCTTAGGTACTTGCTCATTTTGAAATTTCTTGGGTGTGTTTTGAAAACGAGTTTTGTTTAACTTCGTGATAACTCTTGTATCTGTCCTCAAGAGCGTGACGAAGTGGTTTTTGAAAAACTATTTTGAAAGTGTTTGTGTAAAAGATTTTTTTATTGTTTTGAGCAAGTTCTTAAGATTTCTACCTACTCGAAAAAAGAGTGTTCATTCTCGTTTCCTTTATACAGCGCTATCCTACTATTAAGGAGTAGGTAGCCCTATCGTTGGAGTTTTAAGGGACATCCGAAGGGACGAAATGGTCACTGAGGGCAACTTGTGAGGATACCTTAGCATCTCAAAGGTACTGTCATCATAAGATCATTTCTCGTAGGAAACTCGAGGGATAGTAAGGGACTATGATCTTTATGACGACTCTGAATTGCGGGTCCTTGTTATGATATCTCCACGTTCGAGGGACATGACCATTGTTTCCGAGGAAACCAAGTGAGGAAAGCCCTAGGAGTGAGCATGTGCATGTGTACCTTTTTTCAGTTAATTATCTTTGCACAATTAGGGTTACCTACCTTTTTAACCGTTGATTTATCTTTCGCATGCAATCCTATTATCCATACATCTAGCAGTTTAATAGTGGCGGAAATTAAAAAGTGCGAGAAATTAAAGTCCTAACTACTACAAGGCTTCGGGGAGGGGGTTACATAACCAAACTTGGGGGAAATAGTAAATAATAAGCGGTAAAATAAACCCTAATTAAAAACTATTACAAACCTCGAAACAATTACAATAATTGGAAAAATAAATAAATAAATGCGCGCGAGAATAAAGTAAATATCCTAAAGAATCTATTTAAATAAATAAAATATTTTTTGATTTTTTTATTGAGAAAATTAAATATTTATGCATTAAACCTAATTTTTCTAATTAATTTTAATTATGAAAACAATCAAGTCAATATCATTAAATTAATTATTTTCCATAAAAAGCTAATTTTAATTTAAAAAAAACCTAATTCTACATTTTTGTGGTTTTCTTGATTTTATGATTTAATAAAAAAGATTTTTTAAATAAACAAAACAAAAATAATTAAAACATTAAAAAATAAAATAAGAAATTAAAACATAAATGTAAAATGGGCCTGATATCAGAAGTAAACTGGGGGTGTGAAGCTGAATTGTTGAAGCCCAAAAGGATAGGCCCATCTGCCTTGCACATGAGGATGGCTTGCTGGACATTGGATCTGAATCAGGGATGATCCAATGGGTGAGATTTCTAAGCGCAGGGTGGATGCTTGGCTAGGAGATGCGCTGAATCTGCAAGAAATTGTCAAGAAAAATGAAAAAGCAGACGCCTGGGATCAAACCCAGGACATTTGCCTCATATACACGCTCCCTGACCAACTGCGTTGGACTGCTTATTTGTACATATAATGAAACAAATAAAATATAAGGGAAATTAAATGTTATGCCGAGGAAAATGCGCGTGAATTCAAATGAGCCAGTGGGAGTCAGGCACGTGATCGTCTCTTTCCTCAGAACTGTTGTTTTAGGTATCAGCCTTTTACCTACGGACAAAACCGTCACTAAAGGCTTTAGTGACTATTTTTGTCCATAGCTACATCCCTGCAAGATTCAAAACTAAAATACCAGCAAGATAAATCAAAACCAAAGGCGTAGATCAATTGTAAATTGTGCCCTGAGTTCATTGGTACCCACGATTTGGTCTAATTTTGCTTATATGGAGAATCCCTAATTTGAAGCTTTCAAACCATAGAAATGGAGTAAGTTTGTTCCTGCGCTAAAACTCAAATCCAAGCATTCAAACAGATTCCCAGCATGATTATAAACACATTTATCAAACGAATTTGATTTAAAACATGTAAAACCAAGAAAACAAATTGAAAGCAAAGGGGGGGGGGGTAAAACTTGATCTGTATCTTATGATTTTTGGCGTTTGGTGACTTGAGAGTGATTGGAATCGCTTCAGAATACGTCCAGGAACAAATTAGTGGCTTTGGAATTTCTTGAATTGCACTGGAAAGAAAAATTTGGTCTGCACTTTTCCTTGGAAAGTTGAAACTTTGTTTGACTCTTTTGAACCAGTTGCGCCTCTCTAATCTCGTCCCTAGGGTTAAACATGCTCTGTTATATGTATATGAATCAAATAGGTTAACAATTTTGGATTCAATCTTGGAAATTGATGAGCAAGATATTTGATTTTCAAGTGATATTCTTTGTTTCCAAAATTTGCCAAATCATGCCATTTTCAATTCAATCAACATTTGCACGATTTGTTTGCTTACATACAGCCTGTACTCTCATCATTTAATGCAAAATCATCCCAAAAATAATTTTATATCATTTATTTGATTTAATTTGGATTTTAAATAATTAAAAATCAAAATAAATAAAATAAATAAGCAAATGATGCATGTAGTGTTTTATGGGTCGTGGACCATGTTAGGAACAAGATACAAACATAAAAAGTTGGGCCCATTTGAAGAAAAATTCATTTTGGGCATGGTTGACTTTGTGCAAATTTACAAAAATAGCCAACTTTGACAATGCACATCTATCTCAATTATGACCCTAAGAGGGTGTTATTGGACTTTTTAGAAAGCTTAAGATATCCTCTAAACAACCCTTTTGGTTTCATCTCAATTGGATCTTTGATGTTCATGTAAGAAGCTTTGACCCAAAATGTGTTTTTGTTGACTTTTTGAAATGACCTATAATGTCTGAATTCATATCTCTTCATGAGTGCATTTTTTGAACTTGAGGGCTGAACATGGGTTGTAGGGAATTGAATTCTATTCAAAGTGAGCCTTGGATGAGAAATTTCTAATAAAGTATGAGAAAATTATGCCTGGTCAATGTTTGGTTGACTTTTCCTATAAAAACCCTACTTTAGCAACTTTTGAGTTTTGATGCATTTGGGGCATTCCTTGAGGAATCATGATCAACCCTTGATCAATTGATAGACATTACTTAAAATTGTTGATGTTGACCAAAAATATTGAAGTTTTACTATAGGTGGATCACAATTGACTTTTGACTTAACACGGTTGATTTTCTGGCATTTGAGCAGTTGATTGGGCATACTTCTTGTACAAGGCATGAAACTTGGCATGGATGATCTTGAGAGCCTATTAAGGCAATGGAAATCATTTGGGACCCTTGGAGCTTAAACATCTTGATGAAATCATTTGTCTGGTCAATCTTTGGGCATCCTTGAGCAAGTTGAGGATTTCAATGAGCATATGTTGAGTAAAATGAGAGGGAAAACTTTTGGGTACAACAGTACCAAAAAAAATTCGTGCTAACCTCTGATCCATAGCTTTCAAAAATTACATAGTTAGATTCGTATTAAAATTTTGAGCAAGTTTGATGTTTATAATTTTTGATTTGGATGAGAAATGAAAGTTTTAGAAGGTTAACAATGGTGATATACATCCCTGCGCGCGCGAAGGAAGCAGATGAAGCCATGTTCAAATTTTCAGAAATGAGTTCATTTTATATTTAGTGCAAGTTGGATAACTAATGGATGAAACACACCACCCCAGTGGTACAAACAGCGCACGCGTAAGGCATTTATGTATAAGGTCCTGGGTTCGAGCCACAGCGAGACCATTTGTATTTTTTGTCATTTATTTCAAACTAACATGCAGGTTTATAACATATTGAGTGTTGACTGTTTTGAATGGAAGGTGTGGAGAACCTGAGTTCAAACCTTGGCAGGACCAAAACAAATTTTAATCACTTGTTTGTTTTAATTTTATTAATAAAATTTCAACATTTTTTCCAACCAATCAAAACAACTCCTTTTGAGTTGATTTTTTGCACACTATTTATTTACAATGTCTATTTTATGAATATATAAAAATATCACAAAAATTTTAATTAACCAAAAGCCTTCCATAAAAAACCCTAAAAATGATTTCTTGATTAATTTGATTTCCTTTTAACTTACGATTAATTTTCCTATTTTTTATTAATCACATCCCTTTAGGTTAATTAGGTCAAAACAATTTCCTAACAAAAACCCAAAGCAAAATCCATTTCTTATTATATTCCTTGTACATTATATTCATGTCATTTCATGTACATTTGTTCAATATGGTTGTAATAGATAATTAGGTTTAATTTCTTGCAATAACCATTTGTAAATTTGTACATTACATCCCCAAATGATGTATTAGCATAGTAAATTTAGTTTTCGCAATTTATCATTTTCATATCAATGCTAGTAAATTAGGGTTTGTATGGAAAGATAGGATCAATACTTAGAAAAACCTAATTAAAAATAAATCAAGCATGAAATACAAACACTTGCACACTTGCACCTCTAGGGTTAACTCCACATGTTGCCTTATGAAAAATAGTCATGTTATGCATGTGAGACGTCTTAACAAAAACAATCAAAAAATACAAGATCATAGTCCCTCGATGACGCTTCGAATGTTGCCTTATAAATGATCTTAGTCCCTCAAGATAAATGATAATATTTCTCACAATATTTATATTCATGACTATACGATGATCCACGCCCGTCCCTTTACATCCAAAGATAAGGCTTCTTACCAATCAATAGTAAGATAGCAATGTCAAAGGAAGGAAGAAATGAACAAAAGACTTTTGAGTAGGTAGAATGTTCTTAGTTGCTTGCTCACAATCCATCTTCAAAACAAACATCTTTTCAAACACACCAAACACTTTCAAAACATGAAATATTTTCAAAAGTCCAACACTTTGTATGCATTCTAGAATCATTACAAAGTTTTTCTAAACGAAGGCGCTTTTCAAAAATACTTTCAAAACCCACCACAAACACATTTCAAACAAAGCATTTTCAAAAGTGATTTAGCAAGAAACTAAGAGCCCGTAGATAAATACGGATGAAAAGAGTGCTAACACCTTCCATTTTCAAAACCTACCCCCCGAACTCAAGAAAACATCTCAAAGGTCTTTCCTGTTCTTTTCACCCTTTCCTTATTGGATAAAAGAAAAGTCGATGGAGACTCTTGCTATCCGCAACAATTGCGATCAAACGCAAAACAACCAAGTCAATTCTCCCACCGTACTACAGGAGGCTTAGGAAAAAAAGAGCATCTTGGTAGACTGAAAACCCGAAAGGGCAGTTTAGGAAAAAATTAGAGACATAAACAAAATAAATCTCCCTCTAGGTTGAAAACCCGCAAGGGAAACCTAGGCAAAAGTTAGGGATTTCTTGGCAAGTAACTGCGCCAGACAAGACTTGATCATTGAAGCAACAATCTTCTTGGATTATCACCATACTCCAGTAGAAGTCGCTACTCAGGAATTCAAAGTTGTTAGGGAGAATAATGGTCATTGTATTTCAATGTATCATTTCTAATATATTACCATTTTCCAAACTTTGTATCATCTATAGAGTCTCGCCATTTACGGACTACCATTATATTAATAAAGTTTGAGCTTTTATCCAATTCTTTGCAATTCTTATTTTATCTTCTTACAAAGACTCCATTTATTATTGATAGTAATTTTCAAAACAAAAAGATTAAATAACAAAAAAATTTTTTGAAAAGAACTTACAAATTACCTTTTACTTTAGATTTTGTAACTCAAGAAAAACAAAAATGGTGATTCCAAGGATGGACGAACTCTGAAATTTTGGAAGTATGTATTCCCCAAGAAGGTTCTCCCAGGTCACTTTTGCTGGTATACGTATGATCTTCTTGTGTTTCTCAGATAGTTAGAGATGATACCAATTGATGTATGGTGCGGTGTTGGGTTTGTGATCCCATTTTCCCCAGTCAAGTCTTGGTTCATTTTGATTTCGGGTTTGCATGATATGGAGCCTCTATCCCAGATTCCCCAGCGAGGTCTTCACTCATTTTACGGAAGTTCCTTTCTCTTTGTGTGCTAAGGAAGAATCATTTGCAAAAAGTCACCCTTTTGTAGTGTTGGCATTATTGTTGTTATTTATTTCCCAGGCAACTAGACAAGGGCAGTATCTTTTCTAAGAAGTGTTGAAATGGTTGTCAACTTTTTGGGTTTTCTCCCGCCAAGTGCTGGGTTTGATTTAAAATCCCCATAATATTGATTTCTTGCGGTATTGTTTGACTTCTTAAATACCCAAGTAAAGTTGAGATAATGTTTCTCTCTGAAAGTTGTTATCCCCATGTGGTTTTATAATTTCTCCCCAAGGAGGTCTGTGTAATCTTCACTCTTGGTATTGAAGAATATATTTTGCGCTCCCCTCAATAAGGTGGTGTTTCCCTCCCCAATGAAGTTAGCACGAGATCCCCCGTTGATATCTCGATGATGCAGTTTTCATCTACCCTAATGAAGTCAGTATTGTAATCTCTAGTGGAAATCTAGATGTTGAGACATTTGTTTTCCCCATTGAAGTCTGTTTGATGTTCCCGGGTGAAGCCTGGAGGAGGATGTTATATCCCTGTATTTGTACTGATATTATTGTTTTTATTTGATTACTTTTGAATTGTGTTTCTTCCCAGTGAAGTTAAGTCGTGGAATATCAATTTGTTTCATCGGTTGGTGCTTACTTTCTTATAAATTTTCATCTTGGATGTGATTTAGCCGAGTGTTGACTTTACCCAAGCTTGTTTTGTCTGGTTATTCCCAGTGTTGTCTGTCCGTTTTGTTGGCATATATGTGATAACATTCGTACATTCATACATACATCATGCATAGCTGAATTTAACCATTCATCGCTCATTTTCAGTTATGATGTTTTTGTTCGCATATTACCCTATTTTGCAGGGTCATGTTTCCCTCTCTCCAATAGAGTGTCAACCTTAAACAGAAAGTGCATATTCTTTCAATTTCCCTACTGAGTTACCCCTTAGGGAAAATGTTTGCTTCAGCTTTCCTATTCAGTTCATTATTTGATTAGATATGTGTTTCCCCTTTGAGTTTAGTTCTCATCAGATGCTATCTTGGTTGACTGTTTCGTTCCAGTTTATTTCTGGTTTGAATCAGTGGTTCCTGGAAACATTATTATTCTGATTTTTACAGGCTTTGAGCACTGATTTTAGAATGTGCATTTATTTTGCACGAGAAGTCTTTACCTCCTCAGCAGGAATATATTGGCATTTCCCCAAGAAGTCATAATTCTTTTCCCAACAGCATTATTGCAAATTCTTCTCATAACAACAGTGGCAGGTCTCTTTATTTGAGAAACTTGTACTTCCCCACTAAGTTTATTAGTTCCCAGAGAAGATTCATGATTTTTACTCCAATGAATGGTAGTCTCGTCATTATGGGAGATAATTCGTTATTGAGATTTGTTTACTCCGATTAATGGTCGTCTCGTTATTATGGGAGATAGTTCATTGTTGAGATTTTGTAAATTCTATGAATGGTAGTCTCATCATTATGGGAGATAGTTAATTGTTGATATTTTGTTACTTCGATGAATGGTAGTCTCGTCATTATGGGAGATAGTTCATTGTTGAGATTCTGATACTCCTATGAATGGTAGTCTCGTCATGTTAGGAGATAGTTCATTTTTGAGATTTTTTACTCCGATGAATGGTAGTCTCGTCATTATGGGAGAGAGTTTGTTGTTGAGATTTGTTACTCCGATGAATGGTAGTCTCGTCATTTTGGGAGATAGTTCGTTGTTGATATTTTGTTACTCCGGTGAATGGTAGTCTCATCATTATGGGAGATAGTTCGTTGTTGAAATTTTTTTACTCCGATGAATGGTAGTCTCGTCATTGTGGGAGATAGTTCGTTGTTGAGATTTGTTACTTCGATGAATGGTAGTCTCGTTATTATGGGAGATAGTTTATTGTTGATATTTTGTTACTCCGATGAATGGTAGTGTCATCATTATGGGAGATAGTTTGTTGTTGATATTTTTTTACTCTGATGAATGGTAGTCTCGTCATTATGGGAGATAGTTTGTTGTTGAGATTTTGTTACTCCGATGAATGGTAGTCTCGTCATTATGGGAGATAGTTCATTGTTGAGATTTGTTTACTCCGATGAATGGTAGTCTCATCATTATAGGAGATAGTTCGTTGTTGAGATTTGTTACTTCTATGAATGGTAGTCTCGTCATTATGGGAGATAGTTCGTTGTTGAGATTCACTTAGCTCTAAAGAAGTTTGTTTGTTTCCAGTCATAAGAACTGATGCTGGTCACTTATGGCTTACCATAATATCGATGTTTGCTGGTATTATCCTACCACTTCTTTTCCCCCTATGGGTCGACATTACCTTTTTTGATATCTTCTTAGTGAATGGATAGTTTGCGGTTATCTGTAGATCACTATTATCCTTTATTTTCTATCCTCAATGTTTGAGTTGATGTTACTTTGTCTCCTCATTGGGCTTTACCCCAATAGAGTCGAGTCTTCTATTCACTAGTGATTTGTTTTCCTGGTCGAATTTTACTTTTGATCCTTTATTTTATTTTATGTTTCCCAGCGGTGTCCCGTGTCACCTTTTGATCTGTTTGTTTGCATGCATAATCATAAGCATTGCATGGCCTCTTAGGGCCAAAAATAGTGGTTATTTTATATTTAAGTATCTCCAATCGCGCCGGCACGAGGATTTTCACCTTCGGATAAAAGACACTTAAATTACGGCAGCTGTTGTACCCCAATTTTTGCCCCTAAGATTCCCATATCATCTCATATTAACTCAATCACAACAAGATCACACTAGGGTTTGGTTCTTCTCCATATCTTTAAGTTTGCTCATGAGGAATCACCAAGCACCTTGATTTATATATTGTAATCATTTATGCTTTGTATTGATTAACTTTTAACTAATAAATGCAATGAATGTTTGCTCTAATTGATGATATTATAGGTAAGGGAACAACACATTTCATCAATTTGATTTATAGGTTCATAAGTTTATTTCCATGCCTTCTTCAACAAAGATTTATTTAGATTCAAGCTTCATCTTGAAGATACTTTGAAGTAATATCATGACAAGGTCTACTATGACTTATCATGCCTCAATTTGTCAAAGAAAATCAAAAGATGCAAGAGTTGATTGAAGAAGTTTGACCTAATTGGACAAGTTCTTGATTTCTTGGTCACAAGTGCATAACTCTCTCAATTCTTAATATTTGGAGTTGATTTGTGTTGCTATGTGTTCTTATTATCATCCACAACAACTTCTATTCACATGGCAAGAGTTATTGTGCAAGGAATATTATCAAAATTGAAAGGGTTTTCCAAGTCATTTTGGTGCTCTAGGAGCTAGGGTTTTGAACTTCTAAAGGATATTTCTTGCTCATCTTTTGGTATTTTTGAGTGATTCCTGTAACACCCCATTTCTACCCAACGAGTTAAATAAAATCAGAGTTCTAAAATTTTCCAACAATAAATGGAATTCTACATTTTCAACTTAAAACTACGACATTCAATCATCTATAGTTCAGATACATAACACATGAATTTTGGATGAACCGATAACAACCAGCTTAGTCTTTAAAAATAAAAACAACTTTCATTACTACGCAGCGGATTCACAAAATTCAACTAAAAACACCATAACGTCTTATCCAACTCAAAAGAACTTTAAGACAATAAGTATTTTAATGAAAACAACTTAAAAATTCAACAACATAATAAAAATAAACAATAAAGAAAACATGCGTTCATCCCCCCGAGTGCTACGTATCAGAGCGACAACACCGACTCGAACTAACGTGGGTAACAGCTAACCTTCTTGATTACCTGCACGTTACCAACAGAGGGCAACATTCAAATAGAAGGGGTGAGATATCGAACCATATAATCGGATATACAATATATAAACAACAACATTTTCAACAACAACAATGTATTCGACAACGACTTATTTACATCATAACCAATTTCACAAACTCAATCATCTTCACATAAACTCATAATATATATCATTATGCATGTGACTCACAACTCGATGCAACCAATGCAAATGCGGTACCAACTTGTGGACCCAAAGTTCCACCGCTTATTTTTCTACATAGGATCAAAGCCACTACGTCTATTTCCACTATAGGATCAACGTCTAATTTTTTTTTTGAACCCAAGTTTCACTGCCTATGTTCCCTTTTCGGGTTAAAGCCACTATGTCTATTTCCATTCAAGGATCGACGTCTATAAAACGTGAACCCACCGTTTCACTGTCTCTATTTCAAGACCAACCATGCCATACAATGTACAATCAACAACTCGTATGCAATTAAGACCACTTCCGACCTTAACATACACATACCACATATTCCAACACAATGAAATACCAACAATTGTACATGCATTGCAAATATAATTCACAAATCAAGTAACATACAAGTTTAAACAATGTTACTTCCATGATTTATTCAAATCAAACACAATTCCGGTTAGCCCTTGAAAACGTCGAAATCTCAAAAAATAACTCAACCATAATTACCTACGCATTTAATTTAGTTACCCCGTCAAATTTCATTAATTTCCGGATAACTAATTTTTACCGCCTATACCGGCAAATTAGAAACAAACACAATTCCATAAATCGGAAGCATTCAACTTAATTCGACTTCACCTGCAAAATTCACATTTTTCAACAAAAATTCCACCCAACAGATCAACCAAAATTACTACCATAAACCGCATAATAATTCGGACTATTTAGGCTAAAATCAGTTAATTAATTATCGGCCAAAAATTCTATTATTTCTACTTTATAAATCCTACAAAATTATTTATTAAAGATATTAAATAACTCATATTTGATAAACCGAAACGTAGTAGCTACAGTATACAAACTAATATTTATATATATTACTTCTTTTACTACTTCTTTCTTGTGCTATTTTATTTAAAAAATGTAGGCCTATTAAATATATATTCGGTTATAATATCACGCTACAGTAGCAATCAAGTCCCTCCAATATACTACTTTATAAACTTGAGCTACAGCTTGCCAAATCAAGTGCCATTAAACATTAATCTATCATCACAACAAGCCCGGCGTGTGTTATATTGTGCTACAGGAACAACCAATGCAAGTGCCATATGATGCTACTACACTTCTATACTACATCAAGTAACCAAACAAGTACTCCTACAAACTATTTCAATTAGCACTACAGTAATATACAATACAAATGTTTTAAGTGCTACTTTATGCAATTATTACTAATGCTACCTCTCCATATGCCAATAAAATGTAAGCAAGTTAAGTACTGTAAGCCAAATGCCTGTAATTATCACTTCTTCCTGCGTTATATGCCCAACACCACTTTCTATTAAATATCATTCTTTTCATCGCTACAGCGTTCAAGCGATTTCCCTTAAATATAAATTCTCAAGTCTCGCTACAGTAATAGAAAAATTGGAATTTTTGTAAAGAAAATACTAAGGTATTTAAATATAGATATATCTAATTATATTGGGTCCTAATTCATTTCTCAATTTCATCCATATACCAATTTCAAACACAATTAAAAATAATATTCATAACCCAAATTCACATACTATTAATTATACACCCTATTATAGAGTCAGAACCCCACCCTTACCTTGGATTAGGAGCAGCTCTACGAGACTTCAACCGAATTTTTGGGAAATTTTGACACTAGAAGCAATTTTCCTCTTTTCTTCTTCTCCTCTTACAAACCCTATTTTCCTCCTCTTCTACTCTTCCTGATACAACACTCTCTCCTATTTCTTCTACTTCTATTACTAATATAATAGGTATATTATATTTAATCTTAAAAAACTCAATTGGGCCTAAAAAGACATACCCCTCTATTTAATACACACCACCACCAATTAAGCCCAATGTTACATTTAAGCCTAATAATAAAATAACACTTTAACTTAATTCTACCAAATTAAATCCGATTAATTATTATTCTAACTTAATAAATAATTCCGACTTCGACGATAAAAATTTGAATTAATAAATAAAATATTCAAAAATATTTAATTAAATAAATAATTAAATATCGGGCGTTACAATTCCGAAGACATGCTTCTCTTTAAAGGGTTATCAACCAATCACTTCAAAAGTTTCAAGGAAAATTTATGTGGATGATGCCTAATGATGAAGAAAGATTACAAGTCCCCTAGATAGGCCATCAAATTCCCTTATGTGACTTCAAAAGATCATAACATGGTCAATTTTTATCTCCTTGAGCCCACTCTTTTACCATAATGATCTTAAGGATATGAAGTTCAACTCTTCTTTTATGTGCAAAGCTTGAAAATGGATGGAACATGCCCTAAGAATGAAAAGGATTATAGGTCATCTCATGAATTTTTACCAAATTCACAAGGCCATAAGTTTTTCAATACTTGGTGTTTTTGAGTGATTAAAGTTTCACAATACTCGTTAAGGAGTCCACTTCAATCTAGAAATAATAATCAAAGCTCAATTTTGAAGAAAGGCCTTGTTTGGAGTCAAAATATTATAGGACTTTTTTGAGAAAAACTTAGAATTTTTCAAGTACAAAAGTCAGCATCTTTTTCTCAGCTTTGACTCATCACAACTTTTAGATCAAACACCCGTTTGATTCTACTCTTTGCACATTTTAAAGATTGTAACTTTATCTTTCAAATTCTTCAAGAATCATGACCTAAGACCCTTTGAGCTATGAAAACTATGGATTCAAAGTTGGTACCTTAAAACTGAAGTTTTCTCCAAAGTCAGAATTTGAAATCTATAATCCAGCTTCTAAACACCAAATTAGCATGCGTTTTTGATTTAAACTTGTTTAACAAAGTTCCCAAAGTTAAATTAAGGATCAAAATGCAAGAATTAGCTGAGTTTTGAGCAAGTTCAAGTCACATGTTTTTCATTTTTGGGCTTCACTCGTTTTCCCTCCCAGCCTCACTATTTCTTCCAATTCTTTTCACCATTCACTCTTCTATAAATAGAGGGACATATTGCATTCATTTTCTCAAGCTTGAACAACCAGAATCTCTCTGCCCAACTCTTTCTTTAACCCATATTTCTGCAACTTCGAATTTGGTTTTACAGCCTTCCTCAATCCATTTTCTTTGTCAATTCTTCATCCTTGAACTTCACTGAAGCTAACAGAAGAAGAACCAAGCCCTAAAGCATCCTAAATCGTGCTAGCCAAGTCAAGTTTCAGAGCTCAAAATTTGAACTTCAATAGGTAGATTTCTTCATCAATTCTCTCAAAATTTGTTACCACAATGAAGCTCCCATCATTCTGATACTAGTCGCATCATTTGTTTTCAACTGGAAGTGAAATTTGATCATGAATTTTCAAATCCTTATTCAACTTTTTTTCTAGTTTTCTTCAAATCGACTGAGCTACAGCTTATATAAATTTTTCGCCAGGGTACGGTTCTCTTTGTCTTGATGAGACAAAGAGAATGGCATTAGTCTGAGCCTCTAATTTTACAGTTTAAGAAACCCTGTTCTGAGGTTGGCTGGAGGTTGAAGACGACCACACTGGCGTCTCAACCATGAGAATTTGCCACGCATTTTTCAAATTTGTTTTAAATATTTGATCTAGTGGTTTATTCACTAATGACCATAATATGCACAATGTGCCAGATCCCTTGGATTTGATTACTAACGTGTTTTGACATTGATCCAATGGTCTATATCTTTTTGGTTTATTTTTATTTTCTGATTTTTTATATTTTAATTGATTTAAACTTCAAAAATTCATAAAAAATCATTTCTGACTCAAAACATTCTTTAAAATAATTTGAATTATTTCTGACTTTGTGAATTTTTTTTCATATTTTTATTTTAAAGTTTGATATTTTTCATGATTTTTTATATTGTTTGCCTTATTTTAATTATTTTAAAATACTTCTTGGCATTTTAAAATTATAAAAAAATTTATCAAGATTATTTTCTTTATTTCTGACTTTTTGAAATTTTTATAGAATTTTATTTTGACTTTTACTATTTTTAATTTTTTTCCACTTATTTGAGTGATTTTAATTAGTTTAAAAATACTTATCTATTTTAAAAAATTATCAAAAAATTTATAAAAATATTTGAAATCACTTATGACTTTTCTATAGTCTCTTTTAATTTTTCTTTGATACTTTGAACATAGTTTACTATTTTACCTTTTACTTTCATTTTAAAAACAATTTAAAAATCATTTTTCTTTTTTTGTTTTGTTTATTAATTACAATTTATTTTTTGAATATATTCTGGCCATGTGATTTTTGATCATGAACTTCATTAACATCATTGGATCTTGAGTGTTCAATTTAACTCCACCAAAATGAATGAATGATTTTAATGATAGTTTGATTAAAATCTTTAATTCAAATATTTTTCCTCCCTCTTCATCTTATCCCTTTCTTACTTGTACTATATGTTATTAGAGGATGATTTACATATCATCTCTCTAAATATATGGTACATAGTTTGTTATTGGCCGGCCTCAAAATAGGTGTGACTTCTACATAAGTCCACTTACGATTGCTTAACATAGCGCTAAATTTTGTCCTGATTCGAGAAATGAACATTTGTGGCCCAAACCTATGGTTGAAAGCCCAGGCATGTTTAATTTGAAACCTTTGATCCAATAACCTTGAGATCCATCTTTAGGAGGCTTTGGTCTTATCAATCCTCTAATTAATCTTCATAAATTTTGGAACTAAGTGAATCATTTAAACATCGTTGATCATTTATTATTGCCTTGAGATTTTAAAATGAATGATATACTTAACAAAAAGAAAATGAAACTTGTTATTGAGAGACTTTGATTTTATCAATCTTCTAATGAGTTTTCAAATGAAAGTTTCAAGATGGTCATTCAAGTAACCTCTAATTTCTAACAATTGACTTTATTTTATGCTTTTAGTTTATGCTTTTTACTTTGAGCATATTTATTTTAGCATTTTCATTTCATGCTACTTTCATCTTTGCTCATTTGAGCATTTATCTTTATGTCATTTTTATTTTGCTCACTTGAGCTTTTCATTTTTTTTAAAGATACCTAATAATCAACTTGAACCATAAAAAACATTAATGTTACTTGGCCTATTTGGTTACTATCCTTGGCATTTTGGAGTTATGGACTTCTTGGACTTAGGATTAGAGACCTTGACCTACCTTGAGACCTTGTGACTTATGCTGTTATTTTGTCTGGAGTTCTTTGAGTTCACCCAAAGACATTGGGTTGTTTTATTTTCTTTGTGTGTAGGTTATTCTGATTATGTTCTTTGTCTATGATTGGGAATTCATCTTTATACAGCCGTTACTCTGCCCAATTTTTGTGAAGACTTAATGCATGTGAAGTTTGGTATTTTTAAGAGGTTTAGTATCATTGCTTGCTTGGTTCCAATCCAAAGGATGAGAATTCTACATTGACTCATTGTGTCAAGTGTCAACTTCTTGTTGGTTAGACGATTATTTTTCCTAACTTTTACCTTATGCTTTAGGATAGTCCCTTCATCTCCTTCAACCTTCTTTAATTTCAAATATCTTCTCCCTCCTTTCAAAACTATTCTTGTTTTTTTAAACTTGAATCGCTTTCACAATAAACTTGGACTTAGGTCCATGCATTTTCAAAAATATTTTCTTAATCAAACTTTAAACAACTTAATAATACTTTGACATTTTTATGAGAATACTAAAAGTCAATCAGTCCCATTCAAATCATTTTGCCACTTTGTCTTTTTACCTTAAAAATTTTCTCAGAAGATTAGACTCTTGTCAATCCTTGTAGTGATGCAAACTATTATACTTCTACGATATGTAATGAAGTGACATATTTTCCACTTGGGTGTTGAGGTAGGCATTGTTGATTTTAAAATCCAAGCCATATCCTCCACTTTGAGATGACACAAATTCTCCTTTCTCATGATCGTGGGTAGTAAGTATGTTCTTCCACTTAGATAAGACGATGATGTCTCATCTCTTAAAATTAACCAACACACTTGTGTTTTAAAATTTTTTTAAAGGTGCACTACGAGTACATTGATCCCCTATTGCATGGAAGGTGGTACGTAGGCACTAAAGATTCTCAACCACGGCGGATGCAAAAATTGTATAAAAAAATACTTCTTTTCCCATCTCCACCATCTACTTTTTATACAACTCTTATAGCCAAAATACTCATATTTTCAAAGAGGTTCATGCGGAGTACCATAGATGTTTAGGGTGCTAATACCTTCCCTTTGCATAACCAACCCCCGAACTTAGATTCTTTCCCCCTCTTTTGGGTTATTCGCTCTTTTCCCATTCCTTTGGAAACAATAAATCGTGGTGGCGATTTTTATTTGATATGTGCGAGTTAAGTCGATCTAATGGCTTAGTCTCAACATTTCTACTGCTACAAGACTCGCCCCGTTCAGATCCCTTTAATCTACACACATACGTATTTTTCCATCTTTCTTTGGTATCGGAACAACGTTAGCAACCCATTGAGGATATGACGTCACTGCTAAGACCCTTGCATTGAATTATTTCATAACTTCGGGCTTGATCTTCTCTGACATCTCAGAACGCATGCGATGAAACTTCTGCTTAATCAGAGAACAACCATATTTCATTGGCAGTCTGTGAACTACAATATTAGTATCGAGCCTTGGCATGTCTTTGTATGACCAAGAAAATATCTCAACATATTCGTGTAACATCTGAATCAATTTGTTCTTGACATTGTCCTCTAAGTTGACACCTATCTTGACCTCTTTTATGTCTGTCTCGGAACCCAAGTTTACCACTTCGACCAGCTCTTCATTTAGGTTGGATAGCCTTTTCTTCTTGTATTAAGAGTCTGGCAAGTTCTCCAGGTATTTCACAATCTTCCTCACCTTCCTCTTTGGCTTGGTAGATCGTATTTTCAAAGTTATAAGCGACAATAGCATAATCGTTATCAACGAGATCCAGAGTGGATGGGGATCTGCAATATAGTGTGTGGGTGTGTGTAAGAACACATAGTTATTTGAAATTGCAATAAAGAAAAAGAAAGACAGAGAGAGCGCAAAATTTGAATGCAAAACGTCCAATGTTTTTATTAAATGAAAATATGACATATTAAATTACAACCCTTAACAAATGAAGCATTGTGCCCCGGGAAATTCACAAGGTCTAAAGTCATTGTTTCAAAAGAAATTACATAACCAAACTTCTTAAAGCAATAAAATAGAAATAGTTATTACTCCTGACTGAAGGAGATAAAGATAATGTCTTCTGCTTCCAATTGTTGAGTCTGTTGCCAACGGTAGGTAATATCCAATTGTCGAAGTCACTATCATTGTCAACATCCTCTATATCATTGATTTCGTTGTTACTGATATGGAACGGAGGTCTTCCAGCTCGAGCGCGACGAAAATCCCTTTGACCTTCTGCAGTAAACACCAAATCAAACTTATCATATTTGCAGGGGATATCAGTAAGTTGACCCCAAATTGTGCAACCACCTTCTTCTATAGTAGCTTTGGCATCTTTCAAGGAAATCATCTTGTGCGGAACCCTGGTAGTCTTCGAGATGGCAGAAACATCTTCAACAACAATAGGGGAAATTACTTCCAAAGCTTGACAAGGAGTCTCGATAAATTCTTCTTCCATATCTATGTATCGGAATGAATTCAGGTGGCTGACCATGTACTCCTCTTCTACGCAGACAGTAAAAATATTCCCTTTCACAAGATACTTTAATTTTTGGTGCAAAGTGGAGGTAACAGCGCCTGCCCCATGGATCCAGGGGCGTTGTAATAGACAAGAATAAGCTAGTCAGATGTCCATTACATAAAAGGTGGATTCAAAGATCTGTGAACCTATTTTGATCGGGAGGTCCACTTCTCCATGTACCATTCTTTTTGATCCGTCAAAGGCTCTAACTATGATGTCACTGGGTTTCAACACAACCCTTCACAATCTAGTATGTCAAGAGCACCCTTTGGTAGAACATCTATAGAAGAGCTAGTATCAACTAACACATGAGCCAAAGTAGTTCCCTTGTATTCAATGGAGACATACAGGGCCCTATTATGATTTCTCTCCTCCGGAGTCAGGTCAGCATCAAAGAAACCTAATCCATTGTCAGTAGTTAAGCTATCAACATAACTTCCAAATTAATCGGCAGAAATCTCTTGCGGTACATGAGCAGTCTTCAAAAATTGCATTAAATCTTATGCATGGGCTTTAGAACACAATAGTAAGATAGCATGGAGATTTTGGATAGCATTTGCGCCAGCTGTTTAACAATTTTGTAATCGCTTCTATGAATGATCTTCAAAACCTCTTACAACTCTTGTCTAGAGGTGTCCTTGATGGTAGCTTCTTTTGGTGCCTCCGACCGGGCAGGATTTATTATCGGCTTTTTACCCCAAACCTAAGAAGTTGTCTTGGTAACTGTAACTTGAACAGGTGGAGAGATTTCCGGAGAGAAAATCCTTCCACTTCTAGTAATTTTGATGGTCTTCACAATATTGTCAATGTTGGGATCAGCCTCTTCATCATCTTTGTCAAACAACTCTTGTCTAATGCCATGGTAATAGACATCAGACCCATAATTCCATGGAATAGCTTTCTCTGAGGAATATGGGATGGGCCCAGGTTTTGTAATGATTAAGGGAGCAGACTTTGGATTTTCAATAATCCTTACAGGACCCTTGGAAGTGATCTTGAAAGGAGTACCAGATATGACAGGAAAATCTCAGCACAAATTCTCAGCATACGGAACTTTCTCAATCAAAATTAAATGTCCATCCATCAAGCATTGAATGCCTTCCTTCAGTAACTCGCAGCCATTGGGTTGAATCGCACAACAATAACATTCTTTAACATAACCCAGAAATAAACTGGCTTGTAGCAAATTCTTCTTGACTGTTGAGAGAGGAGTAACCACATCACTTACGGAGGTAACATACGGAACATCTTCGATAGAACTTATGCTTTTGTCATGCTTCAACATAGGAGCAGTGATCACGTTTGGAGTCTCAGGAGGGTCGAACTCAATTTCCTTGTTGTCAATCATGTCTTGAACTTTGTTTTTTAGGGACCAGCAATTGTTGGTGTCGTTCCTAAGACTGATCGAATGATAGGCACACCTCATATTTGGGTTATTCTTCAGAGAGGATGTATTTGGATTAGGAGGAGGATCCTAGAGTGTTATGAGGTCAACCTTTATCAAATGTTGGAATGCTTGAGCCAATGGCATATTAATCCTGGTGAACTGCCTCCTCGGAGCATCTGACCTACGCTGGTTTCCTTGTTGTGATTGTTGAATAGGCGCTAGATTAGAGATCAACACCGCTCCCACAGACTGATGGTGGCCATTCTTACTACGACTTTTCTGGCCATAGACAGCATTGGTTTCTTTCTTACCACTTAATGGCTTCTTCCCAACTCTATAAGTTATAGCCATTAGAATTTTCCCGCTCTTGATACCACTTTCAACTTGTTCGCCAGTCAGAATCAGCTCAGTAAAGCCTGATGAAGAACTCCCAATTAGCAAATTAAAGAATGGACCTATCAGAGTGCCCATGATCATATCCACCAATTCCCGGCCATTCAAAGGAGGTTTCACCCTTCCAGCTAAGTCTCTCCACTTCTGGGCATGCTCCTTGAACCCTTCATTTGAGCCCATGGACATGTTTTGCAATTGTAGACGTGTCGGTGAAAGGTTAGCATTATATTAGTACTGCTTATAGAAAGCAGCAGCCAAGTCTTCTCACATGTGAATGTTGGTTCCTTCTAGTTGATAGAACCATTCAAGTTGAGTACCAGACAAACTTTCTTGAAAGAAATGAACCCATAACTTCTGATCAGCAGTATGAGGCTGGATTTTCTGAACATACGACATCAGATGAAGTTTGGGACAAGAGACCCCGTCGTATTTAGAAAAGATAGGGACTTTGAATTTGTGAGGGATGACCACCCATGGGATCAGATCTAGCTCTCCAAAATCCAATCCAAGTACTTTTTGGATTTCCACAGCTTTGAGTCGGTCTTCCAACTGCTTGTGCTTGTCATCTGCAGGAGGGTACTATTCATCACAGTAGTCTTCATCCTCATAAACTTGACTATTTCTATCTTCACCTCTGACACTTCTACCATCCTCCTCTTGGTTGTATTCTTCCTTAGAGGAAACACCATTCACTCAAACTGGTTGAGCAGGACCATTGAATCTTCTCCCCATGTTGAGGATAACAGCCTACTTCTTATTCTTCTTTTTCGTGCTGAGGAGCGCCATCATCTCTTGTTGCACTTTGGCCAAATTCAGGAGAGTCTCTTGAAATTGTGCACGCTGAGTTTGGAGATCCTTGACAGTTTGTTCGAGAGCCATCTTATACTGAAACAAACAGTAAACATATGAGGAAACCTATATCAGAAAACCTGCTTATGAAATGATGCATGATATGTGGATGCAATGTTTTTAAGGACCTTAGGAGATTTAAATTTGCTGGCCAAAAGGAAACATAAACAAATATTTTATTAATGAGTTCAAAATTACAACTGCCTTCTAGGATTACAATGAAAAGCAAAAGGGTATCATAGAGACAACAAAATGAACTTCTAAACCATAAGGCTCAAGTCTCCCATGGAAGCTTCCTCTTTGTGTCGATGTATGCATTAAGGCATTACTCCTCGTGAAGTTGCTTTGTGAGATCCAACAATTTCTTCTCACTTGCGTAGAATTGAGCTTCAAAGGTGTCCAATTCTTCCTTGAGTTGAATCCAAGACTTATGCAATTCTTTGAGGTCAGTGGACATGTCTGGATGGAGGATGATGCGAGAAATGTCTCCTTTGACAACAGGCTCTAAGATCACCGGTAAAATAGCTGGATATGGAATCATAAGGATTTGAGCACGAGCTCGTACCCATTTGAGATAGGGCTCCAAAGGGATATAATTTATTTTGTCCTAAAGTCTTGCTATCAACCTTTTTTACCATGCCCCAAGAACGTATAAACTTTTGACGATAACCTTGAGGATCATTTTCGTAGTCGAACACAATACCCTGGATAAGTGCGTCATGAGGAACATCTCTTCGAGCATAACCAAATTGGTGTAAAGATAGAGAAGGGTTTTAAGTAATACCTCCCCTAATGCCAAGGAGTGGAACATTATGGAATTCCCTGCAACGGTCAATGATAGTAACATCTTCCAAAGATCAGGAACACCAATAGATATTTGAATGAGAGAGCGACATCATCCTTTGAGACTACCTCAAACCTTGTTCATTCTTCAATACTGATCAGGGAAGGTGTGAAATAAACCACCTAGATAGAAAAGGTATGAAACACATAACATTCCCTCGCTTCCTCATAGTACGAGTGTGAAGAGAATGCAAAATGTCTCCGAGTAAAGTAGGCACAGGGTTATGAGAAAGAAATATTTTGATGGCTTTCACGTTTATGAGTTGGTCTGGATTAGGGAATATCACCAAACCATAGATTAGCAAAGCCAAGGTTTCTTCGAAAGCTTGAAAATTCATTGAATATAAAAATAGTCGAGCCCTCTCTAACATAAATTTATCTAGAAAACCCTTGACTCCACTCCTTGTTTCCCAATTTGATACAATGTCAGACCGCTTCAGATGTAAGGCTGATAAAACTTCTTCAGGTTATGGCTCTTTCTCTAAACCGGTGAAAGTTATTTCATTGAGAACATGAACTCCCAGTAATTGAGAAAACTCCTCCATTATGGGTACCAACTGATAATCGAGAAAGGTGAAATAGTGATGTACGGGGTCAAAGAACTGGAATAAAACACTCATCATATCTTCTTCAAACCCGAGGTAACCAAACTGAGTAGTCGACCATGCCTTTTGATGAATGGAGAACTTTCGGGAACCCTTGAGACCAACTCCTTAAGTTGAGAAGGTATATTCACAAAACTGATACAGATAGTATTTCTGCGAGTGGAGGCCATAACCTACAAAATAGAACAAAGATAAATCCCTAGGTCCTTGAAATGGTTAGTGAAAATTATATGGTATGATGTCATGATGTCATGATGTCATGATGTCATGTTCGAACAAATAATCAAACACAAACAAAGCACATAAGTCTTAGTTTTAAGCTTGCATGGAGTTGGTAGGTAAGTACCCTCTTGAAATTTTAGTTAGCTCATCCTGTCCAAAAAGAAATAATAGACTTCTAGGAATCTCAATATCACTGATCTTTCTCTCAGGAATTGTTTCAACACAAGCATCTAAATTGCGACCTAAATATTCTGAGAGTCCAATCTCAATGAGTGTAGCATCGAGTATCAACCAACTTTAGTCTGCACCACATCCAGCTATCTCACTACTTTCTAATGGCTAAGTTGTGTCAACTAAGGTTCTAAAGTCAGTTAGTGCTTATGACACCACGCGGTAGCCCAGTATTCTCCTTGACTTACTCAAGGGACACTGACACCAACCAATGTGTCACACGAACGTAGCCATCGTTTCAAGCATATCGGTCTATGTTGTACAGTTTTCACGATCTATTGTTACTTACCTAAAATTCCCCCAGATTCGGGTATAGGATATATACAAGAATAAACCCAAGCATATCCTGAAATATAAATCATACAAGGCAAACAAGCAAAGCAATAAAGGTGATCTATCTCTTAAGGTAACCCTACTTTTAGTTTAGTTTTCCCTAGCAGAGTCACCAATTTTGTAATACGGTGGGAGAACTGACTTTAGGGTTTTGCGTTATATCGCAAATGTTGCATGTTGTACCCCAAAATTTTCCCTCTCATATTTCTCAAGACCTCTCAAGAATCATCTCCAAGTTGTTCAAGATGGCTCAAGAGTTGGACAGTCAAATCATCTCCTAAGACAGTCAATTCAAAATTAGGGTTTTGTGTTGCATCAAGTTCCTTACATCCAAATGACCTCAAGTGCTTCCCAATGTGCTAATATGTTCTTAAGATCATCCATGTCAAATTTCAAGCCTTACAGAGAAAGTTTGGTCAGTCAATTGCTCAAGATGTCCAAAAATTGACTATGTTAGGGCAAAAGTCAACTGTGACCCAAATACAGTCAAACCTCAAGATTGTTTGTCAAGATTATCATTTTGAAGGATAATTCATCATTTTATCAAGTGTTGATCATGATTCATCAAGGATTGCTCAAGATTCATCAAGATTCAAAAGTTGCTAAATTAGGGTTTTGTAGGAAACGTCAACTCAACTTTGACCAAGAATAACTTTCTCATACTTTATGAGAAATGACCCATCCAAAGCTCATTTTTAATAGGATGCAATTTCCTACAATCCATCTTCACATCCCAAGATCAAGAAATGCACTCACAAAAAGTTACAAATTTTGACATTATAGGTCATTTTTGAAAATCAACAAAAAACACCTTTTTTTCCAAAGCTTATAACTTGAGCATTGGAGATCAAAACTAGATGATACCAAAAGGATTGATTAGAGGACATCTCAAGGTTTCTAAAAAGTCCAAGAACACTTCCAAAAGTTCAAAATTGAAGAAGTTATGCATTGTTGAAGTTTGGCATATTTCCAAAATTGCCAAAAGTTAACTATCCTCAAAACTCCAATTTTTGACAAAAGGGTCCACTTTTTTCCACTTGATTTGGTCTTATCACACCACACGCGTGTCCCATATTTAATTTCATGACCAATCATTTATTTTTCTATTTTATTTAATTTTTATTGATTTAATCCATTTTAAATCAATATTAATTCAAATAAAATCTAAAAATGGATGGAATGATATCTTTTTGATCATTGCAGCTTTCAATTATCATGATTCATCAAATCAAATTCGTATCAAGCCTTTTCATGCATAAAAAATCAGATTTGATACAAATATGGAAACTTGATAATGGAAGATCAAATCACATCTTGATTCTTCAATACTCATGAATTAAGGCCCAAGTGATTAACCTAATTCATTCCCTTATGTACACACAAGCCATAGAGATCAAGAACACGGCCTAAGCATTGCAGAAATGGCCAGAAGAAGTTTGAGAAAAAGCTTGAAAACTTAGAATCTGAAATCCACCTTAGAGCTCGATTAAAGCAAAAGCTTGACACTAGTCCCTTGCTGGCAATCCCCTGAAGTGAAAGCAACCGGAACCAAGCCTTCTCATCGCCTGAAACTCACTGTAAGTGTCCACGAACCAAGCTCTGAACACGAAATCCAAACCTCTGATTCTTGCATCCTTTCATTAAAATCTTTGCATATTTGTGTTTGTCGTTTGATTTAGAACATTTTGGCAATATTCAATTTCGTTTTCATGGCGTGTAACATAGCGCCCGAATCTAGGTTTCTTGTTCTTGTTTTTTAGGAATTTTGGATACAAGAAAAATCAAGGCCAATAAATGGTACAGGGATCCTTAGGGAGGAGAGACGATCACGTTGATACCCTTCGCTTGCGTTTACATGGCCTAGGAAGGATTTTTGAAACATCACACGAACTTTCCTGCGAATAAGAATCTGCAGGTACATAACCAGGGATATTTGGAGAAGATGATAACGTGGCTAGGCGTAATTGGGCAGTTCAAATTATTAGCGCGTTTTTTTTATTTCAGGCTTAGCGTTTTATTTTACATATAATGATCAGTGTTTAATCCAATAACAAATATGCAGCGTAGTTGAGTTGGTGGGGGAGGCGTGTCAAAACCCCTTGGGACTTGGGTTCGAATCCCAGGTCCCCCAATATTTGTTACAATTTTGTTTAAGGTTATTCCATGTAGCATCCAAGGCGTGGACCATCATGTGCTGCCAAGATCTCAAACGCCAAGTGGCCCACAAGGCAAATCCAATGGCCTAGGTTGAAGGACCACCATGGTCTCAAGTCAACAAACACGCGCTGGATTGGGAAAGTCAAGCAGGCTGAACGTTTGGGCCTGGAATTTTGCTGAACCAACCTCCTTTCTAGGCTCACACCCCCTGAGTATTTCTTTTACTTTTTATTTCTTTTTCTTTATTTATTTAGTTATTTTGTTAACTATTAGTGTTATTATTAAAAAAATTAACCAATTAACATTTTTTCCTAAAATCAGAAAACCCAAAAAAATAATATTTTTATTAATTTCACTATTTCATTATTTTTGTAAACAAACTTTAACCAATTAATTTCATTTTTAATTAGGTACAGTTTTAATATCTTTTGCAAAAATTAAAATTAATATAGAATTAGGATTTTTAATAACTTTTAATCATTCTTATTTTATTTCCTTATTTTTTTTTAAAAAAACCAAAAAAATATTTTTATTTAATTAATTCAATTATTAAATTAATATTAATTTCCATTTAATTCAAAAATAACAAAAAAATCTCTTTCTTTAATAAAAAAGGATCAAAACCCTAAAAATGCTCCGATTTAATTTTCTCGCACGCGTATTATTTTTATCCAATAATGTAATTGCTTCGGGAATGTAATAGTTTTTAAATTAGGACCTTAATTATTTATCGCTTTATTTTACTTTCTGCAATTTAAATTAAAGGGTTTGTTTTTGGCGATGTAAATACCCGACTCCTTATAATAGTTTAGATTTAACTTCTGCAACTATACACTACTAGATGTTTGATAATAGGGAATGCATGACAAGATCAAATGTATGAACTTAAAATCAACATAGCTCACCCATGACATGTACAAAGATAAAATTAACCGAAATAACACACTCGCACATGCGCACTCCTAGGGTACACCTCACTTGGTTGCCTTCGAACATGGTCATTAAGTATAGGAAATTTTAGAGGTCGTCCTCTTGTCCAAAGATCATAGTTTCCTCGAAACGGTTGCCTCAGAAAGATGATATAAGACATTAGGGTTACCGCTAAGGCATCCTAACGTTGCTTTAGTGACCACACGTCCCTTAATCGAATTGACCCTTAAACTCCAACGACGGTGCTACCTACTCATCAATAGTGGGATGGCATTGTCTAAAGGATATTTGCACAGATTAATTCCTTCTTCGAGTAGGTAGGTGGTTCTTAAGTACTTGCTCCTTTTAAAACAAAACAAAAACTTTTCGCACTTACACTCCTTTCAAACAAAAACATCTTTCAAACCCACAATCACAAAGAAAAGCAAACTTTTGAAAACATAATGAGCAAGTACCTAAGAGCCCGTGGATAACCTTGGATAGAAAGGGTGCTAATACCTTCCCTTTCTATAATCTACCTCCCGAACCCGAGAAACATCTCAAAAAGGAATTTTTCTGTGCTTTTGTCCTTTCCTTGTTGGATAAAATAAAAGACGGTGGCGACTCTTGCTTACCGCGACATTTGCAAAAACAAACGCAAACGCGAACCAGCATTCTAAAACAGTCAGTTCTATTCCCACCGATCACAGAACTAGCGACTCTGCTGGGGACATATAAGCGAGGTGTACCTTAGGATTAGATCACTGTGTTTTCAATTGTATGCTTTGTATGCTTTAAATTTGTGGGCTTGTATCGGAGTTCTATAGATCCTAACCCGGATCTGGGGATACCCTTTAGGTAAGTAGAAATAAACTGTGAGGGATATGTACGACGTAGACCGATACGGATGAAGCAGTAGCTACGTTGGTGTGGCACTTTAGTCTGTACCGATATCCCTTGTGTTGGAACGAGGAGAATATGGGTCTTCTAAGGGGTCATTAAGCACCAACTGACCTTAGAACCTTAAATTGACCAACTTGGCCATAGAACAGTAGCAGTATGCTACACTCATTGAGACTAAACTCTCGCGATGATTCCGGCCGCAAGAAAATGTTGCTAAACTGGAATTATGACCGATTGAGGATAGTCAGTGATATTGAGATCCTCTTAAACCCGGTTACTATTTTTAGGATAGGTTTAAACCAACTGAACTGAAAGAGGGTAGTACCTAAGCTCCATGCCAGCCTGAAATCTAAGGGCTCTCAGTGTGACTTGTGTGCCTTTACCATGTTTGCTATTTGTGGATACTTGTGGTGTGCTTACTATCATGACATCATGACATCATAACATTGCATACATCTTGCATAAGGACTAACCTATTTCAAAGACAAGAGGGTTTCATCTTTGCTCTGTTTTGTAGGTCATCATGATGCCCATGCGTAAGAATACTATCCGGATCAACTTTGTCCAAGTCCCTACCTTTCTTAAAGAGTTGGTTATCAGGATGCCAGACACTACTTCCTTCATCAGGAGGCATGGTTCTCTTCTCAGTCTAGTCACCACCAAATTGGACGAACAAATGATGAGTGTACTGGTCTAGTTTTATGATCCGTTGTACCATTGCTTCACTTTTCAAGACTATCAGTTGGTTCCTACCCTAGAAGAGTTCTTTGAGCTGCTCGGTATCTCTGTTCTGGAGCAGACCCCATTTACTGGTTGAGAGAAGACTCTTAGGCCCGAAGAGATTGATGCAGCCCTTCATTTGACCAAAGAGGAGGTAATGGCTAACTGGGAGACTAGAAGTGGAGCTAAGGGTTTTCTGACTAAGTTCTTGGTTGGAAAGGCTAACTACTTCTGGGATAGCCTAGACTTTAAGGAATTCGAGGATATTCTGGCTCTCCTGATATATAGCTTGGTATTGTTTCTGAATCCTGATACTTTTGTTGATATTAATGCCATAAAGATCTTCATTTCTCAGAACCCTGTACCCACTCTCTTGGGTGACATTCTTCATCAGCTCTATGCTCGTACTGCCCGAAAGCGGGAAACCTTGATGTGTTGTGCTCCTTTATTGTCGAGGTGGTTTATTTCTCACCTCCCTAAGTCAGTGATGAAGAACAAAGAAGGAATGGGCTGGGCTTATAGGGTGATGTCTCTGTCTCATAATGACATTATCTGGACTCTCAAAAGTATGGATGAGGTGACTGTCATTGATCGATGTGGGGAGTATCCAAATGTTCCATTGATAGGAACCCATGGAGGAATTTCTTACAACCCATGCTTAGCTCTCCGTCAGTTTGGAAGAGCCAGAAGAGAAGGGACTCATGAGATGTTGATGCCTCATATCATCTTTGATTTTCAGGGAGATAGCGACGAGCTATGTCGTAGATTCATAAGGGCTTGGGACAGAGTTCACCAATCAGATCCACATGAGCTGGGCCCAAAGACTTCTCTGCCAATGGAGCCATATCTCAGATGGGTCCGCATCTGTGCCCAGAAGCAAGGTATGCCATATGAAGCTGTCCGGCCTGTCACTCTTGAAGTTGCTAATGAAGACGGGGTCCTTCCAACCATTCTCCACCCTTATATGCCCACTGATATTGGGGCACTGAAGAGGTCTTGGATGCAGTTGAGGGATGAACAGGATTCTTACCGAGAGAAGTTCAACAAGCAAGAGAAAAATATCCAGAGGTTGACCAGGCAGTTAGAGAACGGGTCCTTCCTTTCTAGTTTTTTGTTTACTTTTCAGTATTTCCATTCTTGTAACGCCTCAAGGGCGATATGTTGAACAATTTAAATTTTGAAGTTTAAATCTAATAAAGTGTGTTTCTTTTCTTGTTTACAAATTTGAATCTCGATTGTCTTTGAAATCATAAACCATACGCATTTCATCCCATGCACTTCATAAACAGGTACCCTTTTACAGGCCTCTTATCTTCTTCGCTGTTTATTTCAGAAATCATCATGTCTACTGAACCTTCAACTGAGCAAGCTATCAAGGCCTTCCAGGCCCAGAATGCCCAATTTCAAGAGCTGTTCATGAATCTAGCCAAGGGTCAGCAGGACCTGAAGACCTTGATTCTGAAAGAGAAGAAGAAGAAGAAGAGGACAGTCCTGTTCAACACTGGTCCTAGGTTTGGAAACAGGCTACGGGATGAAGTTGATCTGACCACCTCATCTGGAGGGAAAGATAGTCCACAAGAAAGGAGGGCGCCTAGCCCTGTGGTCTCCGACAACGAGACGGACTACGATGAAGAATAGTATCCTCCTACTGAGGATAAGTACAAACAGCTGGAAGACCGTTTGAGCGCTATGGAAATTCAGAAGGTTCCCAGTCTGGACTTCAGAGATCTAGGTCTATCATCTAGGGTGGTGATTCCCTATAAATTCAAGGCACCAGCCTTTGCCAAGTATGACGGAGTTTCCTATCCAAAGCTGCACCTCCGGTCATATGTGAGGAAGATCCAGCCTTACACTGCCGATAAGAACTTATGGATCCATTTCTTTCAAGACAGTCTCTCAGGGACTCAGCTTGAGTGGTTCTATCAGTTAGACGGAGCCAGTATCTGTAGCTGGGAGGATTTGGCTACTGCATTCTACAGGCAGTATCAGTACAACTCTGATCTCGCTCCTATGTGTACCCAACTCCAGGGTATGTCAATGGGAACGGGTGAAGGATTTAAAGATTATGCTCAAAAATGGAGAGACTTTGTCGGAAGGGTGCAACCACCTTTGGTTGATCGTGAGCTTGTTGACATGTTTCTGGGGACCCTGTCTGGTCCATTCTTTAACCATCTGATTGGAAGCTCTTCATATGGGTTTATAGATCTTATTTTGACTGGTGAGAAGATTGAAGCATGTATTAAGGCTGGGAAGATACAAAGGGGTGCCTCATCGAGCATCGAGAAGAATTCGTTTAAGAAAGAGTCTAGTGTTGTCTACAGTGCAAGAAGACAGAATAGACATGAACACCGCCAAGCTGTCAATGCGGTTGTTATTTCAAAACCTGTTGGTGCTCCTCAGTACAACAATCAACAAAAGGACGAGAGACCCAAGAGGCAATTCACTCGTCTCAGCATGAACTTATCTCAGATTCTGCCACAATTGCTGAAGACTAATCTGGTGACTCAAAGGGAACCCCCAAAGAATTCAAATACAACATCACCAAGGTATAACCCTAACGCCCGCTGCGCTTATCACTCCGATAGCCCGGGACATAATACAGATGATTGTCGGGCTTTGAAGAACAAGATACAAGACTTAATTGATGCAAAGGAGATTGAGTTCGAGGCGCCCGAGAGGCCTAATGTTGTGACTGCTCCCATGCCAAAACATGGAGTGAATGCTGTAGGGGAAGATTGGTTTGTAGTTTCTGTGGATGACATTGTTACCCCTCTGATGACTGTCAAGAAAAACCTGTTGCTAGCCGGTTTATTTCCGGGTTGTGACGAAGGTTGCCATATGTGTTCTGTTTTACCTACCAGTTTCCCATTCCTGAAGTCAGGTATCCAAAACCTGATGGATAGTAAAGAGATCCTGTTTGAGAAGACCGTTGTTCCTTCCATTCCTACTGAAGAAGTCGCCATCATTACCATTTTCGACAATTCTTCCAAGGCTCCCTCGAGGAAGCCTGTTAGAATTACATCTGTTTCGAAGATCGCACCTGTGATCATTACTGTTCGGGGCCCATCCCCTACACCTCTGATAAGGATGTCCCTTGGCACTATGGGGCTGATGTTTATGTTCTTGGAGTTAAGCAAGAGTTGGATGCTGATACTGGTGTCAGCAACATTACTGGACCTGCTAAAGTCACCCGCAGCGGCAGACTTTTCTCACCTGATATTGCTCCACCAACAACCCGAAGACCTGTTGTCATTACACCCGCAAGTGTACCTACTGCCATTCCTGATCAAGTTCCTAGTCCTACCCCTGTCGCCGAGTCATCTGACGCTCGGGGCAAAGGGATCACCACTGATGTGCCTGCCCAGACGGAGGCACCAAAGACAATTACTGTTGAAGCTTCCAAACAGGAGATGGAAGAGATTTTGAAGATTATTAAGAAGAGTGATTATAATGTAGTTGAGCAGCTGGGGAAAACCCCGTCTAAGATTTCTATATTGTCACTATTGTTGTGTTCATAGTCCCATGCCAAGGCTCTGATTACCTTCCTAAAGACGGCCCACGTGCCATAAGAGACATCAGCTGATCAGTTTACAGATTATGTGGCTAATTTGACTGTTGATAATGGGTTGGGTTTCTCCGACGCCGATTTGACTGCCAAGGGGAAAAATCATAACGATGCCCTGCATGTCTCCATTGAATGCAGGGGCACTACTCTTGCACATGTATTGGTTGATACTGGTTCCTCATTGAATGTATTGCCTAAAAAATCTCTAGACCGATTGGATTGCGAAGGTTTGGAGCTAAAACCAAGTAACATCGTTGTTAGGGCCTTTGATGGGTCTAAAAGGATGGTGCACGGTGAAGTTGATATTCCAATTAAAGTTGGTTCTCAGGTCTTCAATTCTACGTTCTATGTGATGGACATCCGGCCATCCTACTCTTGTTTGCTGGGTCATCCATGGATCCACAAAGCCGGGGCCGTAACCTCAACGCTTCACCAGAAGCTGAAGTACCCGGTCAAAGGGAAGATTGTGACAGTACAAGGGGAGGAAGAGTACATGGTCAGCCACCTCAACTCGTTCAGATACGTAGAGATGGATGGGGAGTTCATTGAAACCCCATTTCAGCACTTTGAAGAGGTTCCTCAGACACTGGCATCAGCTGAGACTGTGGTTGAAGATTCTCCTATGAAGATGGCTTCCTTAAAGGATGCCCGGGCTGTTATTGAGAAGGGTGAGTGTGCAAATTGGGGCCGACTCCCTGATTCTGCACAGAAGACTAACAAGTTTGGTTTGGGTTTCACTGGAGAAGCTCAGAGGGTTGTTCGTAATGCAAGGATTGGAAGACCTCCCGTGTTCATCAGCAACCCGGGAGTAAATGCCATTGAAGATGATGTGGAGGAGTCTGAATTCGACAGCTGGATCTATCCTACGACCAACGGTGGACCAAGAAACTGGACAGCAAAGGATTTCATCCCTATTACTTTTGTTACCCAGTAATGAAACTTTTGTTTTGAATTTGTAATAGACAATGTTTTGAAAACTTTACGGCCCAGTGTCTTACCCAGGACACCGTGGCTTCATTTGTGAGGGCTTTTGTGTGTCATTTTCATATATCATTAATAAAAGCATTGGACGTTTTTGTATTTCAAATTTTGCGCTCCTTGTTTTTCTTTATTATATATTGCAAAAAAACTATTTTACACACACTCACATATACAGGTCCACATCCACTCTGGATCTCACTAGTAACGATTTTTCTACTGCCAGTTATGACTTCGAAAATCTGATCAACTTAGCCGAAGACGAAGGTGAAGATGATTGCGAAGTTCCTGGTGAATTTGCAAGACTGCTACTCCAGGAAGAGAGGGCCATTCAGCCACATGAAGAGCCGGTAGAATCAGTGAATTTGGGTACAAAGGCAGACAAGAAAGAGGTCAAGATCGGGGCCAACCTGGAGCTTAGTGTGAAACAATGGTTAATTCATATGATGCAGGACTATGTTGAGATCTTTTCCTGGTCTTACGAAGATATGTCGGGGTTGGATACTGATATTGTGGTTCATCGCCTGCCTACCAAGGAAGACTGTCCTCCAGTAAAACAGAAAGTTCGTCGTATGCGCCCGGAGATGTCTGAGAAAATTAAGGTCGAGGTTATGAAACAGTTTGACGTCGGTTTCCTAGCAGTGACTTCTTACCCTCAGTGGGTTGCCAATGTGGTTCCAGTGCCGAAGAAAGATGGTAAGGTCCAAATGTGTGTTGACTACATGGATTTGAACAGGGCAAGCCCCAAGGATGACTTCCCTCTACCTCATATTAACGTTCTGGTCGACAATACTGCTCAACACAAGGTATTCTCCTTTATGGATGGTTTCTCCGGGTATAATCAGATTAAAATCGCTCCCAAAGATATGGAGAAGACAACCTTTGTCACTCAGTGGGGTACCTTTTGCTACAAGGTCATACCTTTCGGGTTGAAGAATGCTGGGGCAACGTATCAGCGTGCCATGGTTGCTTTGTTTCATGACATGATCCATCATGAGATTGAAGTATACGTTGACGATATGATTGCAAGGTCCCAGACTGAGGAAGAACACCTTGACCATCTACAGAAGTTGTTTGACAGGTTGAAGTTGTATAAGCTGAGGTTGAACCCAAACAAGTGCACCTTCGGGGTAAGGTCTGGTAAGCTGTTGGGTTTCGTTGTAAGCGAAAAAGGTATTCAAGTTGATCCTGCCAAAGTGAAAGCCATATAAGAGATGCCAGCTCCCAGAATAGAGAAAGAGGTCAGAGGCTTTCTGGAACGACTGAACTACATTGGCCGTTTCATCTCGCACCTAACTGCTACTTGTGAGCCAATCTTCAAGCTACTGAAGAAAGATCAAGTGGTACGTTGGAATGAGGAATGTCAGGCCGCTTTCGAAAGAATCAAAGAGTATCTCCAAGAGCCACCCATCCTGATGCCACCAGTTGAAGGGAGGCCTCTGATCCTATACTTGACGGTACTTGACAACTCAATGGGGTGTGTGTTGGGGCAGCATGACGAGTCTGGCCGAAAAGAGCATGCTATTTATTACCTTAGCAAAAAGTTTACTGACTGTGAGACCCGATACTCACTTCTTGAGAAAACTTGTTGCGCTTTGGCATGGGCTACTCGCCGGCTGAGACAGTATATGCTGACTCACACTACTCTTTTGATTTCAAAGATGGATCCAATCAAGTATATCTTCGAAAAGCCTGCCTTGTCCGGAAGAATAGCAAGATGGCAGATGATCTTGACTGAGTATGACATCCAGTACACAACTCAAAAAGCAATTAAGGGAAGTGTATTGGCAGACCATTTGGCACACCAGGCAGTGGATGATTACCAGTCTATGAACTTTGAATTCCCGGACGAGAATATCATGTTGATAACTGATTGTGAGATACCTGGACCGGATGAAGGACCTGAGGAAGGATCCCGATGTTCTATGTACTTTGATGGAGCTTCAAACACTTTGGGTAATGGCATTGGCGCTGTGATCATATCTCCTAAAGGCTCTCATACTCCGTTCACCGCCCGACTATGTTTCAACTGCACCAACAACATGGCGGAGTATGAAGCGTGCATTATGGGTCTTCGAGCAGCAATTGACCTAAGAATTAAGTTTCTGAGTGTCTTCGGAGATTCCGCTCTCGTGATCAGTCAGATCAAAGGCGAGTGGGATACGAAACACCCAAATCATATTCCTTATAAGGAGTATGTGTTGACATTGCTTCCCCATTTTGAGGAGATAACCTTTGAACACTTCCCAAGAGAGGAGAATCAGTTGGCGAACGCGCTGGCTACGATGTCTTCTATGTTCAAAGTCAATTGGGACAACGAGGCGCCCCGGATCATTATTGAAAGATTGGAAGAACCTGCACATTGCTGTGATCTTGAGACTGAAGAGGTAACAGAAAAGCCCTGGTATCATGAGGTAAAGAGGTACCTTGAAGCTCAGGAGTACCCTGAGGGTGCATCTATTAATGAAAAGAAGTTTCTGAGGAGGTTCGCGGCAAAGTTCTTCATCAGCAATGGCATTCTTTACATGCATAACCATGATTCTACCTTACTCCGTTGTGTGGATAAGAATGAAGCAGAAAGGATCATGGCGGAGTTACACGAAGGTACTTTCGAGACTCATTCCAGTGGACATACCATGGCAAAGAAAATCCTTTGGGCAGGATATTATTGATCCAGAATGGAAGCTGACTGTTATCAGCATTATCGGACATGTCACAAGTGCCAGATCTATGCTGATAAGGTGCACATACCTCCAGTTCCTCTAAACATATTGACAGCACCTTGGCCTTTTGCAATGTGGGGCATTGGTATGATCGGCGAGATCAGACCTACAACATCCAACGGGCATCATTTCATCCTAGTAGCGATTGATTACTTTACGAAGTGGGTTGAAGCAGCTTCCTTTGCTACCGTAACCAAGAACATCGTGGCACGATTCATTCGGCATAATCTGATATTTCGATACGGTGTACCAGAGAGGATCATTACGGACAACGGTACCAATCTTAACAATAAGATGATCACTGAGCTCTGCGAGCAATTCAAAATACAGCATCATAACTCTTCTCCCTACCGGCCGAAGATGAATGGGGCTGTCGAAGCAGCAAATAAGAACATTAATAAGATTGTGCAGAAGATGACAGTGACGTACAAAGATTGGCATGAGATGTTACCATTTGCTCTTCATGGGTACCGTACCTCAACACGGACGTCAACAGGGGCAACACCCTATTCCTTGGTTTATGGCATGGAGGCAGTCTTGCCCATTGAAGTTTAGATACCCTCTCTCCGGATCATGAAGGATGCAGGTTTGAGTGAAGATGACTGGATTCAGACCCGGCTTGATCAACTGAACCTGATTGACGAAAAGAGACTCACTGCTATTTGTCATGGTTAGACGTACCAAAAACGGATGATCAAGGCATTTAACAAGAAAGTTAGACGACAAGAGTATCAAGTTAGGGACCTGGTAATCAAGCGCATTATCTTACCTCAAAGTGATCCCAGGGGAAAATGGACCCCTACTTACGAAGGACCATTTGTGGTTAAGAACATTTTCTTAGGAGGAGAAATGATTCTAACCACCATGGATGGTGACGACCATCCTCACCCCGTCAATACGGACATAGTGAAAATATACTACGCATAAATCAAAGACCCGCTAGGTTGACTGGCCTAGGTAAAAATAAGGGCTTCCCAGCGAACCAAAAGGGTTCGGGAAAAAATAAGGGATGAAAATATAAAAAAATCGGTACACCCGACAAGTCGAAAACCTAAAAAGGCGGCTTGGGCAAAAATGGGTATCCCGGTGGACTGAAAACCCGAAAAGGCGGTCCAGGCAAAAGTTAAGTATTAAAGCGTAACACTATGTCTCATTAGATCACCTCGCATCCAGACTTCGGTATCGACTATCAAGCTCGGACGACACTAATCAATCAGGTTCATCTTCAACTAAGTAGCAAAATGATGAGATGCTTGAAGATATAAAGGCAATAGAAGAGTTGGGACCCAGTAGGACTATTCACATAGCTGTTTTGTTTTCCTTTCACAAATTGTATAAATTCTATTTGTTCAGCGGCGTTCTCTTACTAGGACGTCAGCCTTTTGTACAAAAAACGCCCATTTACAGGCCAACTTCAAAATCAATACAAATTCATTTTTAAAATTTCAAGCTGTTTTTTCTTTATCTGTTTTGTTTTGCAAAGAACGTCCAAGGTTCATTTTTGATATATGCATATACATTAATTTCTGATCATAAATATTTACATACGAATGAAAGATGAGTTACTGGTGATAATAGAAACAAGGGCATAAGAAATGTCCAAGCTGTGTCGTTTCTTTGTCCACCAGGTACCAAGGTAGATTCAACTGAAGAATATGGCTAAGATACTTTCACTCCCCGCAGAATAAGACAGTAATAGTAACTCTCAGCTGAGACTTGCAACTATGAACGAATCAGCAATACTCTCCCCAAGCAGAGTTAGTCTACCATCAGCCCTAAAAAGGCTTGGTATCCCCAGAAGGTCTTAATATTCCCCAGCGGAGTATAAAGATATTCCCCAGCAAGCATAAGAGCATCCCCGACAGTCTTAATATTCCTCAACAGAGTATAAGAATGTTCCCCGGCGGAATACAAGATACCCTTAGTGGAGCCATTGCCCCAGTGCAGTCTAAAAAAGCTTCCCCGGAAGAGTTGAATCATCCTCCCCAGTAGATTCTGGAAGCTTATCCCCTGCAGAGCGCAAATAAATCCCCCAGCCAGATTCAGAGGGTTAGCCCCACAAGAGTCTTACTGGGTTATCCTCAACCAGTTGCAACTGAAAGATCATCCCCAGCGAAGTTCTTTCTTTCCCCAAACAGGAGTTCAGCAGATTCAATATCACAGCAACGGTAATCCATCCCCAGCGGAGTTTATCATTAAAATCCCTAGCAGAGCTTATCAACAGAATCCCCAACAAAGTTATCGTTAAAATCTTCAGCAGAACATCTCTTCCCCACAGAGTAATTCCCAGGGTAATCTCTTCATCAGCTTATTCCCCAACGGAGTTCTTTTCTCCTGCAGGTTTATCCTCACAATCATCTTCGTTCATCATCCCCAGCGGAAACGAAGAACTCAACTCTATTCTCCAGCAGCTCCGGGATTTATTTTCCCCAGCTAAAACATTACATATCCATACATCATGATACATGCATATACGCATCATACCCTAAAATCTCATTTATTTTGATAACATCATCGCCTGATACATATCATGCATTACATACAGCTAACCTTTACCTTTCAGGAAAGATACAATCAAAATTCAAGTTATGAAGCCCGGGCATGATCGGATAGTACCTTGATTTCCACAGCATATTGTGAAGCCCAGATTGCGACCGGATAACAATATCAGACTACCGTGAAGCCTGGATGACGACCAGATAGTGATATCTCTCAAAAGTAAGCTATGAAGCCCGGAGAACGACCGGATAATAGTTTATTCCCCGGTGAGCCGTGAAGCCCGGATTACGACAGAATAGTAGCTCAGTAAGCACCATGAAGCCTGGATTCGACCAGATAGTGGTATATCATAAATGCAAGCCTTGAAGCCTGGATCACGACTAGATAGCACCTCAACAAGTTATTGTGAAGACTGGATTACGACCAGATAGCAACCAAGAATACTACGAAGCCTGGATTTCGACCAGATAGTGGTATGATACATTGTGAAGACTGGATTACGACCATATAGCAACCAAGAGTACTACGAAGCCTGGATTTCAACCAGATAGTGGTATGATACATTGTGAAGACTGGATTACGACCAGATAGCAACCAAGAGTACTACGAAGCCTGGATTTCGACCAGATAGTGGTATGATACATTGTGAAGACTGGATTACGACCAGATAGCAACCAAGAGTACTACGAAGCCTGGATTTCGACCAGATCGCGGTATGATACATCGTGAAGATTGGATTACGACCAGATAGCGGTGCAAAGCACTGTGAAGCTTGGATTCTGACCAAATAGCAGTTTACATGGACAGTTACTAAGAAGCCCGGAGTCGGCCGGATATTAGTACGCCCTAAATTCAAGTTAAAGCCCGAAGGCGACCGGATAACCACTTGATTTGGTCTGAAGCCTGGATTTCGACCAGATAAGAAGTGAGGTATTTCAAAGCCTGGATTACGACCGGATAGCAAGTTTAATCTCATCTCCCCAGTAAGTCACTGTAAAGCCTGGATTACAACCAGATAGCAGTCGGTCTTATCACTATGAAGCTTGGGTTACGACCAGATAGTAGTTCACTCTCACCTCTTCAACAGAGATGATTCCTCAGTAGAATAACGGACGACCGAAGCTCCTAAAGTTCTATTTCTCCTAATACCAAGAACAACATTCCCCAACGGAATCTCCCTCAACAATAGGTATACAAGCTCTCGCTAAGGAATCTCTTACGCGATCGACACTCCTTCGGATGGCATCTTTAAGCCCATCTACCATCATCAATCTCCAAATGGCATCTGTAAGCCCATTTCCGACATCACAATGCTGATACTACACCATGCGAGTGCAAATTTCTGGGCACTTTAGTGTTCAATTATATTCCACCTTCGGATCACGAAAGGCTCGAAAGCCAATCTATATCCTCAGGTTTAAGAAAATTGAACAGGGGAAACTGTTGTACCCCAAAATTTTCCCTCCCATATTTCTCAAGACCTCTCAAGAATCATCTCCAAGTTGTTCAAGATGGCTCAAGAGTTGGACACTCAAATCATCTCCTAAGACAGTCAATTCAGAATTAGGGTTTTGTGTTGCATCAAGTTCCTTACATCCAAATGACCTAAAGTGCTTCCAAATGTCCTAATATGTTCTCAAGATAATCCATGTCAAATTTCAAGCCTTGCAGAGAAAGTTTGGTCAGTCAATTGCTCAAGAAGTCCAAAAATCGACTGTGCTAGGGCAAAAGTCAACTGTGACCCAAATACAGTCAAACCTCAAGATTGTTTATCAACATTCTCATTTTGAAGGATAATTCATCATTTTATAAAGGGTTGATCATGATTCATCAAGGATTGCTCAAGATTCATCAAGATTCAAAAGTTGCTAAATTAGGGTTTTATAGGAAAAGTCAACTCAACTTTGACCAAGCATAACTTTCTCATACTTTATGAGAAATGACCCATTCAAAGCTCATTTTTAATAGGATGCAATTTCCTACAATCCATATTCACACCCCAAGATCAAGAAATGTACTCACAAAAAGTTACAAATTTGGACATTATAGGTCATTTTTGAGAGTCAACAAAAAACACATTTTTTCCAAAGCTTATAACTTGAGAATGGAAGATCAAAATGCGATTAGACCAAAAGGGTTGATTAGAGGACATCTCAAGGTTTCTAAAAAGTCCAAGAACACTTCCAAAAGTTCAAAATTGAAGAAGTTATGCATTGTTGAAGTTGGGCATTTTTCCAAAATTGCCAAAAGTCAACTATCCTCAAAATTCCAATTTTTGACAAAAGGGCCCACTTTTTTCCACTTGATTTGGTCTTATCACACCACACATGTGTCCCATATTTAATTTCATGACCAGTCATTTATTTTTCTATTTTATTTAATTTTTATTGATTTAATTCATTTTAAATCAATATTAATTCAAATAAAATCTAAAAATGGATGGAATGATATCTTTTTGATCATTGCAGCTTTCAATTATCATGATTCATCAAATCAAATTCGTATCAAGCCTTTTCATGCATAAAAAATCAGATTTGATGCAAATATGGAAACTTGATAATGGAAGATCAAATCACATCTTGATTCTTCAATACTCATGGATTAAGGCCCAAGTGATTAACCTAATTCATTCCCTTATGTACACACAAGCCATAGAGATCAAGAACACGACCTAAGCATTGCAGAAACGGCCAGAAGAAGTTTGAGAAAAAGCTTGAAAACTTGGAATCTAAAATCCACCTTAGAGCTCGATTCAAAGCAAAAGCTTGACACTAGTCCCTTGCTGGAAATCCCCAGAAGCGAAAGCAACCGGAACCAAGCCTTCTCATCGCCTGAAACTCACTGTAAGTGTCCACGAACCAAGCTCTGAACACGAAATCCAAACCTCTGATTCTTGTATCCTTTCATTAAAATCTTTGAATATTTGTGTTTATCGTTTGATTTAGAACATTTTGGCAATATTCAATTTCGTTTTCATGGCCTGTAACATAGCGCCCGAATCTAGAGTTCTTGTTCTTGTTTTTTAGGCATTTTGGATACAGGAAAAATCAAGGCCAATAAATGGTACAGGGATGCTCAGGGAGGAGAGACGATCACGTTGATACCCTTCGCTTGCGTTTACATGGCCTAGGAAGGATTTTTGAAACATCCCACGAACTTTCCTGCAGATAAAAATCTGCAGGTAAATAACCAGGGATATTTGGAGAAGATGATAATGTGGCTAGGCGTAATTGGCCAGTTCAAATTATTAGCGCATTTTTTTATATTCCAGGCTTAGAGTTTTATTTTACATATAATGATCAGTGTTTAATCCAATAACAAATATGCAGCGTAGTTGAGTTGGTGGGGGAGGCGTGTCAAAACCCCTTGGGATCTGGGTTCGAATCCCAGGTCCCCCAATATTTGTTACAATTTTGTTTCAGGTTATTCCATGTAGCATCCAAGGTGTGGACCATCATGTGCTGCCAAGATCTCAAACGCCAAGTGGCCTACAAGGCAAATCCAATGGCCTAGGTTGAAGGACCACCATGGTCTCAAGTCAACAAACACGCGCTGGATTGGGAAAGTCAAGCAGGCTGAACGTTTGGGTCTGGAATTTTGCTGAACCAACCTCCTTTCTAGGCCCACACCCCCTGAGTATTTCTTTTACTTTTTATTTCTTTTTCTTTATTTATTTAGTTGTTTTGTTAACTATTATTGTTATTATTAAAAAAATTAACCAATTAACATTTTTTCATAAAATCAGAAAAGCCAAAAAAATAATATTTTTATTAATTTCACTATTTCATTATTTTTGTAAATAAACTTTAACCAATTAATTTAATTTTTAATTAGGTACAATTTTAATATCTTTTGCAATAAATTAAAATTAATATAGAATTAGGGTATTTAATAACTTTTAATCATTCTTATTTTATTTCCTTATTTATAAAAAAAAACCAAAAAAATATTTTTATTTAATTAATTCAATTATTAACTTAATATTAATTTCCATTTAATTCAAAAATAACAAAAAAATCTCTTTCTTTAATAAAAAAGGGTCAAAACCCTAAAAATGCTCCGATTTAATTTTCTCGCACGCGTATTATTTTTATCCAATAATGTAATTGCTTCGGGAATGTAATAGTTTTTAAATTAGGACCTTAATTATTTATCGCTTTATTTTACTTTCCGCAATTTAAATTAAAGGGTTTGTTTTTGGCGATGTAAATACCCGACGCCTTGTAATAGTTTAGATTTAACTTCTGCAACTATACACTACTAGATGTTTGATAATAGGGAATGCATGACAAGATCAAATGTATGAACTTAAAATCAACATAGCTCACCCATGACATGTACAAAGATAAAATTAACCGAAATAACACACTCGCACATGCGCACTCCTAGGGTACACCTCACTTGGTTGCCTTCGAACGTGGTCATTAAGTATAGGAAATTTTAGAGGTCGTCCTCTTGTCCAAAGATCATAGTTGCCTCAAAACGGTTTCCTCGGAAAGATGATCTAAGACATTAGGGTTACCGCTAAGGCGTCCTAACGTTGCTTTAGTGACCACACGTCCCTTAATTGAATTGACCCTTAAACTCCAACGACGGTGCTACCTACTCATCAATAGTGGGATGGCATTGTCTAAAGGACATTTGCACAGATTAATTCCTTCTTCGAGTAGGTAGGTGATTCTTAAGTACTTGCTCCTTTTAAAACAAAACAAAAAATTTTCGCACTTACACTCCTTTCAAACAAAAACTTCTTTCAAACCCACAATCACAAAGAAAAGCAAACTTTTGAAAACACAATGAGCAAGTACCTAAGAGCCCGTGGATAACCATGGATAGAAAGGGTGTTAATACCTTCCCTTTCTATAATCTACCTCCCGAACCCGAGAAACATCTCAAAAAGGAATTTTTATGTGCTTTTGTCCTTTCCTTATTGGATAAAATAAAAGACGGTGGCGACTCTTGCTTACCGCGACATTTGAAAAAACAAACGTAAACGCGAACCAGCATTCCAAAACAGCCAGTTCTATTCCCATCGATCACATTGCGGATAGCAAGAGTCATCACCGACTTTTCTTTTATCCAATAAAGGAAAGGGTGAAAAGAACAGGAAAGACCTTTGAGAATTTTTCTTGAGTTCGGGGGGTAGGTTATGAAAAGGGAAGGTTTTATCACCCTTTTCATCTGTAGTTTTCTACGGGCTCTTAATTGCTAGCTCACTTTGAAAATACTTTATGTTTGTGTATGTTTGAAAATATTTTGAAAATGCATAAGTACGACAATTTTGTAATGATTCTCGTATCGTTGAGAATGTATATAAAATGTTTGTTTTGAAAATGTTTGTGAAAGAAAGTGTTGTTTTGGAAAGTGTTTTGAAAAATGCCAATGTAAAGCAGTTTGCTTTATAATAACCGTTGTATCATTCCCCAAGGGTGTTTATAAAGTGTTGTTGAAAGTAGTTGTTTTGAAGTGTAAATATTGTTTTAGTTTGTGAGCAAGCGATTACGGACGATCTACCTACTCAATGGTCTTTTTTCTTTTCCTCCTCCTTTAGATAGTTCTATCCTACCATTAGTTAGTAGGAAGCTCTATCATTGGATGTGAGGGACAAGTGTGGGTCATCGTACAATCATAGAAGACAACTTGTAAGATGTTTTAGCAATTTTCGTAAGGGACTAAGATCGTTTACCGAAGGCAACATCGAAGGTTCATCGAGGGACTATGATCTTTTAACTGTGGGTCTTTGCTAAAGCATCCCACGTTCGAGGGACATGGTTGTTTTTTACCTGAGGCAACAAGTGAGGTTAACCCTAGAGGTGTGCGTGTGTGAAGTGTTTTGATTTCAAGTATTTATCTTTAGGTTTTCTAATGATTGGTTTTAATCTTTCCATACAAACCCTAATTACTAACAGTAGTAAGGAAAGCAGTAAATTGCATAAATTAAATATCATACGCTATTACAAGACTTCGGGGATGGGGATACAAACCATAAGAATGGGGAGAAATGTAAAGAAAACCCTAATTTAATCTATTACAAGCTTTGAGCACTTACATAATTGAGAAATAAAATACGCGAAGATTTGTAAAATAAAGAAAAGAGAAAGGAAATTGTTTTTTTGTGATTTTTTGATGGAAAAAGTTTGATGATTGACCTATTTATTTTTCATTAACAAAAGTTTGGTAAAAACCTAAAGAAACTAAATTAAATTTAATAAGTAATGAAAAGGCTAATTAATTTTAATTAATTAAAAAGAAATCTAACTTTAAAAAAAAGTCTAAATTAATTTAAAATAAAAGAAATTAATTGTTAGAAAATAAATTTGATGTTTTTATTTAGAAAAATATATGAAGTATGAAGCCTAATTCTAATTAATTAATAAAATAAAATTAAGTTGATTAAATTAAATTAATTTTTATTTTTCAAAAATTAAATTAATTAATTGGAAACCTAAATCTATTTTTTTTAATGATTTTTTATGATTAAATAAAAAATGATTTAGAAAAGAAAAATTAATTAAAATAAAAAAATAAATAAAATGGGCCTGTGTTAGGACAAGTAAAATTGGGGTGTTAAAATGAAAATATGAAAGGCCCAGGCGCCTGTTTGTAATCGTGTGAGGATATTGTTGAGAAGGTGCATCATGGGGCATGCATGTTGTGTGTTTGATCTGATTGTATAATGATCTAATGGTGTTGATGACGGCGTACATCATTGCACGCTGGATTTGCATGTACCTGATCAACAAAGAAAATATTGAAAAATAAAATGCCAGAGACAAAGATCGGACCCCTGCCCTGGCACAGTAACGCCTTACACACACACACGCTTTCCACTGGGGTGGTTGTTTCATCAGGTTATGAAACAGCATCCAATAAATATATTATAAACTCATTTTTGAAAATTTGAATTTTGGTTCCATGGCCTTCTTCTTCCTCACGATGTATAACAACATAACTTCTCCATTGTTAATTCTGTAAAATGCCCATCTCTCCACCAAATTGAAAAATGTAAACATCAAACTTGCTTGAATTTTAACCACAAATGCAACCATATCACTTTCAAAAGCTATATATCAATGGTTAGGACGAATTTTGTTTGGTACCAAACTGAAACCCTAAAATTTCAGAAAACTTAGTTCTAAATTCTCATCACACAGTTAATTAAAATGAGATTTAAGGACATGGTTAGCTTCATAGACATGATATATATATTTTATCTTTTCAAATCGAAAGCAAATGATTTATGGATAAGGATATCACATTTTGAGTTTTTTTAGCAAATTGGAGAATGTTCAATACTTCTTCTAGCTGTTACAGATGCAATGTGATGATTGATTAAGCTTTCTTGGACCTGCCTGAAGTTATTACAATCCTTACTTTATGCTGAAAGTGGCTGAATCACTCCAACCAAGTCAAGTTACAAAGTTGGATTTTGAAAATGGTGGATGTTGATAATGGAGTTGCAGTGGCAAAACAGGTGTTTGTATCACTTATATATATGATATATATGAAGTGTTTGGATGATTGGTTTGGACAAAAGTTGCAAGTTTTGAGAGATTCGAAGATTTGGACTTCAAAGCTCAAAAATAGATTTTTTTTAGGCCAATTCTGATTTTTGAGAGTTTGAGAGGGTTAGAGGGCTTACGAACTCTTCCTTCAACTTGCAAATGGCCTCTATATTTATAGAGAAAAGATTTGGAAGACTCAAGTAACTAGAATTGAAAGATAACAAGTTATGGTTTTGATGTTTGATTTTGAAGTAACTTGCAAAGTAATGGTTCCAAGGCAATGTAGGGTGGTTGATAGGTTGTAGATGGTTGCTTCTTGGCGATGAGATGTTTTGAAGTAAGAAGAAACAATATATGGGCTCAATGAGAGTTGACATTGTGTATAAAGTGATCTTTATGTAAATGGATATGGAGCTTTTTGCAATTTCATCCAAAAATGGTATGATCAAGTGGATAAAGCTTCAAATCCTTGTGTAATGTACCATAATTTCATGTAAATCTCTGATTATGTGGAGATTTAGAAGCAACATGGCCTGAAAAGTGAGATTGCATGGTGAGGTTATGATATTTTCTCTTGAGTTCTTCACAAAGTGACTTGAAATTTCATGAATGGATGCCCAACTTTATGTCTTTGAGTCTCCTAGCTCAAGTATGATAAATGTATATTCTGTGACATTTTGGAAATCTTGAAATATTGTCTACAACTTTTATGTTGACCATTTTAGCTAAATCAAATGAGAACTTGGTGGAAATTGGCCAAGAAGTTGGGATAAAAACCTGATCAAAACTTGTAAAAAAAATTCTAAGTGTTGGATAAAAAAAATCATAACTTCATGGGCTTATATCTCTCAAATTAAGCACTTTTTGAGGATCATCCCACATTATCAAAGTTGTAGAATTAATCAATCCCTATAACTTTCATGTTGAAAGTTTTCCTTGAATCAGCTTGTATCTTGAGGAAACTTGCTTGTGAAGTTAAGGTTTTTTTAAGTACAAAACACTTGAATTTTCTCTAAGTGTTTGAAAATCTTGACTTTTGTATTCGAATGTTGATCAAAAAGTCAAAGTTTGACTTTTAAGTGACTATTGATTTTTCATTCAATTGGTTCAATTCTTCAACTATCAATCACTTGTATCTTTGGAAATGTCTTGAGCCATGTAATTATTTCAAGATGTTGTATTTGAGCTCTTGAGATCATGCTTCAAGCCATTAGGTCATGCACTAGGCCAAAAGTCAATGATCAGTCATCCTTAATCAAAT